>JAPWTK010000240.1:0-675000 GCA_029963805.1 Aromia moschata | reverse complement strand
GGGGGGGGGGGCGGGCGGCGGGGGGGGGGGGGGGGCCGGGGGGGGGGCGGGCGCGCGGGCGGGGGGGGGGTGCCCGGGCCCGGGGGGGGGGGGGGGGGGGGGGGGGGGGGGGGGGGGGGGGGGGGGGGGGGGGGGGGGGGGGGGGTGTGGGGGGGGGGGAGAAATTAAAAGAAGGGGGGGGGTTGGGGGGGGGGGTGGGGGGGTGGGGGGGGGGGGGGGGGGGGGGGGGGGGGGGGGGGGGGGGGGGGGGGGGGGGGGGGGCGGGGGGGGGGGGCGGGCCCCGGCGGCCGTCGGCGCGCCGGGGCGGGGGGGCGGGGCCGGCGGGGGGGGGGCGGGGCCGCGGGGGGGGGGGGGGGGGGGGGGGGGGGGGGGGGGGGGCCCCCCGCCGTGGGCGCCGCCCCAAAGGGGGGGGGGGGGGGGGGGGGGGGGGGGGGGGGGGGGGGGGGGGGGGGGGGGGGGGGGGGGGGGGGGCCCCCCGGGGGGCGGGGGGGGGGGGGGGGGGGGGGGGGGGGGGGGGGGGGGGGGGGGGGGGGGGGGGGGGGGGGGGGGGGGGGGGGGGGGGGGGGGGGGGGGGGGGGGGGGGGGGGGGGGGGGGGGGGGGGGGGGGGGGGGGGGGGGGGGGGGGGGGGGGGGGGGGGGGGGCGGGGGGGGAGGGGGGGGGGGGGGGGGGGGGGGAGGGAGGGGGGGTTTTTTTTTTGGGGGGGGGGTGTGTTTTTTTGTTGGGGGGGGGGGGGGGGGGGGGGGGGGGGGGGCGGGGGGGGGGGGGGGGGGGCCGCGCCCGGCGGGGGGGGGGGGGGGGTTTTTTTTGGGGGGGGGGGGGGGGGGGGGGGGGGGGGGGGGGGGGGGCGGGGGGGGGGGGGGGGAAAACCCCCATGCCCTTGTCTTTTATGTGGGGGTGTGGGGGGAAAAGGGGGAGGGGCAAAAACACTTTTTTTTTTTTTTGGGGGGGGGGGGGGGGGAGGGGGGCGAAAAAAAGGGGGGGGGCCCCCCCCCCCGGGGGTGTGGGGGGGGGGGGAAAAAAGGGGCCCCCTCCCAAAAAACAAAAAAAAATTTTTTTAAAAAAAAAGGGGGGGCAAACCACCACCAAAGAAAGGGAAAAAAGTGGGGGGGGGGGGCCCCCCCCCCCCCCCCCCCCCCCCTTTGTTTTTTGGTTTTTTGGGGGGGGGGGGGGGGGGGGCGGGGAAAAAAAAAAATAACCATAAAATATAATAAATGTCAAGTGTGTAAAATAAATAATGTTTGGTCCACAACGAGCTCTAACAATATGTATATCATTATTGTAAACGGTGTGTCTAATCGTTCGTTGCGTTGGGCGGATCAAACTCCTTTGCCGAGCGTTGTATTTTGACGCACGTGTTCGCAATATTTTTTATGTATTTTGACAAAATGAAAAAAATATACATATACCGTATGTATTCTTAAACTAATAGCCATCCAAGAAAAAGGAAAGGAAGTAAGACGTACATAAGTGAAGGATAGCGTCAGACAGATCTAATTTATACACCTGACAGGCATGTCTCACTGAGTGGGCGGGTCAGTGATGACGTATTGGGCCGATTCGCATTTGTTGACGATTTTGTACTCCTCCTGTTTCAATGAGAACCAAGCCGCCGCACCGCGAAAGCCAAGATGAGGAGTTCGATCTGATTTGTCTAACGTCACGGCAGCGTTTGCGTCTGTCTCACTTTCACTTGCTCTTGCATTTGGAGATTAGAATTTAGTTCACATACAGTGTATAGTAACAGAATAAAATAAAAAAAAAATAAAACAAGAGCGTATGAACAAGGAAAATTGCAGTGTAAAGAGAGCTAAAGTGAGGTACCTACCGAGCTATTAAAAACGTTTGTGGTGGTATCGATGTTGTTGCGTTACGATGTTCTACTATAAGTCTGGACGCGTCATTAGAATATCTAATAACAGGTGCAGACAGGCCGTAATATCATCCGTGCGGTAAAGTGGAAGCTTTTGAAACTGCGTATTAAATTGTAAATAAACCAAATTTACCACCGTAAAATTTTAATAGGGAAAAACCAGATATGTTCAGTTGCGTACAACAATGGCTGAACTGTTTATAGGTAACCGAAACAAACTTTGAATCTTTCAATTGATCAATAAAAATGAATTATTGGACATGCTATTTATTTCCGAGCTTTCTTAGATTTTTTAACGTCACAAAGTAGGTTTATTTTTTGGTGTAAGAATCAACAAATCATTTTATACTCAACTGGCATTGAAATATCGCTTCCTAACGTAACTATTGAGTTTAGACGCATCAGTGCTGTAGTTTATATTTCAAAATTAAATCCATACTGCTACCCTACGACTAGAATCTTTATATAGATGGTCAATAAACAAAATTTATAAACATACATTAAAATAAAAAACAGTAAAACGAAAATTAAATTCAAAGAAACCGTTTCTGGAATAATGTGGTTTGTAGCGCATAGTTTTAAATACTGTAAGTTAAAATGCATCCTACTGTAGACGTAAACCCATTCTGGATATGATCTTGCCCCACTTTATCCTAGCAGTTACGATAAATCAAGTCTACATATTCTGGAAATCGAAAAACTGACTCACATATGTGATATAACTCGTATATTTCAACAAATTAAATTTAGATATGCTTAGTAGAATCCAACCACGTTTAAAAACAAAAACAGCAGACTTTACGTCTATGAACACCGTTTTAAACGGAATCAATTGTCAGTAACTATAACTGCGTAAGTGAGATAATAAATTTTGGGTTAACTTTCTACACCTTCTAATTTTGTAAACTTGCGACCTGATGGACAATCGTTTTTAGCACATTTTAGTGTTACCTACATACATATTCAATATAAATAATTTACTAAATCTTGATCAGATATCCTAATGTTCCAAAGGATCTTGTATAACCCACTCGTATTAAAAATATAATGATCTATTTTGGATTGTATAAGGAAATCACTTCAGTACAGCTCGAGCCAAGTGTGTCTTCACTTCAGTAATTGTGAATTGTTTTTCGTCCCACATTTTCCTTTGGGGTTATACACGTGCCGAATGGATTATTGATTATTTCGTTCTTTGAAAACAGAATAGAGTTTTCCTTGCATGCAGTATTAAATTGAAGAGTGAAGTACAGAGTTGTTTTCCTCATTCGAGGATATGTTTATTTTATGTATATTTTGTTTAAGACATTAAAATAATACAGTATTAGTATATTTTTTATTTAGTGTTCAGTCAAGAGTTGATTAATGCTTACCCTCTCATTCTGTTATGATAACACAGGTCTACAAAAAAAAATGTTCTGTCTTTGCGATCAGACCCATCATTTCCTATTTATTTTAATACACTGAAACCAAATTTGTCAAAAAAAATTCTACCGCGTAAATTTTTCTCTCCACCCCCATAAACTCTTATAGAGGGAATTTAAAAAAAATATATAGTTTTTTTTGGGGTCGCTGATTACGAATCTGAAGTCAAGAATAAATTTCGACTTAATGACAGCTGTCAACAAGCTGTCAAATTTCATTAAAAAGTAAAAAAGTTGAAATTTAATTCCAAATTATAAGTTTTTTTGGGTTGATGATTACGATTCTGTAATCAAAAATGAATTATGTCAAAAATCATTTTTGACTTCAAAATCGTAATAGCAACCAAAAAACTCAAACTAAACTACGCCCTGAAAGGGCTAGTAGCGCGTTTCCAAGTACTAAATCCCTGTTCAGCTCAGGTACTATATATAAACCTTGAGGTACTCCCTATGTTATGGTTATGGGAGTAGACGAAATTGTAAACTAGTGTTAGTTACTAAAATATCCTTTATAATAAAGACGCATTTTAATACAAACTACTAGGATGATTGTACTTAAAATATATGTAATTGTTTTAGACAGGATATCTGAGATATTCCTTGTTCCTTTCCTGAGGTACCTTGAGCGTTCCGTTCACGCTGCATGTTGTTGAACTGCATGGGCACGGACTAGCCGAGCGACAAGAGACGTTGATAAAGGCGTCTCGCGTGACCTCCAAATACGCTTTGGGTTTCGGATCGGATTTTGCCGCGGTCGTTCAATCGCGGGTCGACGATCCTTCCAGGCCTTCGGACCTGGGGCTGGTGCCCGTGGTCTCGGTGGGCTTCTTTCGCGTCTACCTGCCCGCCGAAGAGGAATAACGACCGCGGGCCGACCGAGATGGATGTATCTTGTGATGGCGCCAACGGCGTGTGAAGGGTAGCGACCTGGATTGGAAATGGCTGGGATGCCTCGGATGGTCTGTGCCTCGACGTTAATAAAACTGGTCTTTGGCGGTATTAATTATTATACAGTTCCCATCAAGAAATTTCTCTTGCACATCATCACTCACCATAATCGAGGTAGATTTACGAGGTGGTCTGATAAGTTTCCGACCTAACAAAGATACACGACATTTTTTCTTCAAATTTATTTTTATTAGTCTCCTTGTAAGTCTACATACTTCTCCCAGCGATCCTCCCATCTCTTTAACCCGTCCAAATAGCACTTGGCGTCTTTCTCTGTAAAATAATTGTTTACAAAGGTGATGGCCTCTTCATTTGACTAAAATTTCTGTTCTCCAACCGCAACTTTTAACTTAGGAAACCACAATATGTCGCTTGAGGCTAGATCTGGTGAGTAAGGTGGGTGGTCAAGCAGTTCAATTAATTCATGAATTTTCTCCATGGCAACCGCTCAGATGTGAGACGGCGCATTATATTGGTGAAACAGACTTTATTTCTGCAAATGTGGCCATTTTTCCGCAATTTCTGCCTTCATCTTATCAAGTAATGGTACGTAGTATGCCCCTGTACTGGTTTTTCCTTTTTGAAGATAATCGTTTAAAATAACTCCGTGACTGTCTCAAAAAAACTGTCGACATCACTTTCCCAGCCGAAAAAACAGTTTTCGCTTTTTTGGAGCCGATTCCTCCTTCGCAATTCACTGTTTTGACATTGTTTTTGTATTTTTTCTTCTGGGGTTAATTATGGCTGTATCCAAATTTCATCTACAGTAATTAAACGGCGCCAAAACTCTGATTTATTGCGTCTAAACTGCGCCAACAGAACATTGCAAATGTTCATTCGAACAAGTTTTTGGTCTAACGTGAGCAAGCGCGGCACCCAAAACGCCAACAGGTTTCTCATGGCTAAATCTTGATCAATATGTGACAAACACCTCTTTGGACATTTTCATAACTTCTGCTATCTCTCACTTTAATTCGGCGGTTGTCACTTAATTGTCCCAAACTGGTAAGGCCACATTTAAATTCTGCCGTCCAAAATTTCACGGTGGTAAATGATGATGCAGAATCTTCGTACACAGCGTCCAACTCCATGAGTGCAAAGCCAATAGTGAAGCCTGACTGTCGGTGTATATGAAGATTCTTTTGGCACTGACATGGTTCTGCTTACATTCTAGTGCACACAAGGGCATATCTAAATTTGACGATCTAAAGCGGGGTCTTTCATCGACCCCATCATTACAAACCGACAATATATTTTTCATTTGAATATACTGGCAGCACTGCTGCTAGGAATGTGTCAGTTAGCTCATAAAATGACAAGATTCAGCCTGCTATAACATTTTGACGGATGCGCTTGTTACAAAATATACATATGTTTATTGACCTTTTTTACAAGTTACTTTTTGGGAAACCGACCCTGAACACTGAAGAACTTAAGTACATAACAGAAAATTGGCAATATGACTCGGTGTTTTTTACATGTATATAGAATTTAAATTGTGTTCCCGTTTTTTGTTTTGTTAAAATTCAATAAAACGCACGCAAAAAAAAACACTTAAAATTTTGTTTGTATTTAAAACTACAACTACAAGAGCGTTATAGCATAGTATGCCTAAACTTTCAGAATCAGGTGGGGTCACTGAACATGGGCATTGGGTTACATGGGTTTCTTTCAAGAGCATGGGTATTTAACGTTTAAGTACAAAGTTGGTCACTTCCAAAGTGATACAGCAATTTGAATTATTGCTAGTTTGCACACAGCTTATATTAGAACAATGACAGTAAACACCGGTATTAAATACTATCTAGAATTCATACACTTATGTTAACTGAACAGCAAGGGTACTGAAGAGTATAATTTAACTGAAGAGCAAGGGTAAATATTATTTTGTGTATCTAAACAAAAAAAAATCAAGAAAATATGGAAATTTTGAATTTACATTCAGTGTATTGTTTACACAAGAAATAACTGACAAAGAAACCATAATCAACGACTTATTTCTTCACATTGTTCGTGTGCCTTTTAATATAAAATCATACGCTATTTATTTGTTAAAAAAGTTGAACGGGATGTTGATAAGAATGAAAAGAGAGTTTATTTTTACTAGTTCTCCCAAATTTTTGTATCAAAACATGCTGCAAAAATTAATAGCATCAAGTTCACGTCAAAACAAATTTATGTTTTTCTGCATTTTTATGTATAGTACGAAAATTGTTTTAATTACGTTTTGCAGAAGCGTTTTTCTTTATTCTAGTTCTAAACCTCCTTAATAGAATCTCATATTTTTTCTCTGATCTGACACGTGTATTTTTTTTAAATACGTTGATGTTGACTCATCATCTGATTAATTTCATATATAAAAGGCAATATACTGTTATATTAAAAGCTATCAAAGGAAAAAAATGAGTACAACTAAAATAAACTGCCCTTCAATCAAATTACTATCTACTCCCGACATCAAAGGCATCCGTGTACTAAATTAAGCGGGTTTTCAATTAACATATTTGCCTGTTCTGCCACGCCTCGGTATGTCCCATAACGTAATCTTTCCCATGCGTGTACATAAGGTCATTATACTGACACATTTCTGTTTTTAAAAACAGTACACAAGGTGACATACAATCAGCAACTAAAGTATTCATATACCAACCTTTTGAAGGTTGCTTAAATTCTTATATTTTTTGTACTACACTGTTGATTTTTTCTTTTGCTAGATAGGATTGACAGCTTGTGAAATTCTGCGTCTAATAAGCCCAAGTTGAAGGTGATATGTCGATTGTGTGGAAAGATATAGCTAAAGAAGTAAAATTATGATGATTACAAAAAAACCTTTATTAACTAATAAAAGTATTAAATCCTTCTCGAAGTTCTTGGACTCATACTAAAGGCATATTTTCTTAGACATGAAACATTTCTACAGTTGAACTATAAAATCCCTCATACCAGAACATAGTTAACTATAGTTAATTAGTGGGATGAAGTCATAAATACTTCCAAAAAAAAAATAGTTTTCATTTAGTTGACGATTCGCAAAATGTATTTGCATCATCAGGACTCTAAAATAAAATATGACAAACACGATATGTAGACAATAAAACAAACGTAATACCAAACTCAAATTAAAATAAGGAATCAAGATTATGTTGATGACAACAACCATAGGATAGACATAAATAATTTAAAATTAATTAGAAATGTAACAAACAGTAGACAGTTGGATGCTTTTGAAAGTTTAGAAATCATTAAGTGTAACGATATAGTAAGTGTAACGAATAAGGACAATGGTCCGATACCCACCAGTCCACTGTTTGCTCTGATAAACAAAGACAGTTAGGCCCCCTGCACAATTAACATAAACGTAAAATTAACCACAACCACAAAGATGGAGTATATCAAAATAATGCTCTTGTCTACAACTAATTCAGTTAACATTAGCATTAAGAATGACCTTCAATCGTCAATAACCGTACACATAAAGATGAAATTATTTTATCTTTACGCTTAAAATTACGTTTTGCCAGTTATACCAACCTTGTGTCTGTAATCTCGTGAAATATTGGTTGAGGGTTACCCTAAATACAGTAGTAACTAACACTAATTAATACTAAATTACTACAATATTAGTTAACAATTCGATATCCATCATTTCTTCTAATTCCAGTGTCGTTTCTGATTTTTCACACAAAATGTTTAATTTAGTGAAATTGGCTAAACTGAATCCTCTATGCGGGAGTTTTAAAATACACACGATTTTACGCAGATTTGTTGTGGACAAAACATAAAAATTACAGTTATGCTTATGGTTATGGTTGTGGTTAGCTCAATTGTGCAACAGGACTTACGGCCCAGTGGTTGTGGTTAAACGTATAATTAACCACAACCACAAAGATGGTGTATATGAAGATAATGTTCTTGTCTACAACTAATTCAGTTAGCATTAGCATTAAGAATGACCTTCAATAGTCAATAACCGTAAACATAAAGATGAAATTATTTTATCTTTACGCTTAAAATTACATTTTGCCAGTTATACCAACCTTGTGTCTGTACTCTCGTGAAATATGGGTTAAGGGTTACCCTAAATACAGTAGTAACTAACAATAATTAATACTAAATTACTACAATATTAGTTAACAATTCGATGTCCATCATTTCTTCTAATTCCAGTGTCGTTTCTGATTTTTTCACACAAAATGTTTAATTTAGTGAAATTGGCTAAACTGAATCCTCTATGCGGGAGTTTTAAAATACACATGATTTTACGCAGATTTGTTGTGGACAAAACAAAAAAATTACAGTTATGCTTATGGTTATGGTTGTGGTTAGCTCAATTGTGCAACAGGACTTAAACATACTAAAATACTTTTGTACAGTATATACCTACGTAGGGAATTGTCTTGTAAACTTACAAGTACTTCTCTTGTAAACTTGCTAAATTATGTTGTATTTAAACTGTTGATTTCAGTTCTTTTATTGACTGAATTAATCTTTTTAATAGCAATCATTTCATGTAACAATCGTTTCTTGTAATTGTTTTGTCATCCAATAATTTTGACTTTGTCAAAAGAAAACTGATGGCCTATTTTCGTATGTCACCAACTAAAAACATCATAAAAATAAAAAAGCCCTGTACGCCACACATAACTAAAAAAATTTACGGATTAATGTCACTCTAGAATTCGTTGCGTTTAATTAAAATTTCACAGTGGCGGCTCGTGGGTGTGTTACATGGGTGGGCACAGGGTGTGTCAGTAGAATTACTTATTAGCTACCAATTGCGCCGCAGCCGAAAATTTTTAAAATTTTCAAGGTCATGCGTTTTACTGACACTTCAAAATTTCAATGAAAAATTCTTTTATTCAAAAATATAGACTTTCACAAGAATAATTTTTTGAGATTTGGTAGCTTTTTGAAATAATATTTAGTCACGAATATTGAGGGTTTAAATATCTTAAAATAATGGGTAGCAACATGTGAAAAAAATTTATATAGGTATCTTACCGTTATTTGTAGAGGAAATCAGCTCGTCTGTCCTTATTGTTCACAAAAATGTTAATCACCTTTTCATTAAAGTCCCGGATTTGTTTCACAAAATTTAATGCAATTAATTATTTGGTTTAAAATATGTCTGTTTTTATCCACATTTTCATTGTGACGTCTTATATTTTCACGATAAGCACTATCAAGTTGTTACCTTATACCTTTCCCAACACACTAAAATCTAAGATGTTATGTAAATGTTTTTCATTGTATCTAGCATGTTTCTTAGCTCGTTCATTTAAATGTTTTAAATCACTCACCTCTTCTTGAGTCCATGCACTTTGGTTGCCACCCATCACTAAACAAATAAAACAAAACAGTTTGTTTCTTTTAGGACACATAACCACTTAAATCTGTCGTAGACACTACTATTAAAATTTCGTGAATAATTTCGCGATTTTCCTACGTCTGTTTTGGAAATAATCAAATCGGGTAACGGCCTTCCTAACCGTTTAATTTCCGTTCGGATCTCGTATGTAATATATTTATTAGTCAATAAAAAGTCCACCGAATTAATTTTGAAACGTTTCACAATCAAAAAAAGTAAAAACACACTTCTCAGCGAAGAAAATAAACAATAGCACTAAAAAAAGTCACTCAACAAGTGTGACCCGTTCAGCTCATTTTCGACGGATTTAACAACTGTCTGAGTATCTACAATCGTCGCCAAACTTCAAGTCACCGAAAGAGCCCGATTAAAAACGAGGGCTGGGATACTGTGTGCCCTCGGCCACGCGCGCGAAATGCGACTACGGTGGCTCGATGCGAATTCAGACTACGGTGGCTCGGTGCTCGATCGATAGTCTGTCATATATATGTGATAAAAATCATTATTTGTGGTATAAAAGGAATAATAATTAGAATATGAATAGTTTGTCGTAATCAATTGATATTATTGTAACATTAATTTATAGTAAATTAACACAAAAGAAATATTGTCTATTGAAATTTGGGCTGGGCACGTGCCCTTGTGCCCTTTATCACCTGCCGCCACTGAAATTTCATGAACGTATTTTTCACGAAAACATTCATTAGAACGAATATAATGATTTTACGAAAACTATAGTAAGGATGGTAAAGTTTTGAATTTTTGTGATGTCTTTTGTTCAAAATTTTTCATGGCTAGGATTTTTTTTAATGGCTCAATTAATCAGAGAGAAACTCTGAAGATTTCCATCTAAGTCCGAGAACTTTGAAAAGGGTTTAATATTTTCGGAGTTATTCACGGTTTTTAAAAAAATCACCTTCAACTTGGGCTTATTAGACGCAGAATTTCACAATCTATAATCCCTTGAGATGCAACAAAAAAAAAAAACATAGTAGTACAAGAATTCTCAAAATTTAAGCAACCTTCAAAAAGTTGGTGTATGAATACTTTCGTTGCTAACGTTCTGTGAATATGGAAATTGACCCGCATGCCAGTCTGTGCCAATTACAATCGATTTTTGCTAAAAAAAGACAGTAGCATCTCGTGAAAAGTATATCGACACTTTCCTTAAATTTCGCTTACATTTACATATGTTACGTTCATCGACGTAGGCTAAAAACTATAATTGCGCATTATTCAAATTAAGCCTAGTGGAATTGTAGTTCGTATTAAACAAAATGTCGATGTACGCTTTGGCTACACTAAAATCAGTATCCGCTAAAATGTGTGGAATTGCAGTTTATACTGTGCACTCTGTACTGTGAGTGCATTCAACTTTTGAATAACTTGTACGTTGTCGTTGTACACAGTGAACAATTATGTGTACAATTATGATGAAAACGAGTCCAAAATCGGTTTGCGCAGGCTGATTCTAGATTAAAAGTAGATTCAAAATTTATAAAATTTAAAATCGTAGCTGATCCCTTTCGCGTTTTATCCACATTTTTGGGTTTTAACCCCTTTGCAATACAGTAAGTCGTATACATTAACTTTTTCTTCGAGCACTTAGCACTTTTAGAAATAAAACTATCGTAAATAACTTTATTATATCTTGTAAATACAGTTCTTTAATTAAAAAAACTTAGTCGACAATATTCCATTACTAAAAATTAAAATTAATTTGTTATAAAACACTTGGAAATTATCAAAATCCAAAAATCGTATTTAAACATAAATTTTCAACTTATTTTTTTAAAAAAGTATAAAAGCTCATAATAAATCTCGCTTTGAATTTAGTCAAATTTAAGATGTAGTTTTAAAATCATAAATTATTTTTATTTGAAAAAAATTTAATATTTTAAACCACTTTTAGTTTACCCCAGAGTTAACGACGAGGACGTAGTGGTGATATAACCCCAGTTTTTTTTTTGTATTCTTTTTTTGTATGTTTTTATTTTGTTTTTGTATATTTTTAGTTTTTTCTTGTATTTTTTTATGTCTTGTATTTTTTAAGTATTCAAATATATTACACGTTCAAATAAGTAATAAACAATAATAAATTAAATTAGAGGTGTAAGGACGAAAATTCAGTAACTGCTTTTTGCAATCTTGGTCCATAAGACTCATCAGGAACATTATTTATTTTATAGGATTCCCAGGTTTTTAAAAAATTGCGATGAACAGCTTCGCCACTTTGTTCTGACCAAAACCCTAAACCGAAACCATTTTCTATATATTGCAAACTTTCCTTTCCATGTGCAAGAATCACATGAATTTTTAAAGTCTCCGAAAGATTTTCAATGCTTCCTAATGCTTGGCCCAGTTCCTGCATGTAAGAATCTAGTGATGATCCAATTTTCCCTGAAGTAAAGCAACAATCTACAACTTTATTCATTGCTTTATAAGCAGCAATATACGCGTATATTGCTGCTTGGAGACTAAAAATTCATGGATGGATTTTTAGTAATGGAATATTGTCAAGTAAGTTTTTTTAATTAATGAACTGTATTTACAAGATATAATAAACTTATTTACGATAGTTTAATTTCTAAAAGTGCTAAGTGCTCAAGAAAAAGTTGATATATACGACTTGTTGTATTGCAAAGGGTTAAAATCCAAAAATGTGGATAAAACGCGAAAGGGATCAGCTACGATTTTAAATTTTGAATCTACTTTTAATCTAGAATCAGCCTGCGCAAACCGATTTTGGACTCATTTTCATCATAATTTTTCCACCTTCAAGCACACTGTGTATACGTTCATTTAAAGAAATTAATAAAGAAATGACAAAAACTATTTTGTATACAGCAAAAACGTTCGTAGACCTATAATTCCCCGTTCTTAGAGATAGAATTCCCATACTTTTTGAAGACTCAATACAATACAATAGTAACACAGTATACTTGTTACTGTATGATATTCTTGATACCCGCTTCTTTAGTGCATAAAACATGTTAAAAATATACTTATTTCTGATATAAATATTATAGGTATCTCTTATTTTTTTTCGAAAAACAATTCATGTACAAAAATTAGAGTTCAATCAAGTTCAAGGACCTTACTTTAAAAAGTGTATAAAAAATCACATTTGTGTGATTTTAATAGGGCTTGGGACTCTTACTTAGAATTGTTACTAGACGAAAATATTAACCGAAGAGTAAGAAAAATAAACCAAACAAATATTTATTTAGTAAGAAAAATATAAATTAATATACTCTACTTTTATACATGGGGATTGAGTGGCCTACTAAACATTTTGGGAAAACTATAAAGGACATTGAGCTAAAAATTTATATCTGGGTGTTTTCGGGGATACTCTACACATTTAAAATGGCGACTTCCTGGAACTTCCAGATATACTGGAAGTGAACGCTGACCTCGTTATTTTAAATGGCATGCTATATTTTTATGCTATATTTCGTTTCTAATCGTTAATTTGAAGTAATTTTAATAATACCTCTATATCTCTAACGAACGGTCTTCAAGATATTTTAATATTAATAAAAATAATAAGTATGAAAGACTAAGATTACTATCAGTAATTCTAGATATACGGAAGAATCCACAGGATGCTCAAAATGGAGGACCAACTTGAACAATTTTGCCCTTTATTAAGTCGCTTATTTTAAATGAAACGTACTGTATTTGATTGTTCAATATATACTAGCATTCCCGCTACCGAAAATGTGTGGCTTTCGAGTTATTTCGAGAATTTGAAAGACACTACACGAGTCAAGTAGGCCATGAAATTATGTCAAGATAGTTAAATGTTATAGTATAATAGGCAATTCGTTCGATTCAATAACTGAACCAAAGGAATATCGCGAAAAGAGTGAACATTTTCTTAGATCCACAAAAGTATCAGGGCCGAACTTTATAATTTTGCAATGTGGCAATGTGGTTTTAGAGACTTTCAAAGTTTTTTGCTGTATGATATTGGTATATGTAGGTAATATTGTAGGTATGATATTTTATATGTAGGTAGTATTGTAGTTGTTAAAATTATAATCTCAGTTTAGAAAACCACCTGGAAAGTAGATTTATTCATGTTTACTTTTCATTTCATTACAAAGGCGAAAATGTGATCACTCCAATTTGGGACGGCTGTAATGAAACATAGATAATTTTTGCGATGTACTTTATCCTCTGTTGTCTGTTAATACATTTAAAATATTCTCGCAAAATTTCTCTTTAATCCGGTAGACGGGAATTTATGAAATTATGTAATAAAATATTCATCGCGTAAATAATGAACTTCCGAGCATAGTTTATTTTATCAAGGCGCGTTTTACAAAATATTATTCCACTAATAATAAATTATTGTTAATTTATTATAAAGGTGTCTTTTAATTTCGAGAGCAGAATATCTAATATTTTGTGTGTATGTAAAAGCACAAAAACAAATATTATAATTGACCTATTTAGACAATAATACATTGAATATTTTAATATTGAGATTGAGGTTTTGGATATATCAAAAACAAACTGATTCATAAGTACTACTTATTTATACTTTTATGAATGATTTTTAAATATGTTGGTTTATCGGTCCTTATGACATGATTATAACTAGAGCTCGGAGGTTAATAATAGATGTGTACTTTATCAGGGGCGGCTCCAGGATACCACTAGTAGCAACGTTACGAAATGTCAAACAAGTCTTACCTTATACGTGCAAACTTACACATACACGGTAACCGACGCTATAACGTGTGCGTACTACCACTCGAGTTTCCATAAATTATCAATAACTGTTTCGTACACGGTGGAGACTTTAACTGGAATATAATCGCTAGCGGGGTGGTGAATGATTTTTCAAAAAAATTCCCGAGACACGTCAACTTTTAAATGTATTTACCTACAAGTAATATGAAAAATATAGCCCTTCAGGGGTGGCTGAAACCACCCTCGACATAATTTTTTCAAATGCAACCCTATGGCTTGTGACCTCTCATTGTAAAGCTGGTGGAAAAAGGAATCCAACGCACTGATCAAATTTTAATTTTTAGTATGTTTGTAGGGTTGCATACAATTAAAACAATTTAAAAATTAAATTTATTTTCAACGTAACAATTGTTCAAAATGTACACCATTCACTTGTTGGCAGCATCCCAGTCTGTGGTAGGTTTCGTCCCTTACATTATGCAACATTTGCGGTGTTATTTTTCCGATTTCCTCTCTTATCCTTTCCTGCAGATCTGCTATGTTGTTGGGTTTCTGAATGTAAACCCTACTTTTAAGATGTCCCCACAAAAAGAAATCCAGTGGTGTAAGATCTGGAGATCTTGCTGGCCACTCAATATTACCTCGCTTCCCAATCCACCTACCGGGAAAAATTCTGTCCAGATACTGACGAACAATGGCAGCATAGTGTGGTGGGGCCCCATCTTGCTGAAACCATAACCTCTCGTCGGTCAAGTTAGGGATTAAGGGGTTTGGAAATAAATGACATAGCACTGGCATTAGTTCGTGCTGGAGTAAACGCAAGTATCTTGCTCCATTAAGAGTGTCATCAAAGAAAAATGGTCCTACAATTATATCTTGTATTATTCCGGCCCACACATTAGTTTTCTGTGGGCGCTGAGTATGAAGTTCCCTCATCCAATGGGGATTCTCTTCAGCCCAGTAACGACAATTTTGGCGATTTACGTGCCCATTTAATGTAAAAGTAGCCTCGTCAGAGAAAACTATCCACTCTAAAGATAACTGGTTTTGATCAATACAAGTCATCAATCAATCGCAAAATTCCACTCGTCGATCTGGATCATCTTCAAGTAGCTCTTGAACAGCTTGCATTTTATATGGGCGTTTTTTCTCATATTTAAGTATTTTTAAAACTGTTTTGTAATTAAGATTACTATCACGGGCCAGTTGACGGGCTGGAGTGATTGGATTTTCTTCTAGAGCAAGCAACAAATTCAACTTCGTGTCGTCATCAACAACAGCCTGCCTCTTACTCGTTACTTTCCTGACATGACCCATCTCTCGATATTGTGCCTCAATTTTACTAATGGTACCTTGATTTAGTGGTGGCAAGTCAGGATGCGTTTCTCGAAACAAGCGAACAACTTCGCATCGAGTTCGCGCCCTATCACCATATCCAATCATCATCAAAATTTCGATTTTTAGTGATTCAGTTAAATAAGACATTTTCACCAATTTGAAATAACACTTCGTTTCAAACTCTGAATACAGCATACAAACTAAATTACTCTTTGCGGCCGTGTAAAAACACTAGCAAAAAATAACAAATATCAGTTGTGGCAAAAAATTGCTTGGAATTTTTTTGTGGGGACATATGAAAAGTAAGGTTTACATTCCAAAACTAAACAACACACATTTTGAGTACGAAATTATTGCGTTAAAAATAAATTAAACTATAAAATTACGTTTTAATTGTATGCAACCCTCAAACATACTAAAAATTAAAATTTGATCAGTGCGTTGGATTCCTCTTTCCACCAGCTTTACAATGAGGGGTCACAAGCCATAGGGTTGCATTTGAAAAAAATCATGTCGAGGGTGGTTTCAGCCACCCCTGAAGGGCTATATTTTTCACATTACTTGCAAAAGGTAGGTAAATACATTTAAAAGTTGAGGTGTCTCGGGAATTTTTTGAGAATTCACCACCCCGCTAGCGAATATATTCCAGTTAAAGTCTCCACCGTGTATACTCAGGAGTTAAGCTCTGGCACCTGTCACTTAAAACAGCTGCCTGTATCCATGTGCCCCAACGAGGCACAATAGTCTCCCCTCGTAGTGGTGTCCTTGGTAGATCGTCCGAAAACTTCCTTCTGGATGGTGTTTTCACAAATACATTTTTCACATTTGCTATAAGGTGTCAACATTAGGATAACAGTTTCAGCAATTGTCCCAAACATGTAGTAACATAGTTTATAATAATAATAATAATAATAATACACACCCTATAATTACTCCGAAGAGTAACCCCAGAGGTCCTCTCAGGGATCTGTGCGGGGAAGGGCTGGCTATTATTATTATTTGCCACGGCGCACTGAGAGCGACTTAAGATTATTTCGATAACGCATTTGCTTTACAGTTCTGAGGAAACCCAGAAAACTCAGAACATTACCAAATCTAGGGCATGTGCGGTTGGATTGGCATCTATACATCCACACCTATACTAGTGTGTCCTAGTGGTTGCATATCAAATCCTGACAGAAATAGCGACACAATTAAAAATCCTCTACCTCGGCCAAAACTCGAACAACGCGCACAGAGGGATCGCGACTGGAAAGACGGTGCTTTAACCCACTCGTCTACCAGTGCCCCCTCAGAGATTAAATTAGTATATGTCCTTGAAGCAATCGAATGCCCTTCCACGACTTTTGCCTCATCCAGTCCCCCCAACCGCTACGTTAGTTATGTTCTGTCCTTTAACATTCATTGTTTCGTCAGTACTATTTAGGTGCAATTCCGAGATGATATTTATTTTATGTCTGAAATACATATGCAGTTAGTCTGCCCGTATCGCCTTACTTTCCAGTCGCAGCGTTCTGGACAAATCGTCTGAACTCGGGATGATCTAATATGGCGAATGGAATATTACACGCTACCGTCATTTTGATTAAGTCCATATTAAATTGTCTCTGTCTGTCTCGCACACTCACACCACCACTTACACGAGCTTTATGTTTGTTTGTAGCAACATGCTGCAAAACAGCTGTTTTTACGTGCCACGTCAGTATACTGTCACACACGGTAAAACGAAGTCCACTGCCATTAAAGGTCAGTTTCGCAAAATTATTTATCCAACGCTCCACCGTAACATTCGAACGACGCTATCCTGACATTTTTACAAACTTATTCCCGAATATAATGACGTTATTTCTTATATTAATGTGGCACATATAACAGTATTCCAGTCTCGTTAAGACCGGTTCTGGACTCTAATATGAACCTATATGCTCTAGTTGTAACAGTTCAATAAAAAAAATGGATAAATAGTGGTATGTGGACCATCACTAAACTAAAAGCTTGCTATAAAGAGACAAAAATATAAGTTTTAATATTTGATAATTCACATTTAAGAAAGTAGATTTATAAGCATTGTAATGATTTAAAAATTTTACCCTAAATCATACATGACTCATTCATAAAAGTCCCGCGTTCAAAATTATCAACATTTTCGACGTTTCTACGTCTCATATGAAGTTCAGCAATAGTTTACTAACGAATTATATTGCCTTGCCCTTAGCATCACCTTTGTTTGTTGCTGGTATTGTCTAAATATGTCAATTTATTGAAATTTATTGATATCAGATACCGCTACTCTGTCTAGACTGTTAAATTATGGACCACAATAAATTAATCAACGAATGATAGGCTGATAATGGCCAATATTTTATATGCATGAAACTTGCCCAAGAAAATAAGTATAAAAAAGCTTTTATGAAGCTTTGTGAAACGTTTATAAAATACAGCCTTTTAAAATATAAAAATTCTGTTTTAATACTAATGTCCTAATTATTCAAACATTCCAAAAAATACTTTTAAGTTTCCAGCAAACATAATTTCTTAAAGGGACGTAGGTATGCAATAAGGAATCTATTCGCAACTCAGTTTTGAGATATTAATATGTAGTACTTCAAGAAACTACATAAAAAATTACAAAAATTATTTGTTTCTGTATCGCGTAAAAAATAAATCACTTTCAGTATCTCGGTGCAATAAAAGCAAAAACTACAATCTGTGATAGTTCCGTATTGCATATTCTCAATATTATATCATTCGACAATTTGTACAACAAAACAATTAGCATTCCTTTTACTTGTTTTTGCACCGGTACCCAAATTACCTCTATCCAGACTGTCACTAATCGGCAAAATACGCCATCTCTTTTGTTTGGAAACAATGGCGTTACGTTACATTAGCAATTAATAGTAATTAATACAGTTTTTATCGTAGCAATTAACCACGAATGAAACACCCGTTATTGCAGCTGGCTATTCCCGAATGACAAAGCCCAGACCGTTATTTTGAATAGAGTAGAACCAAGTTTGGAATGAACAGTTACATCTATTGGGTACGAGAATTGCAAATGAGAATTATTATATATATATTTTTTTTTCCTAAACACCTAGAGGTACATGACACTGCAAGTGGTCATCAATTATTTAATTTTTGACACTCCCATCAGTTTAAATTTAATACAATGGATCTCTTACAACACAACGGCAAATATGTACATAGTGTCCCAATTTTATATTTTACTACCGAACTTTGGGATATTTTTGAGCAAAAAAACCTAAGACTATGAAATTAAGACTAAAGTTGTGCAGAATTAAATTATCCAATGAATCTAATTTTTGTCTTGGTTTTATTATACAGGGTGTTGTTAAAAATATATTCCCAAAAAAGTCGCTTCTGGAAAATTATTAAAATTAAAATTTAGTGCGGTGTATTATCAAAAGTATACAAGATGTATAATAAAAGTGCCTTTTATTTCTAGGAAAAATCTGCTTCTGCGTTCGAATTTTCTTTCTACCTCAAAAATAACCCAAAATATTGGTAGTAAAATGATAAATGGGGACACTCAGTACACTTGGGGACTAACTATCCGGTTGATTCAAAAGTATTGAGCCTTGCTGATATCTTCAACTATTAGTACAGTAAATAAGCCGGAAAATACTGTAAAATATGGAAAAGTTGATAAGCAGCTCCGATTTCAAACATTTTTGTTTGTACATATTCTTTAGACCTTCAGGAACATTCATCACCACTAACATCTGCCTTGCTATGAATAATGAAAAAAATTGGATAGTGTTCACACCCCCAAAGCATCTCCAATAGTAAAAGTGGTAAAAAAAATTAATTCAAAGTTCAATTAGAAAAATTTAAACGTCTAATGCAATGGAGCAATATAATTCCACTTTCAAGTTTTCAATAGCTGATTCGTTTGTAAGCTGTAGGATTTCACTTTTAAGGATGAGATTTTCGCCGTGAAAAAAATCAATATATACGTTTCAAAATTCCCTCTTCATCTGTTTGCCATCCTCTACAGTTGGTAATGTATGTTCTTGCTTATGAAAGGGGAGCTATATGCATACTTGCAACTATATAGACATCCAAAAAAAAACGTCATCAACTCTGGCTATGAACGAGTGTGATGGAAATAACGGTCATGTCTAAGCTTTTCGGTTATGTCAAACTTTTGACAAGTGACTGTCACAATTTGTAAAATAGACAATCAGGCCTATGATGTATCATTCGACGTTATTTATAACAGTGATGTTATAATTCTTGTCCAATCAGGATTACCATTTTTAAATAATCCCAGTTTCCTATTGGCTGAAGCTGTTAACAGCGGTGTTATAAATAACGGCAAATGATACATCATACGCAATTTTTTATCACTTACTATAGGAGATGCTTTGGGGGTGGGAAAACTACCCAATTTTTTTTATTTTCCATAGCAAGGCAGATGTTAGTGGTGATGAATGTTCCTGAAGGTCTAAAGAATACGTACAAACAAAAATTTTTGAAATCGGAGCTGCTTCTCAACTTTACCAAATTTGCCTGCAAGAGTTCAAGGTTGCTACATGGGGATGGACTATCGTGCAATAGTATAACTTTGTCCAGCCGCGGCCGCAGAAGATCGAACTGGGTGGTCAAATTGCGGACTTGGGTACGGGTGGACGTCAGGTTTAGCTAGCTATTGTGCTGGAGCTTACGGCTATGATTTACAAAGAGCACCCACTTTTCATCCCCGGGAACAAGATTGTTTAATCAGTCGAAACGACGACTGCGGGAGAGAAGTTATGTGCAAATGTTACTCCAATGCTGGCGATCGGCTTCGCTTAATAAACGTGGTATTCACTTGCCCAAATTTTGGACTTTACCTATCTTTTCAAGTCCACATGTTACAGGGGAGCTATTGTGCCATATCTCGTGTGGTTCCATACGGGTTTTCTTCCACTATCATATGCAAACGCTCGATATCCAGTTGAGGTGGCTACCAGAGTACTAACCAAACGTACATGCTTCTATTTCCGATGACTTTGGACAACCCGAGATACCGGAATATGGCAATTTTCGATACAAGCCGTTAAGCATTATCCTTTCCGTTGTTGTGCTAGCCAAAATCTCTATGATTATCACTCAACTTGAATTTAAGAATTATAGGCAGGAATCTGTATTGCAACTGAAGGTGAAAAACCCAATGTATACCATCTACAGTTTTGCATGCAAAGTTTGTTGATCCTTGTAATGTGAGAGTTCGTGCACATCGTGTAATAATAGATGTTTATCTACTAAATATTTTAGCGAGCTCTGATAATACAGTACGAAATTATATTAACTTATTTTAACGGTATCAGAATATAGAGAAAATAAAAGGAAACTATCGAATTAATATCATAATATGATCATAGTTCATTATTACGTTGTCACAAAACCAATAAGCATAAAAAAATACATATAAAATCCGCGTGTAATGTAGATAAATACTGACATTTAATACATTGCTGTGAAAACTGCAAATCAATGCTATACTTTCAAGGTCTTGTATTGTCATTTAGATTGAGATACAGGAAACCATTTGCAATTGTCGTGTTGTACACCTATCTGTCCATATCTCTTGGCCTAGCCTAGCGTTTTAAAATCCAGTACTACCATTTTATTGCAAAAGTATGTTGACATCAAAGGTAATTTATAAACACTAACAATAAGTCAAGTTTAACAGTCTAAAATAACATATGAGAAAATTTAAGATTAATGGTAGTCATAGGAAAACATCATGATACAATTATTGTATTGCAAAATTTTGAAATCACTACTCTTTAATATTTTGAAATACAGTTTTTTTATAGTAATTCCGTACCAAGTTAATTCCATATAAGTTTAATTTAAATAATAAAAAGACTGATATGCTCAAGTAATTAAATTCCGCCCCTTGTTGGAGTCTGTTACAGATTTAGATAAACGATCGTGACGTCCATTTCTATTCATCTGTTCCCATTCCAAAATATCTAACCCAGATTAAGGTAAGCCGTGGAAAACCTCATTTTGTTTGACGTCACAAACATATGAAGTTAATTTAATTCATTTTTTGGGATTACGAAGAGCTGTGATTAGTCTTTATGAATGTATATTAAAAGTTCTACCCATCACAGGCAGGGGAGAATGAAGTTCATGTGGATCAGTTTAATGAATTTGTTATGTACCTACAACTAGCATTGTACGAGGGTAGTCCCAGAAGTACCCGACCTAGGAAAGAAAACACAAAAAATTTGGGAAAAATATCTTTAATTCTCTATATTGTCTCCTCTTAGTTCGATACAATTTTCCCAGCAATGTTCAAGAGCTTCGATACCCTGTTTATAGTGAGAATCGTCGAGCTCCTTAAAATAGCCATCAACTGCAGACTCCACCTCTTCATTGTTGGCAAATATTTTACCACCAAGCCATTTTTTCAAGTTTGGAAACAGAAAATAATCCGAAAGGGCTAAATCTGGCGAATAGGGTGCGTGAGAAAGCAATTCGAAATTTAGCTCATTGATTTTGGCCATAGCGATATCGGATGTGTGAACTGGTGCAGTTTTGATGAAACAAAACTTTCTTCTTCACCAAATGCGGCTTTTTTTATTTCGTCACTCAAACAATACAATAAGTTCGCATAATACTCGCCGTTGATTGTTTTTCCTTTTTGAAGATATCAATGAAAAGTTTCCCACGCACATCCCAAAAAACTGACGCCATGACCTTGCCTGCAGATGGAACTGTCCTCGCCTTCTTTGGAGCCGATTCTCCCCTTTCAGTCCATTACTTTGACTGTTACTTCATCTCAGGTGTAAAGTGATGGACCATATTTCATAAATATTTCATAAAATCGACACCAAAAACTTGGCGTTATTGTTGTGAAACTTTGCCAAACACTCGATTGAAACATCCTCACGACTTTGTTTTTGTTCCAATGTGAGTAATCGCCGCACCCATCTTGCGCATAGCTTTCTCATGTCCAAATGATCAATTAATATGGGAGGTACAGCACTTTTTGAAATACCTACCATGTCTGCTAGCTCGCGGATTTTCAGTCGACGTTCTTCCAATACCATTTTGTGGATTTTCTTCACCATTTCTGGAGTGGTCGACCACTGCGATGTTCGTCTTGGCAGTTCGTACGACCTCGTTTAAACTCTGCCACCCAATATTTTACTGTAGTAAACGAAGGAGCAGACTCCCACAGAGTAGAATCTAGTTCTACTTTGATATCGGTTGGACTGAGGCTTTTTAAATGAAAGTATTGAATCACACAACGATGTCCAATTTTTTCTATGCTTAAAAACTTACTGAAAGCGTTCACTATTGATGGCTGCCAAACAAATACTAAACAATGTCGAACGGAACGTCGCCAAAGTTCAAACTCAATGTTTATAGTGTTGGTACTTTCTACTATAGTCATTATTTTCAAACAAACAGCTGCCATATATACGTCAGTTCGGGTACTTCTGGAACTCTCCTCGTATGTTTAATGGTTGCAAGAGAACGTAAAAATTAAGATTTTTGCTAAAATTAAGCGTAGAAATTACTTTCCAGCATTGCTGTTAACTATTCACAGTGTCAGTTAGTAAAAATTGTAATTTGTAATGTAAGAGTTGTAATTTCTTCATCTTTAAACTTCAACTTTAAAAATTTCTGTTCATATGTCTATCATGACAAGATATTTACTTGAAACTTGGTATATAGGGCTTTTGGGGTCGCTAATAACGAATTTTAGGATTTAAAGGATTCAAGAATTTCAAAATTAAAAAAAAAACAAAATGGCGGCTATACAATACTAAAAAGCATATCTATTAATCATAGTTGTTATTGATTTTATGGTTATTTTTGTACATATACGTTTTCAAAGTCGCTGGTTAGTAATATGAAGTCAAAAAAAAAACAAAATGGCGGCTACGAAATACTAAAAAGCGTATCTATAAACGGTTATTTTTAATGAATTCATGTGAAACGTGGAATTTAATCTGGAAACAAAATGAATGGCAGATGTAAAATGACGAATACAAAAGTTCTAAAATCCATAATTTTTATTTATTTTATGAAAAAAACTTGTGACAAATAAATTGAGAACATTACGTACATTATGTACATTAAACACAAAGTTGTAGCTAGTGGCAGCTATTTTTTTACAAATGTTGTTACATAATAATATAAACTTTAATTTAAAATTTGTTTCACTGTGGAAATCCTGGGAGTTTTAACTTTTCTCTATTTTTCTGAAACGATTGCACACAAATTTTCATTATTTTACGCTTCAAATATTGCGTTACTGTTAATTTATGTTTATTTGTTATAATTTTTGACAAAAACGATAATAGACTACATTTTTCCATTTAAAACATCCATTTTGTGGAATTAAAAAAGATCAACTTTACTATTTTCTACGAATTTTTAAATATGACGCTTGAACATGAGCTCGGACGCTCGAGCTGTTACTCGTGCGAAGTTCCTTTTTTGTACTGGCTTATACCGGCTATGTATACTTAATTAGCCCTTATAAAGGTTCCTACATATACATTACATATTCTTTGAACATTACTCTATACATCTATGTACTTCAAACCCTATTAAAACTTCATTTTTCGACTTTTGGCCAGCATTTCGGGAATCGGCCCCACTGTGCGTCGCCAGCAGACCATTTGAGTCATGCCTGCACAGAGTATTCTTTGAAATAATAGCGACCTAAATTTCGCTAATTCTAAAGTTCTTCGAGGTTTTTTTCTGTGGATCTGAAAAATAAGTCAATAACACGAGCAACATCACAAGTGGAATAAAACAATGGAAAATTCTCCAAGGAGTTTCTCCACGAGAAAATTAATTAACTGACATCTCAGTGAAACCGTATCTGTTATATGTATGTATTTATCAATTTGATCAAATACTAGGAACTTTCTTATAATAAGGCTTCTAAGACCAGTTCTAGCCGGTTTGGGATGATTACTGGAGATGGATATACAAACAATAGAATTGTTAAATATTAGAATATAGTGTTATCAATTACATTTCTCCAAATGTGTTTAATCTAATGGTTCTGCAAGGTAACTTTCGTGATTTGTTCGACCGTTTTGTTTACTTTAAAAACAAAACTTTATTTTGTTTATATTTTACGTTGATATGTATAAATTATTATGTTATGTCGATTATTAAATTATTTTTGGTATTTCGTTGCTGTACATCGTATTTAAAATATGTACCTAAGTAATATTGAGGTTATGTAAAGACCACAATTTATTACTCAGTATCTCACTTGGTGTGCCGCCTGTTCCACTGCCTGGTTCCAAATACTCAGTAATTAATAAGTCGATATCGTTATTAATTATTACTAATAATTTATATACAATTTATACCCGGAATTTAAATCTGTTATAACAGCTGATTGTTTAAATAAATACCACTTAAATCAATATGTCAGCCGTTAGGCCTCACCTAACAAAAAGCCACACCGGGTGTAATGCGGTAGTAAAAGGAAACCATAGGCGTGCTAACTGTTTATCTATAGGGGTATTATGGTTACACAAAAAAAAAGAACAGCGTGCCGTATGATTAGAAAAGTCCAATTGGTCGTATAACAACAACAACTTGTAAAAGATAACTTAGTTGTTTGAAGTTGTTGGCTGTTTCTCCCTAACTTGGGTATGTTGCAATTGTTTTCCTCTCAAATACAGTTAACTAAATATCTTCAAATTATGCATACATATAGAATTTAATTTAGATCGCATATGACCGTAGAAATTCTCCTACAATTTTGCGTTTCTCACCATTCAATACATTGTTAGTTCATTTAAATGAAATCGTACAATTTAGCGTTCACTACCATAGTACAAGGCACAACAATGCACTGAGAGGTGACATCCTTTCACATGCACACTTGTAATTTCCTTGAAGTACAAACCTAAAACAAATCTGTTTCATTCAATGAACAATGTAATAATAATGGTTTTCCCATTCAAAAAAACGTCACCAAATCTGGTCGCGAAATTTTTTGTCAAACTTTTGACAAGTGGTTGTCACTTTGTAAAATAAATAATGGCTGTCACATAATGTGACAACCTTGATAATTCAATACCGTTATAAACTTAAGATTAATAATAGAAATACGTCTTTTTATGCTTGGTCAACTTTGATGACTTTTTTTTAACAGTTCGTTAATAATAATATAGAAGCGTTCCATTTTCATTCACAGATCACTTTGAGAATTTTCACGCTACGCCCATTCGGACACAACCTATTTGTTCATCAGTATCTACTTAGCCCTATTGCACGAGTTTGATGCATACTCTTTCCATGCCAATGCACACCACTGAATTACCAAGTGAAACATAAATTGATTGTGAATAAGTAGGCCATCGAGTATACGTTTCCTTCTACCTTCATATTTTAATTAGCAGAGCCCACTTGCGGCTCTCATAAAGGAGTTTGCGTGAGATTTTGTCTATATGTAGACAGAAACATTGACTGTTCCCATAAGAGAGAGTCGGATACACCTCAGATTGCTAATGAATGACCATTCAAAGATATGGTAATAAGCAAGTAGATAATGTATGTTATAGTAAATAGGTAGGTACAGGACGAAAAAGTGTGACGCAAGGTCCTCACCAGAAAATAGATTCTCATATATGTTCAACACCTACATGGAGAAATATCTTTGTTTTAAACTTTTAATTTTTTGTGTAAGGAGAATAAGTTTTAGTATCATTTAATGTGCTGGTGGAAAAAGCTATGTTTGTTGTTTTTAAATTCGTTCGAAAATGTATCAGTTTGTTGTGTTGGCACAAATCATACGTTCAATCCTAGTGATTGAAAAGAATGCTGCGAAAACATTCGCAGACGGTAAACAAAACAAAAATGCTAGGGTTCACATATGTATACGAGTAGGCTAGGTATTTTCTTTTGTTACCGACCTTTTATACCTCGCCGCCGATTAACTCTTGTTTTGTTATTTATTACAAAAACGACGCGAAACCCTTGACTTATTGAGGGGACTGAACTTGCGACTTTTAATCGTCAGCAACTCGTTAAGAGACTAGACCATCGAGGTCATCTGATTTAAACCTTCCTAGAAAGTGACTCAGTCGAATTTTAGTGTTTGCCTGTTAGATTAATTTAAAAAGTTAACAATAATTGTAGCTGTTCAAAACAAGTTAGATTTATTTAAAAAAGGAACTTCAGTAGGAAAAGTAAATAGATTTCCATTGTGGAAGAAGTTTGTTGCTTAAGTTAACGCTTTAGGCTATTTGTACCCTTAGAAATATCTATGCATTTCAACTTGCTGAAAACTACAGAGTAAATAGTTTGAAGGTATTTACATATGTGTAATTTCCTTGCCAATTTCTTTTAGTTTTTATCAGCGATGATTATCAGAATCTACAAGTTACAACCTAATACAGCACGTGATCCATGTCATTTTATCACATCCATGTGTAAATTTGAAAAACGCTTGCTCGTGTCCAAATATTTGATGCACAAATTAATAAAATCAATACTCAGAGGAGCAGTTAATAAATGTAGGACATTAAACAAGTGTAAAATTAACTAGTTCAGTGTTCTAGTTCACTGATATAGACGAAAGATATCCAAATCTTCAAATTTTTTAATTCCTATGAATTCAAAAATGACCTAGCCCAATGATGGATCTCATCTCATGAAAAGGTATCCAATGATCGTTATGTTATAAGTAAAAATATATATAGATGTTATAAGCGACCATGGGTATAGAATAATCACAATTTTATAGAATTTCCAAGCAAAATGACTATCGACTTTTTGTTCGCCTGTTTGGTACATGTTGATCGCGACTGGGAGATTTTGAATAACTTTATTAGTGAAACTGTTAGCAAAATATGAATATGTGCATGTGTTAGCGAGATAAATGCAAATAATTTAATGACGTATTAAAACCACGCCATAAATAAACATATAGATACATATGTATCCACAACCGCACTGGATTTTCACGATGTGAACTGATAGTTACCACAGAATGATAAAAATTTCCTGGTAAGTAACCAGGAAATTTTTATCTTCCTGCGTAAGTACTTTGTCTTTTCTCCGCAACAGTGATAATTGACGATTACATTTGATATAATATGTAAATAAACTTACCTCACTTACAGATTGTTGTGGTGGTATGTGGTAATGTTTTCCCAGTTTTTAGCAAGCACGTTGTCGGAGAAGTGTATTGATCGACTTTGTTCTCCAAATTGATGAGTTCGTTTACATTAGGCAGCCATTACCATTTTATTTTACCACTCATTTTTCAGGTGTGCTTCGCTTTTACTCAGATGAAAGTCATCCCATCATTTTACTTGCATTGAAATAAAGTGAAAAAATAATGGGATCAGGATGACTAGGTGTTACAACTACCAAATCATTAAACACTCCTAAAGGTCGTTATTCGTTATTCCCCTCCTACCGTCTTGTTGCTTATTCGCATTCCTATTAAAACAAAATTAGCATATTACAAGCCTCAAAGTACGACGAACAGCAATAAAACCTTAGCGAGTTCGTCGAGACCGCTAGCATATCTTATTCCATGTCCAGAACACGACACCACATTCACCGTCTTTATCCTGCTGATACTCGGAGATGGGATTCCAACGGACTTGGTTGCGTTAACGTGAATTTCGCCCGATCACGTGCCACTAAGAGGAATAACCGCGAATTTTGCGTGATTCTTTGTTAGCTGAGCGTCTACCAATTTAGGTCCGAGTTTAACGACAGAGAAACGCATCGTCCTGATTTTTTTGCGGTTTGCCTATATAAATGGGAGTGATATTCACGTATAGATTAAGATTCAGCGGACACTGAGGCGATTGTATCGTTCGATTTATTAGAAACAAATAAACTTATTGGGGCTCAATTCAAGATAATGCTCATCTCCGCGTGATTAGGCTAATTATAGACTTTAATGTAGGAATTGCTGTTCCGGCGATATTATGGCCACTTCACAGCCCCGATTTAAATCCCACAGAAAATATGTATATGGGATACTATTAAGAAAGGTTCGGAGTCATACACCTTCCCATGTTAACCACTTGTAATCAACTTGTAAACGTTGTATTTTCAAAACAGGAGGATATTTTTCAGAACAAAATTGAGAAGAAGATCTTCAATACGCCATGACGCATTAATCTGGTAATTCAGAGTTGTTGAGGCCTTATACGATGTTAACACAACATTGAACCTATCAGTTTTTTGCAACTTTTATTTATTTTCTTGATAAAATAATTTCCAAAAGACATATTTTATCATTTTTAATTTTACTATTGGAAGATTTTAGAAATTGACGTATGGAATAATAACGTTTATTTTATAAAAAAAAATAGTATCTCGTGTAGTGACAGAAACATTGCAATGAATCAAAAACGGGGATGTTAAGGAAATATGAAGCTAATGAAATGAAGCTTTGAATTCAGGAGTGGTACGTCACGATCAGCGAAATCATCTTAAAAAGGTGTCCCAACAATGTACTCGCTAAAATATCAAAAGTCCAGTAATTAAAAAGGTTTTCTAAAACGCACATTCTCATTTTTTTGGAATTATCTGAAAAACGTAAATCGAAGTTGAAAAAAAAATCGAAGAGATAATAAAATCGAAAAACTTTCCTCATTTAACTAAGGGCGGTAGGTTAACTTAACATGTAGTGCATCTTCAGCACAAGTTTGAACTTTTGTTAGTCATTTGTTTGTTCTTTGTGACTTTTTTTTTAAATCGATTTTTTTATAGTGCATTTTAAAAACCAGTGACAATATTTTTGAGCAACGTTGTGCTATCAGGTTTTGCTTCAGACTTGGACACAGCGCAACGGATACTTTCGCAAAACTTCAACCCGTCTAGGGAGACATTGTTGTTTCGAGAGCCCCGGTTTTTCGGTGGTTTAAGGCATTCTCAGAAGGAAGAGAGTCGATTGAAAATGAACCTCGCAGTGGAAGGTCTTCATATTCAAGAACCATGAAAATGTCGATAGAATACAAGGTTTTTTGCGTTCAGATCCTCGGTTGACGACAAGAATGACCGGGGAAGGGTTAAATTTGAATCACATCACTGTTCATCACATTTTGACTAACTAATTGGGGATGAGAATAATCTGCGCAAAAATGGTTCCAAAAAACCTTTCGTAGGAACAAAAGGACATCAGGAGAGAAAGGTATCTTGACTTTTTGGAATTACTGGTGATAAGACTTGGGTGTTTGAGTACGGCCCGGAAACTAATCGCATGGAATGGCACACAAGCTCTCCAAGACACAAAAAAGCAAGAATGCGCAAGTAGAAGATCAAATTCCTGCCGATTTAATTTTTGATAGCTAGGGAATTGTCCACAAATAGTTTGTTCCTCCAGGCCAAACAGTAAATCAACACTTTTATAGAGAGGTTCTTCTTCGAAAAACTTCGAAAAAGGGTAATGCGTGTGAGACCAAACATCAAGAACAATTGGAAGTTGCATCACGACAATGCGCCATGTCACACAACCATTTCAGTAAACGACTTTTTTAGCCAGTCAAAACATTCCTGTGGCTCCTCGGCGTCCTTATTCGCATGACTTGAGTCCTTGTGACTTTTTCTCTTTCCGATATTGAAAAATCACCTCAAGAGACGTCATTTTAGGATCAGAGAAAACATTCAAACGCGTGTAACCGACCAGCTGAAGGCTATCCAGTATATGAGTGCCAGCACTGCTATGAGGAATGGAAGAACCGCCTCTAGCGCTGTGTGGCTTCCCAAGGAGGTTATATTGAAGGAGACAATACTGAGTTGTAATTCTATTCGAACAGAAAACATTAAAAAAATCAATATCATTACTTAATTTACACACCTCGTATATTATCAGTTTTCTTCTATGTAAAGGTAAGTAGGTCTGTTTTCTTTATATTTTCTTTTATCAATCTGTCTATAATTTTCTATCATGTCATAAATTATAAATTCACCTTTTTGTTTTCTCAAGTTATTTAACTGAGATTGAGTTTTTAAATCGATATTGTAAGACTTACATTGAAGATGAAAGATACTGAAACTGGAAGATATGTATATGTAGAGTGAATTATACGAAGACTGATATGGTGCCACATTTTACCTCAATCAATGCTAGTCGAGTCTTATTTAGTATCTTGCGTTGAGCTCTTCTGTGTTTAAATATGTGCCTTTGTCTAACATGAGCCTGCACCGTGTAAATTGTGTAAGCGCCGTTCAAGGCAAAAACCGACAATGAGTAACTGTACAACAAAGGATAAGTAGGAGTGCTACATATGTACATACATTTCTATTAGTTACTAAGCTAATGCTTTATATTAATTTGCGTGTGTTTGTATCGGTAGCTGTTGGTGTGAATTTATACAATGTTCTAAAAGGCTTAATAACTATAAATATTCCGAGTAACATGGAAAATTGTTTGCAAATGTCGCTAATCGTTTAACCCTGATTTGGCTTATTAGTCGCCTATATACATATGTATATACATACGTAAATTTGAAATAATTGTTCCTCAATTGCATCCAAGGCTACTTGTTTCCCTATATTATTTTAATAAAGACATATTAATATAAATCAATGCAGATGTGCTCTGTATTTGTACATTTTTATGTACATACATATTATAGAAGACATTAATAAAGTTTTTTTTTTGTGTCAAATGCGTCGTAAGGAAATTCCACCCCATGAGAAATGTGCCCTTGAAGACGGTTTTTGCTAAATATCTTGAAAACTATTAGACATAAAATCACGAAATTTAGCAGGTACTCATATAAAATTTTTTGATGCTTATAATTTGGAATCATAACTATTTGGAAATAGTGTACAGGGGGGTGTGTGAAGCTAGGGGATGTGGGTGAATTTTGTGTGTGTCATATTTTACTATTTCTTATAAAACCATCTTCAGGGGTACACTTCGGATGGGATGTAATTCCCTTAGGAAGAACAATTTTACAAAAAAATATATCAGGTTTTATACATTATTTTGTTTATTTTTTATGTCGCCTATATTTTGAGCATCCATTTTAGAAACACCTTGTATATTTTGTCCAAATTTCTGCCTATAATAGTGGAATTAGGTATTTCCGAAGTTCTGAGAGTAGTTTACTAAAATTTTCCGAAACATCGTCAATAGATTATTCAAAAATAACAAGGAAATGACGTGAATCACATTTACATAAATTACTTGGTAATAACTTTACATGAAATATAATATTACTTGGATACGGTCTACTCGTTTTATGTATATTTTATTTATTTTTTGTATAATACATTGCATGTTTTTCTGGAATTAAAATTAAGAAAATTAGAAGGATATGAAATAGCAGTATTGACTTTAGTCACAGGTGCCATAAATTGGGTCAAAGATTTTTTAATTAAAAATTATTCCGAGTTTGTTTATCATAGTAAAATGACTGTAATCGATTTTACTTACCTTTTTGATACCCATAAAATAGAAATCTCACCAAAAAAGATAAAAAAAAAAACTTAATGTTATGTTATTACCTCCAAGTAAAATGTTAAAAAGCTCCATTAAAAGTATATGGTTATAATTTTAAGTTTACGTAGGAAAAGATTACAGACGATCACTCTTGCATGGCTCGGTATTAAAAATAGGATCGATTTCTAAATTTGTGAAATGCAATATGTTCCATTAACTTCTTATCTGCTATGGCGTTATTTTTAACATTTTCTCTTCAATAATGCCGGATATTTTCAAATTACACTCTCGCTGCAGATTCTTTAGCTACATTCTTTTATTAATTAAAGAATTTTTGTTACTTTTTCGCTTAGTACCAGAAGTAGGTGAGATATTGCAAAAACATCCATATCTAAATCAAACACTACTAATCGATTTGTTATATAATGTACCGTTCCATTTGTTGAAGGAAAAATGAGAGTAAAATGTATTTTGGAAGCTACCCAAAAAAAAAATAATACCAATCTTGACACAGATCATAGTATTAATTAAGTTTTTTTTTGTTTCAGGTAAGTGAAAGAAGGGTAGCTTGAAACTGCTACAGGAATGGTGAGGCTGACTTTAATATATACACACATACATATGGGGCATTTCACGCCAACTAAGTGAGGTCAAAAAAAAATTATGTTTGAAACATATCACAATCAATAGTACTTGCTAAAAAACTAACTTCCCTAAAATGTTAGATTTTTTGAGCCAGAAAGAGAGGGATGGTGAGGGTGAGAAAATACAAAGGACAATGTTAAAAATCGATCAATTTCTGCCCCACTCTGGAACTTTCTGTAGCTGTTTTAAGTAATTCCAATAGACTTGTATTTAATAGAAATACACTTTTAAGGCTGGTATTCTGCGGGGAAAATCGTTCAGATGGCAATATCTGCGTAATATAGGGTAAAAATTGTTGAGCCTCTAAGTAGATTCTTTTTGAATCGATCCATGTTCTATATCAACTTCGGAACATTAAATACAAGGGAATGAAAAGATAAAAAAGGATTAAAAAGATAAAAAAAAAAACAGAACAAATAAAACGGAAACAAACAGAAAATATATTTAAAAAATGCACAAAAATATCCACAGCGATAAAAATTGTCAACTTGTAGTGTATGTTGAAAATACATAATGTTGAATCCACATGAAAAGACCATTAGATTGAAAGCAAATCCGGATTTCAATGTTTTTTTCAGTAATTCAAATATATTGGAACCAGTTACAAACAAGTTACATACGATATTAGCATGCAATTATAAATACAGCATGTATTTATAATTGGAACATTTTCTTCGGGCAAATGCCGGTTAGTGCGGCTTTAGTCTATTGGAGTCATTTAACATTGGTACAAAAAGTTCCGAAGTTGATATAGAACAGGGATCGATTCAAAAGAATCAATGTTGAGGCTCAACAAGTTTTACTCTATATTACGCGGATATTGCCATCTGAACGATTTTCCCCGCAGAATACCAGCCTTAAAAGTATATTTCTATCAAATACAAGTCTATTGGAATTACTTAAAACAGCTACAGAAAGTTCCAGAGTGGGGCAGAAATTGATCGATTTTTAACATTGTCCTTTTCGTTTCTTTCTCGGTAAGAAAATGAAAAAAATTAAAAAGAAGGTTGCTATGGTTTTCGATGCGTTTTTTTTTGCATAGAATACGATAAAAATATTTTCAAACTATTTATTAATTATTGGGGGTGGTTTTCACCCTTATATTTAGGATTGAAAGTTTAAAATCCAAATTTCGAAAAGTATGACACGATTTTTTTTATTTTTTTTTTTATTTCTTTCTTTTTCTTGTACTTTCGATTAATTTTTAATTCATAATGGTCGTCGACCAGGAACTGTCCCAAAAAAACGGCCCAAAGGTAAAAAAACGTGGTTTTAGCGTACTTTCTCATCCTGTGAGATAGTAAATGGCAAGTGAATAATATATTCCAAGGTTTTTGGGGTCGCTGATTACAACCTCAGAGCCACTGCATGACATATTACTTTGCACAAAACGAGGAACACAAATTTAATTTACGTTGCTCTTATCTTGGCATTGTTATGATTTAATTCCTTGTAAATCTACTTGAACTACGTAACCCATTGTATAGGCAGCCATTCATGTTTTTTTTTTTAATTAATTAACAATAAGTAAAGATAAGAAGTTTCACAACATTGCACAAAATTCCATAATCTTCTATTTATTTAATAATGGGTGGGAGTTGTAGATATGTACTTCATAATAATTTATCTAGCAGTATGTTCACGTGAGAAAAGGTGTGGTGCCTAGTTTCGAGATAAAAATATAACCTCTATGCGAAAGCCTAGTACTTCAGTTTGTGAAGTATCCAAAGTGTTTCGGATTTGGTAGTTCAGTAAAAATATACCACAGATGGTGTGACAAATTGCGTCAACCAAACCGTTGCTACTTTCATTTCAATCTGATATATTACATACTTATCTTATGTTTTAAAACATGTACCAGTGTATATGTCCTTACATAATCTGAGAGACGATATGCTTAACAAATTTAAGAGATTTGTTTACCTGAATTTATAGAAATCTTGTCGGTATTCAAGTATTGTCGACCTTGAAATAGACAATGACTTAGAATAAAGTATATCACGGTCAAGGTTCGTTGTATGTGGTGGGGGTATATAAGGTGACTACTAGCACCAGCCTACTACTGATTTTATCAATCATAAGAGTAAAACAGATGTACTAAAGTTAATAAGTACTTTAAAGTATTAAGTTGCATTGAAATAATTAAATGGAACATTTTTTTTTCAAAATGTTTGTATTCATCGTAGAGAACTGCGATATTGCTCTAAGTACTCAAAAGTATCCATAAAACATAATCTTCTCAAAAAAATACTCTATTTTCATTTTATTGGAGGTCAAATTAATTCATATCAGCTTTTTACCTGTTTTTTTTTTTGAGGAAAACTCATTAAAATCAAGTGGAACATTTAGTGGGCCATTCCTGTTTTAAATTGTTCATTTAATAATGGTTTAAAGGATGTACCTACATGCTGTCATTATTACCTTTGAGGTAAATGTAGAAAATTTTAAGGAAAAAAAAATACAAATAAAATAATGAATCCACCACCGAAACGAGATTTTACACTCGGATTGCGTGCACTCTGGGTGTAGAATCCAAATATATAAATATATGAAATTTAAAAATCTGGCCTTAGTGCCATTTTTGACGAAACCGGAAGTCGGACATCTTGGATTTTTTCGTCAATTGATTGAAAATTAATTCCAGTATTAATACCCCAAATTTAAAAAAAATCCGTTAATTGGTTATCAAAATATAAGCTTGCCCCGACCTCCTGAGCCACCCGGTATGTATCTATGAAATTAAATTATTTAAAACAATGGTGTTCAATAATATTTTATTTTAATGCGAGTTAAAAATGTTTGTTCAATTTGGAAATAAATGACAAGAGGGGCCTTTTTCTCACAAATCCTTTATTTCTGACTTGCTACCGGTTTCGGTTACTAAATGACCATCTTCAGGCAACAAAAAGTTACAATAGGATTATTACTTTGATTTTGATTTTTGATGTTGTATCAAAATTCATCTGGTAGATATATCGATTTTTTGTAATTTTCTATTAATTCACCTTCCAAAATTCTTTTACTTATCTTGATTTATCTCAGATAGATTACTCCACTTCTTATTTGGTATTCGTGGTATTACTAATTAGATTTTCTTATTTTTAAAAACAATTAACATTTACACAACATCACTTAAGACAATGGACAAACAGACTGTTTGTCCATTTATTTCCAAATTGAAAAAATGAACTCACATTTTGCCATACTACAAAGAAAAAATGTTTGTGTTTGTGTGTTACATTAAATCATCTAATTAAAAATTGCAACCTTTTCAATTAATCTATGCTTCCATTGATTTTAGTTATTAAACCTTATACCTACCTGCCTAAAAATGTGACTTAAATCATTTTTCTTTCTTACGGTCCCAAATTCTTTGTCGAAATCTATATGCGACCTTGTGAGTAACCATCAAAGAATTCAAAAATTTTAATATAGGAAAGAAATTTTAAATTGGCCTGGTTATTTCGAAACGATATACTATATATTTAGAAATTAAACATGTCCTCTTAGATAATCGCTATTAAAGCAATGAAAATATATTGTCAAGGAGACCGTACTATAAATAAACACAACATAAATATTTGCTTGACTATTTAAACAAATATTCCGGACAAGAATGATTCCGTACTTAAATATTTCAGCACGCGAATATGAAATGACAAAAGCAAAATATTTTTTTTATTTAAAAGGTTATATATTTTTAAAATAATTCGCTCTAGACATTTAGTTTGCCATTATTGCATTTTAGAATACCGACATGGTATTGGTACTTGAAAAGTAGGTCTATTGTTGATCATATATTGGATTGAATCGCTCATTAGCAAAATCAGGACAACAACAGAAACTACTGTTAAAAAATCGGTCAAATAGATGATTGATGTTTTTTTTTTTCTAAAACGGAAATCTAAGGAATTGTTTTCCAAGGAAGAGCAGAAGGTCAGATTAGTCAAATGTAATATTGCTTGATGAAAAATGAAAATTGCGTCATAATTTTTACTTGGCTTCTCTGTCAAGCCGTGAGTTCTAGTAGCAACGAATTCTTTTGAAAAATTCAGACTGGAACACCCTTTCTATAGTGCAGATTTTGTACCACGTTACTAGTTTATCTCCTCATGTCAAAAATTAACTGAAAGAGCGCAATTTTGATCCTTGTACATGATGCCAATCCAATAAGGAATCACGTCAATCAAGTATGTGACAGTCTACCATCTAAAAAGTCAAGTGTCTTAACAAATATAAAAATGGAAAGTAAGAAGAATTTGGAGGGGAAAGAGGAGAGGAAGAAGACGATGGAGAAGAAGATGAAGAGGAAGATATTTTTAACATAAAGTATTTTTTTCGCATAACGAAGAAGCGAAAGTTGTTTTAAATGATTTTATTTTATTATGTATCTAAAATTCTCTTAATAACTCGCGTATAGAACTTCAGCATGTAGAACTGTAGCATTTCGTGTAAAACTACGGATCTGCTTCCAGCATTTATTTTATTTAATTTCTCATTTTATTTTGATATTGTCCTTGCTGGACACAGAAATAGTAAACCTGGTAATCCATAAAATATTTTTGCTATTTTGGGGTGTAGCCAGATTTAGTAGGTGTGTGCTCCAGTAAACTACATATTTTCGTGTAGTTGAAAAACTCCGCGTCATTACTACATAACGCCTTATGAACTCTATAGTCCATTTAGTTAATTAAAACGCTGGAAAAAATAGAATTTCTTTATTTAGGTATAGAATTGCTTGTATACATACACACAGACAATTTTAATTATACAGTGACAGTAGGGGAGATCAGGATAAAACTGAAACGTTGTTAAAGGTTAAAAATAATATTTTTTATATATAAAAAAAATATTATTTGAAGAAATGTTTTTATACTGAAAAATGGAAAAACAGCTTTCTCCTTCATTCAATCATTTTTCATTTAGGGCATCATATTCCTGTATTTTTGAGGTTATTTTCAAATTAGAGAGACGAATCGACTATAAACTAACTCAAATCACAAGTACGGTAAAAACTTAAACCGCAATACAAAGCCAACTTGTGGATATCTGTTAGCAATATTAGTAGTAATAATAATATTAAAGCAAATTTATTATTAAAGCAAATGTTTGCAAACCCCGTTCTCCGCCACAACTTAAACTTGAAACAAAATTTATATTTTAAAATAAAACTGCAAGGAGTTCTCAACATTGTAGTAAATTACGAATAGTAACTATGATCTAGAAATGATTTGAGTGAGGCCTAGAAATTCTTTACCGTCCACTTGTATTACAAAATGTTTAAAGTATGCACCAGTGGTAGCGACAGTGTCATCGCATAGTTTCCTCGGTTACTTGATGAGACTGTATTAAGTCTGGTCTTGACTTTACACACTGGAAAAATAATTATTTTCATATGTTTTCATTGGACACCACCCAAACGACAAATATAAAACTCAAACACTACCACGATGTTTCATGCGTTAGATATTTTGAATGCTTTTTTAATATTTTTTTCAAGTGCAATATAAAATACCTGTACATAGTTTATTACCTTCACTTCAAAAATTATGATTATCAGATCGATCGGCTACTCACATATCTACATACTTCAATTGTGCTTACGAAATTCCATTTCAACGAAGGATTTTATTTCCTCTCATGTTTAAATTAATCCTAATCACATTTTTTGTAATTATGTTAAACGTATACTTACACTCTAGAACACAATCAGAATGTTCAACTTATAAAAATTCGATGAATAGAGTGCAAAGAATTATTATGACGTCATTGATTTCGGACACTGATATCATCAATATTTATTTTTAATAGCAACCTCATTTTTTCGTTTGTTTTTGACAGCTCTTTGTGTTACCTAAATTGTGATATAAAAGTATTTATACCTTGTGTAACAATTTCATTGACACAAATAATCTCACAAAACCTATGCAATTTGTATTGGAAAATTATTTGTTCCGTTTCAACACGAATTCGTTGCCCCAAAGCTTCTCAGTTGTTAGGTCTATTAAAATAAACGCTTGACTATAATTGAAATAAAAAATCTACAGGAGTTGAATCCGTACAACGCGGTGGCCACTCGAGTAGTCAGCGTCGCCCTATCCATCGTTAGGGAAATATTTCGTCAAAATGTTGACGGGAGCTCTACACTAAAGTGTAGAGACAAATCATCATTGGAAAAAATAACAGCCAGGAAACCGTAAGAAATCTAACAAATAAAACTGAAAAAATAAAATCAGGTCGTAAAAAGAATATAAGGACAAATACGTTTTTTCAGTTACTTTACCCATATAGCTGTTGATTTTTTTATGAAATTCACACGTTAAGCCGGTTAGAAGATTGATTTATTGTTCACTGATAAGATTATGTGCGAATTCGAGATGAATAAAAACAATAACAATGCATTAAAATTGTTCAACCGTTTTTCGATGTAAATGCTAAGCTTATATAAATAATTGTATTGAGTAATTAAACACGAGTTTATCAGCAACTTTTGTCTAGACGTAGAATTTGGAAAGTTTGTACAGAAACTCGTTTTTTTATTAATATAGGGAATTTATATTTTTATGGTTTTATAATCGTGCGCAATCTACAGAAGTATTTCCTGTATAACAAAAATTTTAAGTATATAGAATTGTTCCAGGTATCTCATTATATTACACAGGCGGTAATTTTAGGTATGCAGTAATTACAAAATAAATAAAAACGATAATTTATCTTCAGGTGAATAAGAAAAATGTTCTGTATATAACTATAATTTATGACCAACTTGAGAAAATGTAAAAGGTATTTGTCGAAAATGGTGGTTAAGCATATTAAGATTAAAATGTTTAGTTTATTTATCACCACCCCTGTTATCGTTCAAAAGTAATTAAAACTTCTTCATCTTTTATATTTTATTTTTTTATTACCTATCAGGAGATGATTACAAATTCCAAATTGAAAAAAGTATCCACTAATATGTATAAATATTTGCAAAACAATTGCCATTACTATAAACCTTCCTTTACACCCACGTATGTTGCTTTTATCAATATTTGCATGCCTTACTGAAAATGCCAGGTATTTTTTATGTATAGTATCCTCACCCCAAATGTCATAATTAATTGTTTTAGATTTTCGAGTATGTAGTATAAATTCTTTTTATAAAATATAAAAATGTATATTTTTTCAGTTTATTAACCCCATGGTAGGAACTGGTAGACTTGCAGCATTATAAAAAACTAGACATGGCACTTATCAATAATTACATGACACTTAATTAACATTATTTTTATATTTGTCTTCGTAGGTAACAAAATTTTTCTGAAATTATTTTTATTACTACTATACCACATACGAGGTGTGTTAATTAAGTAGTGAGACTGATTTTATTATTTTATTTTATTCGAATTGAATTACAATTCAGTATCAGCTTCAAAATAACTTCCTTGGGAAGCCACACAGCACTGGGGGGCGGTTGTTCTATTCTTCATAGCAGTGCTGGAACTCATGCACCGGAATAGCCTTCAGTTTGTCGGTTACACCCGTTTGAATGTTTTCTATGACGAGGCGCATTGTCGTGATACAACATCCAGTTGTTCTTGATGTTTGGTCTCACACCCACGACCTTTTCTCAAGTTTTTCAAGAACATCTCTGTAAAAGTGTTAATTTACTGTTTGACCTGGAGGCACAAACCCTTTGTGGACAATTCCCTGGCTATTAAAAAAAGCAAATCAGCATGCATTTGATCTTCGACTTGCTCATTCTTGCTTTTTTTGGGTCTTGGAGAGCTTGAAGTATGCCATTCTATGCTTTGGTGCTTGGTTTCCGCGTCGTACTCAAACACCCAAGTCTCATCACCAGTAATGACATTTTTGCGCAGATTTTTTTCATCCCCAATTCGTTAGTCAAAATCTGATGAGGAGTGGTGTTATTCAAATTTAATCCTTCCCCGATCATTCTTGTCATCAACCGACGATCTGGACGCACAAGATCCCGTATTCTATCGACATTTTCATCGGTTCTTGAAGATTAAGGCCTTGCGCTCCGTGGTTCATCTTCAATCGACTCTCTTCCTTCTGATAATGCCTTAAAAAAAAAAAAAAAAAAAAAAAAAAAAAAAAAAAAAAAAAAAAAAAAAAAAAAAAAAAAAAAAAAAAAAAAAAAAAAAAAAAAAAAAAAAAAAAAAAAAAAAAAAAAAAAAAAAAAAAAAAAAAAAAAAAAAAAAAAAAAAAAAAAAAAAAAAAAAAAAAAAAAAAAAAAAAAAAAAAAAAAAAAAAAAAAAAAAAAAAAAAAAAAAAAAAAAAAAAAAAAAAAAAAAAAAAAAAAAAAAAAAAAAAAAAAAAAAAAAAAAAAAAAAAAAAAAAAAAAAAAAAAAAAAAAAAAAAAAAAAAAAAAAAAAAAAAAAAAAAAAAAAAAAAAAAAATAATTTTTTTTTAAAAAAAAAAAAAAAAAAAAAAAAAAGGAATTATTAAAAAATTTTTTTAAAAAAAAAAAAAAAAAAAAGGGGAAAAAAAAAAAAAAAAAAAAAAGGAAAGGGGACCAAAGGGAAAAAAAAAAAAAAAGAAAAAAAAAAAAAAAAAACACCCCAAAAAAAAAAAAAAAAACAAAAACCAAACCCCAAATTTAAAAAAAAAAAGGGCGGGAAGGGAACCAAAACCCCAAAAAAAAAAAAAAAAAAAAAAAAAAAAAAAAAAAAAAAAAAAAAAAAAAAAAAAAAAAAAAAAAAAAAAAAAAAAAAAAAAAAAAAAAAAAAAAAAAAACTTTTTTTTTTTTTAAACCACCGAAAAACCTGGGTTCTTGAAAAAATACTGTCTCCGTAGGCGTGTTGACGTTTTGCAAAAGTATTCATTGCGTAAAATTAATATCACTCATTTTTAAAACGCATTAGAAAAAACCGGTTTACGAAAACAGCCACAAAGAACAAACAAATGACTCTAACAGGTTCAAACTTTGCTGAAGGTGCGTTACATGTTAACCTACCGCCCTTCCAAGTCCAGTATCTGCTATCTGCTGTGTTGGTAGATTGGGCGCTACGTTGCCAGTCTCATTACTTAATTTACACACCTCTTATGCCTTCCTCTGAAGTTCCATTTGTTGTCTATCATATTTTTCAAGTCACTCAGTAGCTTTTAGTTAACTAACAAGTGGTCTCTTCAACGAGCCTACCGTCGACCAGTTTAGTCCCAGTGACATCATTTTCATTTAAATACTTCTAAATGCCTAACCTAAAAATATTCATAAAACGCAACAAAATTCTACTACAGCCCTAAAGGCTACTTTCTTTCGTAACTATTCAAGCCTTTGAGTATAACGATTGTATAGAAGAAAATATTTAACTTATCGATAATCTTCTATCACTCTTTAACAACATACAAGAATGATACGTTGTATTTTGAAATGCCTACAGTGCACCAACAGTAGCTTTGCTCGTTGCCGCAGTAGACAAAACCTGAAATTGTGCTCATTTCTTCTATAGCTGCAGCCATAAACGCTTCGAGAAGTACAGTTTGTTATTGTTTGTTTGAGGGTATCTCATATACATATATCTCTTGGGTATTGTCGTTCTACCTCGTACTACGTTCGTTGTGTGAGATTCGCGGCAAAGCTATTCTTAGTGTGCTGTGTATATATACGTATATACTGAAACTTTTATAATATCATAACTTTTTAAGTCATTTTGTATTAAAAACAAATTTATCATTAAAATACAACTAATTTTAATAAAACTAAATATTTCAATAAAACAACTAATTTTAATGAAATTAATCAACTGTCTGCTGGTATTTGCATACAAACCAATTACTAAACCGCTGAAAATTGAATCTACTGATGGAGATTAATGGTATCTGATAGATATTTATATGATTCAAAACTGCTACGATATGGGTTCAAAGGGTACGCCGTCGTATTGAATTGTTTGAATCACTTACAGAACACATGATGTGTTAATTGCGCTTTAGATTAAATAAATCAAGTGACAGTACTGTAATTCTACATTCGTTTAGAGACAGGTTCTCTGGTTGTAAGTCTGCTTAGCGGTATCAAAATTATAGGTCACCCTTTTTGTAGATAAAGTGTTATCTGAAGATAAGTTGATATTTTGGGAAAATCTTATATCCCTTCATTATCATTCTGGAATGTTTTCGAGGTACATTTATGGAATTTATATTGTATAATAAAATATGCCATCAAAGTGTTGAAGCCATATAGTTGAAGTACCCGTTTGTTTCCAGTCGATTTATTTTTGCGCTACAAGCTGACTAAATTGAAAAGGCAAGAAGAATGTAGACAGAAAGTTTTACAGTACAGTACAGTATAACAAACAAATAATGATTTGACTCATTTGAATAATGAATCATTTCATTATTTATTGGTAGAACTATAATAATGTCTCATTTAAGTTGATGGGTGTTCTAGTTTTTGTACCTCATAACTTCAATATCAGTAACTTCCATATCATTCCATTACACAACTATCCCAGGACTTACAGGTACTAGTGCTATCGACTTATAAAAGCGAAATTATTAGAAATGAAAATGATATATCAATATGAATCGTTTCAAATTACATTGCGTGTGAATAGACAGAACATATACAGATCACAAGCTAAACGATTATTGCATTTAAGTTACATGTTGTGCCTCTTTTCTTTGTAGAAATGCACCTTTGACTCCAAATAAATTGTTGAGACGATTTGACAAGTTGTATATAGAGCATAGTTTACATATTCCCTTTTGTATAGAGTTTTTTTTACTATTTGAAGTTAAAAAATTAGTCAAAAGTACACTTATACATAATATTAATATTTTGGTCTTTCTTATCACCACCAGACCATACCATCATATCAGACCACCAGACTATACAAGCTAAACTGGTTGAAACAATTAAATAGAGATAGACACCAATCTTTCAATGTAACTTCGATTTGGATGATCAACTATGGTAAGTCGAGACTCGTTAGAGGGAATACTCCAGGGAGTATTTCTATGTACACATTTGTTTCAAAAAAAAAAAAAGCGCAACCCCGGCGGGGGTTTTTCCCACAAAAACCCCTGGCGGGAGGGGGGGGAGAGGCAACACAAAAAAGGGGGGGGGGGCCCCGGCCGCGTTTGAAAAAAAGGGAAAACGGAAATACCTTTGAACTGATTCTTCAAGGACTTCAAATGTAATCAAATAGGGTCAGAGTCTGTCTGTTATCAAGTCGAGTCTAATTGGTCTGACAGGGGAGACATGTAGATTTTACCTGTAAGAAAAGGAAACCTACCTCACTTCATTCCAGATTTGATATGCCACTGTTCAAAACTTACAAGGTTCTAAGAAGTAAAAGGTTTCAAATTCAAAGGCTGGTAGTAATACTATGAAGTCCATTAGTATGCTGTGCAGTCTGATAAAAAGCACCAAGCCTGAATAAGGTACTCTGAAACAAGTGTCTGTGCTTCGATAGAACTTTAAGAGGTATCAAAAAGGACATTCTCCAGTATTGTCCAATAATGTTAGAAGATCTACAGAAAATGGAGCTGTTAGCGCTTCTATAACTCTGACTTAGCACCATTAAAGACTCATTTCTGAAGGGTATACCACGTTGCCATTTTCAGGAATAAAAAGATTTCGTCAGCGCATTCATACCAAATCACAAAGATGGTACCAACGAAACGAAGAATGCTTGATTCTACGAATATCTTTGCTATGAGAACAGGCTTATATTTTATATATGTATGCCGATATCTCGGTTTGCAAATGCCACGCAGTATTAAGTCCTAATTAATGGCTTGTAAAAAAATATATTGTGCCATGAATATCAATTATGAAAGTCGAGATGACTTGATGGTTTCACGCGACCAATTCTGCTAAGCGACGAATCTATTAAAAGCGGCCGGTCGACGAAGTTTTACGGTTTCACTTTCACACAGAAATGTATATAGACCGTCTATTTTAGTATCGTAATACAATATCTGGAGCTAACAATAATAGGTCTTCTTGCGACGATAAAATTAACTTTATCAGTCTCTAGTTACATAACGTAAATATTTGCACGGTTAAACAACCTGGTCGCCTATCCACTCTGGATTATTTTTTTATTTTTTATCAGCTCTAAGTTATCGGTTGTGGTGGTCTTTGAACCGTGTGCGTCGATAATGTCGGTCGCGCCTACTGTTCCCAACGTCAACAAAACTTCAAACTGGCTAAAACACAAATTATATTTTTAAACCGCGCTTGAAATGATTCAGTTGTTCTTTTCACGGTAGCGCCGTGACGCAGGAGACTTATTTTTATTTCAATTTTTGCGTCAAATCTACAATTTTTTATCTAATTAAATCTGAAATTTCGCACACTTTTGTACGTTATCCAATAACAATAAGTCCGATAAGTGGATATTTTCCTGTTGCTACCGTGGTAACCAAAACGATTTCTGGAAATTGGATTTGTTTCTTCTAGGTTGCAACGAACCATAACAGTATATCTGTGACCTAGGTGAAACACCATGTCTAATACAAAAGCAACGAAGAAGCTGACAAATTGGATGGAAGTGGAAAGTTGGAGCAAGTATTTTTGAACTAGCTCCCGATAAACTACTCTGCCGTTTGCAGCAATAATACAAATTATCAAAGGAAGCATCCACGAGAAATTGAGGACGGAGTGGGGGATAAAACAACCAACTGTCGGTTTGCTAGGAAATTTATACATTGCCCCAACGAAAAGTGTCAGTTAGTTATGACAGGAAATACTTACGTCTTGTAACAGGAATCTTAACAGGACACTGTCAGCTGTGGAAGCACTATACAGCTAAGTGAAACAGTCCTTTGCACAGAGAACAGGAAGAGGATACAGTGTATTGTAGTACAGATTTGTGACTGTTCAGCTGTTTCGTCAATGAGAGATCCTTGTTAGGAGAAAGCTGGCGTTTCATGGCGACAGCGAGGGAGTTCCTCCTTGGTTGACATCACCACTTTTTTCGGAGGAATTGAATGGTTGAATTCATAGCTGCAGCAGCTATTTCAGGAAGGATTCTCAAGGTGTCCAATGGGGCATAAGTGATGTGACTCTCTCAGTCACACTTCATTAATTCCAGAATCCAGAATCAAAAATCTCCGAAGTTTTTACTCGTGTATCTCCGTAAATGACCGTCTATAGATAGAAAATTTCACAGCTGTAGAGGATTTATAGCTACAGGTGAATAATAATACTTATTACGCAATAATTATCGTATATAATATGGCATCGTATAAGATATATACGATGCCATTCAGGTCTATCCAACACTTGACATATATTCTGTCTGTGCTGGACAATGATAATCGTGGAAATGTCCTTTTAACAGGAAATTATTCATCTTGACATCGTGACCAAAATTTCCGTATTTTGTTAATTAGGGAATTTTTATTTGTATAGTGAGAGAGCTATACAACTGCGACAGAAAGAGGTTTCTAATTGAATTTGAAATCGTATAAGTGTTTCATAATAAGTATCTGCTGAATTCAAATACAATTAATATGTCATCTCTATCTTCTATATTTCCTGTGTCCCTATATTTCCTGTAGCTATACGGATCATCTGAAACCAAGAATGAAAAAAGTAATTAACAAATTAAATTGTCTATTTTTTTTTGTGATCAATGATTTTAAATTTGTGATTAAAAACAGGTATCGAAATCAAAATTAGCCCAAATACCTCGTATCAAAAGAAAACTTTTATGTTGTTTAGATTTTTTACGTTCTAGATTTTTCTCAATTATTTTACTTTTTTCACTTCACTATATGAATGTAGAATAAATAATGCAAAAATCAAATCTGGAATTGTTTTAACCGGATTTTTATGTAGATAAATGAATTCACGTCATCGTATATCAGTTCGTAATAGTTATTTTTCATTTTAAATACGTACTCACTTTAACAGTAAGTTCATATCATTTTCACGCGTGTCCAGTACAACAAATATCATTAGAACGCGGAAATGCGCAAAAACAATCGTTTTAAAGCTATCAGCAGCGCTCATTTGTTTTGCTAGATAAGAATTTGTGTGATAACTTTGCAGATACGTGTTTTACATGCTGGCTACAATATTTGTTAGCAGAATGCAAAATTGACGCACTACAAATAAACAAAAAATATAAGGAAGTAAGGCTATTTTTATACACAGATATCTTTATACGATAGGGAGCGCCGAAAGTACTTCACACAACAAAACCGAAACAAAGAAGTTTTCGCAAGAAAGAAAATGAAACAGGCCAAATTTTAATTACTTAAATGCAGATTTTTTACTGTTATTTAACCTTTCTGTTGTTAAAAACTACGACTGCGGGAGAGAAGTTTTATACGAATGTTACTCTGATGATGGCGATCGTCTTCGCTTCAAAAACGTGGTATCCACTTGCCCAACTTTTGAACTTTGTTGAGATGGCCTGCCACCAGTTGAGATGACCTACCAGATAGTGGTATATCGTCGATGCTGTAGTTACCAGATCGGAAGCGCGCGAACCATCTTTTGCATGTTGCTAAGCTAGGGGCGTTGTCGTCATACACGGCCACTAGATTTCGGTGTACTTCGGTTGCATTATGAATATCAAACGGTCAAATTACACTTTGAAGTCTGTGGTGTACTTTTGGTTTGAGTATGTTCAGATCATGATGGTCTCTTGTGCTAATCTTTACCGCCTAATCTAAAATAAAAACCAGTATCCATACATACATACATACATACATATGTACATATGTATGTGCGATGAAAATGTTAAAAATGAAACACGTTTCCTTAATCTGTACTGCATGCTTCCTATTACATATTATGTACATACATATGTATATGTCTAGTTGATTCCCTACGATAAGCTGTAATGTTACTATAAAATTAACGAAATCCTGTCGAAGGTTAACCGAGACTAAATAATTTAGGGAATTTATTGGTACCTACTGTATACAAAGTATCGGTTCTTATGACTCACGCGTTATTGACGACTGGGAAAATCTATTTGTGCACATGAAAGTGTTTTAAATAGTATATAAAGGCATGTAAACATATCTAATTAAAACTTTGCGATTTATAGAGTTCAGTGTAAAGGTGTTGCCCGCTTTTAAAAAGATTGCACGAAATTAAGGTGGGAAAAACTTCTGACTCACAAAATGAAAATGTCTGTCAAGACGAAAAACAATGGAAGTCATTTAAAATATAATAAAGATTTTGAAATATCTTTATTATTGCATTTATCGAGAAAATATAAATATTTTCATATCAAAGTATTTTGATGGTAGTAGGTATATTGGCTGATAATAACTACATGAAAAAATTCTCTATATTTAACATTGTGTTAACTACATAACAAAACGAGAGCTTTATAAAGTCATGGCAAAATTTTGCAATAAAGAGTTATATAAATAGGACAAATAAAAATAAGGTCATGAGAACAGATTACTTTAAAATCATTTTATAGCTTCATGATCTTAATCCTTCATTACACATTGATGTCAAAAGTACCTACATACATATCTACTTCCAACCATGTGTTTAATTTTTAAAATGGACCAAGAATTTAATACTTCTCATACTGTATTATTTAAGGGCAAAATTATATTTATTTCTTATACCTATATATTTTCTTTTGGATACAATATATTCGTATTAATCAGTAATTACTAATCTTGGCACAAGAATATAAAGGGTGTTTCCGAAAGTGATTTTATAATTTTAATCATGACTAGTACTTATTCTGCATAGAGCGCCCTCTACAATTTACATAAAAATGACTGACACATTAAAATTTGTCACCCTGAAAAACTTCCAATCGCCAAATTTTGTGTAAAAATGTCAGTTTTTAAAAAATATAAAAAAACTGATGGAAAATATAATAAAATTATTATATCACAGAAAATTAAAATTTTGACACCCTGTATCTTGGTTACTGTTGTCGTTTAGACTAATGTGAGCATAGTTAATTCGAAAGATTTGTACCCAAAATATCTATGGTTTTGCTGTGGCCACATTGTTAATTGTACACCCTGTGGACTAACTGCTATGTCCATTACTATTTCCCAGGGCTATACAGGGTGTCTCAGCTTTTAGTTTACAGACTTTATTTGCTCACCCAGGATAATTAGCAAAAAATGTATATACAAAAGTTACTTGAATTCATGAGGCCTATAAAATGACATATTCCATTTGACATGTGCTAGTAACCTTGAGATTATGTCAGCGTCAATATAAGTTTTTTAAATACAACACCCTGTATTTTTCGACATTTTTGGATTTACCGAACAATTCTACACATATTTCATGTAACGGTTGAAGATAGGTATAGGGTACCTATCTTCAACTGTTTTCGAGATTTTCAAAGTCAAACAGATATTATTTTGCAATACAAAGAATTTTCAGTTTGCCTTGTTTGCCAGCTCAATTTGAAAATTTATTAAACTAATTGCTTATAATTACTGAAATATCCCATTGATCTGATTAAAATTACTTTTAACAATGCCTCTCAATTGTTTCAAAACTGACAAGGCAAACTGAAAATTCTTTGTATTGTGAAATAATAGCTGTTTGACTGAAAATCTCGAAAACGGTTGAAGATAGGTACAGGGTATGTTACATGAAATATGTGTAGAATTGTTCGGTAAATACAAAAATGTCGCAAAATATAGGGTGTTGTATTTAAAAAACTTATATTGACACTTGACATAACCTCAAGGTCACTAGCACATGTCAAACGGAATATGTCATTTTATAGGCCTCATGAATTCAAGTAAATTTTGTATATAAATTTTTTTGCTAACTATCCTGGGTGAGCAGATAAAGTCTGTAAACTAAAAGCTGAGACACCCAGTATAACGAGCCGTTCAAAAAAGAAAACGTCATCAAAGTTGGCCGAGCAAAAAAGACATTTCTATTCTTAATCTTAAGTTTCAAGATAATCTTATTTAATTGTCAAGGCTGTCACACGTGAGGCTGTCATTATGTGACAACAATTATTTATTTTACAATTGTGACAGCCACTTGTCAAAAACTTGACAACAAAGTTTCGCCATTATCATACCTCAATCACAACCTCGTTCATCGCCATATTTGATGACGTTTTTTTTAATGGCTCATTATAATAAATTCATAACACCTTTGCTTTTGATTATCCAGGAAAACTCTATGTTTCTGAGTAAGTGCTGAACGGATTTGATCCAGCTTTTCTGTTTGAAAATGTTAACAGATTGAAATTGATTACGTTACTAAATCTGTTATAAAAACGACGCAATCACGCCATAGCTAGGATAAAATTAAATCATCGAGCCTTTTCCTCGATGCTGTTTCGCTTTTGGAACGACGAAAAAAATAAATACATGTCTCGCCCAAAGGTCTGATGAGAAATTAACTTATATTTATAAAACACTCTGCGGACGTAAATGCGTGCATCTGCTGGGCTATTTGAAGGATTTATTTCGATCTCCGCAGACTGGACGTCTCTAACGCGCTATCTGACTTCTTTTAGGTGCGATATGCACTGTTTTTAGAGAAAAATTCTCGGACTTAAAGTTTTATTTATAAATTCGTTCCTCTTATGGATTTGGCAACGTTTCGAACCATGTCATCTTCAGTTTTTTTTAAAGGACCTTCAATTTTTTTATCAAATAATGAAGTGTTGATTTCAGTACCGATATCCATGATGTGCCATATTTGGCCTACGATTATTTGACTAAATTAAAGTTATCCACCAAAAAGTTCAGTAAATTGGTAGAATCATAGTATAGTTTAAAATACACAAGTCCATAAAAATTGGAATTGGAATACCTTACAAAATGACCCATATATATCCCCAAATCAGGTGGATCGAGATGTGCCACACTGTGGGTATTTAAAATCTGAAGTGCTTACTTATGACTAGCCGAGCAATATTAAGGACATCAGCAGTAATTCAGAGCGATTTTGGGGCATTTCGGACATGACTGATTTCTTATCACGATCTGGGAAGGTTGGAATTAGAAGATTGATCTGATATTTTGGATTCTGGAAGCGAAAGAGTTGCTTTCAGAAGATCGCAACACTTAGACCCCATTGGGTTCCTTGTGCTTCCTCCCTTGGGAGTTCAATCCATCTAAGTCGTCAGCCAACCTAATGTTTTAAAAAAGGTGACGACGTTGTTTCTCGACGTCTCTCCTCTTCTTACGTCAGCCTTGGGGTTTTATTTAAACCCTGTTTAAATGAATTGAATGCCTGTTACAAAATGAAAATTATTCTTTGTCACTGGCCTCCTTTCATTCCCACAGTTCATTAAATTTCACAGGGGCGTCTTCTCTAATTTGCTGAGTTACTGCTATGGTAGTTAGCGAACTAGGAGAGCTTGGAGCGAAAATACCTATACCTGGCTTTTATCGCCAACCTGTAAGCTTCCATGTTGCCTCTATATTGGTCCTTCACCCAACAAGCAGAAATGTTGTTTGTGAGAGCCGCATCTTGCAAGTGCTTGATGGCATCCTTCGTTGCCCCTGTCATAATTTTGTAGTTTTTTAGGGCTAGTACCGATTGTCTACTATCTGTGTAGATTTTAATCGTTTTACCTGTTATCTGTCTATGGGTAATCTAGTTATCGGCAATGGTTATTCCTGTCAACTTGGTTGTAGCGTGTTGGCAACCATGGCCCATGGATATCGAAGTTGCAGCCTTCTGCATCCGTGCAAATTTTGATTGCCTCTTCTACCGTGGTTTCATTGTCACCATTATTGGATCTCTTTTAAATTAATGATATCTTTAAATGCTGGATCTTGCTGCTCAACTCCGCCTTGAACTGTTACGTGTTTTTGTAGATTTTTTATTACACATTTTTACAATTTGTAGAATTGGTTAATTGTGTAACATTTGCTTCTTTACAATTGATTTGTTATTTACACTAAAACTAAGCAGTTTTTTTTATTTACCTATGATGCTGTGCCTTCATAATTTCGTTGATTGGTATTTTTCGAGTGTCAGTGACGTAACGGAACTTAAGTATTGACCTGTCATGCAAATGTGAAATTTAATATAAAATTATATTACCTTTATCAATGGACACGATACAGCATGCGCGATAAATAATTTTGATAGTACGCGTACATTTATCCGTAATTATTTCAGACGTCGTAAATTAGGGTTTACCACGTGGGGCGATATTAGCTGCAGAGCTCTAAAAATACGTTTAATACCGGGTGTATGCCTCAAATATAGCCTGGCCTCCATTTCGTCTATAAATAAAGCTAAATAAATAGACTGTTAACGGCAATATTAAAAATACATAACGGGATGGTCGGACACCTGTTTCCTATTGATTCCGTTGTTTATTGCTTCCACCGTTGACGGAGAACATGTCATATTGGTCGCGCTCTCCGTTTCAGCGGGAATATTAATGTAAAACACGACGCTTGATCGTGGCTTTTGAAGATCGCGGTGGTCCCAAGTTTTACAACTTATGTAAATTCAGAATCGTTATAATGAGAAAATATTGTGGTGCCTTTTGCTCCCAAAGATTTCTACAACATTTGCCTGAAAACATTTGTCATGGTTTTCTTTGTTTGTATACAATTCACATATTCCTAAAATACTGTATTTAGTTCGAAAGACCTGTATTTAATTAATCACTGAATGGATCATGTTAAATATTTGAATACCATACAACTGGAAAAGGTTGAAGAACTAAACCAAGTTTAATTAATGACAGACTACAAGTAAATATATTTCGTAGGTATTGTTTATTTCCCTGTGGTGTTAATGTGTTAATATGTCTATAAAATTTGACGTACCTACATATTTTATGTACCTAATTTTTCCATTTGGGACACTGGCCAGACAATAGCAATTAAAAATGAACTAGGTGTGTACAAGGTTATCATAAAAGTAAGGATACATTTCAACTTTGCTACAGAGAGTTGCAGCAACTTGCTCCCTAATAATGCCTTTCAATTCTTCCAGCGTTGTTGGTCGGATTTTAAACACACATTTTTAATTAATCGCGACGCTGGATTGGTAGATCAGGCCATCTTTGTGGCTATGAATTTTCGAAATGTTAGCTTGTAACACGACCTAAACAGCAGTTAATAAGTCTTTAACTGGTCTGTGAATGTGAAGGTTTGCTGTATAAAAATTATGTTTTCAATTCATCATGCAATGTCCTCGCTTTGCAACTTGGAATTGCATAAGCTCTTAGTCATAAATGAGGCACCAAATGATGCGCCAAATGAGAACCCTGTGGTGCTTTTTATAATAAACTATCTCAGACTGCATATCATCTTGATTTTGTTAATTTTTGTAAACAAGGAATCATAGAGACTTTTTAACACTTTCTTTGCCAAATATCAACAAAACACCCTACGTATTTTACATCTTCTATGCATATTTCCTTTCTTCTCTCACAATCGAAAGGATTTCTCAATTGTTCATGTATTTTCAACACATAAAGAAACATCACATCAATAGCAACAAGTGACGAGTAACACGTGCATGTCTTTCACTATAAACTATCCCACTAAGTAGATGCGTATAAACAAACGGGCTGTGTATAGGAATGCGAAAAACAAAATGTGCTAACGAGATAAGTATCCCCTTATTCTCCCTAGTTTATACATATTCATATTGACGGCCAAATATTTACTCAAATGCAATACTAGACGTCTGTGCAAGGATCGTCATTTGTTCGATAACGTGGTTACCCATAACATTATCGGCATATTAATTTCGTCGTGGCACAATTGTTTATTAGCATCAATAATGAGATAAATAAGTTTGCATCTAGTTGACGTCACCAGGGCTGTCGATAGTGTTTTCATTTGTCTTCATTCGGAGAGTACCGACGTGTTAACCATGATCGTCATGTGAAAAACACATATATTTTTTACAAATATGTACATATGTACAGGGTTTTAACATGTTATTTGACGACGGTTATGTTATGAGCGACGGTTAGTGGAATCCGGAAATTTCGTAAGAAAGAAAGCGGAACCCGCATAATTTTTTTTTTTTGGCTTTAGGTCATATACCATGCAGCCAGTCACAAAAGGAAATTTAATTAACCAAATTAAAACCTAACCTAAACCATAATTCTATAAAAACACCAACAAAACCCAAAAATTTATAAAAACGAAAAGGAAAGACGGGGACACGCTCTTCACATCCTGGGGTCGATCAGGACGATTTTATACATTAGACACTACAGGGGAGACCTCGGTAAATAGGGGAGAACAACACCAGTAAAAACATGGGGTTTCGAGATTAAGATTAACCTAGAGCTTAATTTCAGTTTCCGTTATAAAGTTCATGATACAGCTATACACTTTCCTTGAGTCAGTTGTTAAAAGGTGCAGTAAGTTGAAGGGAGCAGCGATATTACAGTTTAGTACATTTTCTACCAGCTTAGAGGACGCATCTTTGTATTTTTCACAGCCAAAGAAGATGTGATCGAGATCTCCTAAAACATCAGTGTTCACAATTTTCTGAACTGAAGGTTCCAATTTTGAATAAATGGGCTGGATAACAAGCATGGCCAAGTTTTAAACGTATCAAGGTTGTAATATACCTTCTCGCCGCATAATATTTATGGGATGATTATTGTATTTAAATAGTAGACAATAGAAAAAAAAATCTCGTCAGATCTAAAATACGGCTTTTGGATTTCTTTTTATCTTCGCCCTCATAAAAATATGGCAGTAGGCCTTGGATTGATGATCATCTTATTCAAAAATACAGTTATTTTGTGCTACATTTTGACCCCAAAATCGTTCGAATTGAATAATAATTAAAAAAATTACATTGGTCTTCTGATTTTATTGATGGACAACATTGTATATTTTTTCATAATTACATACCGCGTGAATAAAAAAATATATACATATGATTCTTGCACAGTTTCAAAAATGAAGTGCCGGTATAAAGTGAAAAATTAAATGTGTATAACTTTAACAGGTTTCGATACAGGTATTTCGAAAGTCAAGAGAATAACAAGATTTTTGTATTTACCGATTATTAAAAAAGATTGGCAACTAGTTCTCAAACAATATACAAAGAGAAATTCTGTCGAAATAAGTATGCTTCTATTTACAGGTATATATGTCTATCAGTGGCGGCAGGTGGAATTTCACATGCTCGTACTTCCGTAAGAAGGCATGGGACCCACACCATATTTTAAGTGGTGGTTACTAGACCTAAGTAGAAGGCTCTAATGGCAAAAAATCTTTAGGGAAAACTTGCGAAATTTTTTTTCCAAAAAAGGGTTGCCTCCGGGCAGATCTTGAAAACGGCTTGCAATATAATTTTTTTTTAATCACTGAGTAAATACATTTTTTATACTTATGAGTTTTGCAATATTCTTATTTTCCTTAACCCTTTGGGGCGCTTGTCGGTGAGCCGGATAGTACGAGGAATGGGATTTACCTGAAAGTGATAGTGACGGAAGTACGTTGAAAGCGATACGAAGTTGTGGACAATATTGGTAACCATGGATTGAGTGATAGTGAAAGTGGTATATAGTGGATGGGGGTAGAGGTAATGCGCAAGGGGGTGGTGTGGAAATGGCACAGGAGGTGGATGGAAAAATATAATGGGGAAAATGTTACTCCTACCGAGTCCCGTTTGTTCCTTCGAAAGGTAGGCTTTCGCCACTTCGGTGCGTAAGATCTAAAATTTAGCCTAATTGGCAAAAAAAACCCCCCAAAACCAATTTTGTATCCGAATTTTACACAAACTTTTGAAACAGAAAAAGTTATACCAAAAAGTTGAAAGTTACACAAATTAAAGGTCATCTTCACCTTTAAATAAAAAAAAATTAAGTCAATAGCTTCAAAAACAAAAAAATTTCAAGACAGACCGCTTACTGCGTGACAGCCTGCCACCGCTACGAAATGACGCTAATTTTCAAGCGCTTCCTAGGAACGGCTGCGACGCGCAAAGGGTTAAAGATACAACTATTGCAAATTTTCATAAATGAAATGTTGTGATGAAATAAAAATTCAAATTTACAGAACTTTTACAGACCTCAAAATTTCGAGAAAACCACAAGTATAAAAAAAATTGTATTCACTCGGTGATTATAAAAATATTTCGCAAATATTTTGCAAGCCTTTCCCAAGATCTGCCCGGAGGCAGCCATTTTTGGAAAAATAATTTCACAAGATTTCCCTGGAGATTTTTTGCTATTATAGCCTTCTACTTAAGTTTAGTACCTACCCCCTAAATTATGTGTATGGGTCCCTTACCTCCTTACGAAAATACAAGCATGTCAAATTCCACCGACCGCCACTGATGTCTATATACATGGCCAATAAAAAAAAATGCTATCAGCACAAACAATTATAAGTGGTTTCATATATACATTTATTTATAAAACCATGAAATAATACCTCTTACTCAGTTCATTTAAATAATACACTTTGACAGAATTTCATTATTTTAGTGCAGATGTATCGTAGATTAGGTAACTATGAAAGAATTATTGTTTCAAAAAGTAATTTCGCGACATGAAAATTGCCAACTGGATGTGTAGTGACGTATTTTCAGTGCGTCATCGTGTAATAAAACATTATTTTGGTAACGGGAAATGTATAAAACTAAATTAAATTACTCCCACTACTAATTTGTATTGTTCACTAATCTCAAATTTACCGAATCTCGAACGTATTTCAAAGTAAAACAGTTGAAGGTGATACTTTAAAGCTTTTGTTTTTTAACAATTTTTACATTGATTATACAAAATAATGAAATGCAAATTGGGTGAAAATATACACGGTTGAAGCAAAATGTTTAAGTGTTATTATTGTGACAAAATAGTTATATTCCTTGTAATCTACAGAGTTTTCAAACTTAAGTCGGCACTATTGCTAAGTTCGTTATTATACTAGCCACAAAGTCGGTTAAACAGGCAAACTAGTAGTGTTTTGTCCGCTGATTACAATGGTGAAAATGGAACAAAATTCGAACATCGCGTTCACGAGTCAAAAGTTCAATTTTTTCAAATTGGACAGTCGGTATACAATATTCTCAATCGATAGGAAATTTAATTCTGAACAGAATTTGTCCTATGATCTTTTTATCCTAAAGTCAAAGATGACAAGGTTATTGATGATTTTTCAAGTTTGTCGAGGTGGCTGTGTTAGTTGTCGTAACTTTACCTTGCCGTAAAGTATAAAGTAAGAGAAATATCCATGATGTGAAATAGTATCGTTTATTTTAAATTGTTCTATAAACTTAAATTATTAAGTATAAACTAAAAAAAACAACAAAATTAAATTAAATTAGATGCTCAAAAATATCACCCTCTTGCTCTAGGCATTTTTGAGCCCGCTTGTAAACCACTCCTAGTAGCTTTGGCAATGATTCTACCATCAATAGTATTGATAGTTGATAGTATCAATTATGCTTTGCTGGAGATCCTCAAGAATATCATACTGCCTTTCGTACACCACATTCTTCAAATATCCCCAAAAGAAAAAAACCATAGGCGTTATATCTGGTGATCGAGGAGGCATACGGACGGGGCCGTTAATTGATAAATATCTGTCATCAAAAAAAGGCTTGTAATAGAATATTAGTCTGGCAAACATTATAGGCAGGAGCTCCATTTGTTGAAAGTAGATCTGTTGTCTATCTATTAAATTCAGGTCATCCAAAAACTCTTGGTTTTAAAAAAAAAGTTAATGTACCTTGATAAAATACTGGGCCTACAATTTTTTAGCCGATCAAACCACACGAAGCATTAACACTAAAGCGTCTCTGCGGGTTACAAGGACGGAAGAGCAACGGATTTTCTCGACTCCAATAGTGGCTGTTTTTCCTGTTAAACATGCCCTTATTGGAAAAAATTTGATTCGCCACTCCAAAGAATCAGGCGCCAAAAAATTATCGTTAAGTCTGATTTTATTAATGAACCACTGACAAAACTGTATGCGTCTTGATCTCTTGGTCTCCTGATACTAGCGTCTGTGTAGGTCTGTATCTGTGCGGCACAAACTTATGCTTTTTTAGAATGTTGTGAATAGTTCTCAAACAGAATCCACTTTCTTGCATCAAATCGGTAATTGAATTATTAGGCTGAGCTTCAAAGTAAGCTATGACGTCAATTTCAGTTGCTTCACTTATTATGAATTGTTTCTTAGTTCTAGTTTTATTAAAGACATTTTCATTTGATCTAAACTTACGATACAAAATCAAAAAGCACCTTCGATCTGGGAAGTTACATGGCATTTATAAAATACGAATTTTGTTTATGAAATAACAGCCACCTCGATGAACTTGAAAAATCATCAATAACCTTGTCATCTTTGACTTTAGGATAAAAGGTCATAGAACAAATTCTGTTCAGAATTAAATTTCCTATCGATTAAGAATATTGTATACTGACTGTCCCATTTGAAAAAATTGAACTTTTTGACATAACTTGTGAACGCGATGTTCAATTTTTGTTCGATTTTCACCATTGTAATTCACGGAAAAAATACTACTAGTTTGCCTATTTAACCAACTTTGTGGCTAGTATAATAACGAACTTAGCAATAGTGCCGATTTAAGTTTGAAAACCCTGTATATGTCCACCACCTTGGTCCAAACAAATCTGGCATCTCTTTCTGATCGAATTAAAAACCTAAGATATGAGAATGATCATTTATTTCATTAATTTTTTCTGTAAGCCTATCTTGGAGATGCATTAAATCAGGAAGTATTTAATTGTTACGTATAAATTCTTAAATTCTACTTGTAAACACAACAATAAACGTTGTCTACACAACAATAAACGACATGCCTTCTAATTTTCATAAACCACTGGACTTTTTTTTTTGAACGCATATTATATGATATACGAGGTGTGTAAATTAAGTAATGAGACTGATTTTTTATTTATTTATTTTTTTATTCGAATAGAATTATAATTCAGTATTGTCTCTTTCAAAATAATTTCCTTGGGAAGCCACACAGCGTTGGAGATTACTTTCCTTATAGCAGTGCTGGAACTCATATACTGGAATAGCCTTCAGCTGGTCGGTACAGCCGTTTGGATGTTTTCTATGGTCCCCAAATGACGTCTCTTGAGGTGATTTTTCAATCTCGGAAAGAGAAGAAAGTCATAAGGACTCTAAGGAGGCTAAGGAGTCACAGGAATGTTTTTACTGGCTAAAAACTTGTTTACTGAAATGGCTGTGTGACAAGGCGCATTGTCGTGATGCAACATCCAGTTGTTCTTGATGTTTGATCTGACACTCATGACCCTTTTTCGGAGTTCTTCAAGAACCTCTCTGAAAAAGTGTTGATTTACTGTTTGGATTGGAGGCAAAAACTTTGTGGGCAATTCCCTGGCTATCAGAAAAGCAAATCAGCATGCATTTGATCTTCGACTTCGCTCATTCTTGCTTTTTTGGGTCTTGGAAAGCTTGAGGTGTGCCATTACATGGTTTGGCGCTTGGTGGTACTCAAATATCCAAGTCTCATTACCAGTAATGTTCGTTGAAATGTTCCATAAAAAGAAAAATAATTTTCAATCGAATCCAAGAAATCAAGGCACCTCTCCTGATGCCTTTTTGTTCCTGAGAAAGGTTTTTTGGAACCGTTTTCGCGGAGATTTTTCTCATCCCAAATTCGTTAGACAAAATCTGATGAACAGTGGTGTGATTCAAATTTAACTCTTCCTCCATCATTCTTGTTGTCAACCGACGATCTGAACGCACAAGATCCCGTACTCTATCGACATTTTCATCGGTTCTTGAAGATGAAGGCCTTCCGCTGCGTGGTTCATCTTCAATCGACTCTCTTTCTTCTGAGAATGCCTTCAATCACCGAAAACTCTGGGCTCTTGAAAAAACACTGTCTCCGTAGGCGTGTTGAAGTTTTGCAAAAATATCCGTTGCGCTGTGTCCAAGTCTGAAGCAAAACCTGGTAGCACACCGTTGCTCAAAATTAATGCCACTCATTTTTAAAGTGCACTAGAAAAAACCGATTTACGAAAAGTTTAAACTTGTACTGAATGTGCTTTACATGTTAACCTACCGTCATTCCCAGTCCCGTTACCGCAGTGTTGCTAGATCGGGCGTTAGATTTGCCAGTCTCATTACTTAATTTACATACCTCGTACATATGTATGTATGTAATATACATATATTATACACGACGCATATGGACGTATCCTTGTAAAACATTAGGCGCCAGCTTTCAGACGCTACATCTGTTACGAGCTTTATTCGAATATTCTCCACATACTAATACGGATGTGATAAACCCACTGGCGCTATTACATCATTTTTATCTAAATTACGGTAGATATAACGTATTATATTCTGCGTACGACTACAATTGGAGTAATCGAATATTATTGTACCAGCCACGCAACTGTTTATTATAAACACATCTAGACATTATTTTCGTTATGTTAATGCCAATAAAAAACATGCGCGACCTCAGTGGCCATGAGACAGCACCTCAAAGCTACCTACCTTCGACATAACGAACGTTTCGTTATGTCGAAGTAGCCTTAAGCGCTATCTATTTGTTTAAGGTGTAATTAAAAATATAACGAATATATAACGTCAAAATTGGCTTTCCTCTCATCGCGTTTTGAAAAGATTGATTGTCTGTTAGACTTCCTCCAGTTGATGACGTACTTTACGGTCTTGAAAGGATTTTATCGGTACTTTTTGTTCCTCAAGGTGCCGAAAGAAATAATAGACTCGTATTTCCTTGTTCTGTTGCAAATAGTGTGCAAGAAACGGTACGATCTTCAAAGTTTACACCGATTTAGGAGTAGCGAGAATGGAAGATCATTATTTTCGTTATTGAGAAATGTAAAAGTACCAATTTATTTCATTAATCGTTTTTTTTTTTCAGCGGTATTGGACTGCACTGTTACATAGTATTTTTTTCCTAGTAGCGTCTCATATTATCATGATTATTATCATCAATTAAAGGAAATGGAGATAAAACAGAACATTATCTATCACGATTCTTCCATAGTGCCTAATTTTTGACCATAATAAAATGGTCATAATAAAATGTAACAACAGTGTCAGTCAGTTTAATCGTGTGGTACTGAGCTGCTACAAACCCTAGCAGAACAAAATGTTTGTAGTAAATACTTCCGAAATTGACAAAAAATGGAATTAAATACCTAAAAAAGAAAGAACTGTGCACTGCATTTAAGAAACGCGATAGTTAGCTTTGCTTTTAGAAACACTCTGTAAAAATAAAAGAGTTAGGTATATTTTTAAAAATGTTGGTATATCGTTCATGGCTATCGTTTCGTAAATATTAGTCGGTAGCATACTTTATGTATATAATTTATACTTTACATTCATTAGCATACTTTATTCATTATAACCCTGCTAAAAATATACACGGAAAAAAATTGTTGGAATCTAATATTCTTGTGTGAAAACAACATTTTCTTATTTAAAAGAAAATTTGTTTAAAATAAATAAAACTCTTTTCACACGAGAATATTTATTACATTTAAAGAAACCTAAAGAGCAAAGGGCCATAAAAATGAGAACAAAAGTTTGATTTTAAATGTGATCAGCATTCGATTTTCAAAATGATTTTTTTTTTTCTGATGACCCTGATGACCTGCCAATCTAAAATCAATTTTGCTAGAAATTATGGAAATCCACGCGTACAAATTTTATAATATTAAATGTCAGAAAATTCCCTTATGACCTTTACATGGCTCATCGATATTGTGATTTGAAACTTTCACGGACAAAAAATTTGCCGAACCCACACTCAAAAATCTGAAAATTTATTAAAAAATAATTAAAAAAAAATATTACATTGGCTAAGACATATTTTGGCAAGGGGCAAGTTGTAACTAATTATTTTGTTGCCGCTAGGGAGCGTAAAAGTTTTTGTTACTTTTTGTTAAATTCCCGGGGGTTTGAGGGGGGGGGGGGATTTTTTGGCCATAAATTTGCCCCCGGGAACATTTTTTCCTTAAAAAAAAAAAAAAAAAGGGGGGGGGGAAATTTACACAAATTATGGTGGGGATACCCTTTCGCCAAAAATGTGTTTCAATCGATGCATTGGGACGAAAATCATCGAAATTAGTAGTACTAATGATTTGCAAGAAGATGGGGCATAATATAATTTTTTCGATGATTTTCGTCCCAATGCTTCGATTGAAACCCATTTAAAAACATTGACGCCCCCTAGCGGCCACAAGAAAATTAGTTACAACTTGTCGTTTTGCCAAAATATGTCTTATGATTGTGAAAATGATGTCTTATTATCTTTCGGCCCTGAAAGTTTCATATCCAATATCGATGAGCCACACATGGTTATCAAGAATCTGACATTTTAATTTTTTATAAAAAATTGTATGCGTCTATTTCCATAATATTCTAGGGCTAGTGACAAGTCCTCATGGGCCATCGAAGAAAAATACCATTTTGAAAATCGGAGTCACAATGTTAAAAATTTTCCCTTATGGCCCTTTACTCCTTTGTGTACTTAATATAGTTATGGTACATAAGTATGTCCAATTTATCTCGGTATTATCATAAAATAAAAATTATATTAAAAAATGCAGAAGTTAATAAAATATTTGAATAGGTACTATGAGATATAAATAAAGTGAAATTTAACTTTGGAAATCTAAATTCAAAATTTATTGTTGTCACATTTTCATTTAAAATATAAGATAGATTTCGAAAGGGCACGCCTATTTGATTCAAATGAGGTCTGGAGAGGGGGGACCTAACTGATTTTTGTAAAATGTCAAATAGGTATGGGTCCCTAAACGTTAGAAATCATCTCTCGAAAATGTATCGGTTTTCTCTCTTCTTCTTCGGTCATCTCTCTTTATCTAAAATACTTCTTTTTTACTTATCATAGGACACGCTGTAGATTTTTTTGGCAACGTATTTCAGACAAATTCATCTACCTTTATTGTTTCAAAGGATTGATCTATTTTTTTCACCTCGTTTAATTTTTTTTTGTTTGTAATCACTGGCAACGATTTGCTAAAAATATCTGCTTCCGGGAAGTCGTAACCAAAACAAGAACATCTGACCAATTAATTGTTAATCAATCAGTTATCTCGTAATATCGCTTCTGTAATGTTTTAATTAAAAATACTTCCAGTAATCGGTAACTTCAAATAGGTATCTATGTTACGTTTACCATCGCAGGCAGAATTATTAGGTACACACACTTGGAATATTTCCAGTAAAAGCTGTAATTATTTTCGCAAAAATATTTAATTTCCTGTATAGAATACACTTGTCGTTAAAGTGTCCAATAAAAACTTATTTATAGAAGGTAAAAGGACCTCGTAATAAACATGAATATCATTACTAATTCTATTATAGCGGTTATTGGGGATATTGCAGACACTTTTATATACTTTTCAAGGGCCAGATTTAGCTTAAGCTGACCTTTAGCAAATATTAAACTTGTAATCCAACGTATCCAAGTTTGACTATTATTATCGTTTTAGCAATCTGTTAATTAGTTAATTAACTAATGATAATTAATGGTCTATTAATGTGTTCCGTAATCCACCTAACCTAATATCTATTTCTCAGACGAGGTTCCAGGTTCACTAGTGAAGAACCCTAAATATTTTTTGAATTTCAGTGCATTTTTTATTATTGTCTTTAGCCAAATAGCAACTCAGTTTAGCCAGCTAGATCTAGATCGAATTTATTTGGCTAATAACTTCCGATTTGGCCAAATGGCAATCACCAAAAAATACATTTAGGTGTAATTAACACCATTTGGACTTAATACGAAAAAGCGTTTAGGCCATTAAACGCGACAAAATACGCTATTTACCCATTTATTTATAGGACGCCGACATATGGGCACAGCATAAATACATATATCTTATCTTCCTCACTGTAAATTTGAGCAGCAATTGACATTAGGCGTGTTTATTTTCAATACCCGTGTATCTATAAATTGCTGTACAGGTCGATAAGGTAGATAATATTATATAACATAAATCGTGTGCTCAGTTCTTACAACTTAGCAAAAAAACGCTAAAAATAGACCTGTGGAAGCGAGTTTTGCATATTAAATACCTATAAAGCTCTGTATACTGGAAACATGGATAGTTTTAATTACGATATTTTAGGAACGGTATTACTTTTATTATTACTGCCAGCAGTTGTTTCAATGTTGTTTTTTTTTTTTACAAATACCGAACTAAATGTGGCTCCAATTCTTTTAGTTCGGAAGGCTTATTTTCCCAAGAAGGTTGTCAAAGCGGCATACGAGGTGGGGCTGTTAAATAACCGAACTGCTGTCATAAAACTTTTTTATTCGTTACCAATTACAGTAGAAACTTTTTCGCCTTTAATGTACTCCTCTTGGCGATCTCTATACCGCTCCATACGACTTTTCCATTGTTGAAAACAGTGCTGGAAGTCCGCTTCTGTCAGAACCTCCGTCGCTTTTGCTTTAATCGCTTGTGTCGGGATCGTAAGTAAAAAAACACAATTCATCACAAGTAATCACCAATACCAAGTGTCTAACAAGCCTGGATCAGTGTCACTGTTGTTTAAAATGTCAGCGTAAATTTTCATTCTTTTGCCCGGAAGTGAGAAGTTTTGGCACCATTTTTGCGCAAACTTTGCGCATGTTGAACGATTCATGCAAAATATGGCGAACACATTCTTTGTCGATTCCTGTTATTACAGCAAGCCCTCGGATGCTTAGACAACGATCTTCGCGGATTAATTTACCAATTTTTTCAATGTTTTCGTCCGATTTTGACGTTGAGGGCCGTCCGGGGCGCGGATCGTCTTCAGCCACTTCACGTCCCTCTTTAAACCGTTTAAACCATTCAAAAACTTGTGTGCGGGATAAACATTCATTACCTAAAGATTCATTACTGTACACTTCTTTTAACATTGCATAAGCTTCTGTAAAAGTTTTCCTCAATTTAACAAGAAACTTGAGATTAACCCATTGCTCAATCTGAATTTTTTTCGACACGTCACTGGTGCATAGACTAATTCAAACGATTGCTACGGTCAAACTGAGCGACACACAGGCTTGTCCAGCGAGCTCGGGGTAGTTAAAGTATCACCAGACACAGTTCTGTTTGCAGCGCGCTGGCTGTAGCAGCAGACACTTCGGTTATTTAATAGCCACACCTCGTACATTGATAGGTTGCAATCACATCGCTATCTTGTGATTAGATACCTCCTAGAAGCTCTCAAAACAAAGTGTTAAAGAAATGAGCAGTTCCATGATTAAAACACATCGTCCTTGACACTGCCTAATTTTAAACTTTGAATGTCACAAATCAAGTATTGCTAAATGTTTATAAGATGTTGACAATAAAAAAGTCATTCCCAATTATTAAGTTAATCAATTTGAAAGTTTTAAAACACTTCATTATAAACGAGTTTTTTCAAATGTTACCAGAAGGCATACCAACTATATAAATGTATATCTCCCTACTGCATTCATTAGAATACATGCATGAATCTATATTTACACACATAATACATCACCAAGTTGAAATGATAACTTTGTAAAACTATTAGATATTTTCTTTCCATCACCAGTTTGTCAAGGACATTTCTTTGTATTATTTGAAACAGTAGTCTCTTTCCAAAACTTGTTTTTCATATTCTTTATAAAAGAAAAAAATTAAATAAATATCATATATCACAATTAAATAGTGTTACTTATCAAACAAAACTAGTTTTTTGACTAAGAACACCTTGTCCCAATAACGTAATTTTATTCTACCTACAATTTTATTTTACAAAGGACGTATAGAATCGTTAAGTAAAATTTCATGTTCCTTCTAATTATTGTAAGTGATATTCTAAAAATAATTTGCAACCTTTTCAAACAGCAGCAACGCCATTTTATTGTATCATATGAAATCGCCTTGAATAAAAAAAAGCCATACGCGGCCTTGCTTATCATTTTTACATGTGTGCACCCCCACAAGTCGTTTCCTCACAGACCTCAACTGAATTAGAGCGCCACACTTACATGCATTGACACACTTAAAATGGCGTTAAAAGTGACGAAAACGGTGGTATACCAGACCGGTCGTTCGGTAGTCTAGATTCCCGTCCAATGTGGGACACATAATAATAAGTGTAACAGTTTCAAAATGACTAACCCGATTACGAAACGCGACGTATGTAAGTTCGCGTATCAGATAATCAAGTTTGCTCGCAAAATCGGTGCACCATTTCATGAGGGCTCAGTCCTTGCGATGGAAAGGCAAAAGGAGTAGGCGAATCTTTGAATTATTGCTTCCTCTTCCTACACTGAACGACGAGGTGATGAGCAAAGCGTCTCTCCGGCGAACTGCAACTCAGATCACTATAATTACAAAAAAAAAAGCGAAAGTTCACAGAGAACACATCATAAATTAGGGTTCCGAACGTGTGCTGTAACGCAGGGCCGGACTCGTAATCCGTTATTGACCGAAGATGACATAATATATGAGAGATCAAAAAGACAGGAGTAAAAATGTGTTAATAATGTATGTACACATCTATAGCTTGTGTCATTTGGTCTGTATATATATACAGATGTCGATGTGGGACGACCATTTGGTGACGGACCAAAATGATCGTCCCACATCGACTGAAGTTAAAGGTGCAAATTCAAAATAGTTCACATGGACAGAGGACGACACAACTTTCACGAATCACGAAAATTTTCACTAATTTCGCGCAGTTGTTTGTATCACTAACAGTTTTTTGTTGTCACTAACATCAGTACATTATTATTTTTTACATCTACAGAGGACAATTCACTTGTTACTACTATTTCTATACTTTTAGCCCGTGTTTGCAAAACCCGTTTATTACCAATCAATATCGGGGGCATTAACGACCTTATTACCGCAAACTCTGTTGTTTCCTCCACTGTCACCACAGCCACAGAAATTTATTACGTATGTCTTCTTTGATATTTCCTATGACATGTTGATATGTCTTCTGTAAAAAACTGGACGTTTTCCACGAGAAAAACAAGAAGATTAAAACACAGTTTTAATATTCTCCTGAAGAAGTCAACTTAGTTGGCGAAACGCGCGTCGTGAAAAGTGTAGTAGTTCGGTGTTTCGTGGAAAACGTCGAGTTTTTTGTTTTTACACCGAAGGTTCCAGTACCCACTCCAAGATGTTTTCTGTAAATAAAATATGTTTACGCAATATATGGCTACTAGGCAATGAAAAATCATATACATACTTGGCAAAAAACGTCTAAAGTAAATATTGCCGACCACGTTCCACTCAAGGCTACATGCGCAAAACAGTATGCACAAATCAAACCAAAATTCCTCCTTTCTAACCGTACCAGGTATATTTTCTTGACGAATATTTGAATCTAAATGTTTTTTTACACTCTCGGCGATCACGAAATATATGTATATCGACGATTGCAAGAAATACATAAAATATGTGCTCCGTCTATTGTAAAATCCTTTATTTTCCTGATAAATCCTGTAATTTTCAATCATCGTTTTAAGTTTATTCACAGATGGTAACGACTGTTCCATTATTGCAGAACTCCACACAAAATCAGGTAATATGTAAATACAGTACACGAATTCACGAAATTTATTTTCAATGCGGCGGTCGACCCGTTCACACTGGCGGCAGGTCGCTATCGGAATAGCTCGCCGTCTTATGGAGAAAGTGTATTATGAAGTTCCAGTTACCTGCGACTACTTTGTTCGGGATAGCATTCTACGGATGGACAGTGGCGTGGGTATACAGGGGCAAGAAATATGCGCTTAAAAATACGGTTTATACTTTATTTATCATAGAGTTGGTATAGTGACGGCTCTGCGTGACAGCATACTTTCCCGGACCTTAATCATAATACAATAATGAATTCTGAAATAAACGTACAAAAAAGGGAAATTAAATTCCCGCCTTTCTAATAGGTATCTAAATAGAAATAGTAACATATTTGTCTTGCGTTTAGTATAAGACAATTATGCATTGTAAGGGGGCGTGTCTATATGACGTCATAATTGTACATTACTAAAGTCAGCCAATGTTTCACGGAACTGCAGTTAAAATACCATATTATAAATTAACCGTAATAACTTTTGTCGTCGGTTTTTACTTTTTTTAAAGAAATTAGTACATTTTATTGATTCTACTAGTTATAGACATGTTCGATTCAATTCATCAGTTCGTTGCTGAGTATTTATATTCCCTTAGTTTATTACTGAGGGAATATAAATATGAGTAAACAATTCGTCCGTATAACAGAGCAAAGTATGTCTCTGTTAAGAGGATAAGTTTGTCGAGGTCTAGTTATTACGAAATAATTATGACTAAAGTATGGAGTAATTATGACATTACACGTGCATTGTTATCGAATAGTGTATATAGGACCGATATAAATATTTATCTGTTACGAGTCAACCCTTTTTTAGCCTTGTTAACTGCTTGTATAAATGTTTCATCGAAAGCCGTTTCCTGCGGATACTAATTTTTTTTATGGGGAAAACGCCTGACTCATTTGTTAATAATATAGAGTTGATTAGCACGTTCTAGATTCTGTTAACTTGGTTTAAAAAATCATATTAATTTCACGTGATATGCCGAAGCCAATTTTATTGTACAGAGTTTGAAAAAGATAAGAAAGAATATCAAATTATTTCCAAAATTAACTCCTTTCTAATATACGTTTTCAGTGTTTACTTCGTCATCCACTATAGTTGATTTTTGAACATACGCCAATTTTTTATATTACTGCATTTTACGAAATAGAATGCAAGATGATATCGCAGACGGGCATGACTCACTCTACTTACGAACATGTGAGGAATAATCTATATAATCATATTTTTAAATAGAAGACGATTGTTTTTTGAAACGTATCTACAACATACGGGTTATTTCATTTCGTGTTGCACCACGCTGTCGATGGCTGTTCGAGTACAAGTACATATAATATGGGGGGAGCTTTAGCCTAGCGACATGGTGAAATCGGTGCGTCAACGCGATAGGAATTAAGGAATGAAAAAAGAGTACTTGGTAGGTAGTCGTATTTGTAATTTCTTTTGAGACGATATATAAATGCTTATTGAATAGTGAACTAGTCTGAATACTGAAACTCTAACTCTATTCTACAACTTCTCTAACTACTGAATACTGAAGGTGTTGTTGCTTTTGCAGAAACGCCAGTTAATGATTTCTTTGAAACAAATTTCAAAATAGGCGTGTGTCCGTTAGCATCTGACGCAGTATGATAAGACAAAAACAAGGTTTATTGCAGACTAAAACAAGTCGCTGTGTACAAGACGTTTGTAGGAAGTACTGCTGTGGTTATAAATAGTCGAAGTTAATAGGAGATATTATTAGTTCGAGATTTACTGTTTGAATAGTGTTGTTATGATGAATAACAAAGCTTTAGCTGATATTGTTTACACCGTTCTGTGCTTTTGTACATCGTAAACGGCTGTTCTCATATATTATTTCAAGCGAACATAGTTTTGTTGCACAAGTAGTTCAGTATATTAAATGGGGATATTAAAGATGTTGAGTTTATTAAATAAACTACATATGTATGTTAAAGAAATTACGTGGATAATGTATGAAAATGAATAAAAAAAACGTAACTGCCAACAACTTTAAAATATAAGCAAATTTGCTGCTTATAAAGTTGATATACATTTCTTGACTCCAATAATTAAAAAAATTTTGTACGAGGTGTGGCTACCAAATAACCGAACTGATGCTGCTACCAGCGCGCTGCGAGCGTGTCGCGACAGGTTTGAACAGATCTGTGTCTGGTGATACTTTCTCCACCCTGAGCTCACTGGACAAGCTACTGGGTCGCTCAGTTTAACCGTAGCAATCGTTTGAATTAGTCTGCGCACCAGTAACGCGTCGAAAAAAATGTTAATCTCAAATTTCTTGCTAAACTGGGGAAAACTTTCACAGAAGCTTATGCAATGTTAAAAGAAGTGTACGGGAATGAATGTTTATCCCGCACACAAGTTTTTGAATGCTAAAACGGTTTAAAGAGAGAGGTGAAACGACCGAAGACGATCCGCGCCCCGGACGGCCCTCAACGTCAAAAACGGGCGAAAACATTGAAAAATTGCTATATTGATCCGCGAAAATGGTCATCTAAGCATCCGAGGGCTTGCTGAAATAACAGGAATCAACAAAGAATGTGTCGCCAGATTTTGCATGAATCATTCAATATGCGCAGTTTGCGCAAAAATGGTGCCAAAACTCCTCACTCGCGAGCAAAAGGAATCATGAACAAACATTTGTGCTGACATTCTAAACAGCATTGACACTAATCCAGGCTTGTTAGATACGGTGATTACTTGTGATGCATCTTGGTTTTTACTTACGACCCCGAAACAAAATGTGGAAGCGGTTATAGCAAAAGTGACGGATGGTTCTGAACCAGCTGACAGAAGTGGACTTCCTTCACTGCTTTCTGCTTTCAACAATGAAAAGTCGTATGGAGCGGTATAGAGATCGCCAAGGGGAGTACATTGAATGCGGAAAAGTTGCTACTGTAATTGGTAATGAATAAAAAATGTTGTGACAGCAGTTCGGTTATATAATAGCCACACCTCATAAAATAACGAGTGATTAAATTATTGTTTTTTATTAAAGCCAACTTTTTTTAAAGAAAAATTACATACTCATTACGAAGATTCCGAGTGCGAAGGAACAGAGGATACTTTCTTCAATCACTTTGATTAGTCACGGAGATACATACGTACATATCATACATTATGGTGGATCCCATATTTGGCCTGTTGCGTAACAAAAGTGCATTTGTCACGCATGAACAGTAAAATTCATTTAAAAGGGCATGTACCCAGAAAGCGATTTAAATATGTATTTATTACGTTATCGTCATGCACATGTCTAATTTTGTGATGACTCATTCTATGTACACGACGCGACAAAGGGTTAAATGCGTATTAAAACTACAGTTAATTTTATGAATTCCAGTTAAACAGGAAATTTGTGTCGTTCTGTTCACATAAAGCTGGAAATACTCGGATACGAACCAGCGTCATTTGTCGTCTCAATTCAACAATTAACAATTAACCACACTAATTTTACGTCCATGGTATATACATACGTATGACTGTATTTATAGGAAACAATCACTTCGGATGCTCCAAAACAGTCCCATTCCAAGATGCTGAAATGAAGCCTAAAACTAAAACGCAGAGATTTTTTTTATGAGAAAGAGTTGATGATTAGCATCTTGTTATATGAAGAATACGCTAAAAAATTACTTTATTGCTCAACTAGACTTTTTAATAAATAATATATTTGCCAATTACTTATTGCTGTTATCAGGCATATGTTAAGTGAAGACATTTCCAGAATGCGATAGGAAATTCTCCAGTGGTGAATGACGCAGATTCATAGATTTTCTTCTATGTTTGCATCGACGTTTTGAATATAAAGCAAATAAATTTAGAACAATAAAAGACTTATACATACGTATATACTCGTGTATACAATATACAGGGTGATATACAACAAACTTTACGTACTATAATGATACCATTAAGAAATAAAAATAACCATTTGAGAGTGTTTTATTCATTTTTACGAAACTAGTACTACGAAACCAAATTCACCCAGTATAATGTTTTTTTCTAAAATCTACATATTATTTAAAAGGTACACATGCCAAAGGCAAGAAATGCATACTTCATTTTTTTTGTCAAAACCCAAAGGATTTACATGACGCTTCAAAAAACAGAGTAACAGTTCCATATTATTCTAAATTCCTTCAAATATTTTTAAGCTGTTTTTTTTTGTGTAGATCTGGAAACATTTTACTCTCAAATATTTTACGTCAAACGTTACGTGATAATTAAACTGATTAACAGATTTAATGTAATATAAAAATTATACGAAAAGAATTATTGATTAAACATTCAATCTCGGTATAAAAAGAATTATTTAAATGATGAAGTTGTAACCGCAGGTTTTTTAAAAAGAGTAGGTGTAGATGAATTACATACATAGCCATTTATAAAATATCCACCGTTATTTATAAGCCCTCTAAACCGCGAATTTATAGTACAGTAAAAACAGGTGTACCAACGACAGATTCATATTCGATTTCTCGCTAATAGAATATTTTTTCGATTGATGCACATTAACTTGTTAACGGCGTAAACTCATGGATTCGTGAGCATTAAACTTGTGTCGATTGCTCGTTTGAATTACAACCGGTTCAGTAAAACTTACTTTTATTTCGACATTTATTCCAGATTTTCAGCGTTTTGATCGTCTTTGTCGTCTAGCAAGTAGAGCATAAAGCGCTCTCGAAAGCAATATGATTGACAACATGATTTGATGATGCCACATTTTTCTATTCTCTGCCATACTCGGTAGGTTAGAACGTTGTATCACAGAGTCATATTCTGTGGTTGTATGTTGTATAGAACATATGCTCAAGGGTCATATTTCTTCATTGTAATGGCAGCCATGCTCACATGGTTATTGCAAGCAAATGATTTCTTAACAAGGCTGTTTAGGCTATTTTAATAGAATACTATCAAACAGCAAGACGTATCATCTGCAAAGAAACTTCAAATGAAAAAAATATATAGTTATAGCTGGTCAGTATCAATGTTAGCTTCGTTACCAATATTTTTTAATATGTCGTCGTTACAAATTGAAAACGTCCAAGACTATTTTCAAAATACAAGCCATTGAGACAATATGCAAAAAAATAAATTGGAAATTGATAGGTATACATGTAAGAGACCTTTCTTGAATATGTCCAGTAGATTACGAGAAACATGCAAAAAACGTGTGTAGTGTAGAAAATAAAACCAGATTTTTTAAGTTACGGAGTAATTCATGTGTCATCAATGTGCCGTGTCATCAAATATACGAGGTGCGTAAATTAAGTAATGAGACTGGCAACGTAGCGCCCGATCTAGCAACACTGCGGAGACGGGACTTGGAATGGCGGTAGGTTAACATGTAATGCAACTTCAGTACAGGTTTGAACTTGTTAGAGTCATTTGTTTGTTCTTTGTAATTGTTTTCGTATATCGTTTTTTTTTCTAGTGCATTTTAAAAATGAGTGACATTAATTTTGGGCAACTTGTGCTATCAGGTCTTACATCAGACTTGGACCACATAAATTTGAATCACACCACTGTTCAGATTTTGACTGGTTGAATTGGGGATGAGAAAAATCTGCTAAATATGGTTCCAAAAAACCTTTCGCAGGAACAAAAATACATCAGGAGAGAAAGGTGTCTTGGAACGTGTCATGGAATGTGTCATTACTGGTGATGAGACTTGGGTGTTTGAGTACGACCAAGAAACCAAGCGGTAAAGCATGGAATGGCACGCTTCAAGCTCTCCAAGACCCAAAAAAGCAAGAATGATCAAGTCGAAGAGAAAGGTGTCTTTTTGAAATCGATTGAAAATGATCCCCATTTTATGGAACGTGTCATTAATGGTAATGAGACTTGGGTGTTTGAGTACGACCGGGAAACCAAGGGCCAAAGTATGGAATGGCACACTTCAAGCTCTCCAAGACCCAAAAAATGGAATGGTATGATCAAGTCGAAGATGAAATGCATGCTGATTTGCTTTTTTGATAGCCAGGGAATTGTCCACAAAGAGTTTGTGCCTCTTGGCCAAACAGTAAATCAACACTTTTACAGAGAGGTTCTTGAAAAACTTCGAAAAAGAGTCATGCGTGTGAGACCAAACATCAAGAACAACTGGATGTTGCACCACGACAATGCGCCTTGTCACGCCATTTCAGTAAACGAGTTTTTAGTCAGTAAAACATTCCTGTGACTCTCTCTATCTCTATCTTTAGTCCTTGTGACATTTTCTCTTTCCGAGATTGAAAAATCACCTCAAGGGACGTCATTTTGGGACCATAGAAAAGATTCAAACGGCTGTAACCGACCAACTGAAGGCTATTCCAGTATATGAGTTCCAGCACTGCTATGAGGAATGGAAGAACCGTCTTCAGCGCAGTGTAGCTTCCCAAGGAGGTTAATTTGGAGGAGACAATACTGAATTGTAATTCTATTCGGATAAAAAAATAAAAAGTCTCATTAATTAATTTACACATTTTAATCGTAGAATTGATTAGCTCTATTGCCACTCACTCTTCTGAAACACTTTGCATATCATTTTAAAGCAAGAGTTTTACCGATTTTTTTCCTGTAAGATGTATGTTTAAGAGAGAATAAAACTGAATACTTATTTACTTCTACTTTTTGATGTCACAACAGATGTTTTGAAATATAATAAATATACTCCCGTCACGATAGTACTTTCCATATAAATTGTATGTTTTCCAAGTATTGTCTTAATGACATACTCTGTCTTACTTTGTGAGATATACACTCCTTGACTGTATTATTGTACCGTTTCCACAGGTTTATTCAAACCTTTAGAATCTGTTATAACTATAGTTGGCCGAAATATGCCGCTGGACATAGTCGTGCCCAAAAACAATAAATTCGCACTTCATAACCATATATGAATGTAAAACTTACCCTCTTAATTAGTTTGACGACGTAGCTGGGTTAACAATACTATCAGATTATCAGTCTCCGAGAGTCTTGTTCGCTGTGGCGAAAATATATGCTTATATTTTGAGAACGACCGTTCGACATCTACTGATGTAATACAGGCATAATTAAAGTACTCTTCACTTAACGGATCTGTGGATGCACCATCACAAATTTGTCTTAATTTAGTAAAACCGGTGCCTTTCTGCAATACACTTTCGAACTTATTTTTGAATGTGTCAATAATTCTAGAGTCTGCCAGACGGTCGGGCGAAACAACTGAAGTCAATGACTCGCCCGCCGCGCGCCGCTGAATTACGGCACAATCGGCCAACTCTATTTATAACAAAGCCAGCACATCATCTAAAAAAAGTAAAGCATTTCTGCCTGAGCTACTAAGTAGGTGATTGATTTACTGTCCATAGGAGACTTATAATTTTTTTATTCGCCCAAGTACAACTAAAATACCTCGGAGTCAGTGAAAGAGCGGGGAATTATCGATCTCATAAATATTTAACGGTCGGTCATTTTTGTCGAAAGCGTCGCAAAGCGGTCTTATTAAATTATTTCGATGTGTGTCAAGTTCTGCTATCTGTGTCAGCAACAGGCCGAGCTTGTTGCATAAAACGAATGCCTTCGGTAGTGCTCAGTTACCCACTTACGCTGGTAATCTAATCAGATCTGAATTTCGGCGCCTTACGTTATATATACAGATTTTGCAACGGTTACCGAGTAATAATGAGTCATGTTTGTACCTAGGTGTACATTTTATGTACATCAACAAGTCTCGTGATATATTGCGATATATTAATTTTTCCGCTAACTGCAATAAATTCAGAGATAACAAATTACTTAGTTATGGCTTAGATTTCGTTTTATAGTTATTTTTTTTCTAATAACACAAAAGTGTATATGCATTCAAATTAAATATGTAGTAATACAAAATTACATTGATCTACTAGGTAATTGATATACCTACTCGTTTAGTCAGGATCAGAAAAATCAAGAGTGAATAAGCAATTGTGTAAACAGAGTGTTCACATGCTCTAATTCTTGGAATTTTTGTATTTTATGATTTATGGAGGGGTCCTAGGGGGAGATGTATGTATTTAATACTCTTACAACCATGCTATCTATTCAAATAAACTATAAATCATTGTTCAGCTAAATTTTACGACGATTGGAATCACGGAACGAAGATTATATAATTTCCCTTGAATGCCTCAGTTCGAGCCTGTAGATGATGTTTTTCTAAATCGTTCGAAGGAGATCAATTGAGTGGCCAGCGCGATAGCCACATCTGACACCTCTAGTTAGTTTTTTGTGGGGATATTTAAAAAAGTAAAGTAAACATTACTCGGCCCATGAAACTGGATGATATAAAAGTATGAATTTAAAAAAAAATACATAATTGATATATTTTAATAACTGCCGGACAAGATTTTCTTGAGCACTTGTGCATTAACAAAAAAAAATATATATATTTCTTAAACTCCCTTGCTAATATGAACAAGGGTATCGTCCGTGAATGTCATCTACAATAAGCCAAATGTTTGAAAGACTATTTCTCGCCTTCTAAAAATACAACTTTTGCAGCCTTCAATTGTGCTGTTTTCTTTTTATTGCTTTGTATGTGCGATCAAGGGGGATAACGATGATTTCCATCTGCCATTATTTTGCGAAAACCAGGTTTATCCGGTTTATACTCAACGAATCCACACTATGAAAGCAGCTTAATTAGGATCGGTTTCAGTTACACACATAACTGAAAGTAGTGCCCTACAGAAGTTCAGCAAATATGAAAATTAATTGAATTGATTGATATGTTTTTTTTTATCAGTGCTTAGCATTACCTAGAAAGAAGATATGTTTTCTACCAGATCAGGCCATTTATTTAGTCGATCTCAATGTTCAATTTAGTACAAGAATATTATTATATCAACTACTTGCATGGAATTATTAAATTATCTTGGTCGTTGTTAAAAGTTTGAGGAAGCACATTTTGTACTTTGTAATAATCTAAATTTTATGCATATATGTATATATATATATATATATATATATATATATATATATGTATATTAGGGTGATTAAAAAAAATGTTTTTTTGCAAACGGGCTTAAAAGTTCCGTTTTTGTTGTAAAAATACGCCAGTTAAAATTTGAGCTCTTAATATTAATATTAAGATAGTCCGCATCGACTTTTCTATTTTCCATAAGAATAACATGGGAATTTTTTTTTGCACCTGATTTTTATTGCTAGCTAATAGTGTATTGTATGGAAATTTTTTTAACATATTTGGAGTCGAGTCGAGAATTGAACGCTCTATAAAAAAGGTCTCTTATGATTTTTCGCTAAGTCTACTGGTTCACAAGTTATTCGAGACCAAAGTTGAATTCACCGCAAAATTTGATCGTTTTTTAGTGTATTACAACAAAATTAATAGTTTTACCGAAACGATGTAGCGAAAATTTTATGTGAATTTTAAATTTGGTCTTTTAGAAAAATGTTAGTTAACAATTTTTCGCTATGAAAAAGAAAAATCAAACACAAAAAAATGTTTTCAGTTGAAATTACTAAAATTTTTATATTTTTGAAAGAAAATTGCGTTAAGTAAAATATTGCATATAATTTTTCTCCAATTTTTTCCGTACTCTGAGTACATGTTTTAAAAATTTTCATTGTTAACTTTAAATTTCAAAACTAAAGGTGAACAATTAAACGGTCAAATTTTCCGGTATATGTTAAAATTTTTTTCCATATAATACACTATTAGCTAGCAATAAAAATCAGAAGGTGCCAAAAAAATGTTCCCATGTTATTCTTATGGAAAATAGAAAAGTCAATGCGGACTATCTTAATATTAATATTAAGAGCTCAAATTTTAACTGGCGTATTTTTACAACAAAACGGAACTTTTAAGCCTGTTTGCAAAAACAAAAATAATATATTTATAATGAATAATAAATTTTTTTGAATCACCCTAATGTATACAGTGCGTCCATAAAGTGACCATAAATTCATTATTAGCTAAATGAACAATATTATTGAAAATTCCCGAGACAGGTCAATTTTTGATTGCGATTTACTATTTTGTCACATACTAATTTAATATACAGGGTGTCCCCCTTCGTAATGACGCCACCACCGATTTTTTTAAATGGAACACTACATTTTTTTTCAATTTTCGGATGACCCTGGCCGAGCTGAGTCCAAAAATGTATCACAAGTTGCTTCTATCTATTACAGGGTGGACAACAGTACAAAAATTACAAATTATGTATTGCTGATTAAACGCACTAAAAAAAAAAATTAACTTATTGTATACAAAAAATACAACTACTTTAATAAACACCAGTTTGGACAAGACGCGCGAATGACGCGAGGCGATACGTGGTTGTTATTTTTTTCATTTGTTTTTGATTGTCATTGTCATTTTTTGCCATATTAAAAACGGCTATTTAGAGTTCACTTTTGTATTGTTAACGCTTCAAAGTAGGTACTTTAAGTGAAACCTAAATCTAATTTATTTAAAACGTTTTGTTGAAAATGCCTTTAAATGAAAGGGATAGGATTGAAATTCTAATGATGATTGGTGTTGGCGACAGAATGCGGACTCAACAAGGGTGTGTAGATTATTCCATAAATGCACCAGATCGTGAACCTGTTTCACAATCTACAGTAAGCAGAATGAGCGAAAATAGAGAATTAGGACACGTGAGGGATGCACCAAGGCAGGTAGACCTAAAATTAATGAAAATGTTCAACAAGACGTAATTTTGTCGGCACTAGAAAATCAATTGTACAGTACGGCAAGTATCTAGGGATTTGAATATTGGAAAGTCTTCAGTATCGAATATTTTTAAAAGGTAAAATACCATCCCTATGTACGCCTCATCCATGAATTGCTAAGACGACTTTGACCGAAGAACTGAATTCTGCGAGTACATGATGGACCACAATAATCAAAATAACGGTTTCATTGCTAATATTTTATTTTCTGACGAGGCAACGTTTTTTTAACGGGCATGTTAATCGGCAAAACACCCGCTACTGGTCTCAGGAAAATCCAATGGATGCAAGAATACCATACGCAACATCCACAAAGGTCAATGTGTGGGCTGGATTGTGAGAAATAGAATTGTTGGTCCATACTTTTTTGATGAAAAATTTGACAGGAGCATTGTATCTGAATTTTTTACAATATACATTAATTCCTGACTTGACCCGGCTATTTCCTGATATTGAAATAGCCAATACTTTAGACGGCACAATTTGGTTTCAACAGGATGGTGCACCACCACATTTGCTATAGCTGTGCGCGAGTTTTTACACAGAACCTTTCCAGATCGGTGGATAGGAAGAAGAGGATCAGTGGAATGGCCCCTAGATCACCTGATCTTACTCCACTAGATTTCTTTTTATGGGGTTATTTGAAATCTAAAGTTTATACTAATAGACCCGAGAACATCCGTGAGCTCAAAGATCGAATCAGGCAAGAAACGTTAAACATAACACCTGCTATGTTACAAAATGTCAGCGAATGTATTGCCCGATTCGGTCATTGTTTAGCAGTCAACGGAGAACAATTTGAGCATTTATTGTGACTTTTCTAAAAATACAAAACTATAACTTTCTAATGAAATTTTTCATAAACACTTTAGTATTGTTGTCCACCCTGTAATAGATAGAAGCAACTTGTGATACATTTTTGGACTCAGCTCGCCAGGGGTCATCCGAAACTTGAAAAAAAATGTAGTATTCCATTTAAAAAAATCGGTGGTGGCGTCATTACTCGAAGGTGGGATACCCTGTATATTAAATTATTATGTGACAAAATAGTAAATCGCAATCAAAAATTGACCTGTCTCGGGAATTTTCAATAATATGTTCATTTAGCTAATAATGAATTATGCTCACTTTATGGACGACTGTATACTCATAATTATAACCAAAACTCTAGGACATGTCAAAATTCCAATAATATTATAAATAATATATACAAAAGTTGTAGGATTTTTTCCTGAAAATGTTTAATATGTTAACCAGGGAAACAAAAGACTGTTAAAACAAATGTTAACATATGATATTTTTATATGAAATAACTCAAAAATGGTTGATCCAAACATATTAGGTGTACATTTTTGGAATGTGAAGTGTAATATGTGAATGTGGGAATTGGAAAAGTAGATTTAAAAAATGTGGCCATATAAAGAGTGTTTCTTTTAAAAAACAGCGAGTTAACAATTTTGTTATTTTGCGATCGTCTTTTGTTTTTCTGGTTATACACGAGTACATCAATTTTTTTCAAAAAAAAGCCCCACAAGTTTTGCATTTATCGTTTTCTTTTCTACCTCAAGAAATAAACGTTTTAAAGGTGTTGAAATTTATAAGGAAAAACCCTGTAGGTAAATATTCTACGTATTTTTTTCTGGAAATATAACCTAATTGAGTGACTAAGAAGTATTAATAATATTCTGAATTAATATTAATAATCCCAAAATATCACGGCTATGAAAATATTTTATAAATAGCACGAAATCAATTCGATTATCTCGAATTGATTTAACTCAGTTATTTCCGATAATTATTACTCATCAAAACAATTTTATTCTATTTGGTTTATGTCAGTGGTAATAAGGGAAACGTATCTTCCTTTTGTAAAAAATATTTTCTTGCAATAAAAATACATGTTCCGTTCCAGAATTTGTTTATTGTTCTGTTTTGACAATATCGTTTTATGGCATATTGATAAAAACAATTTACACTTAATTTTTCTATATTACTGCCCAGGGGAAAGAAAGGGATTTCCATATGCGCATTTAATGTAAAAACATAACATCCGATTTTACGATACGCGGTACTTACTGTAAAATCACATCGTATGATTCTTATTCTGTCGATTGTTTGCCAAACCTGAGCTGTAATTAATAATGAAATTAAGTAATTGTTTTTGTTGGAAACTAATAAATAACTTTTCTGCATATTAGATAATGATATACAAATTCAATAAAACCAAAACAAGCAAGTTTTTGCAAAAAAAAAAAAACAAAAAAATAGAACAGGGCAGATTTGATTTACGACAATGCCCATTTTGACTTCCATATCACCTTTTGATTGTCAACTGTTCTTGATTTTTCCAAATGGAATGCCTTATTTTTGGTGTTGCTTTTGGTAAATCCGGAATTATATAAAACTAGTGACCCGCCCCGGCTTCGCCCGGTTTACGACATCACATTAGAAACCTCTAAAATTATCAGTGTTTCTCTACTATATTATGCATGTATTATATATATAAACCTTCCTCTTGAATCACTCTATCTATTAAAAAAAAACCGCATCAAAATCCGTTGCGTAGTTTTAAAGATCTAAGCATACATAGGTAGTAGATAGATAGATAGGGACAGGCAGCGGGAAGCGACTTTGTTTTATACTATGTTATGATGACTGCATAAAAATTTTACCACCTTGCATTATAAAATTTTAGAGAAAAATCAAAATGAAAGTTATGAGACCCAAATTGTACCTGTATTATTATAAAAAATATACATTAAAAATAAAATGCAAGATACATGCTACTATTTACTTCTTGGCAAATCTATCTACAAATCACTGAGTGTAAATTGTGAATTACTTCTTTTGTAACTTTTCTAATTTGGTACCGTATTGTTTTTTAAATCCTTTGAATTTTATCTGGTGGTATAGTCTTCAAATATCTCCAAAGAAAATATTCCAGGGGCATAATATCTGAATCTCAGAGGCCACTCTATTGGCCATCTGCGATGACATATTTTCAGAAATAGTTTACCAATATACTTATTACTGAAAATGCCTGTAAATCATTCCCGTTACCACCCACCTTTTTTTTTGGACCCCCAAAAAAATGGTTGCCCTATAGGCTCGTTTTTGAAAATGGCCTGCAGATAGTGAAAGAGAGTTTATTTGCATGTATATAAAGACAAGGTTTTACTGGGGTTATAATTATCTCACTCTCAAAGTCTATTATTTATCCAAATCACTGTACATATTCTTTTAATTCATTCTTGTATACCTTTTGTACACTCAGCCTACGTAATTCTCAAAGCCAAACGAGTTATTTCACGCAGTGCAAAAACTGCTAATTCCAAATCAAAGGCCTCCAAATTAAAGGATAACATAGCGGTTCTAACCCGTGTGGGCCTTTTCAAAGTCGTTTGTGCTTAAATTTTTTCGTTAATAGCTATTTTAATTGCGGCAATCAACTCGATTTTTTTCAGCAATTAGCCTGTTAGCCTAACAATCAACGGCTATTAAAGTAATTTTAGAATACACACACGTCAAATAAAACTATGTACTTATATTGATCGGTGTCACTAGGTCCATTGAACGCTTTTATATTGATTTGTTTGGTATTTCGCTTGACATTGAACTTGTATTTGATATCATAAATGTTGTCTTAGTAACGAGTGAAATTGTAACATTCTGCTTTATGTTTTATTGACGTGTATATTTATAAGATGTAGATTGAAAAGTCAAGGTTTATCGCATGCAATTCAATATTCCTCGTGTGGAAACTTTAGTAATTGTGTTAAAAAAAACTATAGTACATATTTAAATGTAAAGTTCTCATAATCATTTGTTGCCCTAATCTTCATTATAGAATGTTAATTATACATGCCAGGTGGTGTATGGTTTGTACATATATAATCTTGATTTTATTCGGTTGTGCCTACAATATCTTATTGAACCATTTAACAAGTTAAAACGTTCGAACTATCTTAAATTTGGTGCATTAGTCATCTCATTTACTGCATAATAAGCCTTTCTGAGGCTTAGGAATTTAAAAACTGGTAAATGTTATCAGGTATCTAGATTACAGAGAAATTATAGATTACGTATAGGTAATTATTTCCGATAAGTTTCCCTAGTGATAAAGTTAAATTCTTTATTCTGTATAGGTACTTACAATTACCATTGGAAAAACCTCGATAGAATACACTGTGCGAAAAAAATAGCATGGCTTAGATTAGATCATCGGGTGTTTGAAACACGAAAGGACTTTTGTAATATGTGTTTTCCAAACTAGTGTTGGTAAAAGAAAAATAAAATAGTAAATTAATAAATAATATATTTATGTCAGTTCAAGGAGCAAAATTATATCTTCGATCTATAAGTTGGTGTAAGTAGTTCATTGGTGTGTAGCCTTTCCCTATTATGTAATTTTCCTGACATCAACTTAGAGTCCGAAGATCTGACTTTGCCAAGAGTGTATGTATTCAAAGAATATTTGAGTGTGATCTATTATTTTGGTATTTATACAAGGTGTTTTGAAAGTGGGACTTTCTTTGAAATTGAATCTTATATACCGCTGAATGAAATGATTTTAAATCATCGTTATGTTTAAAGATACGTTACCACTAGAGTAACATTGAGCAGCATTTGTGTTTATGTTGCTGTTTCCATTTCAAAGAGGTACACTCAAGGAAAAATGGAAAATCAGCGAATAAATGATGATAGAAACTGATGATAGAAACAGTATGCGACTTTTTTGGTTAAGAGGAAAAATATCCATTGATTTGGTTATTGAAAATTTCTAACTAATCAGAATATGGAGAAACATAAGCCAAAAGAAAGAAAGCTTCACTTTGCTCCAGTGGGATTATACAGGATATCAATTTTACGTCTCACTGCCGATGTTTTGGTTTATTTTTAACCTAAAATGAAAATTCAAACCCAAGAATTTTTAATTCGATACAGGGATTGTTAGATATTCCCAAAAAACTGACCTTTGGAAAGTTATTTAAGCCAAACTTTAGTACGGAACATTTTGTTGTTGTCACATCCCACTTCCGGTTTTACTGGAAGTAATTATTACTTCATATATTTGTTGAATCACCCCTATACTTTACATTCCATTTACTCCCCTCATCTTCTTGAATCTGCAGATGTATACTTTTTTTGCACCTCATAGATTTGTAGGTACTATAAATATACAAAACTATATCACGTGTGAGATGAATTTTACTCCCGAAATGTGAAGAAAGATTATCATCATTAAGTGAGACCCCGTGAGACTTCAGTCCTTGGCTTCCGCGGTACGATGGTTCGGTTATCATTGAATTAGAGAGGGTACAAAATTGCCACGAAATGCGATTCACCCCACCACATATTCACTAACCCGTCCGTTGTCTGGGATGTGCCTGATAGGTGTGGAAAATACTTCTGTCTTATTCTGTCCTTCAGTGAGGTATTACTTCCTTCCCTTTTTTTGGCCGTTAATTTCATAACCCACGTCCCACATTGTATGTCGCTGGACTCTGAAGGACCAAAGGAACAATAAATGCAAAATATATAGGATGACCCAAAAAACTGATGAAGTACCTACCTAATAGTCATTTCCAGCGAAAGTTGGATGAGAAATTTTTATATTACTTCTTACAAGTACTCTATAATAATATCCGCACTAAAATTCTACCTCAATAATTTTCCAAGGGTCAGTTTTTTTTGGCAATACCTTTTTTACCAACATCTTATACAAAAATCCCGGGGCTACGTTTAGATTTCAGGAAAATTTTGCATAACTTCAGCGTATCAACCTTCTAGCTCAAGAATAACCCAAAATATCGGCAGTAAGACGTTAAATAGGAACACTATACCTTGATGTAGAAGAAGAAACCATACATTCATCTCCAGCGAAGATTTTCGATTGTGCAACTAACGATTTATCTTGACAAATTTTAAGTAAACATCTATATTTCAGCAAGAACACCGTCGACTAGGCTAATAAATATAAGGAAAGGGGTCGCAACTGGTCTTGCTGGCGTAAATAAACAAATGGGCCGTATTTCGGGACGATTCGGAATTAAATTAGCAGCGGAACATCGTATTTTCGGCACCCGGTGTGGCAACGTTTCTAATTTTGAGGCGCACATCTGGAACAAAACTCCAGCGGACCTTGTGTAAACCGATGTTATTGATGTTCAGTGAACGGTTTCGAAAATATCTAATTATAACTTAATAAAACCCGATTAGACGCACTCAATGTTAAAACAGGGGAAGTGATTTTGACGGTGTACACTTTGCAAGCGGCGGCACTAGATGATTTCAGTTAGTTTTTGGTCAGAAATATCAAATACGTATCTACATTATCAGCAATCATTATGCAATGGTTGTTGATGGGAAATGAAATCCTTACATCTTCATAACGAAACATTGAATCTTAGAGGGTGGTCACTGGACCTAAATGGAATCATTCAGTATCAAAAGAAAACTTGCGAAGGAAGTTTAAAAATAGAGTCTGCCTCACCAGAAAATCTTGCAAACGACTAGCAATGTATTTGCAAAATAAGAAGCATTTGATCCATTATAGCGTAATATGCGCAATGAAAATTAAAAATTGACATGTCCAAGGACTTTTCCAAAATATTTTTAGTTTGAAAAATATTGAATTTATGCAAACCTTTACGCCCTCATTGTATATTCAGCTTTTGTGCATTATTGGCTTCGTTTACATTTTTTATTTTAGTGTTGTTTGTAACACTCTAAAGCAATTCTCTTGTTTTTGATCCTAAAAATGCAACTTTATAATGTACCTGCTATCATCAGCTTCATGCAAATATTTAACATATTATTCTTTAGTAAATACGTTCACTTATTTTCAAAAAAAATACGTTTTTTTTTGTTTAAATTTGTTAACAACCGTGTTTCTTTTTACGTTCACAAACTCAACATGTTAGAATAAGTCTCAAGAAAGAATTAAAGCCAACATTAATCAAAATGACAGTGATTGCTGAATGCTAAAAATTAGGCATTTCTTTTAACAATTTACTTTGCAAGCCTGATTTTTTAGTCAATTTTTTGCAACCAATTCAATTTTCTCGAATTGCCTTGAAGAATCCGACCCTCTAACACACTTTCAAATAAAACCTAACGTTCCATTTTTTTTTCCAGATGCCCCGAACGAGAGTTTGTACATGATTGGCGGAGTTTGCGTTGCTATGTTTATGGTTGGTGTCATCATCGTGTTATTAGCGGTTACTATAAGGTAAATATAACGTTATGATTGAGAGAAATCTCTAAACTTTACATCAAAGCTATTTTGAGGCCGTCCGACGGTGTTTACGGGCCGTACTTCACTTTCGAATATTGTTTTTGCAGAGGTTTTTCGGACTCGGAAATTCCACGTAGACACGGAAAGCGGGCGTGATAGAGGAGAACATATTTTTTTAGTTTCCTTCTTCAGCGGTGACGTAATTATTTTTTAAATTTCGTAATAATTTTATTCTGGAGACAATAACTGAATCCTTAACTCATGTTTATTTTAATAAAACTCCAACTATAATCTTAATATATAAAACAAAGTCAGGTTGGTTACACCGTTTATAAGTCAAAAGTTACCGATTTTAATCTCTGTTGGATTCGTCTCCGCCCCGAATAGCAGAATAATTATTAAAATATCGGAAAAATTCGCGGAAAAATATTATACAGAAAATTAATTTTTAATTGATGTCCACTGCAAATCAGTGACATACGGGTGATCGGTGATCGTGTAACTTTTGAACGACTTGACCGATGGAGGTGGTATTTACTTGAACTGTCGAGACAATGGTTCATAGCTATGCTAAGATTCGATAAGTAGCGTCGTAGTCATAAAATTCATTAAATTTGATATTAAAAGGGCAGGACAACGTCTGCCGGGACAACTAGTTTTTAATAAACAAACATTTTTCATATACATGCACGAAAAAGTTATTTATTTTCGATGCATTTTTTTTCCAAGGAATAATTCAATCGGATTTGTTTTGTCCCTTGTTTTGTTAATTTCTTAACTTAATATTTTATTATGATCACTTGTATTTCCCCTACCGCAAGAAAAAAACAACAGAAAGAAAGAAAAAATTCCCATCGAAAACAATATACTACAACATGTTTCCTGTGGCTTTTGATAAAATTAACGCTCGCAGGTTTATTATTTCGCAGCATACAGTGTTTTTTAAAATGACACTATGACACAATGACACAGATTTGTTTCCCCAGTGACGAAAAGAGTTATGTTGGTGGTTTTTAGGGTCTTTAAATCCAAGTTAATAGTCAAAAAAACTTACTGCCACTTTAATAAAATTGTCACATTTTAAAAATGTACAGTGTGCTTCACGGTCAATGGCCTATTAAATGAGTTGCTTTCAAGGATACGCTACATAACATCTAAAATAATGGAGACTTTCTGCCACATATATATGCGGATATACCGGAACCTAATACTTCTTTATTTTCTGTGTATTAATTTAGTTTGTTTTAACACCCAATCTCTAAAAAAAGAAGAATTTAAGAAAAGAAAAAATTGCAATTGTTCGAATACAGTTCGTTTACTATGGTAAAATTATATGGTCATTTTTTTTACCATGTAAGAATTATTATGGTTGAGTTTATTGCCAACTATAACAGGTACTATATACGGCAAAATATATGGGAACCTAATACTTCTTTATTTTCTGCGTATTGATTTAAAGTTTGTTTTAACAAACAATCTCTAAAAAAAGAAGAATTTGAGAAAAGAAAAAATTGAAATTGTTCGTATACAGTTCGTTTAGTGAGAATTATTTTATTGCCATTAGGTATATGGTCATTTTTTGTGAGAATTATAATGGTCATGTGAGAATTATAATGGTTGAGTTTATTGCCAACTATAACAGGTACTATATGCTGCAAAATATATGGGGTGTTCAAAATAGAGGGCCAAACTTGAACAGTTTTGTTCTTTATTAGATCGCTTATTTTTAATAGAACTTTGTATAAATTTTTCGCCTAATAATATATTATAAATATAATGTAATATATTTTTCGCTTCCTTTTTTCATCATCTTTCTCGACCTAGACCTCTTCCTATACCTAGAATGAAGTGATACCAATGAGTCATGAGTCAGCTATTTTAAATAAAACATACTGTATTTTATATTTAATTCACTTCTCAAAAAAATTAAGGGAACAAAAAAAATTTCTAATTGTTTTGGTGATTTTTGAACGGCTGTATCTCAGTGATATTTTGGCAAAAAAAAAATGTTACCCACGGTTATCACACAATCCTAAGAAATGGCGTGAGAAAAAATGTTTTGTATATTTTTTATTTATTTTATTTTTTTGATCCACGGACTGTATAATCTCTTTACGTCAATTTGTCGCTGAGATGTCTGACTTTTAATGAAACTTTCCTTTGATCATCGATATTTTTCGATTTCTTTTTTCTTTAACAAATTTAACAATCAGTTAACTTAAAAAAAAAAGTTTAAAAAAAAACTGTTTTTTTTTTTCATTTTGATGAAAATTACACAATGTTCAGAAACAATACACTTGTTCCTTTGATTCTTTTGTAAAACCTTGATCAATCGATGCGCGAAAATGGTTCAATGGATCGATTTAAAAATTTACAGACCTGTTTGGGGTACGTTAAGTTGTAAAAAAAAACTAGAAACATTAGTCTCCCTGTCAATATTTGTGAATACACGGTAGATTTACTAAAACAACGAAAAATGTTATTTTTTTTCTCTTTTCTTTAAATCAATGTTGAGGGTGAAACATTTTTTTTTTTTCAAAAAATCGTTCAAAAAAAAAATAAACAAGCTATCTGGCCCATGCATTGATTTAAAAAAAAATCCCCAAGTCCGTGGACCAAAAAAAAAAATCAGAAAAAATATTTTTTCTGGCGTTATTTTTTAGGATTGCGTGATAACCGTAGTCCACAAAAATGTTTTGCCAGAAGATCTCAAAACTAAAAACTTTTTAGAATCTAGATTCGACCATTTTTTCACTGTATACAAAATATAGCTTTTCAAAAATCACCAAATTTTGAAAGACATTATTTTGGTCCCTTAATTTTTTGAGAAGTATATAACGTTCGATTCCTTTTTGGGGAGCGTATACTTCATGTACATATATACCTATATGTCCAATTTGAAACTAATATCGTTAATATCTTCCCATTTGAAGTAATACTAAAACGATTTGTCTGTATTCGCTACTCAGAAGTAAATGTTAGACGAACATTTTCGCTTGAATAAATAACCTATACATACGGATATTTTCTGTTTTGAAAAACACACTTAACGCTGGGTATTGCCTATTGGAAATACATTGTCGATAGTAAAAACAATTGAACACAATATCGTAATCGCAAAAACAATACGCAGTTAGCCTCGGTTATTAAATTTTTATTGTTGCCCATAAAAATTTACAAACTTCTTGGGAACTTGCGCTGTGACGTAATCTCTTTAAGCACATAAAAACAGCGGTGTAAAATAAAACAATTGAGTAAATAAGTGGTTAATGTTTCTAGCATTTACGGTTCTAAAAACAAATGCATTATAAGTCATTGGAACGCAATGGTCCACAACATTTTCCAGTCTCCGGGAAATATACTATACTGAAATGGTATACGAGGTGTGTAAATTAAGTAATGAGACTGGCAACTTAGCGAACGATCTAGCAACACTACGGAGACGGTAGGTTAACACGTAATGCACCTTGTTGTTTGAACTTTTTTGTTTGTCATTTGTTTCGTTCTTTGTGATTTATTCGGTTTCTCCGTAAACCTTCTTTTTTTTTAGTGCGTTTTAAAAATTAGTGACATTAATTTAGAGCAACGGTGTTCCATCAGGTTTTGCTTCAGACTTGGACACAGCGCGATGGATACTTTTGTGAAACTTCAACACGCCTACGGAGATAGTGTTTTTCCAAGAGCACAAGTTTTTCGGCGGTTTAAGGTATTCTCAGAAGGAAGAGAGTCGATTGGAGGATGAACCACGCAGCGGAAGGCCTCTATATTCAAGAAACAATGAAAATGTCCATAGAATAAGGGGTCTGATGCGTTCAGATCGTCGTTTGACGACAAGAATGATCGGGGAAGAGTTAAATTTGAATCACATCACTGTTCATCAGATTTTGACTAGCGAATTGGGACGAGAAAAATCTGCCCAAAAATGGTTCCAAAACACCTTTCGCAGGAACACAAGGACATCAGGAGAGAAAGGTGTCCTGAATTTTTTAGGAATCGATTGAAAATGATCCCCAACTTGTAGAACGTGTCATTACTGGTGATGAGACTTGGGTGTTTGAGTACGACCCGGAAGCCAAGCGCCAAAGCATGGAATCGCACACTTCAAGCTCTCCAAGACCCAAAAGACAAGAATGAGCTAGTCGAAGATCAAATGCATGCTGATTTGCTTTTTTGATAGCCAAGAAATTGTCCACAAAGAGTTTGTGCCTCCAGGCCAAACAATAAATCAACACTCTTACAGAGAAATCTTGAAAAGGAAAAAGGGTCATGCGTGTGAGACCAAACATCAAGAACAACTGGATGTCACACATCAATTTCAGTAAACGAATTTTTAGCCGGTAAAAACATTCGCGTGGCTCCTCAGCCTCCTTATTCGCCTGAATTGAGTCATTGTGACTTTTTCCTCTTCCCGAGATTAAAAAATCACCTCAAGAGACGTCATTTTGGGACCATAGAAAACAAATGGCTGTAACTGACCAGCTGAAGGCTATTCCAGTATATGAGTTCCAGCACTGCTATGAGGAATGGAAGAACCGTCTCCAGCGCTGTGTGGCTTCCCAAGGAAGTTATTTTGAAGGAGACAATCCTGAATTGTAATTATATTCGAATAAAAACATTTAAAAAAAATCAGTCTCATTACTTAATTTACACACCTCGTATAATGAAAACTTGCCAGTTGTCTTAACGAGGTGCTCTTTAAAATTGGCACATTCCATACATACATTATTTTAAATTTGGTACTGATATAAACAAATATTAATTTAATAAGTTTTGCGTGTGGCCACAAACTCGCAAGGTGGCACTATGTTAGAACAAAAATTCATTCAAAAAAGCGGGTGCAGCATGTGTTAGAAAACATATTTTGGCTCATATCTCACCCATATCTAATAGTCACTCATATCTAGTTACAATTAAAAACAAAACAATCTAATTAGATGATGTAATTTCTGTATCACTTAGCATATTCGCATGCAGTGTTCCTATGCCAAAGGCTACTTTGTCTATTAATCCTTAATCTTTGTCTTTGAATATTAATACGGTTTTCATAAGTAACTGGTAATTGTATACATTTCATGGACAGTCTACGTTTTTAAAACTCCCCAACTCGCCGTCGGTTTGACACAACTTTCACTCACTTTCTCTGGTTAGTTTGCAACAAAGTCTATTTATTTTAATAATTGGATATTTATTTGTTCTAATTACTTTTTCGTCAAATGGACTAGCCGGTCTTGATTTGATTTCCTCCCGTTTTACACTTTCTGATTCGTCCTGATATATTATAAACTTTAGATATTACAGATTGGACGTTTACCATTGTTACATAACACAGAATGCCCATTTGATCAGATTGAATGTGGAGATAATGTTAATATAAACGTAATGGCAGATTTATGTATTACCTAATTTCTCACAATTTATTTTTTATATATACATATGCTTGATAATTATTTGAATATTCTCGAGTATTGAATATTGAACATTGTCTAGACATTGTAGAATACCTACGCAAACATATTTAAAAAGTATTGTTAATTGCCAGCACTTAGTATGTACAAAGATGTAAGGTTTTCCTTGTTCGTTTTCAAATTTACACATATGGAGGTACTAAGTTTGATGTTCAATTAGAAGAAGAGTCTGAATTTTATTCTCTGTTTCCAATATGTTCAAGTTTCAAGAGTGAACCTTCAGGTCTACTATGAGAAGCTTTTTTTTTCATTACAAGAATAGCTGCAAATTATGTAATAGTTATTTTAAGTAGGAAACCAATAAGAACTCAGTTGGTTCTGAATGACAATCATTGGTAGTTTTTTTAAGAAAAATGTCTAAAATGTCTTGAATAGTGTATTGATGGAATGCAACAGTTTTAAGAGATTTTGGTAGAGTTTGCCCGTAAGAGAAAAACAAAGAAACATGTGCATTATAAAAGTTGTTCGTCGGTTAGTCGAGGAGAGTTCTAGTTCACTAAACACGACATCCGCTATGAAAACTCTTGGTAGGTAACTAGCAATCTCTATCTACTCTTCAGGAACAACAAATTTCTCCTAACCTAATTACTTTATCTTGCGTGGGATGGAATAAAATGTGGAAGTTTTATTTATTGCTACACCTACCGTTGACTCAGTACCTAACACATTTTTACATTTAATCAAAATTATGTCACCTAGTAGATCCAGGAAATATCCACTTATCCACGTAACTATTACATAACATAATTTATGGTTTTCGCGACGATTTAAGTTTTTTTCGTATTTGGTCTACAATTTCAACGTCATGCCTCCAAATTACCTATTAAATACGCATTAGATATTATTAAGAAGCTAAACAATGGGTAATTTTTTTGTATTTTATGCTGTATAAGTTTGAAATAATGGCTCGGAATTACTAAATAACTATAATCCACAAAAGTGCGGTTGATCTACGTAAACACACATGCATCTACATTGTTTAAAATGAGATCCTAATTGATGCTCACATGTACACATAATCACCTCAATCTAATCATCTAATCAACACCTCATAATCCAAGACTTATAGACACTTTTAAAGGTTTATAGAGACCCTTTATAATTCGCATTGGTTACAGGAAAAGAATAAAAACGTCTTAGATATACACTATACATGAAATCAATGTGCACATCCTGACAATATAGAAAAAAGTCTACTAACAGGAAGACTTTATTTATAATATTGTCTTCAAACTGGTGAGCTACATATATCGTTGTCAATTTAGACAAAACAATGTGGTTTGAAGGATTTTGAAAGACAGCTACAAGATATTGGCCTACACCAACCAAAATGTTAACTTGAGAACATTTGACAACAAAATCTATCAACAGAAACATTTTGTGGTATTGTCTTTCTTCAATATTAGTGCACTCTGTTGATCACAACATACATAAATCATTGTCATTCATTGTCTTCAAGGTCATTAAACGAGTTATAGGATTTTGGTATATACCGAGTTAAATTTTAGTTGGGGTCTTCCAAATGAAGGTCAAGGATAAATAAAAACCAACAAGTGAACCAACAAGTGAGATATCTGGATTTTGAGGACATATTGTCAATAATTCGTTGAGTTTACTAACCAGGTACGTCTCTTGAACAGATTGATGGATGGCACATGTCTTTCTATAACAGAAGTGCAGTTTCTGTAACCAAATATACATACATATGTGTGTGTCTATATATGTATATATGTTGTTAGCTACTTTGATTTCAGTCTTCGGTGTCAGTTGTTTGTTCAGCTTCTAATAAGGTCGGCCTCTGGAAAATTACAGTATCCAATGTCATGTACGCTAGTTAACCAAACTGAAAAAAAAAATTAACGGCCTGCTTTGTGTATTTAGACAACAAGCAAACGATGAACTGATTAGCGCAAAATAAGATTTTAATTTAAGATGGTTTATTTTCCTTTCCCCAAAATTTCTTTTAGTGAGATATTGACCCACTTTCAGTACATACCACATGTATCGTTTCTATAATTAGAAGCAGACACAGGAAGTATTGTTAACTGCTAACTGTTTATTACAATAGACGCCTGCTATGGGAAATTACTTGCGAATTCACTCTATTCACAGTTGCTTCCCGTAACAGCGTTTTAAAGAGGAAAGAACACCTTGTATCTAGGATATAACGATTTGAAATGAGGTTTTATTTACATAAAGACGCTGAAGATGAGCTAAAAACTAGCAGACAGCTTTGCCAATAAATATCGCGTTAACCCCTTTGTGCTATATCAATATTTTGGCATGTTTAGCGAAGTGTTGTTTTTCTTCACACTTTGTAGAAATGTAGATCCTACAAACGTACTGGGAAGTAAGATTAAAATAGATACAATCTTTGTAAAACTGTAACATATTAAACTTTAAAAAAATGCATTTAATGTATATAAACTCCCTAAATTTCCTAAACGATTATGTTAAAAATACAGTTTTTACTAAAATGTAATATATAGAGATATGTGGGAATTACCTTGCAAACAAATTAAAAACAACCCCCCCCCCTTATATATTCCCCAACCACTTAATGGGTTAAGTTCAAAATGAACTTAATCTACTATTACTCTAATTAATCTACTATTTACGAAAAAATCTACCAAACTCCAAGAAGATATCCTGTGGTATTTTACATTGTGAGATTTTAAATTATCGAGGTTTCAGAATATTTTAGCTTATTTAAACCAGTTTAGGGATGTCTAAAAATGTTTCTAAGTACATCTAACGATGTTTATAACTCCAGCTAACGTCAAACTGGTTGAAAGAATTATAAAATTATATAAAAAAATATAATCCCAATGTTTCATTTTATATGGACATTTTTTTAATAGTTTTCCACCTATATTGTATTTTTCCTGTTGTTTGAAGTTATGAAAGAGATGGAAGTTTTAAAATCCAGCAAACGCTTGAAGCAAAAGTTGTTTGTTGCAGAAAACTTTTATTCATGGGACAGTAACTCGATGAAATAATGGTAGAGGTTCTATAATGAGAAAGTTTTTATATAATAGTGTTACTTTCGAACGCTCCTAGCAACACGGCAGTTTTAAACGAAGTCGCGTGTTATTTGAAATTTCACCGTTTATCTATGCACCTTATCCAGTCAAACGACTAGGTTGATAAACTTTGCTATCGACTTCCCTTTGACTTTGGTTTACCTCGCGGTTATTGCTCATTTATGAAGCATAACAAACACGTGTACCGTGTGTGAACGTATTTTTCTTTGCCGCTACACGCGATAATAACCCAAGTATATTTTATTTGTATACATGATTTACTTTCCAGGTAAAAAAAGAAACGTTATTTGTGCAACATTGAGAACACGAATTTGTTTACTATCTGTGCAAATATTTTTGATGGTGGTGATGCATCTGGGATTAACATTATATTTATGTTTAATTATACAAGATCACAAAGTTTTTCCAATGCGCGGAAGTACAGACCCGGTCTACTTCATGTTTTTGGGGTCGCGGAATACGAATTAGACCTCGGTTTTCCTCGTTTACCGCTAGTTATTTTATAACCGCAAAAAAACCCATTTTACACGGTAGCTTCATTACACAGGCACACAAAGCCAGGGGAGACAATTCCCCTTCTACGTTTTTCAACGCGCTGAATCAAATTCTGAGGTGAGGATGCATTTACGACTATCAGTTCTTCCCCTAGGAACAAAAATCCTTATAAAAAAACGCTAAATCAGGAACCATATAATATACGTGTCGAGCTTGTGATTGTGAAGTTACTGAGACGATCTAACAACAACCCTAAACGTCAGAAACCTTCAACCCTACGCAGTGGCGGTGCGTTATCCTAAGATTGGGGGTGCACCATACATAAAAATAACGATAATCATAAGAATAATAAGAATAATAGAATATCCCTAATATGAGATAAATATTTATCTCATATTAAGGTTATTCTTATTAACTCTATTAATTTGAAAACTTACCTAATTTTCTTTGTAAATGAGCTCAATTCTGCGATTTTTACATTGTGCAAATTTTTCAATTACTTTGTTGTTAAAATTTTCGATATTTGTAATAGTCTTTTTCAATGGAGAGCATAGCCAAAGCCGACAGTCTTTCCTGGCACATGGTGTTGCGCAAAAATGTCTTTATTCGTTTTAAATAGAAATTTTCCACAAAAAGAATACAGTTAATAATAATGTTTAAATTGAAAAATAGATCGCAGAATCACATTGTCGCAATATTTGCAGTGCCTAGCATGGCTAAATTCAAAACATTATTCATGTGTCCAGCAGAATTTGCATGTTTTTTTTTTATTTTCTCGTTTATATGATTTAAATCCGTTACTCCAGTTTTGGTCCAAGGTGTTTCTCCGCCAAACAAAACACTGCGTTCAATACATCGCATCCACTTAACCACAAATGTTTTTTTAAATAAGTCATTATTAAATGTTCTTACAAATTGTTTACTTTTTCCTTTCACGGCTAATTTTAAATTAATTTGTGGAGTGGGCTAGAGTTTTAATTTGCACTTTTTCCTCCAAACTCAAGTTAGAGAATGGAGTTTTTAATAAGTTTTGAATATAATTCATTATTCCAAACTAGATTGTAACCGAGTTTATATTTATAAAACGTGAGCGATAAAACAGCAATCGCAATGTACGAAAACAATTCACAAACTAACCGATCGATCACTCTCGTGCGCTCTTAAACTCCGCACATCATATCTATAGGATTCGCCCACTACGCGTCTTAATTGTGGAGGGGCAAGCAGTAACAATACGCGTTCGCTTTTTCGTATTGCACGGAAGCATGATCGTCGTGCCGCTTTTTCGTATTGCGCGTGTCGACTCCCGCGCCGCGATCGGAAACCAGTGGCGTTGGAGATAGAGACCTAGCGTCTAGTGGATTCGTAACGCTGCGGCCAAATAATATTCAGATGGTATTAACGCTAGGGATGCGGCAAGGCGATAAATTAAGAATGCATCCATTAATTACTAAATAAAATTATTAATGTTAAATTGTTGGTAGTGCGCGCGCACCAGCGCACCTTATAGCCCACCGCCACTGACCCTACGACACATATAGTCAAAACCCATAACCTCAAAAACCTTAACCTCAAAAAACCCTATATCTGTGTTCTGTAACTGCAGCAAATGATGGATAAGTATGAATATGATCAAATCACAACCTTCCAGAAATCTTGAAATGAGGTTATGAAATTTCACAGCTCTGGAATTTCGAGGCTATAGGGTTGAGAGATATGATTGGATCATATTCATGCATCTTCGTTAGGTTGCTGCATGCTAAATTTCATAGAATCTAGATATAGGGTTTTTGAGATTAATGGGTTTGAGATTGTGGTTAATGGAATTTCAGAGCGATGTGATTTCGGGTCTATGGGTTTGAGAGTCATGATTGGATCATATCCATGCCTTTTCATCACGTTGTGTCCCAGATTTCGCAGGACCTACTTATTAGGTTTTTTGAGGTTAAGGGTTTGGAGGTTACGAGGTTATGGGATTTCGAAGCTTTGGAATTCCACGGCTATGAAGTTGAGAGTCATGATTGGATCATATTTATTTGCTACGCTTTGGCGGTTGCAGAACACATATTAAGAAGTAAGATTTTTGAGGTTATGGGGTTTTGACCATGTGTATCGTAGGGTTGAAGGTTTATGAGGCTTAGGGTTATTGTTAGATCATCCCCGTAACATTACAGTCACCAGATCGTCAAGTATATGATATTTTTGTCTGATTTAGTGTTTTTCATAGTGATTTGTGTTCTTAGGGGAAAAACTGATAGTCGTAAATCCTGACCTCAGATTTAGATTCAGCGCGTCGAAAACCGTAGAAGGGGAATGGTCTTCTCTGGCTTTGTGTTTGTGTGCCTGTGTAATCAAGTTACCGTGTAAAATGTGTTTTTTGAGGTTAGAAAAAGAAAAAAAACTAGCAGTACACGAAGAATACCGAGATCTGATTCGTATTCAGCGACCCCCAAAAAAAATTGAGCAGACTGGGTCTGTACTTCTGCGCATTGGAAAAACTTTTGTGTTCACGTGTTATTAGTAAGTATGTAGGTATGTACTTTAACATTTTTAAAGAAAAACTATTTGCGATTCCACTCACCATCTCATAAAAAATCTGAAAGAAACATTAATGAATGAAAATGATCACAAATGAACATACTCTTAATAGACTGTTTCTCTGTAAACCTTACCTATTGACGTGACTATTTAACATAATATATTCGTGTCATATTCTGGATTTTCTACACTCACGTGTGCGATTCATGTTCACCTTCCAAATAAACACCATGATTCAATAAACTATGTACTTAAGCGTACTGGAATACAAACTGAAGGTAAATAAACACAAATTGATTTTACTGGAATTTTCATTTTTATGTGTCATATCGATTCGGTGAAGTCTTTGTTGGTCAATTTTGGGAAAACCGCGAGTTATGCAAAACTATCAAATAATCTTAATGGTTTTTTATATTATTATATAAAAATATTATAATTAATATTGTTACGTATTTCTCTCTAAATAATATTACTTCTTCATACTTAACCTTTTATTAACACTTTACAACTCGTGGGTCTTAACCATGTAACATTTAAAACATAACTAACTAACTTCAACAACACCAGTATTTATAGTTTCTACATTTCTAGAAAATTCTTTTGACATCCAGAATATTCAATATGTCTACAATTCTTACTAATAACTAGTGTGTATAAAGCTAAATAAATAAGTATGTAAACTATAACACTTAATAAATGTCAGCTGTCACAAATGTCACTTTTACAAATGTCACTTGTCCCCTCTTTGGTTTTCGTCCCGTCCTGTCTTCGTCTAGGCGGTGGATCCTCGACGACAAACCGTCGGGTGGATTATGTCCTGTTACCTTGCGTTCTCCAGATGGACGGGTTTTTATTTGGGGGGGGGGGGTTTTTTGGAGAAGGAGAGCGGGGTGTTAAATTTCTTTTTTATGGTGTATGCACCTTCCCAGTTGCTCTGAGCTTTGGACTTTTTCCTTTCGTCCTTTTTGGGGCGTACAACCATACTCTCCCAGGCTTAAACATCTTTGATGTAGTGTCGAGGTTTCTTTTGTCGTGTATTTTGCTTTGCTGGAAATCGATGGATCGGTTCAATCTCTCTCGAGTTTTCCCAATTCGGGAGAGTGTTCCTGATTTTTCTTTGAGGATGGCCAGTATGGGTCAGTAGGCAGCTTCATTTCTCTTCGAGGTGCATAGCGGGTGTAGGTAGTCGACTCATGCTGGGAACTTCGATACGACAGCAAGAACAGAGGGACCAATTTGTCCCTCCCTTTGATTTTCAGACACAAATTTAGACGGTAGTGGATATGGTCCTGTTATGGCGTTCAACACCATTCGACTGGGGATGAAGTGTTCGGGTTTTCTTGATGCCCATTATTTTCATTACTTCTTCCAGCTCTGATTGGTTTCTTCAAATGGGGGTGGGGGGGGGGGCGGTGTGGTCGATGAACGCTTGGGGGGGGGGGGGGGGGGGGGGGGGGGGGGGGGGGGGGGGGGGGTTTGGGAGGGGGGGGGGCTGCTTCCGGCTATTTGGGGAGGGGTACGGGGGGGGGGGGGGGGGGGGGGGGGGGGGGGGGGGGGGGGGAGGGGGGAAGCCCCCCCGTTGTTTGCTTCGTGAGAGTTTGAGGAATGGGTCCTCAATATTTTTTGTGATGTCTCTGCTCCTTTGATGGTGCTCCGGATAAGTACTGCACAATATGAGGAAAGGTTTTTTGGGCCTTTGGGGGGAGGGCACAGTCCCATCTTTGCACCATTCTTCGGTCTCGGGAGGTTTACTATGGGCCTCGTTACTCTATGTCTGGTTGGGGCTGTTGTGCGGTTGTTTTTTGGTGGTTCTTGCAGGTCTAGAGGGGGGGGGGGGGGGGGGGGGGGGGGGGGGGGGGGGGGGGGGGGGGGGGGGGGGGGGGGGGAAACCCGCGGGGGGGGGGGGGGGAGGAGGGGAGGGGGAGGGGGGGAAGGGGGGGGGGGGGGGGGGGGGGGGGGGGGGGGGGGGGGGGGGGGGGGGGGGGGGGTGGGGGGTTTTTGTGTGTATGGTATAACACCCGGGGGGGGGGTTTTTTTCCCCCCTTTTGGGGGGGGGGGGGGCGGGGGGGGGGGGGGCTTCCGGGGGGGGAGGGGGGGGGAGGGGGGAAGAGAAAGGGGGGGGGGGGGGTGTTTTAGGGGGGAGTAAGGGGGAAGGGGGGGTTGTTCCATTAACTTTTTTGTCTCGTATGAGATTCTTTAGTCTCAATCTTCTGCGTTTCGCATTTGGGGTTGTTGAAGGGGGGTTTGTTTGTGTGTGTGGGCGTCCATGGGTTTTCGCTCGGTGCATTATTTTGAAATCTACTGTTGTGGTCTCTCCTTGTCGAAGCTCCAACGATTTGATGATGGCGTAATTTTTTCCTCTGACGTGCTTTTGGGTTTTTTTTTGGGGGGGGGGGGGGGGAAAAATGGGATAATTTTTTTTTTTTTTTTGTTAAAAAGGGGGAAGACTGAGCCAATTCCATGTTGGGGAGGCATCACAATCAAAATAAACATTCCATCTTGGGGTTTCTGGTAGTATGCGGGGATTTGTAGTCGGTTCCAAACTCCTGTGTTTTCTTTTGGTCGGGGGGGGGGTTGGTTTGAATTCCGGGAGGGATGGGGGGGGGGGGGGGGGGTTGGGGGGGGGGGGGGGGGGGGGGGGGGGGAGAAAATGCGCTTGTTTTGAGCCTCTTTGTTTTGAACAGGGAACATTTCTTTGGATTCAGTTGTAGGTTGGCGTTTCTGAATCTACGCTGAAGATATCTTTAAATTTGGTTTGCTGTTTCTCAGCTGTTGCCATTTCAGAATTATCAATTGTCTAGCAAGTTTTTCCCGTCATTCCTCTGAGTTCTTCACTCCATCACAGTCTCTCAAACCCATGTCCGGTGCAAAGACCGAATGGCGTACCTTACTTAACTGATAAAGTCCGGTCCAGCAGAGAATGCTGTTTTCTTTGGGGGGGGGGGGGGGGGGGGGGGGGGGGGGGGAAAAGGGGGGGGGGGGAATGTGTGTTTTGGTTGGGGGGGGGGGGGGGGGTGTCGTCGAGGTTCGGTTGGTAGGGTGGGGGTGCTGTCTTTCTGTTCTTGTTTCTTGCGATAGTCCACAGTATCTGTTGTGCCTCTTTTCTTCGTAACTAAAACCGGGTGGGGGTAGGAAGGGGGGGGGGGGGGGGGGGGGGGGGGCCCGTTGTTTCCTGCTTTTAGCGATCATTCCGGTAACTTCATTCTGTTGTAGCGTATGTGGGGGGGGGGGGGGGTGGGGTTTTATCGGTGGGTTTTGGTGTCTATGATGTTGATAGACTTGTTCTGCGGGTGTGTTTCCATTGGCGGGATATCTTGAGGGGGGGGGGGGTTCCCTCGGGGGGGGGGGGGGGGGGGCCGGCGGGGGGGGGGGGGGGGGGGGGGGGGGGGGGGGGGGGGGGAGCGCCGGGGGGGGGGGGGGGGGGGGGGTGGGGGGGGGGGGGGGGGGGGAACACCCCGGGGAAAAAAAAACCACACGGGGGGGGGGGGCCCACAACGGCCTAATACTTCATTCTTTCTGGGGGGGGGAAGGGAGGGGGTTGGGTTGGGGGGGGGGGGGTAATGTTGTCCGATGTGTTGGCAAGGTTGGGGGGGGTTTGGGGGTATTCATTTGTACTAGGCTTCTTGGGCAACTAAGCCATCGTTCCTTCGCTCCCTCGCTATTCCGGTATAGACCTTTCCATTTGTTTTGCGATGTGTGTTCTTCTGGGGGGGGGGGGGGGGGGGGGTGTTTTGGAAGTCTGTTCCTTCTTGTTTGTTTGAGTTTGGGGGCCATAACAATTTCTTCATTTTGATTTGTATAGTTTTGTTTTTGTGCCCCGGAAAACAGTTTTTTTTTCTATAATTCTCTCTGTTCGGCTGTTAACTCGGTATACTGATTTTCCGTTGATTTTTTTTGTCTGTACGGGATCTATTCTGAGGGGGGGGGTCTTGTGCGGTGTCTCGTCCGTATCCTGGATTCGGCTTTGTCTCTCTTATTTTTGGCAATTTGGGCATGGTATAAGTGTCGCACCCCCTCTCTAATTTCGTTTATTTCTTGTGGTGATCTGGGGGGGGGGGGGGGGGGGGGGGGGGGGGGGGGGGGGGGGGGGGGGGGGGGGGCCCCCGGGCCCCCCCCCCCCCCCCCGGGGGGGGGGGGGGGGGGGGGGGGGGGGGGGGGGGGGGGGGGGGGGGGGGGGGGGGGGGGGTTCGTTCTGGGGGGGGGGGGGGGGGGGGGGGGGGGGGGGGGGGGGGTTTTTTTGGTTTTTTTGGGGGTGGGTTGGGGTGGGACCTTGGGGAGTGGTGTGGGGGGGGTCTGGGCTGGTCTTTTTCTTCTCGCCGGTTTCTCTGGGGGGCGCGGGGGGGGGGGGCGGGAGGGGGGGGGGGGGGGGGGGGGGGGGGTTCTGGACTGGGAACTTATTCCTCGCAAAACGCTGTAGGTTGCCTAATTTTTCCACAGTTGTACGCCTGGGGTTCCTTTTGTGGTGAGTTTCGACTGTTTGATTTCATCTCATTATTTTCTCCGTGGTCTCGGGAGTGATTGGTCTCGTCGAATTTAACTTGCCTTCTCTGGATTTGTTGCTCCTCGATGCTCTTTAGCTGCTTTAAATTCCAAAGCAGCTACGGGTGGGCATCACTAATTGTCGGGGGGGTTGTGCTGCGGCGCGCAGCTTGCTGCTTTCGGTGTCTACTAGTCCATCAATAAAAGTCTGTATGTTAATTTGTTTGAGAAATCTTTGTTTGCTAGGGTGTGCCAAATTGGTGTTGTCGTCGATGTCAGCTTCATATTCTTGAAGGGACTCCTTGCTTCTTTGTGTCTACTTTTGATTTGGGACTGGTAAACTTGGCGGAGGGGGGTGTGTGTGTCCTTTTTTTTTTATGCTCCTTCCTTCCTGTCGTGTCGTTTTGCTGTTTCTTCGGGGGCCTGTCTTCGGGTGTTGAAGATTTCTAGTGCCTGCCTCTGGGAGATATGACCAGCAAGTAGCCATTTCTTGTGTAGGATCCGTTGGCCTTTGCGGCAGCCTCCGAACTGTCTGCGATACATGGGCAGTAGGTGACGTGTCGGTGCAGACAATCTCCTGAATCGGCTATTGAAGTACGATGTAATTGGTGTCCAGCCCTTCTATCTTTTCGGTATTTCTTTTTGTACTCGTTTGTTCTCTCAATCTTCTTTGGGGGGTTTTTTTGGTTTCCTCCCTATTCCTCCAAAATCCCCTCCCGATTCTATTGACTTTTTGGCCTACCTGGTCAATCTGCTGTTCCATGCTCATCAATCCCTCCCAGAAAATACATTCAACCTGGTGTTTATTGTTGTTGAGACTCGCAAATTTCTTGATGAGCCTCTCCGCCTCGTCTCGGTCCTCTTGTCGTCGTCGTTCGTCCTCCTGTCGCCGCCGTTCGTCTCTTGCGTCGCTGTTCCTCTCGCCTTTCTGCCTCCTCACGGTCCTCGCCGCCGTTCGTCCTCCTGTCGCCGCTGTTCGTCCTCCTGTCGTCGCTTTTCCTCTCGCCTTTTTCTGTCCTCCTCACGGGTCCTCCTGCCGTCGTCGTTCATCCTCCAGTCTCGCTTTTCATCTCTTGCTGTCCTTTTCTTCTCCTTGTTGCAAAAATTTTAGTATCTCACTCACATCCATCGTCGTCGTTTCCTCGTCGTATCTTGTTGCCCTCGTATTCACCATATCTTTTCCTCTTCAAATTCTTCGTTAATCCACCGCTGTCACCAAAATGTTACGTATTTCTCTCTAAATAATTTACTTCTTCACTACTAAACACTTTTATTAACACTTTACAACTCTGTGGGTCTTAACCATGTAACATTCAAAACATAACTAACTAACTCCTAGCAACAACACCAGTATTTATAGTTTCTACATTTCTAGAAAATTCTTTTGACATCAGAATATTCAATATGTCATTCCGTACAATTCTTTACTAATAACTAGTGTGTATAAGCTAAATAAACTAAGTATGCTAAACTATAACACTTAATAAATGTCAGCTGTCACAAATGTCACTTTTACAAATGTCACAATATTAATAATTATAAATAATATTAATAATAATTTTATATTGTTATATAACTGTTTATATATTATTAGATTCTATGACAGTTTGTCAAATAATTTCCGTAGCTATTTAAATTTATTTTAAATACTGATACTGTTTATGACAATATTGCATATCAGGGAAATCTAACATAACCCAACTTAAGTAAGCTTAGGTTATGTTAGGTTAGGACTTTACATAATTGTTTCAGAATTAATTAAAATACATTGAAGAAAAAAATATTGCATAAATTGTACAATTTACTCACTTTAGTGAAATCTGGTAATCGAAAAATCATAGATCATGTTAGAAATTTATTTTTGTCATAATCAATTATCATCAATTATAGAGAGGCGATCACTCCGAGATTTCAAGGAGGCAGACTTTAATGCCTCTAAACGTGCTTTATGCAGGCTGTTCGGTAAGTATGGGGCAACATTTTAGTACCACACAAGGAGATAAAAATAAAAAAAGACAAATCCATACAGAACATAAAAGTTCTTGCCATAAAACTAAAAAAGTTCAAGGTCGAGTGTCTCAACTCTATTTAGACGAACATTATCTCAGAAATGGTTTGACAGTTTGGAAAAAAACGTTAAATAGAAAATTCATTCTGTTTTAAAAGGCGTGTTTACCCATTTTTTTTTATATACGGGGTGCTTAAAAGATGCAACAGGCTGTGCAACTTGAATTTTTCAAATGGATCTCACTGTGTATTTTCCACCACAGTTTATTAACCACGTCCTGTACTTGTTGCTAACGGTTTATGAGATATCTACGAGGTGTGGCTGTTCAATAACCGAACTGCCATCATAACACGTTTTATTCGTTACCAATTACGGTAGTAACTTGTTCGCCTTCAGTGTACTCACGTTGGCGATCTCTACAGTGCTCCATAGGACTTTTCCATTGTTGAAAGCAGTACTGGAAGTCCGCTTCTCTCAGCTGGTTCAGAACCTCCGTCGCTTTTGCTTTAACTGCTTCCACACTTTTGAATCTTTTCATCACAAGCAATCACTATGTCTAGACTATTGTTAGAACAAGCCTGGATCAGTGTCAATGTTCCTTTTGCTCGGGAGTGAGGGAGTTTGGCACCATTTTCGCGCAAACTTTGCGCATGTTGAACGATTCATGCAAAATCTGGCAAACACATTCAAAGCTCTCGGATGTTTAGACGACGATCTTCGCGGATTAATTTACCAATTTGTTCAATGTTTTCGTCCGTTTTTGACGTTGAGGGCCGTCCAAGGCGGGGATCGTCTTCTATCGTTTCACGTCTCTCTTTAAACCGTTTAAATCATTCAAAAAATTATGTGCGGGATAAAGATTCATTCCCATACACTTCTTGCTGAAGCTTCTATAAAAGTTTTCCCCATTTTAACAAGAAACTTGAGATTAACCTGTTGCTCCATCTGAACACTTAACATTTTTTCGACGCGTCACTGGTGCGTAGACTACTTCAAACGACTTTCAAACTACAGTCAAACTGAGCGACCCACTGACTTGTCCAGCGAGCTCAGGGTGGGAAAACTGTCAGCAGAGACAGTTCTGTTCAAACTTGTCGGGACACGCTCGCAGTGCGCTGGTAGCAGCATTAATTCGGTTATTCAATAGCCACAGCTCGTACAGTTTAATCATGATTTATACTTACCGGATACCCCATGCATTTCCTGTAGATTAAAAGAATGATTCAAGGAAAATATATTTTGAAATAGTTTATTTTAAAATTCGTTTAAATATTTTTTATACACCCCATATGAAAAAAATTAAACTTGCTGAATTTCCTTGCATTTAACTAAAAACTTAAGTGAATGTTTACTATCAAAATAGTGGGTGCTCTAGTCCTCATTTCGAACGTAAAATGCAATTACGGATTTTATAACACTTTACTTATGGAACTGCGTTATGAATGTCTGTGCCAAAAATCATAAAAACATAAGAGCGACGATTTATTACTCTTTGCGTTCCAAGTGGGCAGTCTTCGTAATTTCACGCTCTCGGTGCTCCGATACGCCGACATCTTAATTAAGGAACGAAATATTATTGTTCTGTTAGCAATAAAACAACGCTGATTTATATCCGATTGCAATATCATGAAACGTTTCCAATACATCGTGATTACAAATCACAAAAAAGAAAATGTTAACTGCATAGAGTATTTACCGTTATATGACACGAATCGCGTTACCTTTGACATATATTTACCCTTCACCTAATACAAGAAGGTTATTTCTATGTGCCTAGATATCCAGCAGATCTGAGAATATGTTACATAATTTAGTTGTTTCTATTTGAAATATGGCGGAGGTGTTCCAACCATTACACCAGTAATTGGCCGCAAACAAACAATTTATTACTGTGACCTGATGATTTTTGAAAACCAGAAATTTCATATTAAACATAAATTATAGCCTAATACATACATATATCGCAATAACTATTTTAAAAGCGGATATGGTGAAAATATAGTCTAATTAAAATTATACTACGATTGTACTGAATAATATTTTGAAATAAGAAATAATCTTAAACGTTAAGTGACCAAGTACATTGCGAAATTTTCTAAAATATTCCAATTTTCCTATTAATATTTTTGAGATATGTATATATACGAGGTGTGTAAATTAAGTAATGAAACTGGCAACGTAGCACCCGAACCACAGAGTAAACCACCTACACAGAGACGACAGCATTGTCGGCACGTTTGAGGATTGAGGGGTCAGTTTACAGTGACCTTGCAATGAATGAAATGACATATGTAATATTTACGGATACACTGAGAGAACAAGGATGTGTAACGTAGCTGGTTCAACAACAGTTTCATCTACACTAATATCAAATATATAGTTTAAAAGACAACAAAACAGAAGGAATTTACAAAAAATTAAGACAAACACAAGGACGCCACGCCACACACACAACAATAACAAGCAAGCGAGGTTAGCGAGGTTGATTGAAATACCATTTATGTAATGGCTGCCCATACATGCGCACTAGATTTCGGTTTTGGAGGGAACGCTTTCTGTCGTCTCTGTGTAGGTGGTTTACTCTGTGCCCGAACTAGCAACACTGCGGAGACGGGACTTGGAAGGGCAGTAGGTTAACATGTAATGCACCTTCAATATAAGTTTGAACTTGTTAGAGTCATTTGTTTATTCTTTGTGACTGTTTTCGTAAACCGTTTTTTTTTCTAGTGCGTTTTAAAGATGAGTGACATTAATTTTGAGCAACGGTGTGCTATCAGGTTTTGCTTCAGACTTGGAAACAACACAACGGATACTTATGTAAAACTTCAACACGCCTACGGAGACAGCGTTTTTTTCAAGGCGGAATCCAGGCTTTTTCGGCGGTTTAAGGCATTCTCAGAAGGAAGAGAGTCGATTGAAGATGAACCACGCAGCGCAAGGCCTTCATCTTCAAGAACCGATGAAAATGTCGATATAATACGTAATCTTGTGCGTTCAGATCGTCGGTTGACGACAAGAATGATCGAGGAAGAGTTAAGTTTGTATCACACCACTGTTCATCCGATTTTGACTAATGAATTGGGGATGAGAAAAATCTGCACCATTTCAGTAAACGAGTTTTTAGCCAGTCAAAACATTCCTGTTGCTCCTTAGCCTCCTTATTGGCCTGACTTGAGTCCTTGTGACTTTTTTCTCTTCCCGAAATTGAAAAATCACCTTAAGGGACGTCATTTTGGGACCATAGAAAACATTCAAACGGCTGTAACCGACCAGCTGAATGATATTTCAGTATATGAGTTCCAGAAATGCTATGAGGAATGGAAGACCGTCTCCAGCGCTGTGTAGCTTCCCAAGGAAGTTATTTTGAAGGAAACAATACTAAATTGTAATTCTATTCGAATAAATTTTTTTTAAAAAATCAGTCTCATTACTTAATTTACACACCTCGTATACACAGTGCAGCTACAGTAACTTTTTTGTGGATATGTCTAATATCTCTGGGGTATGATCGTACTACGTTCGCTGTGGGCAATTCACGGGCAAATATATTCTGGTTGTACTTTTGAGACAGGTACGGGATAATTTAAGTGGGATTTCTACCTTGAGATGCATTTTTTAGTCATTTTTGTATTATTTTTTCGTGGGGGAAGTAATTGACATTAACAAATGCGGATTTTTGCGAATCAGAATTCAATAATTTTTACATGAAAAAAACATTTTTTTTTAAATCAGAAAAATCCAAAATGGCGACCGCCAGAACATTGCAAATTGAAGGCCGCGAAAATTTCCGTCTAAACGGCTGACATTGTAGCACCCTCTGTATTGATTTGAAACAGAAATACAAAATATTTTCTTAATCAGTTGTGTTTTGGTCAAGGAACAACGAGATATTTTTTCGATTACTGCAAAATTACAAAAATGGCGGTAAATTTAAAAAAAAAATTGTTTTTTTGCATTTTTTTTTACAAAAAAAAATTAATTAAATTTTTTTAAATGTTTTTATCGAAAAACCGGCTCGTCAGACCCTGGAGAAATGTTTTATACGCATTCGTGCAAAATTTCAAGTCGATAGCTTAATTACAGTGGGCGCTAGAATATCAGCCATTTTTAAAAACGTGATCCTGAGAAAAACGCGTTTAAAGTTTAAAATGTGAATTATTCAAAGGGGCTTATATTTACCGTCAGTCTGCAATGCCTGGTCCGTAAAGACATCCCTCTCCCGACACACAAAAATGAAAAAAAAAATCGATTTTTTCAAATGTGTCAAGGTAGAAGTCCCCCTTAATATTATATAGATTCATAAAATGTTAATTTGAAGCACAGCCATGTAGTTACCTCTTTAAAAAAAGATTTTCTCTGTCACTTGTTTGTACTTTATTACTTTATATTTAGCTAAAATAATTCCTAGAAGTAATAATTAGCGATTCTTACCGATCTATAAATAAAACAGTAAATGGATGTCCCAATATTTTTTATTTCTGTTGGCCATGAACACTTGAGTGTTATAGCAACACTTTGGGAAGATTTTTGGACTTCAGTCAGCCATATCAAATTATCTTAATTCATTTTTAAGATAATCTCTATGCAGTCATCATCCACTTTTGCAACGATCACAAACTTGATCAAAACCCGTAAACATTATTCCAAAGTTACTTGATGAAACGCTAGCCTATGTATAACTTGTCAGGGTACGTATATTACAATACAAAACATTTCAAAAAAAGCACAAACATGTTTTTATTAGGTGCTTAGACGAATAATAATTTTCGTGCCAAAAGTCACAAAATATAATATTGAAAACTTGTAATTTATTGTAGTATACGTCAACATTCAAGCAGTGGGCAGAGAATTGTATGTAGGTATTCTGTTGCTGTCATGTTTCTGACGATATCTTTGTTAACAAAATATTTTTTCTTTATTACTGTTTATTGGTCAAGCCTACACAACGTCTCTAGTATTTTATGTTAACAAGAAACAATAATCCTTAGCCAATAATAACTAGTTCCTTACAAATCTTTTATTTTATCGTCTTCTATATCTTACTAAGTTGTGTCCAGTATATTCATGAGATACCACATTCTTCTCATAGTATGACAAACGATTTTCGTTGAACTGCATTATCTACATATTCTCTACGAAATCCCAAACAGGTAAACACGGTTTCCTTTATTAGTATTCGTGTTGTTCTTCGATAGATACGAGTTTTTAGAATGCGTACTTTGACACTATATTTGGTACCTACGAATACCCTGATGCTCTAATGTAATGTTACATTCTAGATGGAAATCTCCGCTTCAGTTCCAAAGTTCAGTCAAGACTGAAAACAGTGCTTCAAGAAGGATTTCAGACATACCACCCTCTTACGTGCTTCCACCAATGCAAAAATGCAATACCATTTGGAATCACATCCAAACCAAGTGGTAGTTTAGCCACCAATTCTCTACAAACTGCTTGTTTGCCATCTGTTATTTATCTTCCATATGTTTGAAATGCCATTTTCAAAGAAAACCTTATGGATATTTGAGGAAAATTTTAATTATCTTCATCCAGTTCAAGGCTATCCATTTCCAATTAAAAAAAAAAAACTATACTCATAAAAGGAGAGGAAGCAATCAGGATCTGACGCTATTGTTAAATTTAAATTATTTGATGATTCACTGACTTCCTTCTTAAAACTTTTTTTAACTTAATTAGTAATTACTTATATATGTTCGTTCTTAAAAACAAATTACGTTTCGACTTATATATTAGTAACCGGCATCTCGACTCCGAGAATCATCAGCTATTACACATGACGGATGACGCAACGTCCATTCGAAAATTAAATGAGTTCATCCTAGATTGAGCTAGTATTCGAATGGAGCAGAAGGCACGCATTCAATTCGTTTTAATTGCTCAAATTATAACTGCAGTCCATGTAACGTTGATCAAGCGTTAATAGAGGATGTCAGTTTTTTCTCCTAGTTAACGTATTTATATAAGCGTAATTGTATGAAACATTGAGCGTAATTGCTGTGTAGGTACAGACCATGTTTTAATATGGAAAGTTATACTAGTTGATTAGTTCAGACGTATAGTCACAATTAAGTGTCGTTTTTGTGTAGACTAGAGGTGGATATTAACACAATGGAAGAGAAGGAGGTTTGTGCTTCAAATGCCCCTTGGTAAGTTTGTCTCAATTATTCATTTTGTTAAATCAAATGTTGTTAAACAAATAGTGTCTGATTGGATACAGACTGGATATTTGGTCACAGTTTAGAGATGTATTTTCTACGTACATCTGAAGAAGGCTAACCAAGTTTCAGATACATAAAAAAGTCAGCATGAACTTTGCCCGCAAGCTGCCTAATTATGATATCTACCATCTCTCATTTGGCATAGTTCTCATCTTGAATCCAAGGAAGCTAAAACTCATAGAAACTCAAGATTTGTCATTATCCATTGCTATCTATCCACTTATTACCAATTTACTAGATGTTCTTTTTTTAGTTTCAACGTCTGTAAATCAAATTCTGTAATTACTATTTCTGCTTCATTAAAATTGTATAATGCAATTGTGCATACAATGTCACTGAACAAATATTTTTGTTATTCATTTCTCTTTCATTCAGTTGGTTACTTAACTAGTGTTATCTAATTCACTCAATAACATTTTGTAATTCCTACATATGTACATATGTATGTATGCATGTAGGATGTTTCGCTTTGGATTTTGCTTAAATCGATTATTTATTTGAACAACAACTAAAAGTGCAAACCGACAACAAGTTTTATCATTCACATTCAACAAAACTAAGCTGTTACGTTTCTTTATTATAAATAGGTTAAGGTCGTGCTTTATCGAAACAGACATCGAAAGACAATAACCCACTTATCTTCTTTTTACTATTTAATGGTTAATGAGTTTTGGTGAGACGGTATATAAAAAGAGTGTCACTTTTTTAGGTGAAACTTCATTAAAGAAGATGTGATTGATTAAAACATTACCAATTAATAAATAATTAGCAGTTACCAATAATAATTATTGCAAGTTAGCAAGGATGCATGCAATTTGTTACATGAATCAAATGACAATTTAAAGGAATCTAAACAAAACGGTTTTCAACAAGTATAGGTGTTTGAATTTTTTTAAATATTCGATTTGAAATATATTATTCATACAAAAGTAGTTACAAAACTACCCTTTTTTATTAAATTATTAGAACACTGACAAAATATTTTTTAACGAAATTATTATGTTGCTTCATCTTAACAGCTATCACGATGTTGCGTATTTCAGTGCGTACATAGATGACTTTGATACATGTGTTTTAGTCTAAACGTTAACTCGTGTAAATTAATAAGAATTGTTTTTCTTCATTTGCGCTGCTTTAAAAACAAAAGGTGATTTAGAGGACCTATTAATGTGTTAATCATCACTAACTACTTACTAAAATCGTTTTATTAATTGGTCTGTATATTTTCAGACTATGTGTGTTAAGGTTAGGTTTACTGATGATAGGTCTCATTCCAATTTATTTTAATTGACGTAATTTCACGGTATTGACGAATCATTAGAATATCTACAATCTGATTGTTGGAGTTTAAAATTAAACACCTACACTTACAGTGTTGCGATGAGTGATTCAAGAGTACAAAATTGCTAACTGGATCAATACGTTTTATACTTTGTACATCTATTAAAAACTTTCGAGGGTTATCATCTAATTAAATAAATCAACATTATTTGCTATGTATCTATTAATTCGCTACCATTGCATTTATTGATGGCCAATCATTAATGTAACAAATGTAACATAATGTGATTTACAACATTCTTTTTTAATGTTTTTTTTTATGAATTTTTTTATGAATTTTTAATATTCATCATTATGTATGTATCACAAAAATAATATATTAAAATGTGATTTAAAGTATGTATATGACAATTCTATATCTCACAATTTAAAATCCATTGCTGACAAGTTAACAGTAATGTATTTTGAATCTATAGACAAGAGGGGTTTGGATAGATATGCAGTTAAATGGCTTTTACCAATTCTAAATTAAATAATAGTTTTGAAAAAACAAAGCAATATATAAGAATAGTCAAGGAATTTTTTTTCATCATCTCAACATCATTTGAAGTCGTAAAATAGTTCCTCAGCAAAGCAAAAGCAAAAAAAGTATTAAGAACTGATTCTGAACCTCTTGAACCATGTATAGCAAAAGGCATGTAATGTATCCCCAAAAATACATTTTCGTAAAAATTCAAACTACTACATTACCAAAGAAACTGGAATTCCACTACTGGTGGACAGTAAAAAGAGATGTTGCTCAAGCTAAATACAACAGAAAGTCGTATGTCGCATGTGTCATGTCTATATATCACAAGTATTCATTACATCTCACAAAATAGTTAGTACCAGATCATAATGATGTTTTCCCATTCATGTGTTCTAATATTACTGACGAATGGATCAGGGAAACTGTTACGAAATGTTTTTTATGAAGTGGGTGGTTAGTTGTGCCTGTGGATGTATTTGGAGTCAAAAGAATACAGAAATATGTTTCAGTTAAGGATATTCGACTAAATTAAAATGGTGTATAATCAGTTCAGTAGCGTTTCACTCGCCATATGGTCTTACCTACCATGCATATAGGCTGCAAAATTTTATTTTACACCACACCCACGGCGCTTCTATATTTTAACTTAAATTTAAATAGTGCCCACATAAATAGCGACCAGCGTTTACCGGTTACTGTGCGACTAGACGAGCAAACTGTTTATTATGCGACCCAGCCATTCGGAGAAATGTGCCTCATTTTATTTATGTACTAAACTAGGAGGAATTTCTGTGACATAACTTCGATTCTTATGTGAAAACGTCGACGGTTGCGTTAGTGTTTCCCATGTAAATTGAAACGCTATATATGTATAGCCATCGGTTATTTTCAATTCACAATACACTATATGGTATGGTGAGGTATACTATATAGAACCTCAGCATCGCTTGGGGGGTCCACACGATCTCCTTTGGATCGGCTCCCACGCCTCCACGACGTACATATACATACATACATATATTATATAAATAGATAACTCAAAACTTGAGTTGCTTCACTAACCTACTTGAGAGTAAACAGTTGTCAAAAAAATTAATTATCAACTTGCAAACATCAAAAGGATTTTTTTACCTGGGATATAACATATTTTGCATATACTATTAAACATTCCTATCACTACTAGTTATGTGCATTTACAGTGTTAATCTTTATGTATGTAGGTGGTAATCATTTACAGAGCTCCAGATCTGTAAGTTTAGTTGTAAAAAAGAACACGAAGTGATTCTTGTAAATTATAACAGAATAAAGAAAGAGTCGAAGTGTCATCAGTGGGGTTCGGAAATTTTGCTGTCGCGCGTTAGACTATCCTGCCCTCCCGCACCGGGATGGCGTACTACTGCGCATACGCGGGTCCTGGCTCGTTGTCGGAAAGGGTTGATGCCGTAGGTAGCACGGGCAAGAAATACACGCGTATATAATTTACAAGGCGCTTAAAAAATACGATTTATATTTAAATTATCATAGTCTTATAGTGCCGAGCCCTGCGTTGCACCACACCTTTCCGGACCCTAGTCATTAGCCATGATAATGATGGGAGGATTAGAAGATGGTCCAGTCACTGTGAACACGATTGAGAGGCTGAATTTGATTCAATTTACTCTAACTGAGCTCATACTCGGTGTTTGTGTCCAGCTCCAACTGAATGAAAATGTTCATTAGTTCAGTGACGAAGGAAAATGTATTGTAATGCCGAAGAAGATAATGCAGTTGTTAGATATATTAAATAAAAATATGTCTCCTCTATTTTTTGACCACTTAATTTTTCTAAAATTGGATACTAAAGAGAATTCCTGCGCTCAGAATATTTTTCATATCTAGATTTCACCATTCATAATTCCTGTGATTGATTTCTGCAGATCTATGCCATTTTCTCCTTTTGTAACTTGTTTCAAATTCAATTTGTCACCCAAATGGTCTCTTATTGAGACAGTTATTTCAAGTAAGGGCCTTAATTGTTAAATAAGATTTTAACTGACTTTGTAGTGAAAAATTTTGATAATCTCTTATTGTCCTTCTAGGATAAAACTAACCAGGTACCTCATATTCATAATTTTCGACTTTACGACTCCATTTTTAGTATATTGGAATGTTTAAAAATAATTAACATAAGCAGTTAATTGTTAAGGAACATTGAAAGGCAACATTGCACCAAGTGTTGTGCAATGTTACACAACGTTTCGTGTTTTTATCATTCCATTTGTTTGTAACATTTCCCTGTTTAGTTGTTGGATACATTTTTGGTTTACGAACGTTTAATACCAATTACTTCTCATTTTTGCGTTGATTATTACTATTAGTTTTGTTCACGACAGCTTTAACCAGATTGTTCAGGTTGTTTGAAAGGGACATTAAACCAAGTGTAAAATTATATGTGCTGAATGTGTAAATATTGATCTAATATAAATGTGTCCTTGCATTAATACAACTATACCCTCCCGGGGGGGGGCAGAAACGACCCTCGCTAATTTTTTCAAATGCACCCAGACCCCTCATTGTAAAGCTGGTGGAAAGAGGAATCCAACGCACTGATCAAATTTTAATTTTTAATATGTTTGTAGGGTTGCATACAATTGTTACAATACCAGCTTTACAATGAGGGTCACAAGCCATAGGGTTATTTGAAAAAATCATGTCGAGGGTGGTTTCAGCCACCCCTGAAGGGCTATATTTTTCACATACTTCAAAATGTAGGTAAATACATTTTGGTTTTTGAATTCACCACCCCTAAATATATCCAGGCTCCATTCCTTATTAAACAACTATTTAACAATACCAAATCTGAACCAACCATCGTCTTGTTTCATTTTCCGTCTTTCTCTGTAATGTATGCACCCCATTTTAGAACTCAAGCAGTTCGTCCTTTCCCCAACCGTCGCCTGAGGTCAACGGCCCCACGTTTTAAAGTTAGCTCGAATGACGTTTCTTGTCAACATAAATTTTACATGACGATGTGGATAAGCGAAAATCGCATGGTTTTTTGAACAATGCATAAAGACTTACATCTCTCAGTGATGTTTTTATATTTATCAGATAATTCTGCAATGTGCATCCTTGGTTAAAAATCAAGACGGCTAACGCGAGGAAGAAGAATTCTCATATTTGCCTCATATTTGATAACAGTCGTATTTTAAGAAACCAAATACGAGGCTTGAAGCGGGAAAAATAGAACAATATATATTTTTTATTATCAAGCCTGTAAGTGCGTTTTCAAGTATATGTGTTCGTTATGTGTTAAGAAATAAAAAAAATCTGTGTTACGTATTGAACAACACAGACTCAACTGTTCCATTAAAGTGAAAATCTGTTGCGTTGCATTGAGTTTCAGTTCAATGTGGCCAATGTGTTCAATTACCAGATTACATTCGTAGAATTATATAATTATATAATTTATTTTATTTCATTTAAAATATCCCATTTTTCAAAACTTCACTGCATCAAAACCATTGAGCTCATTTTAAATAAGTATTTACCACACCAGTTAATTCCAGGCTTCGGTTTAAAAATATTGACGTAACATGCAATCATGTCATATATTAGTGTTACTTTGCACGCAAAAGACCTTGCGAAATTCCACATTTTCCACATAATTTTCACATGACACTCGACTGCCTTTCGTAAGGTCGTTTGATGCAGGTCATGAGACTTCGTGACACAGCAATGAATTTACTAAAAAAGTAAAGCAAAAAATCACGTGTTTTAAGATAGATCACACTTATTTTGCTTATTACCCAAGTACTTAAATAATGATATCGATAAACACATTATCTTTAAAGTGGCATTACGATAATTTAAAAAAATAGATCCCTCATATTCTTTACAGAAATGTAAAAGGTGAAAAGGTCGATAGCAGCTTAATAAGTTCAAGTGTTTGCTCATATGTATTTAAACAAATGATAATACGTTATAACTATACATAAAATATTTATATACAGTATGGACCATTGAGAACTAGAGCACATGTATGTATGTATGGATATTTTTTATTTAATAGCTAATTTAAAGGATTTTGGTGTCAAAATGTAGGGCACGAAAAAAACGTATTTTTGAACAGAATTATACATTTGATATCATATATCCAAGACCTACTGTAATACATTTTTTTAAGGTGTCGAAAATTGTCAAAAAGTGAACACCCCGTGTAAACGTAGTGGTATAAGAACTAAATACGTATTTGCAATATTATCATTTTTCCCAATACCACACAGGGTGATTCATAAGTAGTGGTACATAGAGCAACAGTATTTAGGCCAAAATAATTAGCTAACTAAGTATCTTGTTAGTCCAATTGTTAAGGATAACCAAGATACAGAGTATCAAAGTCAAATCTATAGGACCTATGATAAGGCCTATGAAAGAGACCGTCAAAGTTGTTAATGAAATCAACTTGAATCATTCAACTGTGATACCCTCTAGCGGCTTTATTTATAAGTTCTATTCATTCGAAACCTACAATAACAAATAACTTTTAGAAGAATTACTTCAAATATCAAACGTGGCATTTTATCCAAAAATACATGTTTTTATATTTTGCATTTTGACATCAAATCCTTTAAATAAGTTAATAAACAAAAATACAGGGGGTTTCTGATTCTTAACCCTGGAATGGAAGTATCCTCCCAATCTCCTTAACGGAAGTGTCATGAGTGAATTCTTGACTTCTGTTATTTCTTAAATTTGAACAGTATAATAACTTGTAGTACTATTTAGAAGTCACAAAATATTTAAAAACACAACAAAAACCCCACTTCCTGATCAAAAGCTCGATTTTTGATTGATTTTTCCACAATGAATTGTTAATGTTAGTTTCAATTTTTTTGGAATCTGAATAATGAAAAAAAAACAAAAAATCAAAGAACCTTTTATTTTTATCAAAGTTGGTTCAGTTGTTTTTCATATCGAAAAAGTCCTCAAGCAGTCTTTGAAAGAAAAACATAACAAAAGAGAATATTAATTTTCAATCAACTAGGTTCAAAATTACAACTAGGTTCAAGGTCTCCACCAAGGTCACGCACAATATTAAGGGAACAGTCAGGGGGAATCATAGCTGGGAGTGTATGTAATATCAAACGAGTCAGTATGACATACTTCCATTCCAGGGTTAATGGACCATACCGTATAATTTACAAAAATTACATATTTCCCACTTTACATTGTCTTCTTGAAATTTCAAGTGGGTAGATTTTTTACATCTCAGATTAAAATACCTGCTCTCGTGATTATTTTATCTTATTCTAATAATAATATGAAATATGGTTGACTGATGATATGACGTACGACCTGTCTGGGCAAAAACACAAGATGTGTCAGCTGCATGTGCGTATATTCGCTTTGGGCGCACGAAAGATCCCCATGATACGTTCCGGCTGTGCTTCTGGAACTCCCAAAATTACCTTCTAATTATATTTACATCAAAGCATATAAAGGATTGACGTTAGTACGCCGGTAAAGTAAACCACTTATTTTTTCCGTGATGATCGGTATTGCCGATATTTACTGTACCACGTCGTAAAATAATATTGAAAGACTATTCTCGTACAGGTTAGTTGAAAAATTGTGAATTTGAGAGATATCCACTCGACTATGATTGATATCGATAACGCCTAGCAGGAAGAACTATATTTTATTGTTTAAAAAGTGTGTTTTTCTGCCAATGTTGTCTCTTCAGTTTTTGATACGCATCCTATCTGTACAACCAATCAATCAAAGAATATTATTTCTCTTCCGTTCGATTAATTTTGCGATTTGTCACAAAGTAAAAATAAACAAATAATACTGGTAAACACTAGATATTTATATCACGAAACGCAAACACGTGGAGTCGCTTCTGTAACCATAAAATAACATGAATTTTCATATTTTTGACATTAACAGTAAGAAAAAAACAAATAAAGTTGAAGTCTGGAAAGTTTCCTTTGACCTACCTATTGACCTTTAAGTATAGAATTTCCATAATAAATTGAAAATAGGTACTTATACGAGGTAGGATAAGGATGTATCAGTTTACTAACACTTTGTATGGAACTAAATACGCTTTCTATACTGTCTATTACCCGTATATGCCGTATCGTAATCAACGTTAACTTGACGAGGCATGTCAACGTAAGAAGTGGGCGGAATCTACACTCCATTGGTCATTGTCGCTACTTTGGTAGGGGGGAAATATGCCACCAGACATTCGACCCAGTCGACCCAGTTGATTACGTTGGCGGTAAAACACGGGTTATAACCAAGCTATCTTTGACCGACTGCATACAAAAAAACGTTGTTTTGATGTCTTATATTCTGTGCACCTACAATAACGGCGAAGTGGGTTTTTAAAAGGTTTAAATTATACAAACTATTATTTTATTTGCGTCATAATTCAATCATTAAAAAATCGATATTTTTAATCAACACCTCTTTCATAAACATGGCTTTCGGGAGGCCTTTCGAAACGGATGAAAATAACGTAGCTTCAGATATTAACCAGCGAAAATGTCGAAACGGTCGAGTACGATTAATTTAAAAATAAAGACCTACATTGTCAAAGTCAGCGTATTATTTTAAACATATATGAATGTCTAAAAGCGACGTTAATTACTTATTATTACCTATCCCTAAAAGTTATTATTCGAGCACGCCCATGGAATCATAAAGTTGCACCGCTTTTTTTTGTTCTCCAGGCGTATTTATCATTTTCAATTCAAAATAGATGGACTTTATACCTTACTATACTTACCACATAGGTATTAAAAAATGAGTGTTGTCGTTAAATAAAAAGATGTTGGACATGTCTTAATAATTTTTTCACATTAATGATATATAGAATTTGTCCTTTTCATTTTCTTAAATACCTATCATACCTATTTTCTTAAATACCTTAAATGCCAATGTTGAAAATCTGTCAATAAACTATGATAGGATCTAATGATAAAATATCAATCAATAATTGAAGGGCCGGCCGGAACAACGTTGTAAGTACCACGCACATTTTTACATGCATTTTCTATGAGAAGTGTCCTTTTATCAGTATATTTCATGAAAGCAGCATATTAAACGATTTAATTTACATTTATATTGTTCATTGAACACTGTGCACGATGACAAATAATATATAATCAAACGTTTTTACATGCTTCTTTTTGTAAATCTGCTAATCCTGCTATTTCCGTTTTGTTACATACAACGTTGTTACGGCCTGCCCTTCAATTAGTAGATATTAAAATATTAGGTATATATGTTCTTCATAATACCATAATGTTGAAAAATCAATTCTTAATAGGTACGTTTGTATCAAAATTTGGGCCACTATGTAAAATCCTTTTAAGCTGTAACATCATACACCAATTTTTTTTAAAGTTGCATCAATTCTAATAATCTTTGTACCACAGTATTGATTTTTTTTTGCTGCGTCTAATAAGCCGAATTTGAAGGTGATATTGTGTGAAAATATATTGCAAAAATGTTTTCAAAAAGCCGTGAGGAACTCCGAAAACATTAAATCCTTTTTGTTATATGACTCATATAAAGAGAAATCTTCAGAGTATTTATCTGACTAACAGCCATTTTGGAAACAAGATTTCCTAGGCATGACAAATTTATACATTCGAACCAAAAACATCGTAAATTCCACCATCCTAAGCTATTGTGTTCGTAAAAATGTTCATGAAATTTTTATAAAACACAGCGAGTTCTAGAGGGACATTAATCCGTTTTTTTTAGTTTTATGTGTGGCCTACAGTTAGTCAGATAGATAGGTACTCCAAATATTTCCCTTTAATGTGGTCCAAATATTTTCGGAGTTATTTATGATTTTTCCAAAACATCAGAATTTTTTAGCCGTCTTTTCACGCATTTAGCCATCTTTTCTTATCACCATCAACTTCAGCTTATTAGACGCAGAATTTCACAAGATGTAATCTTAGCAGAAGCAAAATAAAATTATTTCTGTAGTACTTAAATTATCAGAATTTAAGCAACCTTCAAAAAGTTGATACTCGTTGCTGACTGTATCTTTTACTGTTTTTGAATTATTTCAGATTTTTTTAAATATTCATTTCAACACCACATTTGAAACTATCGTGGTCATTTTAGAAGCGAAATTGACACTGGTTAGTATAATACTAGAGCTTTACAACAATGTATTTTATTATTTCTCAATTATGTACCTACAGGGTGCTTTACTTTAAACTAATTTTGAACTAAGGTGCTAATTTTAAACCATCTAAACTCACAAACTTAAATACAATTCCCCAAATTTATTTTACATTTTGATGTCGAATTAAACTTTGCGTTGTGTGTTAGCATTTCTATTTTTAATAGTTTTTTAGTTTAGCGTTCTTTAAAATGTTTATCATGTACGAGGTGTGTAAATTAAGTGATGATACTGGCAACGTAGCGCCAGATCTAGCAACACTGCGAAGACAGGACTTGGACGGGCGGTAGGTTAACATGTAATGCACCTTCGGTACAAGTTTGAACTAATTAGAATTATTTGTTTGTTCTTTGTGACTGTTTTTGTTAACCGGTTTTTTCTAGTGCGTTTTAAAAATGAGTGACATTAATTTTGAGCAACGTTTGGTGTGCTATCAGGTTTTGCTTCAGACTTGGACACAGCGCAACGGATACTTTTGCAAAACTTCGACACGCCTACGGAGACAATGTTTTTTTTTCATGAGCTCATGTTTTTCGGTGATTTAAGGCATTCTCAGAAGGAAGAGAGTCGATTGGAGATGAACTTCATAGCGGAAGGCCTTCATCGTGAAGAACCGATGAAAATGTCGATAGAATACGGGATCTGGTGCGTTCAGATCGTCGGTTGACGACAAGAATGATCGGGAAAGAGTTATTTGAATCACGACTACTGTTCATCAGATTTTGACTACCTAATTGGAAATGAGAAAAATCTGCGCAAAATGGTTCCAAAAAATCTTTCGCAGAAACAAAAGCTCATTTGCGTTTTTGATAGCCAGGGAATTGTCCACAAAGTGTTTGTACCTCCAGGCCAAACAGTAGATCAACACTTCAGTCAGTGACAAATCAGTCTCTTTACTTCATTTACCCACCTCGTATGAAGCTACATGCTTATATGAAAAAAAATTTAATCATAAGCCACCAATCTAAGGCAGCAATATCTGTGTGTTCCTATTAGATTATGTTATGTATTTAATTCATAAAACATGTGATGGGGCTGAATACACAATTCATGATATATTGCAAGAAATAAATTACTTTGTACACGGTCTGTGTACACTATCCTTGGCTAAAATCCATATATAAACCGAAGATAATGTTATGCTCTGCAATATACTGATTAGATTTAGCACGGGCACGAAGATGGTTTTGACTGATTGTGAGACGGTCATTCTACACGCCTTCTTCGAATAGTGAGTGATATTTACACATTTCTGTAGATTAGGTGGTAGAATAGTGCGTTACATCCTGTAGAAACGTTGCACAATGATCGTCAGTAAGGTGGGGGTGAACCGTTGTGGAACACTGGCGAAAAAAAATTCGAAAATTATTACGCCTACCTTTGGAATTATTTTATAACAAGCGTTGTAAAGTAAGTACGAAAGATAATGATTTAACGTGTGATATTCATTAAGTACGTACATGATGTTACATTCATGGCTTTTTGTTGTTGTTTTTTTTTTTATTAACAATAGGTTGGATCATGTTAGAATATCACAAATGCGTCAAACTAGTTATAAATATTGCCTTCTTACGAGATTATAAAACATTCAAAATACTCCAGAAATATTAACCAACTAATCGTTTCCTAACTACAGTTGCAACAGAGATTCAATTTGTTTTGTATTATTTCTAGCAAACTGTTTTATGTAACAAAAGAATCCATCCTGACTAAAGATGCGATTTTCTAAACTGTTATTATATCAAATCTGTTGTTTTACAATATCAAATTTATTGTCTAAGATTCTTCTTGGGTCAAAAACCATGATTGCTAAAATACATTCATTCATGAAACGGTATCTTTCTGCAGTTATTTGGCATTTTTTTTTTTGGTAATTATATTTGGCAATTCTACCAAACATTGCTGGCGATTCCAATGGTCTTCTAAATATTTTTCTTTGTTCCTAAGTAAGGTTAGGTAAATTGTAAACAATAGTTATTGTGGTTTGGAATTGTCGGAATTTTTTCTACATACCTTACTTACTTTCGAGATCACAAAGTTCGAGAAATATCGTTTGCATTTGGGTTAATTACGTTTGTATGTTACTTGTGCATATTCATTTCTTAAATGTTATTGTTTTTGTTTTGCTTTTCAAGAAAGCACAACACAAACATGCCTATTTACGCGAATAATGGCTATTAATGAGGAAAGCAAAATAAAGCGTAATTTAAGGTTCGACAAAGAAAAATGAAAATCGACAGTTGGGAGAATTCAATAACATTGAAAACGCCGTTAAATAATTGAATGTATTGAATAAAAAATATTATCATCTCAGAAAAAATTATAATGTGAATAGTTGGTAGGGAAACCTGGTACGGAAGTTTTTATGTTTTTATTTTCTTGTGTAGCAGATACCTATAAAAATTGCTGAGATTTAAATCTTCACATGTAAGAATATGCATTAATTGTTGTTATTTTTATTGCTGTTATTGTTTTTTTCTTCAACACGTTTTTTTATCGCATACCGTTATAATTAGACTGATTGCAATGAAAAACATTATTGCAACAGACTAACTCTTTACAGAGTTGCAATGATAAAGACTGTGATAAAAAAACAGCTGAAAATCGATTCACTTCCAATTTTTCCTCATTTAGTTAGACTAAACCGCTAAAAACGTCAGGTTATGGTCTTAAAAGTATTTTATGTGTATGACCTTTATGACCTGTATGACATATATGACCTTTATGTCCCATATGACTTTTATCGATATCCAATATGGTCTGAATGACCGATATGGCCGTTATGACCTTTATGACTCTTATGGCGTATGACCTTTATTATCCTTATATGACCTTGATAACTTATACAATCAAAGATAAATCAACTTAATGACCTGTATAACCTTAATTACATTTATAAGATCATAAATGTAATTAAGGTTATACCTATTAATTATTTATCTTTGATTGTATAAGTTATCAAGGTCATATAAAGATGATGCCTGAATAATATTTATGACACGTATGATCTATTTTGAATATGGATATTGAAATGTAAATGGGAGTGAGGAAATGAGAGCACAGACTTGATAATGTGATATTTGAATTGTCCTACTAACATAAACATAAAACGACACGTCACATTAATATTTTTATTAATTCACTTTAAGATACAATTTCAATATTTGGTTTGATTATGTATAATTATTATAATTTATTCCATTTTAGTTCCCCCACCCGTACTCCAAGGGGGAAGGTGGAAGGAAGAGTAGGAAATTTTTATAGAGCTGTTTTCACTGTGCAATTATTAAAATTTATGTTAGAATTATTTATTTTACCTGTTTTGTACAATAATTACTCCCCTCAACCCCCAAACCCCCCAACCTAGTAAACTTTTACGTTTTTTAGTTTCTGTTGTGTTGTATATGTATGTGCAAGGGCGTAGCCAGTATTTTTCTTTGGGGGGGGGGGGCAATGCAGATTAAACAAAAAAGCCAAAAAACAAAAAGGGGCATTGGAGGCAACAGCAAGCGCAATCCCCCCGATTATTTTGGTTTTTACTTGACCATTTGGGGGGGGGGGCGATCGCCCCCACCTGGCTACGCCCTTGTGTATGTGTCTCAAATTTGAAGCGCATATTTTGTATCGCTTGCGAATCACTTACCTATAGAAACAAATGTAACATTACAAAGAATAAATGTATAGACAAGTAACCCCCTATTATCCATCAACCCCATAACCGATTAAGCTCCAAATTTAACTAGCTCCAGACATCTGCATTTTAGATAAGTGTTCTAAATTTCAAGTTAATATCTTAACTCGTTTTCGATTTATCGGGTACACAAAAAAAGGTTAACAGGCACACCGACAGACAATTTTTTTTCCTAGCATATTCATAATATACAGTGTGTCCCGCTTTGCATTAAGCCACCCTAATTTCTCTGTTATTAATAATGCGATTTTCTTCAAACTGGTGATAAGTGTATATTAGAAAATCGAAAAGTTTGGCATAGTAAAAATATACATTTATCATTGGCGTGCTATTTTAGGAGGAAGAATAGTATATAAGGAGGAAGAATAGTATTGTTATATAAGAATAGTATTTTGATTCCATTTTTTTAATATCTCAAAAACTGATCAAGACAGGAATAAAATATGAATAACTATTTTGAATATGTTATTAATGTTATTGAAAGAAACAAGTTACTGCGTTATTCAAAATCAGTTGTTGAGATATTCAAAAGAGGGGGTTATGGGGTTTTCGAAGACGCTAAATCTAAATTCGACAACAAAAATTATTTAAAATAAGCCTTAATACACTTTCTCAGAAAAATAGACCGCTTTTCCTCCCCCTAAAGCAGCACGTAAATGATGAATGTAAATTTTAACTACGCCAAATTTTTTTTCAACATTCACTTACCACCCAAATTTGAAGAAAATCGCATTATTAATAAAAGAGAAAAAGAAATTATCGTGGACTTATGAAAAGCGGGACACACTGTATATTTTTAGAATGTGGAAATTAAGTTGAAAAGTTGAAATTAAAAAATATGCCAGCGTAGGGTATTGCGAAAAATAGCATAAGTTAACCTTTTTTTATTATGCCATCGTGTTTTGTTTTTCCGGTTTCTCACGATTTGCGAAATAGATAGAAGGGTGGAGTGTTGAGATAAAGTTAAACTCTAGTCATGCAAATAAAATCAAAACCTGCGATGTGTATTCCTATTTTTTGAGTTTATACATAACCATGATTTAATCGAATTGTCGTTATTTAGCGTAAACTCGTGATAAAAACAGGTATGTTTTTGTTGTGATCTCGTTTCACAAAAAAATAGCGGCTGAAGAGGAATTAAGCAGAATTTTACACTTCCTCCGTCTGTCTAAAAAACCAATTGCCGTAAAAAAAATTCCGGGAAACAACAAAAATCGACGTAAATATTTATGTTTACGCTGCAATGTTTTTATTTTCTTTACGGGTATTGATATTATCTGCATCGATATGCCCACGTGCCTCAGAATCCGTATTATTTCCGACGCAGTTGTCGTCTGTCTGAAAATAAACCTCCTAGATTCCAAAGATTGGCCTTTGAGTGGCTGTACTATTTAGAACGACAGCGCCGTCTAATAATAAAACACAAAAGATTATTTTTGCGATTTATTGCTGCTGCGTCTAATTCTGAAACTGAGTTGTTCCACCCACTACTGCAATGTGTACATATGTTTAATATCGATAACAGTACTGTCGTACACATTCTGGTAATTGAAGATGACCATAAAATACCGTGTATATTTTATTATACATTACGTGAACCTTGAATTTGAATCCGAAACCAAAGAAAAGGTCAAGTATTTCCCTCTGGATTTGGTTTATTAAGCTTCCCTCTTACTAAAGAGAGGGTTGAAAACAAATTTACTGAGAATATAAAGGATGAGCTTTGAGTAACCGTTATCTATAAAAACTAAAGGAATTGATAAGGAAATATACCGTGTGTGTAAAAGCGATATCGGTGAGTTATGAAAGAGAAGACGACAGATAGAAGTGAGACGACAGATAAGAAGCAACCGCATAGGCATCGAAGGTAGTGAGGGAATAAGACCAGTCCTCTCACCGCACTACGTTAGTCATTAGAACGAGAAGTGTAGGCCGATGTCGGCCTTATACATACTGTATACACTTCAATATACATTACATCAAGACAATATACATTAAATAAAAATCAGGACAATTCCACAACATTTTGAAGAGACACTCAAAATTTAAGATTGTTGTTTTACCTTAAGAAACACAACTCATCCACGGATTGGGCAAAATATATCAAAATTGAACAAGATTTCTGTGTTTCTTGATACACAGAAATATATCAAAAAGTATATTACAAAAGATTTCGACCATTTACGAAGACATGTTATGAATTCAATAGATACGTCATGAAAATCTAGCATCCACTTGAAGAAAATGCATTCGTTAGTAATAAAAAGTCAAAATTGAAACAGAAAATTTTCATTTTAACATCTTGTACCGCTCGATGAATCGTTAAATCCGTCATGGAAGTCGATTCGATCGAAAAGTCATGGAAAACGATTATCACATTCTTAACCCGATATAGCTAAGAAGGTCAGGTAATAGCATTGAGTAATGGCATTACGTTAATGCCAACATTGAAAATCTGAAGGTCTGTAAGGTGTTCTAAAAAGTTACTCTTCCGGAGTCCGTGTTACGTAAGACCAATGACAACGCTCTCATAGAACCAAACGGAAGCAATCACGGAATTATTAAAAAGCAAGTCAGTACTATACACCAGCAAATTTCTATAACATTACCCTAATAGCGTTGTGAATTTTTTGTCCGATCAAAAATTAAATTTTGCGTCACTGTACTTTAAAAAAAACTCATTATTTCTATGGCTTACATTATGCTTTAATCCGTTTTTAAGGTGGATTTCGTTCTTCAAACTTTTGCCAATTTTTTTTCGACTTCAATTTCTCGTTTAATTTTGTTTAGTAATACCTGAATGATTTTTTCGTAACAGGTTTCGTTTCATTTATTAAATCAATTTTTTAAATGATTTTTCTTTCACTTGCTTATTGCATTTTTTATTCATTCTATTTCGCGGTTTTTTGTGTAAATTTTTGTATGCGTTTACTACAACAACAAAACTGGTTTGTTTGATCTTTACTTGGCGATTGCGAGGAATAAGGTTAAATCGAACATACAGGGTGTTCAAGTAAAACCAGGTATAACGTTAAATTGTCTGTATGTTAACTTTTCTTTTCTTTTTTTGTGTACATGATAACTGAAGAACGCGTTAAGATATCATTTTGAAATTTGAAACACTTATGTACCATGACGAGGTCAGGATTGGATTTTGAGCTTAATCAAAATAAAAGATATTGATAATTAAATAACGCTATTAGAAATACGTATTTTTTTGCTCGGACAACTTTGTTGACGTTTTTGATGACTATAAAGGTTTTTAGCATAATATGGTCGAGAGTGCAAGGGGTTGAAGAGAGTAGGTATTTAAAATAAGTCAACTAAAGTTTTTTAACATTAATTTTCGTAACTACAGAGTGAACAGAACTTTAAAAATAATCTTACTCTTCTTCAATCTAAAAATAATCTTCATTCATCATATGAGTCATAAAGGTCCTGCAGATCATAAATGTTACATTGCTGATAAAGGCCCCATTGGTCATAAAGATCATATTGGTCATAAAAGTCATACTGCTCATAAAAGTCACATTGGTCATGAAGGTCATATTGGTCATAAGGGTCGTACTGATCATAAAGATCATGTTGGACATGAAATCTATATAGGTCACAGAGGTATATCAAGTCATAAAGGTCATATAGTTCATAAAGACTTAAAAGGTCATAAAGGTTATATCCTTTAAAAAATACAAACTCACTTTAGTTAGATTTTAATGATTTAGTTTGATTAGATATGGAAAAAAAATTGATGTGGAAGTAGTATTTCCTTGGGCAACAGTTTTTATTCTAACTATATTATTACATACATGTACCCTAAAACGTTTCCCTCACCTTTTCGACTTTATTTTGACCTTATGACTTTGAATATTAATTTCTGTATGCATAAGTTGATTTGTTGTTCACCGTTTTATTTCTTACAAACGTTACTTTTATAGTCTTTTGGCTTTTGGACATCCATATCTGAGTGGGGAACGTCGATTTCTATCACACAATATGAATAATATTAGTCGTATTGAAATATGCTTCTGACTATGCGTTATTTTGAATATTTGGCACCGACTGCAGACATCTATAAAGCAGTCGGGACTCTGTTTGTTTTGCTGTCGAGCCATTGGGTTATATAAGTCCAGTTAACCGTCTGATTTTATGCCAATTTTATTTCTGCATCTTTATTTTGTTTTCCAGGATCGTATTCGAAACTCATTAAAAGTACTTATGACCGGTTACAAACAGAAATAGAAACAGAACAACGTAGTTACGTTTGATACATTGGTTCCGGGATGTATTTTGAAATATTGTTACACATCTGTGGCACAGTATTGTGCAAAGATTATATTCTTTGAGAACTAAGGAATATTGCCAATTTTCTTATGGCCTTCTCCTTCTTAAATCCCCTCCCCGACTCTACGTATATACCTTTAATACCGTCCTGTCTAGGAAACTGGCTTTGTTTGGGTAGCTTGCTTGGAGTTAAGTGACACTGCCAAAACTGCAATTTCCTTTAAGTATGTTGTGGAAATAATTTTCGTTTACATATAAAAATACACCGTGATGCTAACCTTTAAGAATTTCAAGTTATTTTGTTTTCAATAACATTTAATGAAGTATTAGGTAAAAAAATATGGCATTCATGTTCCTCCCATGTTGTTTACAGCGAACTGAGTAGCTTTGTTGTGACATTGTAATCTATGTATATGACTCAATACAAACAATGTTTCTTATTTAAAAGAAGGTCTTATTTATATTTCCAAAAAATGTGTATTTGCTGAAAATCTAGAAGAATTTACCTCTAGAAGATTTTGACAGACACTGTTTTGTCGTGAACAGTGCACGTGTTCAAAATCTATGACACATATATGTATATGTATTTACGTAACATTTGTAAAAAAAAATGATAGTGACAACCATTGTTTGGTCGAACGCATTTATTTTGGTGATTAGATATAAAAAAAACGTCAGAAGGGGGTGTTATCCTATAACAATGAACAATAACTTGAAATTATTTAAATAAATACTATTATCTAAAAGGATTAATTGGACTTATTCTCCTAATCACTATTAATGAGTTGTACTATACATTGTTTCATCGTATGACGTTTACAGTTTGTTTTGGAGTTTGATAATGACCAAGTCTGATTCGCGCATTATAGAGGTATATTCTATTGAGAATTATGAAGGTAAACTAAAAAATCTTTTGTGTCAAGTAGGCTTCTATCCAAAGTCTTTTTTTGACATTGCGAATTAAATGCAATCAATTGGTTTAGGTCCAATTTCTGTATCCAGTAGCACACCTACGAAACACATATAACGACATCGAAAGGGCAAACCATAAAATCCGAGTAAAGACGAGCTGTACAAGGTCGCTCGCACTTATAAGGGGGAGGTTACGGCTGATTACTCCGCGAATTATGTGATATTAGTCGTGAGAATAACAATTTACAGAAGGAATTGTTTTTATGTCAATGAGTGTATTACAAGATATCCGCTAAAAAACGTTTAACACTTTCGCACTACGTGATAACAGTTATCGATTAATCTGTTAGTCTGTGGTTTAAAGTTCAAAACCAAATTAATCGGTCGTTCCTTTAATTTCTCAAATTCCTGTATTTCACACAACTGCAACGGTTTACTTTGAATGTGTGTAAACAATTCCTCAGAATTTCGCAGTTCCAAACATGTTCCTCGTGATAAGAAATTCGGGAAATTACTTATCTACACGTTATTTAATAAAAACGGGTTTCCGCCTTGGATTGTCGATTTCTCTGTCTAGTAGGTATTCTATGAAACACTCAAATAAATCCGCTATATGTATGTACTCTGAACATTCCATAGTGCACTTGAAGATAATCTTACAGCAAGCCAATAACCAAAAAAAAAGGGACAAAGACAATATTTTTATACAATATGTAATTTTCAAGTGTTCCAGGACTTACAGGAAAGTTAACATAAGATATCTCGTAATTTCTCGATAGTAATCAGATGGTTTAAAATTAGGACTATAGGTGGAATAGGGTAACAGCTCAGTTTCGTGAAATTTCTAACTGGTAGTGTTGATTCCGCTAAATAAAGTAGACCGAGAACTGCAACTGGAGGAGATAATGCATTGGATATCTTGCTTTCAGTTCAATACAATCTTCCAGGGTCTTGGCAACTAGTTTTGGTGTTTTACACCAGACAGTTAAAAATGTATTTAAGCGAGAAAACGTCCATGCAAACTACAACTTGTGCACGGGTTAAACGAGGATGGCTGCAATAGAAGAGCTGAATTTTGTGGAGGCATGATAGAAATATCATAGCCGTTACTGGTCAAGTCAAAACCATCATTGTTTCCAAGAAGCCCATACCCAAAATCCCCAAAAAGTTATTGTTTGACCAGGGATTGTTGGAGGACGTTTTGTTGGACCTTGCTTCATAGATGGAAATTTAAAAATATTTAGATCTGCTAAGAATTCACATTATTAACCAACAACTATGGATCCAACAGGATGGGGCACCACCAAATTTTGCGGCAAGGGAGTATTTAAATGCATAATTTTCAGGACGCTGGATAGGCAGAACGGGTACATTTAAATGGCCACCGCGCTCCCCGAATCTAAATCTCTAAGATTTTTTCTGTGTGGATATTTAAAATATAATGTTTATGTCAATCGGCCAGATAACATTGAAGACTTGAAAGAGAAAATTTCAAATTGCTGCTCTTTCAGATATTGAGAGACATTAATTAAAAAAAATTAAATTTTGTCTGCTAATAACCAAACGCGAAAAGTCAGAAGCATGACAAATAACCCAGGTCTACAAAAAAAAGTTCGGTCTTTGCAATCACACCCATCATTTCCTATGTATTTTTGATGCACTGAAACCAAATTTGGCAAAAAAAAATTCTACCGCATCAATTTTTCTCTCCACCCTCATATAACCCCCATAAACTCTTGTTAGAGGAAATTTTTTGAAAAAATTTCTTTAAATATTTTTAATGACCTTTATATCGGATTTTTTGGGTCGCTGATCACGAAGCTGACTTAATGACAGCTGTCAACAAGCTGTCAAATTTCACTAAAAAGTAAAAAAGTTGATATCAAGTTTTTTGGGTCGTTGAATACAAATCCGAAGTCAAACATGAATTTTGAATTAATGACAGCGTTAGTAAGCTGTCAAAGTATCAGACTGTCTGTCTGTCTGTCTATTTGCTGTATTTTTGCCAAGTGCATTTTTTTTCCCAAATTTGGTTTCAGTGCATCAAAATACATAGGAAATGATGGGTCTGATTGCAAAGACAGAACATTTTTTTTATAGACCTGTGTAATCTGATAAATAGGAATATTAATTAGGTTAATAAAAAGTTATAATCAAAAGTAACTTGTCAAATAGTTAAACTCATAAATTGTCTAATCATCCTTATAATAATGATACGAATCGCCCTGTATTCGATACAAATTTTGCTTGTAATACAGGAAGCAGTTTAATGAAATTTTGGAAGGGTTTAGAAAGTCATTAAACCAGCAGGATTTCAGTCGTGTCATTACCTTGTAATAAAGGAAAAAATATGCGTAAATAAAGAGTAAAGTTTTTCTTTGTAATAGACTTGCAGAACACTAATTTATCCGACTCAAGAACGCGTTTTTTAAAGGTACCTGTGTTCTTGAACTGTTGAATAAATTAAGTTATCAATTGGTTCGCAGACTGTGAAACGAAAATAAACACTTTTATGCCAATTTGACTTTTTTTCTTGTGACTTGCAACTTTTCTGTTCATTTGTTTACAGCACTGTCATGATTCCGCATTGTCACTACGAATAGTCTTAAATATAAAAATCTTGAAGAGACTTTCTAGAAATATATTTTTTTTAGTTTAGTCAGCTAAATAAACAAAAAATCAGCAAAATAAATAAAAAAACAGTCGTACATATTCTGCAAGTTTCAAATAAGAAAACGCTACTTTAATATGCTGTCCAAAGTACTTTAAGTCGTACTTACACAGTTTAGTCAATTGAGTCAAACTTCATCTGCAAATAAATATTTATTTTGCAGATTTAACTGCAGTAAAAAATAAATATCGTAAATCGTGTTATATAAAATGATGTGTAACGCAGTTACATTAGGTAGAAACTATAATTATTTGCAGACAGACATTTAGACATAACTTCAAAAAAAGCGGGGAGAGACAAGTATTAATTAGTATATCACATTTTGCATTGTTAACTTTACATTCTTGGCACGGTACAGAATTATGCGCATTTTGTTGTGGGCATAAAGCATAAGTTTCAGAGAGACCGACTTATTTTTGTAAATACTGAAATATAGAAGAGTTAGATAGATTTAAATTCTGAAAAATATTTAGATCTGGTACGAAATCGCATTATTCCATCTTGCAGACTGTTGTTTTCGGGAAAAATAATGTTATTAACCAACAACTATGGTTCCAACAGGATGGGGCACCACTAATTTTGCGACAAACATCAGGAAGTAGTTAACTGCACAATTTCCAGGACGCTGGACAGGCACTACAATATTCAAAAGAGGTACAATAGAATGGCCAGCGCGCTCCCGGATCCAAACCCCATAGATTTTTTTCTGCAGGGGTATTTAAAATGAAAAGTTTATATCAATAGACCAGATAACTAAAACTGAAGACTTGAAACAGAAAATTTCAAATGAAATCCGGGCCATTCCTGAAAACTTCCTAGTAAATGTTATTGAAGAGTTTCGGAACCGGCTTGAGCACTGCTGTAACAATTGGAAGCATGTTCTTCAACAATTCTTGAACAACCTGTTGTACCTTAAATTATAAACGTCTACATATTTGTTATCTCTGTTGACCACGAATTTCTTGTTTCCTTTTTCCTTTGTCCACAAGATATGGAGTTCAGCAATTCAGAGGAGAGATGGATTCAACATTAATGGAACTTTTTGTGAAGTTTGAAATGATGTCAAAAACCTTAGGTCTAAGAATGGTTGTAAATGCAATTAGAGTATCCAAGTAGTTAGACATACACAAGCTAAAAATTGTCGGTTGGAAGAAACATTTGGTTTTAACATTTCTGGTCCTTTTCTGATTCAAATTAGAGCAACTATTATAGAGCAACTATTATAGAGTAACCGTCAAAACAATTCACAATCCAGAAACATCTGTAATTTACTTGACTTCCCTTTCACAATTCTGGTCTAGATATTATTTTTAGAAGACCGCAAAAAGGCGTAAAAGGGAATTCTAAAGAGTATTCTAAAGTTATCTCTTTTTTGCAAGAAAGGAAAAAGAAGTTCTAGGGGAAATAATTCCAGCAATCACCAATTATATACCTATAAGCCACAGAAATTAAACCAAGATCTGTAACCTCTGGAAACACCAGTTTCTTGAAGGAACAAAAAAGGTTCGTTTTTTTAATGATTTAGCTTTGGATAAGGACAATTTCAGTAATACTGAAAATGAACAGATTAAATTAAATAAAGTTCTGTAACACCTGGCAACACCTGTTGCTTGAAGGAACAAAAAAGATTCGAAAGGTTTTTTATCATCAGTGGATTAATACATTTTAAATGATTTAGTGTCTGATGAGGAACACTGCAGTGATACTGAAAATGAACATATGAAATTAAAAGAAGTTCTGTAATAATCTGGGAACACCAATTGGTTGGGAACATCAAAGGGACGTTTATCGTTAGTGGGATAAAACATTTTTTAATGACTATAGAATAATAATTATCAAAGAAAAAGGGAAGGAATAGATACTGCTTCCAATGTATGACGTGTGACCTTTAATTGAATGTAAGAAAGTGAAATAGTTTTAGTTGTATATCTGACCTACCATACAGACGATTTATTGCATTTTTCAATTTATATCTTCATATTAAGGGGGGAAATACAATTAGACTGACCAAAAAATTCGATTTTTTTAAAGAATTATTTTTTTAAGAAGATTTTATTTTATTAATACCAAACTTTGCACACATATATATTTTGTTGACATTGAAGCGTTAAAAAATTTTTTATTGTAATATTTTAAACAAAACGGCGGCTGTACAGTGGCCCAAACATGATGCATATAAATCAATTGTGCGGATTCTGGACGCCGCAATTTTAATCTGTAACAGACGAACTAAAAAAATATTCATATAAAAGGGTTACAGTTAGTCGATAAACTACTAATAAATTTTACAATTGGCACAACTTTTTTCGAAAAAAAAAACAAAAAAAAATCGAATTTTTTTTTGTCATTTTTGCAATGATTATTAAGTTTTGCAAAATAAATCTTATGATTTTTTGGAAGCTAATGTCGCAAAGAAGGAATCCTGAAAGTTTGAGCCAGATCGATCGAACCGTTTTTGAGTTATAATCCGCATAAATATCGAAAATGCTGTTTCGAGAAAAATGCGTTTAAAATGTTATCTACCTGAATATGATACTATTTACGTTTTAATCAGCGATGCCAGTAGGCCTTCAGATTCTTCATAAAACTCATTTGTACTTTGCTGAAGCTCTTGGCGAGCCTTTTAAATTCGTCCCAGGGTATTTCAAAAAAGGACACAATAGACAAAAGGTCCCCTAGGTCGACAGCACCGAAATGCGTACTACGCCCTCTCTTCGAAGAACGACCAAAATAAAATAGAAGGGCTTTGAATTTGGTTTTAAAACATAACATGCATATTCTACGATGTATTTACTATCTTTTTAGGTAAAAAAAAACAATCGATGTTTTGGACCCTCTAATTGTATTTCCCCCCTTAAACCATTATCAATGTTTTATTTATATTCAACTATTTTTGTTGTTACGGTAAAAAATTATTTTGAGACGTTTTTTCTCATCTTATGCTAGTTTCAGTAAAATAATGATTGATGTATTTTGAGATTATTCGGATTATCTACTTATATTTTCACTCAACAGATATGTATGTAGCATACCGCTTACGTAAATCAGATTTCTGTATCTTGTATTTTTTCGAACTAATTAATATTTATCAGGAGATGCCAGCGAGCGGCTATCACTTACCAATCATCTGAGCCGGATATCAGGGAAAAACCACTTTGCAAATTCTAAATCGTCACCGATTAACTATAAATAAGGTGTTTACCCATTTACGGACAATATACATTTCTGAAATATCTCAAGAATCTGGACTGTGCCGTATTTTTTTAAAATTCGTTTTTCATTGACGTCATCCATAGTTAATATCGAGATAAATTTATTGAAATTTAATTTATGGCATAAAAACATATCGTTTCGAATTTACGGTAATTGTCGGACTTATACATACATTTATTTAACTTAATCCCGGGTTATTGACAATATGAGCCGGGTTATTGACAACCTATAAAAGACTGAAGTCATAATGCGATGTTAAAAAATACTTTATCTGTATTTTCAAAACAACGAAGTTATTTAAAACAATTGCAAACCTATTAAATTCATATTCAGTTCCTTTTGGATTCTCTGATGTCTGCATATAGTCCAGGCGAGGTAGCAAAAAACAAGTGATTTTTTAAAATAATTAGTTGCGGCACTTTCTCAACGTGATAATTAGGAGAAAAATCATACGAATCAAATAAAAATGTTTTGGACAAAATCCGATTGTAGGATCATTGCGAAAAAATTGCAAAAAGGTGCGAAAAAACGTTTTTTTCGACTTTTAGGCACGAAAAAAATTTTTTTTCAAAAAAAATATTCCGTTATAGAACTTGAAAAAACGAATAAAATAGTTTTCCGATCATTAAAATCGGTTAATAACTTTTTGCACAAAAAAATAAAAATCGCGAAAATTAGCGATAGTACTCTGTAATTATCCTAGAAATGTCTTCCGGGGCTCAAATTGTAGGGTTTTCCAACACCTATCTACAGTTACATTTTTGTCAAAAAATATTCATGTTTTCGCGCAAATTGCGAAAAAGTAAAAGCAGGTACTTTAGTAAAAAGGCCCCTATTTCCATAATAATTGTCGCAGAGCAATTTTGCAAAAAGCTACGTGTTCTTGAGGACGTCCTCTACAACCATATCAAATTTGAAGTCGATCCGATAATAATAAGTCTCAAAAGCGCGTCTGAAAAACGTACAATTTTAGAGAGCGGCCGCATGGACGCACGAGCGAAGGGGAAGTGGCGTGGTGGTGGGGGAACTCTCTCCTGCAGTTTAAAAAAAAAACATCAATTTTTGTTCAGTAGTTCCCGAGAAATCCCAATTGTTTCCGACTTGTCGAATTTGAACGCGCGCATCGCTTTCCGGGCGCCCGCTCCGCCCCGCGGGAGAGAGAGTTCCCCCCACCACCGCGCCACTTCCCCTTCGCTCGTGCGTCCACGCGGCCGCTCTCTAAAATTGCACGTTTTTCAGACGCGCTTTTGAGGTACTTATTATTATCGGATAGACTTCGAATTTGATATGGCTGTAAAAGGAAGTCTTCAAGAACACGTAGATTTTTGCAAAATTGCTCTACGACAATTATTTTGGAAATAACCCTACAATTTGAGCCCCGGAAGACATTTCTAGGATAATTATTACAGACCGAGTAATTGAACATCGAAAAATCGCTAATTTTCGTGGTTTTTATTTTTTTGTGCAAAAAGTTTTCAACCAATTTTATTGATCCGGACACCATTTTATTCGTCTTATCATGCGCTATTACGTGATGTTTTTTTGTTTTTTACTCAACAGTTGTTTTTGTGCCTAAAAATAGAAAAAAAACTGTTGTTTTTTTTTACAACTTTTTGCAACGTTTTCGCTATGTTCCTACAATATTTCGTTGTCCAAAACATGTGCATTCGATTCAAACGATGTTTTTCCTTATAAAACCGTTGAGAAAGTGCCGCAACTAATTATTTTAAAAAATAATCTACGCCGCCTGGACTAATAATATTTCATAAATAAGTAACTGACACTAATGTAAAACTGGAAAAGCAAGCTGTTTACTTTCTAACAAATAAACATACAAAGTCATTAGAAGTGTAAAACATAAAATTTCCTTGTGCACTGTTGTTTTGTTGTTTCCGCGTCTCATTTTATTTAGACAATGCGTACGTTTACTCTACTTGCATGCGGTAACGAATGTTTGAAGAAACGCAAAAAAATGATCATATTTCTGTCTATGTCAAAAAAAAGAGCAAAAAAACATAGAAGTTTTGTTACATGTAGTATATGGATTTTTTGTCATCTTCTTATCTGCCTCAGACCTTGCGGTATTGAAGTGTATCAAACTTGGTATTGCTAACCAAAGCCTTCAAGAGTTCTAAATAGAATACTCAATGTATTTAAAATGCTTTGAAATAGTTCATTTTTCAAACAACATTTTAGATTTTTATGACATTCGATAGTCAAGAAACACTTTGCAACTCTTTTTGACGATTTTTTTGTGAATTACTGATTGCAAGTGTTAAATAATTTTCTGAAAAACTTCTTGATTGTTCACTTTTCCTTTCCCAAAAAAATTTATCGTAAACAAATGATTGTACTATTAGTTATACCGGTTTAGAGCATCAATTTTTTCCTTCTCGTTATTTTTATTAATCGATTCTGCTAGCCAACGATTACAGTTAATTGCTGTAGTAGTATTCATTTTATTATATACATATATATTTAGTTCATACATTATGTAACGCTTTTAGCCACAAGCATGTAAAAACAATTTTTTTCCTTATAATTTATTTACCGGATTTACTCGTTACATCCAAAAGCTAGCAGAAACTGATACTTTTTGAGCTTTTTAATGCCATGGAATCTGAACCGTCGTTCACCCATTGACGTCAGCGGCAAATATTAATATTAATTTACTGCACAAAAATATTTGACGTTGGATTTGCCTAAGACTAGGAAATTTCTTAGGGATGAGTATTCAAATAGGATTCTCTTAGATTTCCTTGTAAATTATAATGATTCCAGTGTTTGTTTTCATCTTATTCCTCGTATCTTTATTATTTATATTAGTGTCACTTTTGCTGATTTTGCGTTATTGTCTATTGCTTTATTTGATTATATTTCCGAGAACATCAGTTGCAAATGAACACTGGATATCCTTTGTGCATGATACCCATGCATCCTTTGCATGTCCAATCGTCACGATAATGTATTTTGACAATGGGATTTTTTTCTTTTTAATTTACGATAACCAGATTATATCCTATACCTTAAAAGAGACGGGAGCGCCTTTGAAAAACTTTTTTTAAATTTTATTGGTACCATATATCACAATCTAGTGTACAATAATAATTATTGACGTTAGCATTAACGTTACAATTACAATTTATTGCCCAAAATATTAGTTTTGGATTTAAATCGTCATTAGTAAAGCCCTCTTATGTAGAGGAAGTTTGACAAGTAATAAAGCTATCAAACAAAGAGAGTAGTAGTCCTGCCCTGCCCTATGTTTTTTTTTGCTACCTAAATTTTTAACAGAAATGTAGGTATCGAACAAGAACAAATAAATTAATTATATATTAAGTAAAAATATTTAAAACCTTTGAGGAAAATGCATCTACATTAACATACTACTCATAAACCATGTTTAAAATATACTCTAACATATTTTTTTTGCCTAAAAAATGCTTGTGTCTTTTGTAAAATAATGAAAGGACTAACCACCTTTGTAATTGTAATTGTCTATGTACATAAGCCTATATTTATTACAAATTTCTTTTCGATTTGAAATTATCTAATCCCTTTGTTGTTTTAATTGCAAATACTTTAAACCACGTAGTTTTTATTAATCTAATATCTAAATAATCTCGACCCTCAACTTGTGTTGTATACATCCTTTCAATCACTACGTAGATCACCACCATCAATCCAAAATAATCTGACATAGCAACATGTAATCCTATATGATCTCCAATTGAACATTGTGTTTTCCCGTTTCTCAAAAAAAAAAATAAGAATTTAAATAATGTTATCTTTGTCATTTCAATATCCTATACTATTTTATAAAGGACCAAGTAAAAAATTTTTACAATACTGAATGATCTTCACATGAAACATCTTCACTAATAACCAAAACCTTGTATTATATTTAACAGTAACATATTGCACTGCTTCATTTTGCACTATAACCTAGTGGGAAACATTTTCATATCCATTCTCTTCATTTGGACATTAAAGATCCTAGTGACTGCATTATAGAGCAAAATAAAGCAGTACATAGTCTGTTTATACTCTCTATCACTAAGGTGTCCGGTTCCCAGACCTGAAGCGAAAAAGTTGTGTATGACTATTTGTTGATGGTGACAATCGTCAAATAATTTATTTATTAAACGTTTGCTGAGGACACAAGACAAATGATAGTTAGTGGGGGAAAGTTCTGGTGAATATGGTGGATGGGGCAAAACATCAAAACCTAACTGTAAGAGTTCAAGGTGTGTCTGTCTTGCACCATGGAGACACTCATTATCGTGCAGTAGTATAACTTTGTCCAGCCGTGGCCATAGAAAATCGAGCTGGGCAGCCAAATTGTGGTTGAGGACAATAGACAGCGGCGATGTGTCGGTGGTGTTGTCCTCTAAGAGTTCCCAGTGATACACGCCGCGAAGGCTCCACCAAACTGACAACATCTCTCTCTTGTCTAGAAAATTCCAAGCACTTGGAGTGAATGGCTCAATACTAATGAATCAACCAGATAACTCATAGGATAAATAATTTTGATAAACCTGTTGTGTTTTTATGATTCAAAATGACCTCCCAGCGTCTCATTCAACTGAACAGTTCAATTAAAATTTCCACTATTTGTCAATTGCAAAGATAAAGTCGTAGCTACGAGTGGTCAGTTTAAACGAAAGCTTTGCATCATCATACTTATCTATTTGTAACGCAGGACTGACACACAAACACACACCATTTTGTATTTTATTATCGTCATTTTATTTACGAGAAATGCTCAGCAAATCCTTTAACTTCCCACATTTTGGACAAAATTCTTCACAACCCCTCGTGGAATTCCATCTTTCGTCAAACATTCTGTAGAGCACGCGACCATTTCTTATTCGCGCCTCATCATAAAACGAAATACGGCTGCTTCCTTGAACGTCACTTTAGTATAAATAAATACATAATTAGGTAATTAAAGTTTAAACCGGAATTGGCAAACGTACGTTTTAATCAGTGAAACAACCACTCGTTGTAATCAGTGGCCGGATCTCCTTTGGTATTTTTGATTTTTGCGTAATTATGTACCGACACCTTAGGTAAATTATTTTGAAAGGCTACCTGACCTTTCCCAACGTTTCTACCGGTGCCGCAAAGAACCCTCAGGCGATTGTTTTGTATTAATAATTCATTAGATAGTGACGCGTTTGAGAAGCTGCAAATCGGTCAAGTACGCAGATGCAAATGAAACGGATAATTCTCTTCCGATGTATAGATTTACGCAAACAGGAAAATGTATTACGTATTCGTAATGTTCGTATGTCCTGAACCAAAATAAATTGAGCGAGTGGATCAAGATAAATGATAATGAAGATATTTTTTGTAAAAATAAAGAAAAATTGCGAAGAATATTTTGATAAGTTTGCATATTTTTGGGTCAGAGGAACTCAGATATTTATCACACTTTTAAGTTTGTGCCTTCTCCCTGGCAACTACATATCACGTGGTTAAAATGGCTATTTTGGTCAATTTTCTGAAGAACGTCCTCTTTTAACACTAAAATTTAAATATAAACATTATGTTAAACAAGAATTTGAAGGGATTTCACTTTCTCGTATAAATATTCGTGTTGAATGTGCGTTATATGACATGGCCAAAAGGCAGGGAACCTCTGCACGCAAGTTGTGCACCCACCAGGCCTTTTTTTTTAGTAATTCCAAGTACTCAAAGTGTGTCACTGATGACCTTCTACGGGTTGATGCAGGTGATAAGTGCTAATTTCAAAAATTACTGCTTAAGCCGGTCCCCAGACACTGTGTGTATTCGGCGAAACTTTGGCATACGGGGACCTTCGCGTAGTGTCTGAGAGGCTACTTCGCTAAACCTTCGTCATTGGTAAACTGGTTTGGCCGGCTGTCGGTAAAATTGCGCGAAGCAAAGAACCAAAAGGTCCCAGATACTTCGCTTGGGTTTGTGAAGGCGTTTAGTCTAGCTCAGTGCCGTTCAGTGAAAGGATTTGCTGTAAAATGGAGTGGACAAACGATTTAACAATATAATTTTTGCAAATGTATGAGAAAGAACTGATGAACGCCACTGGATGTAAAAAAGAACAAGAGAGCGAGCTATACTACGAGGGCATCCGAAGCCGAGCATTCGCAAAATCTTCGCATAGTGTGGGAGCTAAGCGAATGCCGAAGCAACTACGACTCCTTCGTCGAATGCCCGTAGTGTCTGGGACCGGCTTTACGGTTATAGTATACCCGTGACGAATACCTCGATCAAATCTTTTTTTAATTTGAAAGAATTAATATAATTTTTTGTGAAGCATACTAACGTCAATCTGTGCGACACAATGACTATGTATGTTCGTAAAGCCTGATGTTAATTACAAGTACTAACAAGACTAAAAATAAACTGCAAAGTTCATGTGACTTTTCATGAATTTGTATTTCTGGAATCAAGCATCTGCATATCTATATAATTTCTTAATTCTGCAAAACATGAAGCAATTGAAAAAAATTTGTATAAGTAATACGTAAAAGCTTTGTATAATAGCAACCTTTTAGAAAAAAAATCTTTGAATTCCATCAGAACAGTGATATATAAATGACAAAAAATTCTTCTACATTTCCAGGTTTTTCACAATGGTGGGAAACTATTATGGCACCTACGAAGAAAGTAACTTTCTTTCGTAACTTGGCACTTGTACAGAGTGTATCCGAAATAACACAAACTATTCGAGTGAATATCAAGTCAATAAATTGATTGAAGTAAGTTTATAAATTTGGTATCGGTACTTCTCTCTTTTATTAGCAATTAGTATTTCTTGATGAAAAAAACCGAAGGTATTTGGTTCATATCCCCATATGGACGAAATCCAGTCACAATTGCCAATGAAAAATGCATTTTTTTTTTTTTGAGAAATTTGGACACACCTGTTTCGTCTGCATTTTTTATAACATTTCATTTTTTTTATTCCGGACTACGGTTTTCAAAATAAATTTTTATTAAGCCACTGGCATGTGCCTTGTTTCAAGCGATAAACTTAATTTGTTCTAAATATCATGGGATGCTGTGGATGATACCTGTTTTACAAGGAAATACTAACTGATACCACTGGAGTTTCCACAGAAAATATGACCTTAATATGAATGAGACATGATGAGATAGACTTACGTACATAGTTTCAACTCTATATTCAATGGTATCATTTATGCTACTTCATTCGGCAGCACCGTCAGTCACATATCCCTAATTTTTTTCCCTTTTGCTTTAAGACCTTCAATAATTCTTGTAATGTCGGCTGCGATCAAAAATTTCATTTTAAACCCGCGCAACCTTCGTAGGCGTCTCAAAAATTACTCATCCCACGATCCTGTTTATACTGCTGGTAAACCGTTAGAAATTTTAATAATTTTGTAATATCTCGCGGCAAGTGTGTTTTATTATAAGCAAGTTATCGCAGTTCTAGCAGACGCTAATATCCCGAGCTGAGATAACGCCAGCTGGCGGTTACTGTAAACTATTGGTATCGTCCATTGAAAAGATAAATTTTCCTCGGGTTATTTCAATACCGCCTGCACTCGCTACAAAAGCAAAACATTAAAGGCCCCCTCATTATGGAACGTTTGTTTACTCCATAAATTCGCGGCGAAAGTTAAAAAGTCCTGGTCCAGACATAATTATTGGTCGGGGAATTTAATAAACTGCCCGCCAATAGATTCGACTCAATTTTGGACCACTGTACTTCAAAGAACACTTGATCCATTTTGATGTGCTTGAAAAAATGGAAATCGGCCCTTCCAATTCAGAGAACTGGGATTTCCCTTTACTGTTCTAGTGAAATAGAGCTATATTAATACTTTCGTAGGGTCTTGGAATACCCCATTTGAATTGTTCAAGAAGATACTGGAAAGAATATATATTTTTCTATTTCGCCATTTAGGATTCAGTAGCAAGAAGTCTGTAGATATTTTCATATACAGCAGGTCTGCGATACTCCATGAACCCCCTAGAGCAGTTAAGGGTTGAAAAGTAAATGATACAAACGATGCAACGTGTGTGCTATCAGATTTTGCTTCAGACTTGGACACAGCGCAATTGATACTTTTGCAAAACTTCAACACGATTACGGATAAAGTGTTTTTTTCAAGAGCCCAGGATTTTCGTGATTTAGGTTTTAGGTTTAGGGCATTCTCAGAAGGAAGAGAGTCGATTGAAGATGAATATTGAAGATAATGGCTTTTTTGATAGCCAAGGAATTGTTCACAGTTTGTGCCTTCAGGTCAAACAGTATGTCAACACTTTTACACAGAGGTTCTTGAAACATTTCGGAAGAAGATCTGTGAGACTAAACATCAAGAACAACTGTAAACTTCAGTAAACGAGTTTTTAGCCAGTAAAAACATTCCCGTGACTTCTCAGTCTCCTTATTCGCCTGACTTGAGTCATTGTGACTTTTTTCTCTACCCGAGATTGGAATATCACCTCAAGGGATATAATTTTGGGACCATAGAAACATTCCGCTTTAAACAATATGAATTTTCTTATCGTATCGACATTTGGGTCTGTAACCGACCAGCTGAAGGCTATTCAAGTATATGAATTCCAGCACTGCTGTGAGGAATGAAAGAACCGTCTCCAGAGCTGTGTGGCTTCCCGAGGAAGTTATTTTGAAGGAGACAATACAGAACTGTAATTCTGTTCGAATAAAAAAAATTAAAAAATCGGTCTCATTACTTATTTTACACACCTTGTATGATAGGAAGTACCAATAATCCATGTTGTTGTGGATCTATTCTGACATTAAGATTGTTGTTAGCCAAAATATCCGACATTTTTATCATATATGTACTTTTTGTTACTTTCGAAATCTTTTCAGTAGTACAAATTGAAAGGAAATAAGCTTTCCATTGTTACCAAGCACAACAAATCGGTCAATTATTATTTAAATTACATCACCTCAAAATTGAGTCGAATCTGTAGAGGAGCAGTTTATAAGGGTAATCAATTCCCAGAAAAATAATAAGTAATTAATAACCTCTGGCTAGTCTAACGCCTGCCGAGAAATATAAAACACCTGCTTTAAACAATATGAATTTTCTTATCGTATCGACATTTGGGTTCGGGGTCATTAATTTTTTTGGCGTAAATAATTACCGGACATGATTTATAAGGCTTCTATATTTATTTAATTAGGTAGCGGATCATTTACATTAAAAATACACGCCTGTTTATAGGCGTTGTTTGCTGGAAAGCTTTCCATGTCTATGTGGAGTTAAGAAATTGGTCTAAACCAAACAATAACCGATTGCTATAAACAGTAATATTACTATTTTAAACAGCACACACACACACAGAAACAATATTTACTCGCATTTCCAAATGCATACAATGTATAATGAATACAATGTATTTCCAGGGCTTCCTTTTTTTAAGGCGCAAGTTTCATCAGAAGGTTTTTAAGCCTATTTTTTGGTCTCCACTTCAAACTGTCATGTGCAATGTTCTCTTTTGAGTCAAAGCAACAAATCAAAAGAGGGTCTCCCAGAACTCATACTATTGATTATTCCAAGTCTGTTACTTGCTAGGAAGCTTTCCCTATCCATGTGCAAGAATACTACTACATACATTATGCATATTGTGTATAGTACATACAGGGCACAGAAACAATATTTCTATTTCCTGCTGCAAACATTTTTTTCAAGGTTTCAATGTCAAGGTTTCAGCAAAAAGTTGGTGCAGTTGAGAACAGTGTCTTAAGTCCAGTTTTGAGTCTCTGCTCTGACCTGTCAAATGCGACACCTGTTCTCTTTCGAGTTTTTTTATTTTAGCACCAGAGTTTTCATTTTTTTATTGCAGAATGACACACATACAATCATGTCCATTTTCATATAAGATTTTTGGAACAACTGAGTCCTGTTTGCCCTAAAACCTGTGGATATAGTAGATCGTCGTTTATGGATTTGTACAAGGGTGCTGACCTAGTGTTATTTTCTGCAACTGTGAACTGATTTTCGTCCAGATGTGGCTCACTAAATACGTACTTAAGTGAGATTAGATCACGGGAACCCTGCGGCGTCCTCCCAATCCCGGTGGAGTAGGTTCTAAGAGAATTATCTGATGATATCGTTAAGTTGCACACAGCAACATTTGGTTAGCCTTGTAATTGGTATGTACGTATTTATTATGATACTCCGTCAACAAACTTGGTTCAAAACAATTTCACAAAAACACGCGTCACATTTCATTTTTTTAAGGCTGTTAGGTCTAGGCAATCTACTGGATTCTGATAAACCATTTGGTAACCCCAAAGAGACCTTGTTAAATCAGCTTTGTTAATTCCAATCACTTTGCACGAAAGTCACCGATTCCAGCGAAACCGCTTAGGTAATCAGCTTGTTTACATTACATAAACGATCGAAAATTACCTAGTCACCCGCTCAGTTTATCCCGATCAAGAGAATTCTACCTAAGTCTGGGTTTTCTCTCGACGGTGTTCCCTCTCCGTCGCTACAGAGAACCTCGATCGTCAGCTGTTCCATAACTACAGCGCGGGCATGACGAAGCGTCGCGTCGTCGGACGCGTACCCGCCTCCTCGCCCCTCTCACGCCCCGCGGCGCCCCTCGCCTGCCCTACCAGCCGCTGGCGGAGCGCTACGTCACCCCCTATATATTGGCAGCCGTCTCCAGGTCCGCTCCATACTCTACGCAAGAGTCGAAAGTTGTACTGACACAGAGGTTGTTTAGCTACTCTCGTGCTAGGCCCTCGCCGATTGGGTTTTCGCATCTAGTCATACTTGTATATCCTTCGGTCGCGTGCAGTGTACCGATTCGTCTCCTCGACATACCAAAGGGATTATTTATTGTTATTATTATTGTTGTTTCTGTGCTGTGATTTGTGCTAAGCGGTTGCGTACTCCTCGCAGCCGAGTGACTGACCGTGTGAATTCTCGTCGACCAAGGACTGTACGTTAACGGCCTCAAAATTGCTATTTTCAATTTCTCATCGCGGAACGGAGAGTCTAAGATGGTGGGCAGTAACGGCACTATGATAGCTATCCGTCTTGTCCGCAGCAAGCTGAGGAAGAGGGAGGAGAACAGCAACAGCGTGCACCCCGTCGCCGACGTCGTCCTTCAGACCGCCACCGCGACCACCCAGATCGCCGCCAACCAAACTTCAGCACCCCAGGTTCTTCATACGGATCTCACGTACCGAGGACAGTTTCTGTGGACGCAACCGCCTCCGCCGACATCTCAGTACCTGTACAATCACAACCAGGTACGTCTGCATTAGCGACACCATTTTCTCCAACAGAACCGATAGGCTAGAAAAAGTGGCACGCACCCTGGTACGACCTTAGCGAAGGCTTTTTGTATCGGGTTTATCGTCCATTCTAAAGAAACAATTTCAAGGCTACCCGTTTTACTGCCGTTAACAATGAGGCGCGGTGTAAAAAAAAACTTATCGATTGATTTTGTTTTATGGCGTTTTCGGTACGCGATAAGCGCTATCAAAACACTCGGGAATAAAGATAACGGTCGCGGATTTAAACCAGCAAGATCCGTTACTGTAACCCGTTGTATCGAGGCCAAAAGTTTGCATGCTAATCCCGAGTAGTTTGACTAGGTCAAATAGCGCTTGCACAAGTATTATCGCTAAGCACAGTTAAATAGCATTGCGTTTTTTTCCGTTGGCATATCGCGAGGTAATTGAATGTTTTTTTCTACGTATAACGATGTGTTGTAATTTTAATGCGAATTTACGGTTGGGTACCATTTGGCGATAACTTTCGAAAAGTCTTGTCATGTTTAATTCACGACGATTTTCACTTTAAATTATGCCACGTGAAAATATTACGAAGAGAAAGTAGAGTAAAGCCTCTATAAGGAACAAAATCCTTTGTGAAAGACATTAGAACGGCTCTGTCGGTTATTTTGAAAGAGAGAGAATTCAAATGACCGTTTGTAGGCAACGAACCCATAACAACCTCCGTCTCTTTCTGTCGGACAAAGAAATCGCCCTTCTTTGTCGCTCTCACGGTTCCTTTTCCAACGCGTCGACGAAACTAGGTAGCCGCAAATAAACAAAATACGAACTGAATTTGCCTCTTACTGTAAAATAGCGATTTCCCAAGGTCGATGGTGTTTTTCCAAACTTCCTTTTCGCAGTTCGTTGACTCCGTCTGCGTGTATTGATCTGAGAGGACCCCAGTTAGTCGAGGCGCTACCTACCACCGCAGTCTGTACAAAGATATTTTCAACATTTTAAAGCCCTTTGTTGCGGTGCGTTGCAGCCTATCGAGGTTCTGTTCCCACGCCTTTTTTTCGACTATATCACTGACGTAACGCTTTTGTTACAGGATACGCTTGTACAACCCCTTCCAACAGAACGTCCCGGACTTGTTCGTGGGTTCCGGAAGAACCTAGGAGGTAGATGGAGACGTCTCGTTAAGAGGAAACCACCGACAGAAGTCTACACCATTCCAGCGGAGCTAAAGCCCCAACTTAAGCAAATCTACGTCTATTAGCCGAAATGGAAAGACCGATCGGCCGCGGAAGAAGCAACCCGCTCCACCGCGCGTCGATTGTATTCAGGCCCGGCCCTTCTGTCGGCCCTCTTTAACGAGACTGATTAAAAACTATTATTATTATCACTCCTGACAATGAAGATGTTAATATTAGTTTAGCCGCTGTAAATATTTGAAAAAAAACATGTTAGGTTAAATAGTTAACGTCCTATTTTATCTTTTCAACTGAAAACGATTTTGTGATTTTTTTAAGCTCTGATCCTCACGACGACCTCCGATTTATCCGGAACGTCGACAGTGCAGGTGTATATTTCGTTTAGAAATCTTGAAGCGCTTTTGTAGAAAGAGTAAAGTGTAGATGTATTAGTATAATTTTGTATGATGAGTTTCGGCTCATATTGAGTCGGTGAATTTACTGATTGTCGTGATGATGTAATTGTTAGAGAATTTGAAAACATTCTTGAATCTCCCAGTTTGCTATCGAAGTTATGTAAAATTTAGTAGCTTTTTGAGTGGATCGAAGTCTATCTCAATACTAGTCAGATAAATGCTTATGTAATTACAATATGAAATAGGCTAATTTAATTATTTCATCGTAATAAGTAAATTATTATATTGTTCAGTATTATAATTAATTTATTGTTGTTCAATGCCATCCATGCACAAAATTTCGAAATTTTGAGATAGCAAAATAGTTACCTATGTATCAGGCCATCTGTTTCAATATTTATGATTGTAAAGCAATAATGTAAATAATACTGTAAAATAAATTGTTACTTTTTGAAGTATAATTTTATATTTATTTCAGGTATTCACGTCGAAACTACCTTAAATACTATGGAATTACATTAAGTTTGAATTTTGATAAAAAAAAATCGATAGAGATCAGACAAAAATTTTAATAGTTCACATCGCTATTAATAAAAAATCTTCCTCAAATATTACATAAGCGTCTAAGTATTTACTGTTCTGTGAACAAAAAGAGATTTGTACACAATTATAATTACTAATTCTTAATGAAAAGACGTAAATGTTTGAAAATATATTTCAAAAAAATGTCACCAATTACGACTTGAGATTAACTATAAAATATAACTGACTAGGTATGCATAAAAATAGTTTCATTGTTTTCAATTGCACATTAAAACATTGCAATGTCAATTGGGTCTAAAACCAATGCCAAATCTTTATTTCATAATGAATCATCAAGGTTTATAACTGATTAAAATGTATAGCCACAACATTTTATCCATGGTTATAGTGCATTAACCAGTAGTAAAGTTAGTGCTGACAAATATCCTTATAACAAAAATGTTAAATCTTAGATATGTCAGGAAGAAATTTAAGAATATTAATTAAAACGGTTTTCTTTTAGTTTACAATAATTTTACTAAATATCTTCCTTATGAAGTAATAGAAAAATTCGGTGAAGGTTGAAATCTGTTTGCAATGCGACCATTCTACATTGTGACATATCTGGGCCTATTTTGGCTTATCTTTTTACTTATACATAATATGTTACTCCGCAGATTTAGTGATAACCTGGTCCTTGCTGCAACCAGCAGGTACACAAGTTATGTTCTGCAGTTTCAAAATCATCCCAATGTAGATAACAATCAATATCTTGTATTAAAACCAACCTGTGCAGATGATGATTGTCAGATGTTGGTCAGTTAACTCTTTAGCCTATTTAACTCTAACGGTCTTTTTATTTCTTGTTCTCAATGGGCGTTATTTTATTATGTAACACCCACGCTTTCCAATGAGTAATATTAATAATAAACAATGAAAGGAATATCAAACATTGCAGAATATATTTAAAATTGGTGTGATGTGCTGCCATCTATTGGCGAGTGATAATCTTTGACTTAATGTTTTAGTATACGAAACAGTAACCTTTCTGTTTTGATACCGCTTCAGATAATATCAGATATTACAATTGATATTTGCAGCATTCTATTCACAAAACAGGCCAGAGAATTGCTACAATAGAAACTGTACAATTAGGATGGAAATAGGAACCTTAAGTAATAAATAAAGGAATGTTATGTAATAAATAAAAAATGTATTACATTCCTATGTTCATCTGTGTTGTGTAGTAGGTCAACTACTGTCTGATAGATGTCGCACCAAAGAGTAGTTAGTAGCTGCGTAAATAAAATTGATTTGAAATGTTTTGAAATATTGAAACTACAGTAACACCGTTGAGGATAAGTGTAAATGATTTTCACTTAAGATCCTATCACATAAAATCAAGAAGGGCGGACCTATAGGTATTATTGTATACAGTCTATCCTAAATCGATTATGCATGCATTTGGTATCTTGGTAATTGTTGGATATAGAAAGATGATTAAATGGGAAAAGTTTTAGTGGGTCTTATTTACTTTTTTTTTATTCGATTTACGTGTAACCGTTTTCCAGATAAAAAAAATTGAAAATGACAATCTTTTTAATTCCTAGACTTGTGACGTTTTAACGAGTACATCGTTAGGACGCTTTTTAAGATGCTTTCGCTGACGTTATCAAAATACCTATATATGTCTGTTATCATTTGTTTACTAGTTAATGCCATTTTTTCACGAAAAGCGCAAAACCGAATTTCACGAAATTTTCACGAAAATTTCTACCGAATACTGGAATTGTACTGGAAATTCAGCTCGTAGAAGATGCTTTAAGACGACATAAATTTATGTTATGATCATGTGATATGTGATGAAAACGTCATCGAATCTGGCTATGAACAAGAGAGATGGAGATAACGGTCATGTCGAAGATTTTCGCTTATGTCAAACTTTTGACAAGTGACTGTCGCAATTGTAAATCAAATAATGACTTTTACATAATGTAATAATTAAATAAGGTTATGTTATAAATAAAACCGGCTAAACAGCGCGGCGGCCCACAAAGTTTTCACACATCTCAACATAAATAACAGGGTAAGTTTAACCCATCCCTTTATAAATTGCAACAGTTTGTTTTTCACGAATTTTGTTTTTGCACATACAAGCAGTAAGTAGTATATGACGCATACGATTATGGCCCGCCGCCCGGATCTGCCGGCTTTAGTTATAAATTAAAGATAGAATAGAAATAGTATGTATTTTTTTTGAAACACCAACATAAGCAAAAGAACAACAACTTATTTCTCTGATTAGAATTGGAGATGGGTTACTTCGATATGTCGTAATGCTACGAAAACATACGACTCATTTGTAAATTGGGAGATTCTCTCTTAAAACTAATGTGACACACGGGCGTTCTAACAGGGTCTGTCCGTGTTTTTACATGTCGTGTACATAAATCGAATGCCCGACCGTCCCTACTAGACATTTAACCTTTCATTGAAATGCAGGGCCGCACTTAAATAAATGTAAATGGAACGATAAACTCGAATTTCAGCAGCGAGTATAATGACCCGACTTGTGTTTTTCAAGGTCATCGGGAACGATTAGCACTTGTTCTCTACATCGATAGTTCAGTTTCAAGTTAATTGGCGTTCATCAGTTATTTGCGTATAACAGATGACGTAACTATACAAACGCGTTTTTTTTTTGTATTGGTGTGTATTGACAGTATAACGCTGCGCGATAGTATAAAATACGGCGTGTAAGGTACATAAAAAATAATAAACATCGCTGCAACAAATAATGTGGTATCTCTCGGTGGCAATTTATTTCTTATTTACATATGGTTCTCTGCATTTATAATCTATATTTTCATTTAGCTGCCAATCCAATTTTTATTAATTCTGTATAAATTTTGCAGACACCTACCGAGCTCAGCTTATTGCATTCAAAAGATTCTGCCAAGGGTATGTAGTATAATTCTGTATGACTTCTAAAAATCTGAAACTAACAGTGTTGTAAAAGTGTTAATAATGTATGTACATACCTATTGCTTGTGTCATTGAAAAACACCGACTGTTGCCACGACCAGAATTGTTTCTGTATTTATTCTCGTTAAACGTGAGCGATGTGGTCTGTATATGGGGCAAAATTTGTCAAGTGTACCCGCCTAAAAAATTTTGGCGGTTTTCCGATTTCAACCAAACTTCACATTTTTGTTGGGGGGGGGGGGGGGTGAATGTCTTCGAATCCTGAAAATATGGCACTCCAAGTGTTGCAGGTTGTCAAGATATAGGGGCGTGAATTTTCGCCGTGTAATCACGTATGCTCATTCTTAATTTGTAACTTTTACTATGTTTATCCGATTTGAATGATTCAAAAACGTATTTTATAGGAAATTTAGTCTACTTTTACGAGAAAAAAATTTCATTTTCTCGTAAATGCAAAATTTTCATGTTTTTTCATTTTTTAGAATGTTTTTTGCTTTTTTTTTTCAAATTTCGACCCTTTTGATTTTTTTGAAAATATTTTTAATGACAAGCTCGTCTTTTTTCCTATAAAAAATACCCCACACTGAAAATGGGATTGAACGATTTCGTGCTGAAGGAAATAATTTTATGCGCGCTGTCGCATTTGCTTCGCGCGCTGCCGCATTCGTTTCGTGCGCACCGCATTCGTTTCGCGCGCTCGCTCTCTTGTGAAGTTTTTTCGAAATCAACAAATACGGTGAAATTATAAGCGTTGGTAATTTATTAACTGCCTTGTTTTTATCCTCAATAAATATTGTTCTACTGCATAATTCAGGTTATGTTACTGTAAGGAAGAGTTCAAGTGCTTTTTCATATGCCTATTGAATTTCCAAAATTATAAGCCCAACCCGAAGTCTCCAAGTGCAATTGTTAACTTGCAAATGACTGCTGAAGTTGAAAAAGTGCTTTTTTTTCACCATTTTTTTCCTTCGAAAGTAGGGCGACTATGATCATGAAATTTCTTGGAAGGACTGCTGTTTGTAGTATGGAATTACAAAATCAGCTCGATCCGTTAATAACTTTTCGAGTAATTAACGATTGAATTTTTATGCAAGCATTAATTAAAAATGACGCCATTTCTTTATTTATTGTACGAAATTGACCGGGTTGGGCTAGAAAAATCATAAATCTCTTCAAGTTTGCGAGCCTTTTTGAGATTTTGAAAAATATTAATTTGGGCTAGTTTTATAACGTTTTCTACGCGACGACCTTTTTTTGACGCGACATATATATTGTTTTAGCGTTGCCGCTTCCTATAATATCTTGACGCCCATTTTTTTTTAAAATACGCGTCTTGAAGCGTACTTTCAAGATATTATAAAAAAAGCGTCAAAAAAGGTAGTACACAAATAAAAGCTGTAAAACTAGAATTCAATCCCAACGAGGTTGCCGCCATTAAGGAAAGTCAAACAAAATTCCAAGACATATCTGTTGAAACGCATTTAAAAACGATTTTCAAATACTATAAACAATTACACTATATAAAACCAATATTTGTTGTGGATATTCTTAGAAATATACCTCAAATCTTTCATAGCTTTTCCATAATTTTCCTTATTAAAAGGATTAAAGCATCGATCAGAGAAACTTTGTTGATTCATATTGTAGAAATTGGAGTAATATGCATGTAATATGGTCACTACGCAAGAAGCACTTGCAGAACTCTTCCTTACAGTAACATAACCTGAATTATGCAGTAGAACAATATTTATTGACAGGATAAAAACAAGTCAGTTAATAAATTACCAACGTTTATAATTTCACCGAATTTGTTGATTTCGAAAAAACTTCACAAGAGAGCGAGCGCGCGAAACGAATGCAGTGCGCGCGAAACGAATGCGGTGCGCACGAAACGAATGCGGCAGCGCGAAACAAATGCGACAGCGCGAATAAAATTATTTCCTTCAGCACCAAATCGTTCAATCCCATTTTCAATGTGGGATATTTTTATAGGAAAAAAGACAAGCTTTTCATTAAAAATATTTTCAAAAAAAATCAAAAGGGTCGAAATTTGAAAAAAAAGCAAAAACATTCTAAAAAATGAAAAAACATGAAAAATTTGTATATACGAGAAAATGAAATATTTTTTTTCTGAAAAGTAGACTAAAATTCCTATAAACACGGCGAAAATTCAGGCCCCTATATCTTGACAACCTGCAACACTTGGAGTGCCATATTTTCAGGATTTGAAGACATTCACTCCCCCAACAAAAATGTGAAGTTACTAGTAACACTAATGCACGTGTTATTACTATTTCTATTCTTTTAGCCACTGTTTGCAAAACCTGTTTATTGGCTATTATCGGGGGGCATTAACGACCTTATTACCGCAAAATCTGTCGTTTCGTCCACTGTCAGCGAAAGAAATGTATTAGGTATGTATGTCTTCTTTGATATTTCCCATGACAAATTGATATGTCTTCTGTAAACATGTTTTATGGAATATATGTAAATATGTTTTACGCAATGTATGGCTACTAGGCAATGGAAAATCAGATACATATTTGGCAAAAAAACGTCTAAAGTAACTATTGTCGACCACGTTCCACGCAAGGCTACATGCGCAACACATTATGCACATTAATTATGCACAAATCAAACCAAAATCCCTTTTTTCTAACAGTACCAGTAATATTGTGTTGAATATTTGGATCTAAATGTCTTTTACATTCTCGGCGATCACGAAATATATATTGACGATTGCAACAAATTCGTAAAATATGTGATCCGCCTATTCACATATGGTAACGACAGTGCCATTATTGCAGAAATCCACACAAAATTAGGTAACATGTAAATACAGTACACGAATTCGTGAGTGACTAACTCGCGACAAAAAATTGTTTTTAATAGCTCGCCGTCTTACGTAGAAAGTCCCGTGTTCCCCCGAAGACTTCGTTCGAAAAACATTCTGCGAATGGACCGCTGTCCTACCCACGCCACTGCGTGGATATACAGGAGCAAGTAATATGCGCTTAAAAAATACAGTTTATACTTTAACTATCATAGAGTTGTATAGTACTGGTTCTGCGTGACATCATACTTTCCCGGACATTAATGATGATATTATATAGAGACAAAAACGTCATCAAAGTTGGCCAAGAAAAAAAAGACGTATTTCTGTCTTTAATCGAATTTATAACCTTATTTCCTTGTCAAGACTGTCACATTATATGACAGCCATTGTTTATTTTACAAATTGTGAAAGTCACTTGTCAAAAGTTTGACATAACCGAAAAGCTTAGACATGACCGCTATTTCCATCTCTCTCGTTCATAGCCAGAGTTGATGACGTTTTTTTTGGATGTCTCTATATAATTATATTCTTATGTAACGTCGAAATGTTATTTTACGTAACTGAACCTAAGTACGGTCCTGTCATGCAAGAAGTAGTTAGTCCCTTGTCTCTACAGTGAATTATCGCTGTAAAAAGAGTTTGTTTAATGCAGTGTGACTAGTATATCGATGTGCCACGGGGATTTTGTTTGAATTCTAGTCGTTTGGAAATTTAATTTAAACATTGAAATTTTAAACTGTTCGTTGTGTAAACCTCTTCATAAACATGTCTAAAGTTCTTAGTTTAAAATAGAAACTAAGGACATTTGCTCAATAACGTAGTAGGTATATATTTACGTCGTGAAGACGTACGTTTTAGGTTACGTTGTAATACGAGTATATTTGGTATATGGTAAGATATCTAATAAGCAGGAAAGTGAAGCTCAATTATATACAATACGAGTATATGCAAGTGTTTTTCACATTTGTTGCGTTAGATAAAAGTTCTTAGGCCTTAATCCAGCCTATGGTGAACCATGTGTGTATGTAGGTACTCCACGTTGAAAAGTACTATTCAAATAAATAAGATGCGTCTATACCATGTTTCGGATAAGACAGTTTCTTCCAAAATTTTGTTTTTAAAGAAACTTTTTATAGCTTACAATAACAGAGCTTGGAAGAAACTGCCTTATTTGAAACACCTAGTATAACAATTTAAAGAACTAACCTCACCTTTATAAAAAGATAAAATTATTGACACGTGTGTAAATTAAAACTATCAAAGGTTTTAAGTATGGACAATTTTAACATTGATTAAAAGAAGCTTCATACTTTTAGACGATACGAGGTGTGTCAATTAAGTAATGAGACTGGCAACGTAGCGCCCGATCTAGTAACACTATGTAGACGGGACTTAGAAGGCTGTACGTTAACGTGTAATGCACCTTCAGTACAAGTTTGAACTTGTTAGACTTATTTGTTTGTTCATTGTGACTGTTTGCCTAAACCGGTTTTTTCTAGTGCGTTTTAAAAATGTCACATTAATTTTGAGCAACGGTGTGCTATCAGGTTTTGCTTCAGACTTGAACACAGCGCAACGGATACTTTTGCAAAACTTCAACACGTCTACGGAGACAGTGTTCTTTCAAGAGCCCAGGTTTTTCGGTGATTTAAGGCATTCTCAGAAGGAAGAGAGTCGATTGAAGATGAACCATGCAGCGGAAGGCCTTCATCTTTAAGAAGCGATGAAAATGTCAATATAATGCGGGGTCTTGTACGTTCAGATCGTCCGTTGACGACAAGAATGATCGAGGAAGAGTTAAATTTGAATCACACCTTTGTTCAACAGATTTTGACTAACGAATTGGGATAACAAAAATCTAGGCAAAAATGGTTCTAAAAAACCTTTCGCAGGAACAAAAGGACATTAAGAGAGGAAGGTGTCTTGACATTTTGGAATCGATTGAAAATGATCCCCAATTTATGGATACTTCAAACGGAATGGCATACTTCAAGCTCTCCAAGACCCAAAAAAAGCAAGAATGAGCAATTCGAAGATCAAATGCATGCTGATTTGCTTTTTTGATAGCCAGGGAATTGTTCACAAAGAGTTTGTGCCTCCAGGCCAACAGTAAATCAACACTTTTACAGAGAGGTTCTTGAAAAACTACAAGAAAGGGTCATGCGTGTGAGACAACATCAAGAACAACTGGATATTGCATCACGACAATGCGCCTTGTCACACAGCATTTCAGTAAACGAGTTTTTAGCCAGTAAAAACATTCGTGTGGCTCTTCAGCCTCCTTATTCGTCTGACTTGAGTTCTTGTGGCTTTTTTCTCTTCCCGAGATCGAAAAACGTCGGAAAAATCATCTCAAGAGACGTCACTTTGAGAAAAGATTCAGGCGGCTGTAACCGACCAACTGAAGGCTATTCCAGTATATGAGTTCCAGTACTGCTATGAGGAATAGAAGTACCGTCTCCAGCGTTGTGTGGCTTCCCAAGGAAGTTATTTTGCAGGAGACAATGCTGAATGTAATTCTATTCGGATGAAAAAAATTAAAAAAAATCTCAAAAATAATACTCAATAAGTCTCATTACTTAATTTACACACCTCGTATATGCATTTTTTGTAAATTAAAGTTTACTAATTTTGGGGTGAAATGGTGCATGCAGGTGGAAATAATTATATTATTTAACAGTAAAAGATCCCGGAAATAACTTGGATATAACTTTACATGACACTAAAACGAAAATAAAATGGTTAAAATGTATAAACAACTGAAGATATGAATATTGCTTTTTATTTCCTCTAAAATTAAATTAAACCACTTTCAACATTAGTAGCATAAAATAATATTTTAAATTTAAACACCGAACTAACACATTGAATAGTTTATTTTGAGTATCATTTAAAGAAAAATAATGTTAACAAGTATTCGTGACAAATATTAATGGACGACATGGACACATTTTGCCTTCATCACAGCCACCCATGAAGTTGATCCACCCATTTTGAAGCTAATTAGAAAAGCAAAGGTCTTGAAAGCAGAACCCTGTCTTATTTGTAGGGACATCGTTGTTCTGGCTATGAAAGCGGATAGCAGTTATTTAACTAAAGCGAGGGTAGTCAAAAAAAAAACACAACGTTGTTGACATTTACAAAATTAGTACAACAAATATAGAGCCACAAAATTGGTTACCAGTTCTTATGAATACGTGTTTTATGAAATATCGAAAATGTATGTAAGTACTATACAGAATTTTTCAATGTAAGTACTGTTAAGTCAATGTAAGTACTAACCGGAATATTAAACAGGTTCCAGAGTGTTTTCATTAGTAGTTCATCTCCCTAGTGCTCGAATTATTTCCGATAATTTTACAGATTAAAAAAAATTACAGATTATTTAAATTAGTTAATTAAACACTATTTTTTAAATGTAAAACAGGAAGAAAATAGATTTATAATTAACACAAGGCTTTAATTATTACTTATTAACCCTTTGACTGACGAGAACATAGATCTTTGTTTTTTTTTTTCGACTTGGCCCAAACTGCCGGAAACTGACAAATCTTTGTCCTATAAGTAAATGGTCTACTTACTAACGCCTGATAATGTGTAAAATGTAGTCATCATGTGTTTTGCTATATTTTTGGGAATGTTCAACATGATCCCGGGGGTTTATTGGGTTCTATTTTGCACGCAAAACAGACTAGAGCTCTGAGTATTAAGCTCTAGAATATTGGGTGGAAATTACTCCAAAAAATGACCAAATTTATGGCATCTTTCTCTTTACAGTAAAGATATCACATCTGTATTTTTTCATTCAAAAAACTAACCCACTAAAAGGATTTAGCATCCCATGTTTTTTTTGTGCTTTTTTTTGTGTTCAAATACGTCGGAAATAATGTCAGAATAAAATATGGGAAGACTGTAGATTAAGGGGTGATTAAGGGGTGTTTAAAAAAATATGAGACCAAAAATTAATGGCTACATCAAAAATAAACCGATACTTATTTTTTCTCAAAAGTCAACTTATTTCGCTCAAAAGTCACTCTTAAGAGTACTGCAGCCCTCCAAAACGAGGAGGTGCGACCAAGTTTTTCCAAATACTTTCAAAATAACCGACTCAACGTGGCTCAAATTTAGTACACAAGTACAGTAAATAGTTCCAAACAATATGATTACTGCCAAACTGGGAGTAAATGGCAAACATGCCATGTTACTTTTTTATAATTAATTAAGGTAAGACCGGGTAACATTGACATGCAGGTAACATTGACACAATTTCAAATATTGCGCCTCACTTTCCTAAAAATGAAAAATGTCCGAGTTTAATGACGTCAAAATAATCATTATAGCATCGCCATCTAGTTTAGGTGGCAGCAACTTAGATATCACGTGCTCGTTGAGATAGTTGTGTGTCTCTAACCACCTGTGATGCCGGCAATCGGTTATTCTCAAAAACGAAACTTTATATAAATATCATTTTTTTTTGCATTGTGGCCATTGATTGAAAAGGTAAGTCCTTTTAAATATGTTTTAAATATATTTAGAATGAAAATGACAATTGAAGCAAGAGCGTCAAAAACTACCAATAAAAATAAAGCAACAAAAAAGACAAATGTGATTGAAAGTAGTTCCGAAAGTGAAGCAAATTTAAGTTTGGATGACGACTCAGACATGGATGTTTCCGAAAATGACCACAGTGAAGTTGAAGCGGATCTGGCAGATCAAAATAAGAATTATCAGGAATGCAAAACAAAGCCTTTAGAAGTTGGATGTTGGGTTCTCGTCAAATTTGAAGTTGAGAAGAATAGAACAGCAAAAAGAATATTTATCATTACATTGGAAAAGTTAAAGATTTTTTTTTTGGGTGAGGAAAAACTAAAGGCAACATTTCTAAGACGGAAGGAGAAGTCCTTTTGTTTATCCCAACGTACCTGACGAGTCAATTGTTTTGCTTAAAGATGTTAAAATTCTTCCCACACCTATTATTCGACGGGGCATGCATGTATTTAATGCAAATTTAATCTTTTCTGATAATGGACATCCGCTCACTATTTTCTAATCTTAGTTTAATAAATAATATTATTCAGAATTTTTTTTACTTTTTTGTAAAAAAAAAAAAACGAAATAAAAATGGGCTAAAACATTTGTTGAATGTCATTGTTACTTTATACCTGCCAAACATCGACAAATTAAGGTATTTAGCAAGTGTCAATCTTATCCAAATGGAGGATAAGATTGACACATGCAGGGTTTTAAAAAAATTGTGTTTTATAAAAAAAAAACAACCTTAAATTCAAAACTGCCTATGCAGAATCATGGACCATAAAGCTCTTTATTAGACACGGGATTTTGAAAATATTATTGCAAATTTTAACTCGGGAAAAAATAATTTCCCAAGTTGTGTAAATGTTACCCAGTCTTACCTTACTTTTAATTGATTTTTATAAACATCTATGTTGTTTTCCTGGCCAGTTTATTGTTTATTTATTTATTTTGTGTGAATATATGCGAAAATTATTCCATCAGTTTTTTTCGCTTCTCAAGAAAACAATGCATTTTTCGCGTTCCGAACAAATTTACCTTTTCTAAAGATAAGTTGTGAATCACGCTATCTGACTCGAATTGAAATTCCTCTACGAAAAAAGAAAATGATTATAAAAAGTAATATGACATGTTTGTCATTAACTCCCTGTATGGGGTAATCAAATATTGGCCCCATCATATTGTTTGGGACTATTTATGGTACTTCTGTACCAAATTTGAACCACACCGAGTCGGTGGTATTGAAAATATTTGAAAAAAAAACCGTTCGCACCCCTCTCTTTTTGGACGGTTGCTGTATTGTTAGGAACGACCTTAGAACGTAATAAAAAATTACGTGTTGGTTTATTTTTGATGTAGTATCTGCCATTAATTTTTGGTTCCATACTTTTGAATCACACTGTATGATGTGATTCAACGACAAAATTTAGATAATTTGGCGTCTGTAAGAAAAATACAGATGACACCATGATAATCTGACGGTCAAAATACATCGGAAATAATACAGTCCAGTAGGCAGAGATTTTTATGTATTCTTGAAAGATATATGGCTGGTTTTGACGGTCCCCTATATATTTTTTTGCGTAGAACACAATGCGCGGGGTCCGTAGACCTGAAACCGTCCGCTATTTTTTTTTTAAATCAACAATTTGTGAAAAAAAACGTCTTGTTTTCACAATAAAATTCCGCTTATATATCCGTTCCTTGGCATATTTTAGATAGCATATGCATATAAGAAGTGGTAGCCTATTGAATTTCCTAAATTTTAAGCCCAACCCGAAGTTTCCAAGTGCTAACTTGAAAATGACTGCTGAAGTTGAAAAAGTGACGCCATTTTTTTTGTTTATTGTACGATATTGACCGGGTTAGGCTAGAAAAATCATAAATCTCTTCAAGTTTGCGAGACTTTTTGAGATTTTGAAAAATATTAATTTGGGCCAGTGGCCAGTTCTAACGTTTTCTACGCGACTACCTTCTTTGACGCGACGACATAGTGTATTATATACAGTGTGGAACAGCCAAATGGAATAAATTCAGTAGGTCCATTATTATGCATTTTTTTAGAAAATCCTGAGACACGTCAATTTCTAATTCTAAAATGACATCTTGCGACGTAAAAATGTCATCCCTAAATTCAACCCCCTTCAGGTGACAGCTACAACCCCTAAATTTTCAAATTGGAAGTAGAGGCTTGTGATATTTCATTTGAAAGGTAGTTCATTCATTCTCTATTCAAAACTGTTATGGTTTTAAATTTTATTGCAAAATTAACAAGAAAAAAGATAAGTTTCTCCGGTGTAGGAAATTCGTTACATTAAAATAAAACCAAGGGAGTAGCCAGTATTTTTCTTGGGGGGGGGGGGGAGGGCGGTCCAATGCAGATTAAACGAAAAAGCAAAAAAAAAGGTCATTGGAGGCAACGGCAAGCGCAATCTCCCGACTATTTTGGTTTTTACTTGACCATTTCAAGACGCGTATTAAAAAAAAATGGGAGTCAAGACATAGTCACAATTCCGAGAATTTCGAAGCGGCAACAAACGCTAAAACAATATATACGTCGCGTCAAAAAAGGTAGTCGCGTAGAAAACGTTATAAAACTGGCCCAAATTAATATTTTTCAAAATCTCAAAAAGTCTCGCAAACTTGAAGATATTTATGATTTTTCTAGCCCAACCCGGTCAATAAACAATATAAACAATATGGCGTCATTGTTAATTAAGGCTTACAAAAAAACGCGATCGTTGATTACTCGAAAAGTTATTAACGGATCGAGCTGAAATTATTTTTGTAACCATACTACAAACAGTAGTCCCTCCAAGCAATTTCGAAATTTCATACTTTCGAAGTAAAAAAAAGAAAACCACTCTTTCAACTTCAGCAGTCATTTGCAAGTTAACAATAGCACCTGGAGACTTCGGGTTGGGCTTAAAATTTTGGAAATCCTATAGGCTACAACTTCAATAGGCTACAAGGAACGGAGATATAAGCGGAAATGTGAAAAAAAGACATTTTTTTCACTAATTGTTAATTTAAAAAATTAACGGACGGTTTCAGCTCTACGGACCCCACGCATTGTGTTCTACGCAAAAAAAAATACATAGGGAACCGTCAACACTAGATCTATATCTTTCAAGAACAGTTTTTGATGATTTTAGCTCCCTGCCTACTGAACTAATATTGTATAGTTAAAGTTGTCAAGTATCTAAGATCAGCAATCAGGGCACGTTTCAATAAATTACTATGGCAGTCAAGGGGTTAAATAATTCTAGATATGCGTTTTTAATATCCTACATTTTTAACAATTCCAATGAAAATCTATTAATAAACTAAAAAAAACTAATAAAATAAAAAAAAAAACTAACCTAAAAAGAAAACATTCGAGTTTCATTTCGACTCGATCGTTTTGAAATTAAAGCGCCGATACCCTTAAATCCGATACTCCCGTATAGAAGTAGCGTCGACATTTATCAGTCCCCCGGGTTCCCGTCACAATTACCGAAACTGCGAAGACTGAGGAGCTGTCAGCGTCGGTGCGGAGCAAACATAAATCTTGTTCCGAAAATTTCGTCGTCGCTCCATCAACAGTATTCCGGCTGTCGAGGAGGACGATCGCAACTCCATGCGTTACATCTTAATCATGTGAGATTCGAGTTGTTTCTGGAGTGGAACAAATGTCAATTTGCTTCTTGGTGGAACCGGTGCGGGGTTACGTGTAATTTTCTTTAAAGCCAGCGGGTTTTGGCACGTGTGAGACAGGCGCCTCGTAAGAAGGGCTTTTTAGGCCCTGTAAATTGAGAAATTTTATATAAAAAATTTAGTATACAGTAAGCGGCAGCCTAATGCGTACATTGGTGGATATTAACGACATATTAACTGATACATTTTTATGTCATAGTTAGGCGAATTTACTTGGGCCGGCGGGGCTTGGTTTTAGTGGGTATTTTTACCAGAAATCTAAAGAGCAACGTTGCGGCGAATCGTAGCTCAGGTCAGAGTCGGGTTCAGGTCACTATTAGCGCAAAGCGATGCACAGAAAATACATCAGAATAAATTAGTGAATATTCGAATAAACGTACTATGAAGCATACTACACGACGGTATTTAGGTGTGGTAATGTCAGTGGTCACTAAAAATGAAACTTAAAAGTACTTACCAATTAAAACTCTGTTAAAAAAATTGTTTGATACAAAGAGTAACATTACTTTTTAACTAGCGTCTGATATTTTGCAGGGCATATTTTTTCGTCTTTTGTTAAACAGTTGCGGTTTTATTACAGCTGAGTTTGTGTTACTTAATTAATTTTACCTTTAATCTGACGAAATATCCTTGTCTCAAAACAGGTATTATGGGAGCAGGAATTTGGAACAGGTATACCCTGGAAAAACAAGTCTTCCTTCAAGGGCAGACCTATTCCAAATATTCGTTTGGCAGGTATAAAAATTTGGCAAGTAAGACTCGAATATTTTGTCGGTTTAAAGGTAAAATTGATGAAGTAAATTCTAATCAATTGTAAGAAAACCGCAATTGTCTAACAAGAGACGAAGAAAGCAATAGTGTACATTTTAGGTCGAAATTTTATGGGCTTCGTGGGTAAGTTATTTTTTGTGCCATGTTTCGGGACCACTAACATTACCACACCTAAATACGGCTCCATTTTGTAATAATTAGCCCCTTAGTACGTTTTAATTTTCTGTGAACTATCGGTTTGTAATAATAATGACCCGAGTCCGCCTCTGTTGAGATTCGCCGAAATCTGACGTAATTACCATGTTCATGTTAGTAGCATCTGCGCATGTCAAATTCAAACTACGCCATCGCTCGGAGACTAGAGGTTTGTTGTCGTTTTGTTAATTTATATTTTATATTAGTACGCGAATAGTTGTTCGAAGGGGATGTACTGGCATATGTGTTTTAACTTGCACACATACATACGTAAAATCATTGGCAAATTACAATATTGAATAATAATTTATAAAAAAGTTAATATGGGCCGAAAGATTCGGCCCTAAAAAAGCGCGTTATTACAAGTCCGTACTTGCAAATAACAAAATTAACAGTTGAAGCAAGGAAAAGAAATTCAATTATAGTAAAAATTCGAATAGGCCCCCTTCTTCAGCTAAGCAATAACCTAGTCATAAAAAATTTGTCTTACTCGAGACAACATATTAGGATTAATTCCAAGGAACACGTCCGTTATTTTGTTTCGAAGTAGTAGTGCTTCTACAATACGCTCGTAATAACGCACTTTTCTAATCAGGCACTAGACCAGAATAAAATGTAAAATGGTATTTCAAATTTTAACTCAAATAACCCTACTAACAGACCGGATGCCTTTCATATGCCTGCGCTAGCGACTTAGATCGCGATTGATTCTCACCTCATGTTTACATCTGCTTAGTAAAGAAGTTAAATTATCAATTGCCCTTCATTCGGCTATGTACGCATTAGGGTGCCGCTTACTGTACACTACTGTTCAGTGCCCTACGGACATTGCAGAAAAAAGGGGAATTGATCAGTGAACGTCTGTCTTACTGCTAGTTCACACAAAAACAATATTAAAAACAATATTTCAGTGCGTGTTATTGCTAAAGGGTGTCTCAATCATAAAGGATGTCTAATCCATTAGTTAAAATTTTGAAATCAAAATTCTTAAAATTATTAGAAAGTTTTCAAAGAATCACTGAAAATTTGTGTATAACTTTGCTGTAGAACCTAGAGTGCGCTACAAAATGTACTCTTGGTTGATAACAATTGGTCATAACTTTTTTTCTCAGTGTGTGTACGAAAGTTTTAATAGAAAAATATTATTCTCTTATCTATTTTACATAAATAAGATATGTCGATAAAGTTAACCGTTTTCGATGTATTTACAGTTTTTCCATTGGATGCAATTTAATTTTAATTTTTTAATAAGATAAAAGTTTGTATCTTTAATTACGTAAAACTACCGTAGTAAGCTTTGGTTATTTGGAAACAAATCGTGGTAGTGACAATTAACTTATTGACAAGTAATTTATCTCAAACTATGAATTCTTGTAAATTTGTGTGTAGAACTAATAATATCGTCTGAAATATATAACCAAATCACAATTTTTTTAAAAATTAGTTTGATCGGTTAGGAAAAACTGGGTCGTTTCGTCCTAAAAAAAAAGAGATGTGGCCGACATCTCTTTTTCCGAAAAAAACATTACTTCAAAACGAGAGGAGCATATTTTGCTTCGTGTAACGGAAAATCCTGAAATAAGTTTGAGATGAATGTCTGCGGTTGTAAATGTATCCAAATCATTTGTTCTTTGATTATTTCATAATGAAAAACTGTACCCGTATCACTTTACCCCAGTGCAGAATTTACTACCAGTCGATTTTCCAGCTAGAGAACAATTTTGTCTTCGATTCATAGACCGGCATAATGGAGATCTAAACTTTTTAAGCAAGGTTATGTTTACAGACGAAGCCACATTTTGGGGGCGTTTTCAACTTAAAAATAAAATGTGGGACAATGAAAACCCACATACACGGGGTGAGCCAGAAAGAATGGGCCAACACTAAACTGGAGATACTAGACTTCAAAATATTATGATTGAGTTCAACATGTCTTATACCAATGTCGCTGATTTAAGAGATACAGCGTGTTCAAAGTTTAAATTTTATTTTGAAATTTCTCAATAATTGAGAAAGTTTTGATAGAATAAATCTGAAAATTGGTGGTTTTATGTTTTTTAGTGTGAGAATTACGAATTGTAAGCTTATTTTAATGTCGCTCCTAAAGGGCGCTAGTTTCACCCTATTATTTAGGTAAATTGAAACATATTTTTTTATCTGTGAGTTACAGGTATGCATAAAACACGTTGAGAATCTAAAAGAACGCTTAATTTTACAGAGAATTAAATAAAGTACTATGGTGTAGGTCGTCTAAATCTATCGGTTTTTAAGTTATTTGCATTTAAAGGGTTCAATGTATTTTGTTGATTTTTTTAGGCGCTGATATTCTATATTTTTTCTAAGTAGGCTTGTGTCAACATTTGCTAAATTTACATATTATTATATTATTAGATTATTATTTGTGCAAGAGGACCAGCTAGTAATCAGAAAACGCCATGACAATAATTTGTCTAACAGTGAGATGCGTTATATGATTTGTATTTTTGCTCAGGCAAATTTTAACGGACATGAGTAGATATCCACAATTATTACCCAGAAAGAAGGCAACCTAATCACAAACTTTGCAGAAATCTTTTCAATCACTTAGGCGAAACTGGATCTTTTCCCCCAAAAAGTGACCATGGTCCTCCGAAAACTATCACAGTGGATAAAGATGAAATTTTAATTCATGTTTCGAAAAATCCACGTGTAAGTACTTGTCGGTTAAGTGCGGCAACGGGGCTAAGCTAATCGTCCATTTGTAGAATTTTGAAAAAAGAAATGCTCGATTCAGATTTTCTTAATACGATTTTATTTACCGATTAGGCGACATTTACTAGACGGGGAGTTTTTAATTGGAGGAACACAATCATTTGTGGGATTCCGAAAATCCAGATCCTGTAAAAGAAAGACATTTTCAATGTGCGTTTAGGGTGAACATTTGCTGTGGTGTAATTTCTAATTTTGTCATTGGACCTTTTGAATTCCCACCCAATCTAACTGGACCTCGTTACTTAAACTGTCCTCAATATCATTTTAACGAGCTCCTAGAAGATGTTTATGTACGACGGAACGCCACCCCATTTTGCCTTGCCAGTAAGCCAATATTTGCATGAGCATTTTCGACATCGGTGGATTGGCCGTGAAGTGAATTTATTTGACCACCGAGAGGCCCAAACCTAAACCCTCTGGACTTCGCTTTATGGTGAAATTTTAAGGATTTATTTACTGTTGCTTTGATTTCTTCTATCTATCAAAAATCATAATAAATTTAAATTTAAAATAAACAGTTGGTGTGTTATTGTCGCTATTTCGATCATAATAGTCCAATCAACGAGCGAAAGCCCCCCATGTAAATTGGTCATTAATTGTTATCAGCAAACAAAAAATATGGTCGTGCAGAGAAAGAAATTCTAAGAAAGATAGCGTTTTTTGCGACTCGAGTTTTATTGGCGAACATTACCCAAAAAAATTCGCAAAAGTCAAAAAAAACGTTTTTTTTTTTGCAAATAAAAAAAAAGCTTCAAGTCCTACACAAGAAAGTTAAATTTGAAAGTTGTAGGTCTTAAAAATGCGCGTCGAATGAGATGTGAATCGGTTCATAAACATTTGAGAAAAATTTAAAAAAACGTCAAAAATCGCAATTTCGTATTTTTGCTGTATAAATTCCAATTTTGTTTGAACAGACTTATTGTTAACTAGAAATACAGCCCAAGACAAGAGGAAAATGACCCTTTCTTCAAAAAATTCAAAAAAGTTTTATTTTTTTCGAGTTTTAACGATTTAAAAAAAAGACGTTTTCAAAAATCAGCTTTTACAGAGGCAACAATGATCGTACAGAAACGATCGTGGGCTCATTTTATTCGCGAAGACTTGTACTTTTATGCTATTAAAAAACCAAATCGCTTTTATTTAATTTTTGCATACAAAAATGCGTTGTAAAATTGTATCATTTTTTCGAACCGGTTTTTTTTCGAATAACTTCTTTAATTTTGGTGTTACATTTTTTGGCCAGTGCATATTTGAAAACTGGCATTCAAAACACGCATTCAAAAAAAATGAAGGTCCTACGACCTCAGAGAGCCGAGATATATATATCAATTTTTTTTAATTCCTGACAGCGCTGTATACGTCCGATTGACTTCATTTTTACACGAAATAGATCTCAAAGACTTTTACTTTCTTAAAAAGAATATTTCAAATCAATTCGCATAAATTAAGTTGACATAATTGTTTGCGAAAGTACAGCGTTGGGTGGCACGCGCTAGCCAACACACGGCGACAGAGTGGACGGACACTCCGCTTGAGCGCATCGAAAACTAAACATGATTTCAAATCGATCGCGCTCGCAAAATTATCTTTTCCTCCGCTTAAAAAAATTATCTCGGCTCCCTGACGTCGTAGGACCCTCATTTTTTTTAAATGCGTGTTTTGAATGCCAGTTTTTAAATATGAAACGGCCAAAAATGTAAAACCAAAATTAAAAAAGTTATTCGAAAAAAAAAACGGTTCGAAAAAAATGATTTATTCAAAAATTAAATAGAAGCTATTTGGTTTTTTAATAGCATGAAAGTACAAGTCTTCGCGAATAAAATGAGCACATGATCGTTTCTGTACGATCATTTTTGCCTCTGTAAAAGCTGATTTTTTGAAAATTTTCGTTATAATTCGAAAAAATAAGGCTTTTTTGAATTTTTGAAAAAGGATCATTTTCCGCTTGTCTTGGGCTATATTTGTTAACAAGAAGTCTGTTCACACAAAATTGGAATTTATACGACAAAAATACGAAAACGCGAATTTTGACGTTTTTTTTAATTTTTCTCAAATGTTTCATTCGACGCGCTTTTTTAAAACCTACAACTTTCTAATTTAACTTTCTTGTGTAGGACTTTGTTTTTTTATTTGCAAAAAAACCGTTTTTTTGACTTTTTGCGAATTTTTTTTGGTTATGTTCGCCATTAAAACTCGAGTCGCAAAAAACGCAGTCTTTCTTAGAATTTCTTTCTCTATACGAACATATTTTTTATTTGCTGATAACAATTAGTGACCGGTTTTCTCCCCGTTGATTGAGCTAATAAAGCTAAAACTTTTGGCTCTCCGTGATTACCGTATTTAATTATCTTTATAATAAAAACTTCAGAATTTGACAGTTCTAATATTCGGGATCAATTCCACGGCATACTATGACGTTGTTTTTTTCTTACGATATGTTTCGTTTCACCTCAAAAATATCTCGTCACCATCTCTGGCACCATAACTCAGCACACCTCGAGTAACCATCGAGTAATGCGTCTCTGCTCCTTCCAGCTTAGGTCCTTTAAACGTAATTAATCCAAGTCCGGATTTCCCGAATTACCAATCGGACAAAAGATTGGAGAACAAAGGTGTAGTACACGGATTAGATAATGGGGATCCACTAGGCCAGATGGTGGCGCGGGACCGTACATCACAAAGACAAATGGCCACTAAATTCACGTCCGGCGTCGGCGTAGCGACGGAACCCTTCCATGGAGTGGCGTCGCGACGACCTACTCGGACGCCGGGCCGTAAAGCGTCCTCCGCCGCGTATAAAACTAATTTAATTAGGAAAGAAGATAAAGGCACGAACTGAACGTGTAGACTTCACGAAGAAGGTGCGTTTGGGATTCAAGGTTTAACACCGACGATTTTTCATCCATCACAAAAGTACCTATTGCTCGTATTTTTAATAATTTCGTTTATTTTGATGTGTTGAGTACGAATCTGGCGTTAGAATTGCCCCATCATTTTCAATTTTTCCCTTAGGAACAAAAATCCCCTAGAAAAGAGTGAATCTTGGCAACTCTTGAGGTATACACATGATGATAATCTTCTAAAATAAATGACTAAAATATTATTTGAACGTTCTAACACCAGTTCAGAGACATCTGTGGTTTGGCACCAATGGATTCCGCACCAGCAATTCAGCTTTCAAGCTCCGCTTCGATGAATCTGTTAATGGGTCTTTCTCTATACAAATTTTCAAAAAATCGAAAAATTTTTTTACGGATTTTACTAATAAATATCTTCAAAAACATGATACAAAAGGTTTTAGAGCGATATCTTAATTCTAAAATTATTTTTAAGCGTATACAGTGAGACTCTGTGAGAGAGCATTTTTTCGACGCTTTCCTGTTTCGATAATCTTGACTCCCCACCTGTTTTTAACATCTGCTTCGACCTGATTCACTCTATACTGTGATCTCTTTCTATAACATACATCTCACTACACAACACACTACACAACGTGTTAGTCTATAAGCAACGTATATTTTTTAATTTCCTTAACAATTTAAAGATTTAAGAAAAACTACTTGACCAATTGCTCTGATTTTTGAATATGTTATTGTAAACATTTATGGCTATCGCATGAACTAGAATCGTTTTGATTGGTAAAAAAATTTCCGATTTTCACCCGATTTTCCACCCTCAAAATTAGTTTTTTTCGAAAAATGGCCCCATTTTATTATTTTTTTTTAAATAAAAAAAAATCCCATTTTTTTATTTTTTTTTTCAGATCATCCAGTCGCCCAAAATCATGCCCGTAGTCATTTCTTGATGTTTTTTTTTTTAAATCCGTGTCAAAAATAAAATTTTTAAAAATCTAGATTTTTTTTATAATATTTAAACGTCAATAAACATACCTGCAAATTTTCAAAACGATATCTATTTTTTTCTATGAAAAAAAAATTAACAACAATTTTTTTTTGAAAATCGTAACCAGAAAGACCCCTTAATTGTCTTCAATCTCATTTTCTATATTTATTTGACTTCAATTCGTTCATTAGTCCATTTTCGTGAAAGCAATATACCAAATCACCTTTTCCATTTGGACAAAAAAAAATCTGAAACATTTTTCTCTATCTCTATAAGAACTCACTCTCACGTCGAAGCTACTATTTTTTTTTCTTTAATTTCGAAGCCAAGAATTTCGCTTCAGTCTCAATGAGTCCCAGATCTAGTTCATAGAGATTTTCCAATCCTGGAACAAGGTTGTTGGTGGTGAACCAGTTGTGGTATCGGACCTCAATTACGGGGTTAATAAAGGGACCTCAATTGAGGGATCAAACTACATGGGGTACACGTATTTCCGAAATTTTCAGTATACAATTGGCCGTTGAAGAATAATAACGGCTGGTGGTGATAAAATCCATAGAAATGTGCAGTTCCTGTCGTGACCACTAGGGTTCGGAAAGTGTGATATAAAGCAGGGCTGGACTCAGAAGTAAAAATGTGTTAATAATGTATGTACATACCTATTGCTTGTGTCTTTCAGAAACACGGACTGTCCTCATTGCTTGAGTGGACGTTGCCACGACTACTACGTAGTCTTTCTGCATTTATTCTCGTTAAACGCGAGCGATTTGGCCTATATACATATATGGTTGTAGAGGTAAGATGATCGTTCCACATCTATTGAAGGTGCAAATTCAAAATACTTCACATGGACAGAGGACGACATACCACGCACATTATTTTCACGAATTTCGCACAGTTTTTTTTATTACTAAGGCCCCTGCACAATTAACATAAACGTAAAATTAACCGCAACCACAAAGATGGAGTATATGAAACTAATGTTCTTGTCTACAACTAATTCAGTTAACATTAGCATTAAGAATGACCTTCAATCGTCAATAACCGTAAACATAAAGATGAAATTATTTTATCTTTACGCTTAAAATTCGTTTTGCCAGTTATACCAACCTTGTGTCTGTACTTTCGTGAAATATGGGTTAAGGGTTACGCTAAACACAGTAGTAATCAACACTAATTAATACTAAATTACTACAATATTAGTTAACAATTCGATATCCATAATTTCTTCTAATTCCAGTGTCGTTTCTGATTTTTCACACAAAATGTTTAATTTAGTGAAATTGGTTAAACTGAATCCTCTATGCGGGAGTTTTAAAATATACACGATTTTACGCAGATTTGTTGTGGACAAAACATAAAAATTACAGTTACGCTTATGGTTATGGTTGTGGTTCGCTCAATTGTGCAACAGGACTAACAGTTGTTTGTTATCACTAACACCAGTACATTATTACTTTTTACATCAACAGAGGACAATGAACGTGTTACTATTAACCTTACTAAAAATATAAAAAAAAAAAAAAAAAAAAACACACCAACCCAAACCCCCCCCCCCCCCCCACCCCCCCCCCCCCCCCCCCCCCCCCCCCCCCCCCCCCCCCCCCCCCCACCCCTCCCCCCCACCCCCCCACAAAAAAAAAAATAAAAAAAAAAAAAAAAAAAAAAAACACAAAAAAACAAAAAAAAAAAAAAAAAAAACAAAAAAAAAAAAAAAAAAAAAAAAAAAAAAAACCCCCCCCCCCCAAAAAACAAAAAACAAAAAAAAAAAAAAAAAAAAAAAAAAAAAAAAACATAAAAAAAAAAAAAAAAAAAAAAAAAAAAAAAAAAAAAAAAAAAAATATTTAAAAAAAAAAAAACCCCCCCAAAAAAAAAAAAAAAAAAAAAAAAAGGGGGGGCCGGGCCCCCGTTAAACACAATTTTTTCCCTAACCCTAGGTATCACACTTGGAAGCTAACAATTGAAATTTTTTCTAAAAATTCTTCAGTTGTAAAGGAAAACTCGTTAAGGCTGGGCTATTTTTTATCGAATTGAGTTATAAGTGGGTTGAATTACATAAGCAATAAGTACGTATTTTCGAATTTTCAGCATGAATGCATATTCTCAGGATGAAATTGGCCATGTAAGAATAATAATGACTAATATAGATACAATAAATACCTAAAGATATAAAGTTTTTAGGGCGAAATCCATGGCTGCCACAGCAATCTTATTACTATTTATTTTTCCAGCAAATATCATGTTTTTCTAGGGATAAACCGATCATGGTGGCAAATTATTTCAGAAGATTTTCAGTATGATACTAGTCGTGCCTTATGTGTTGCAGCAAGATTGCAGCGTAGAAAAGTTGTGTGATGAAGCAATTTTAATTGAGTTACAATAATGGAGTTTGTTGGACACTAGATTTTCTATATGTGACTGTGTTACCTAAATAATGGAAAGTAAATTTATTTTTTGGTCTGTTCAGTTGTTGTTTTAGGTCGTTTATTATTTGATGCAAAAAGTATTAAAATCATCATGTCGATCCAAAACCAAACGAGACCACGATCTTCGTCAAAAAAATTAGAAATTTAAAAAATGTGGGACTGGTGTAAATTTTCATCACATTTTTCTGCATCTCCCCCTAAACAATTACGAGCAAACGAAAACGATTGACGAGCAAACGACAAGCTGGCGATCTATATCGAAAAAACACCAAATTTCAATTTCAATTTCGCGGAGGTAACTTTTGACTGTCCGAAGATTTCACAGTGCTACCCCGATCTTTGACCCTCGGGAATGTTGCGCCCCAGCCTGACCTCAAGCGCTCCAGTGTCTGTGGAGGCGCTGGCGCTGGACGTGCTTAATTATGTATTTCCGAGCAAATAACACACACAATGCACGAAGTGGTGTCTACGCGAGAAAATTAATATGTAATCCGCACTTCGCTTATGTTTGTTATTAGCGGCGTCAAATTAAACTTGTAAAAATCCGCAGGGAATTTAGAATGCAACTCGTAGTATCACTGTTATTATGAGTTCCATATGTCGCTTTTTAAATTGGACTTAATAATGAGATATGGCCGCGTCAAATTTACGATTCCTTTGTATGCTAATGAGCCGGTTTTTAAAATACCACGTTTTAAAGTGGGTTATTAAATATATATGTATATATTTTATTTAAAACGCATTACAAGATCCCTTAAGGTTAAGACACTCTGATCTTTTATGCAGATCAATAAGTAATTTTTAATTTTTGCTAACCTACATTATTACGTTTGAAAATTTTTAAAACTAAGGCCTTACTCATTAGTTGCCTTGTGTTCTAGTACCTTTACTACATGTAGCACTGATACAGCACTATAGTCTGCTTTTAGACGAGGAAATTTAGCATAAAAAAGAGTCAAACCTCCAAAATTTCTGCAGTAAGATGGATTTTGACGTAATTAGGCTCGTTGGATTTCTTGTAAAATTTAGAAAAAATGTTACCTATTTTTGTCATATACAAATCATAAACTAATGCACCTTATGCATTTTGCATATTATGTTAGTGCAAAAAATCATAAAAATACATTTTTGGGGCTGCAATTTTTTTCGCTGTACAATTCTATTTTTTTCAGTCAAAAAAATCATAATTCGAGAATACATTGTCGAAACGGGCTGAATTATGGTTACTCGGGGGTTTTTGGGGTCGCTGATCACGAATACGTTGTTAGTTTTGTTGTCCGTTACACTCTGGAGGACCAGGAATCCTGGTCACCCCCGAGGTCTTGGAAAGTACGCTTCAAGACGCGTATTTAAAAAAAAATGGGGGTCAAGATATTATAGTCACAATTCCGAGAATTTCGAAGCGAATGGGCCTGGCGACCAGGGCTCCTGGTCCTCCAGATGAAACGGACAACAAAACTAACAACGTATTAATGATCAGCGACCCCAAAAATCCCCGTGTAACCATTTTTGTTTAGTTTCAGGCCGAATTCGAGGGAAAACCTCGGGAATGGGCCTGGCGACCAGGTTTCCTGGTCCTCCAGATGTAACGGACAACAAAACTAACAACGTGTTCATGATGAACAACCCCAAAAACCCTCCGAGTAACCATTTTCGTTTAGTTTCAGGCCGAATTCAAGGGAAAACCTCGGGGATGGGCCTGGTGACCAGGGTTTCGGGTCCCCAGGTTCATCGGGGTCCATTTCTGACATCAGAATTCGTGATCAGCGACTCCAAAAACCCCCGAGTAACCAAATTCAGCCGATTTCAACAATATATTCTCGAATTATGATTTTTTCTTTAATTGGCTGGAAAAAATGCACCCCAAAAATGCATTGTTTAGGTGCAGTAATGCAGTTTCTGATTTGTATATGACAAAAATAGGTAACATTTTTTCTAAATTTTACAAGGAATCCAAAGAGCCTAATTACGTCAAAATCCATCTTACTGCGGCAATTTTGGAGGTGGAATGCTAAATTTCCTCGTCTATTTGTACTATCACTATTTCACTAAATCAAAAGGCTTCGTCCTCTTAAGTCTTCTTAACTGGCTTGTATTGTCCAGGAGCTGGATGGCCTCGACATGCATGTGACGGTACAATGTTTGTTCATGGGTGCTGACAAATTTGGTGATGGTTTGATAAACAATATCCATTTGAAAGTCTCGATGGATGTCTCTGTTTCGATAGTACCAGGGTTCATCAACAATGTTTCTTAGTACTTTGTTCTGGAAACACTGGATCACAATTACATACAGTCTATATATAATATACAGTCTACATATAACAAGAAGCAATTTGTTATATATAGACAACTTGGAGTTTCGTCCAAGTAACCAATACATTTTTTTTCAGTTTGAGGCTCAACTCTTCACGTTTCTTTTTGACTGAATGAACTCTCCAGCGGAGTCTAGCGTCTAAAGTCATCCCCAGATATTTAGCTGGTCAGCATAAGGTATCTGGGTATCGTTGATTTCAATTGATATATGTATGTTGCTTCCGTTTGTTAGTAAAGTCTACATTTCTACATGTATAGACTTGTTCTTATTTAGTTTGATGCACCAACAAGTTTTAGTCCAGGTGATGATTTTATCAATGGAGATTTGAAGTGTTTCTGCAACCTCTTCATGATCTCCTCCAACAGCAATGACTGCGTTGTCATCAGCAAATGTTGCTATTGTTTCATTTTCTAGATTTGAGGTATCACTAGTACAATATATAATACTAGTACTGGACCTAGTACCTCGTGGAACGCCTGCTCTGATTTTTTTGGTTCAGAATAAGCATCATCTTGTTTTATTTTAAAATATCTTTCTGATAAATAAGATTGTAAAAGTTGTGCATATTGTCGTAGTGTGGTTCTAAACATGAAGAAGAAAATTAATGTGGAATGGAAAAACTGTGTCATTATTCGTTTAGTGTGCCTAACTTACTTTCGATGTTTGGTTTAATGTGGATGAAGTCAGTTATATCATAATCACACAAATGACTCAACAAAAATTAAGGGAGCAATACATTTTTAGTAGCTTTTTTGGTGTTTTTTGAAGGGTTGTGTTTTTATGTACAACAGTCGTATCGAGATGCAAAAATATTTTAAAACTGCAAGCTTCTACTTTCAAGATCTTATGGCAGAAAACCCTTGTGAGCTCTGGTTATCACGCAATCAATCATACGAAATAGCGCAAAACAAAACAAAATTTTAAGGGTCTATGGGCTCAGGAATTTTTTTTTAGCTATATCAATTCATAGATCGCTTAGCTTATTTATGCAGCTTCAATTCTTTTTTGAGTCTATACGTCAGTTTATTTATATTTCATTTTGAATGGAAAATAATCCTTTTGTCTTTAATCATCGATATATCAGGAATGATCACACAGTAAATTTAAGAGCAGTTTTAAAAACTTGAATAAACCCCTTACAAGAACTATTCTGGTTTTTTTTTGAGAAAAACCAGGATAACCCCCTATCTTGTTTTTTTTTTTTGAGAAAAAAATTTTTTTTCTCTCAACATTAATTTGGAAAACTACAAAAAATGTTTTTATTGTTTTTTAAGCAGTAAATATACTGCTATTTTACAAATATTGAGGAGAAGACTAATGTCAGGTTTTTTCATAGATAAATGTACCCCCAATAACCCCGTAAATTTTCAAATTGATCTGAACCATTTGAATTGATCCATTGAACCGTTTTTCCGGACCGAATGATCAAAGTTTTACAAGACAATTAAAGGAACAAGTGTAGTGTTCTTAAATAATACGTAATCATGGTCAAAATGAAAAAAAAAACATTTTTTTCCGAATTTTTTCACGTTTGCATTAGTTACTTTAGTAACATCAAACCTGGCAACATTAGTCTCCACTTTATTTTTGAAAAGTAGGGGTAGATTTAATAAAAGCTATAAAAAGTCATTTTTTGTACTGTTTTCAAGGACTTTTTTTCATTTAAAGTTGAACAAGCTAACTGATCTATGATTGGTTTAATTTAAAAAAAAAAAAGTCACGAGCCTGTGAACCCTTAAAAAATATTGAAAAATTTTTGTCTTGTCCTATTTCTTATAATTACGCGATAACCAGAGTTTACAAAAAATTTCAGCCATAAGATAAAAAACCAAAAAAATTAAAACTTTTGTTCTTTTAGTTTTTTGGAGTAGTTGTTTAAAACATATCAATATGTACTCTATTTCCATTCTAAATTGAAAATAGGTAGAAAAAAAGCAAGGTTGTCAGATATATTTTCTAAAATTGCTAAGCTCACTATACAAGCATACTTCATACTTCAGTAAACTGTTAGTTCGTGACGTTCTTAGAAAGCTAGTTTGGAAATATTTAAAAAAAATACATAGATATAAATTTATTAGTTAGCATTAAAATAAAGCGTTTAAAATTGCTCGAAAAAAATAATTATAAATTCAAACAACTTTATGTATATTACTATACTTAAGAAAATTTTGAAGAGCCGGCAACGGCGGCTCAGGCGGCTGGCGGCACAGAGTAAAACCACTGGCGGTAACACCGGTCAACGAGATTATTAGACTACTTTGCATTTAATACATTGCTAAGACTTCTTCGGTCCACTGTGCCATAAAATTTTTACGACGTCGTTAAAATGATTTACGACTTTAGGCACTCAACTTGTTTAAGGCGCCAATGACGTGTATTTCAGCTAGGTTTATTAACACGACAATTTTTTGAGATTGTCTGGCTAAATGAGCATTATTTACAGCAAATTATATTACAAATATTAAGAGTTTTGTATGCAGGCTAATTTTAATCTCCTGTATTGATTTGAATGAAAAAAATGATTTCACAATTTTCGAATTTATAAAAGATATATGCACGCCCATGGAATCATAAAGTTGCACCGCGTTTTTTTGTTCCCCAGGCGTATTTATCATTTTCAATTAAAATTAGAAGGACTATATACCATTGTTAACACTTTAAATTCTATTTAGTTAGTCTAACAAATATCAGAGGTTTCAAATTTTCAGACTGCCACTGCATCTCCACTTGTAGTATACCACTACCTGTAATTCCGTATTCAATTAAATCAGTTCAATCCAGTAATAAAAAAATGAATACATTTTTATGTCATTTGTAATGACAGATATTTAATGTGAAACCGAGAGGCTTCAAAGCAAACCGACCGCATATTTTCATCCGTGAAAGGGGAAATATGCATCAAAGTCAGCTTTATACGTTAAACATTTTAATTTTTTAAACCACTATCCGTTTCATGCCCTCCAAATGCTGAACGGCTAGTTTGCCACCAACATCAATAGACCCATTTTAAATGGGCCACCCGCGTTTTAATCCAACGCCACTGAAAAAAACATTTTTAAATGCGAAAATAGAGTAGTCAATGTTGGTTTAACGAAGGTGCTGCTTCATCGACGGGAAAAACGAATAACGGAAAACTAACAGGAAGACAGATATACCATAGGTGCAAATTTGCTGGAGTAAAAAGATTTAATGTATAGTAAAACGTCTAAGAACGCTGCTAGCAAGATATTTTTTTTGTCATATTTGTACAGAGTTGGACAGCGAAGATGAAATTATTTTAATACTGTTTTGCCTTTAGTACTACAAAGAACATTCAATACATCTGATAAATGGAAACAAGAAAGAAATGGTCAATATTATCACCTTCTCCTTAAATAAAAAAAAACACAGCATGATTTTCGAATATCTGAGAATGGAGATAGATACGTTTAATAAATATATACTGGCAAAAAATAATGACAAAAAAGTTATGAGATGTTTGCCATTAGCGCCCTCTATATTATAATAAAATTTTGGATGTTGTTTGCGACTATTTATTGTGCTTCTGTACCCAATTGGAGCTATAAGTACCGAGTCAATGCCGAGTCAATGATTTTGAAGATCTGTTCTGTTAAGAACGACCCTAGAGCAGAACAAACAAATACGTGTCGGTTTATTTTTTATGTAGTAGCTGTTACTAAATTTGGTCCCATATTCTTGAAACACCCTGTATAATTTAATAGCATATTTAATTAAGGAAAATTGCATAATTATCCTTAGGAGGACATTTTCCATCACCAGTGGCAATGCATGATAAAAACGGGCTAACTATACAGAAGAGGTGATAAAAACTGTTGTAGTCACCTCCTGATAACGCCAATATGGCTGACGAAACGTGAGCGTTCAGTAAAATACGGTGAGTGTGAAAGAAGTATATTAAAATGATTTGCTTTTGCCCTAGTCAAATAATAACAATATTCTCATTATTTGAAATCGCATAAAACAACCTGTGCACATATTCCTTCAATTATTAACGAGGTATCAAGTTTTTCAAATTGAAAATGGAACTAAATGAAAAAAAACGTACCATTAACGTAGCATTGGAGTAAATATTTGCACGTGTGATTATTTTTTTTTTTATAAAGTGAAACCGAGCGCCGTTTTACTTTTATGTACATCCTTTATGCAGCTAGCGTGTGTGCAGGTGCATCATTAGTAACCACATTGTTAGTAACCACAAGGAAAATGGCATAATTAAGGAGGACATTTTCCATCACCAGGGACAATGCATGATAAAAACGGGCGACACTATACAGAAGAGATGATAAAAACTGATCTAGTCACCTCCTGATAACGCCAATATGGCTGACGAAACGTGAGCGTTCAGTAAAATACGTTGAGTGTGAAAGAAGTATATTAAAATGATTTGCTTTTGTCCTAGTCAAATAATAACAATATTCACATTATTTGAAATCGCATAAAACAACCTGTGCACATATTCCTTCAATTATTAACGAGGTATCAAGTTTTTCAAATTGAAAATGGAATTAAACGAAAAAAAACGTACCATTAACGTAGCATTGGAGTAAATATTTGTACGTGTGATTATTTTTTTTTTATAAAGTGAAACCGAGCGTTGTTTTGCTTTTATGTACATCCTTTATGCAGCTAACGTGTGTGCAGGTGCATTGTTAGTAACCACATTGTAATATAAATTAATATTTTATCAGGAATTAAACAAATTTTATATTTAAAACGTTTGATAAAATATTCTGATTTTACCTTATTTGTATGGTTGCTTTCAACTTAATTCAAACAGTAATTTTCCCCTTAGGCTTGCACCTGGACAAGCGGCTTACATGGCAAAAACATATATTCACCAAGCGCAAACAATTGGGACTGCAAATACGGAAATTATACTGGTTAATAGGTCGCTGGTCACAGTTGTCGCTGAGAAATAAACTTCTCCTGTACAAGGCTATACTTAAACCAATCTGGACTTACGGTATCCAATTATGGGGACCAGCCTCTCATTCCAACATCGAACTAGTACAGAGATTTCAGAATAAAATGTTGAGGATGGTAACCAACGCTCCTTGGTACGTCACAAATGAACAGCTACATCATGACTCTACAAGTTAATACAGTCAGAACAGAAATTACGCGACACACAAAGACATATAAGGAGAGAATCTTAAACCACCCAAACCGCTTAGCAAAAGCCTTAATGGAGGAAACTCAGACGACTCATAGACTGAAACGGAAAATGACCCAGGATTTATTTAAATCCTTGTAATATAAAGTAGGATGTGACATAGGCCACATACCAAGCATGTCATGACAGACCCCAATAAACCTACTATTCAATGTCCCAGAATAGGCGACAGATTGTAGTACACAGAGACAAAAACAAATTCCCCAAACATGAGGTTAGTTTATTCTCACTCAAATGCACTCAATTGATGCTACTATGGATAGTCATGTTCCCTCTTTCAATACGTATCAGTTTCAAATAGCTTCCTAAGTTTTGGCTCTGGCTCTTTGAATCAAACTCTCTATCATTATTGTCTAATTACAACTAGTCACTTGATTCCTTTCATCAATTTCTTTCATTTGGTACTCGAAACAGATCTCAGAACCCATTGGTGAAGATAATATTTTCTAGTGCTTTACAGTCCAACCCACATTGAGCAAAACAAAGACAACTTGAAGCAGAAACAGTTTAACACTTGTGACTTCCTTCTGTAAACTCTCATACACTCACATTCACGATCTCATATAGTTGGCTGTAGATACCAAACAGCAATAGTAACGTCGAAGAATACTGATGAGAATAAACATGCATTTGCAAGCTGAAGCACATAATTTTCGTTCTCTTTAGAGCCTTATACCAAGGCATCTAGTCCCATAATGCCACGAAATGGTATTTTTTATTGTATAAGCCACTTTTATAGCATTCTCTTGCTTAAAGTTGGTTACTTCTTTCACGGCATTATACACATTGTACTCAGTGTATCACCAGAAGCAAATTTTAACTCCCACCGGGTTATATACTGAGTATAATGTGAGAAAAGCAGATACATACATACAGGATTTGTCCGGAAAGTAATGGAGTGAGCTTTGAAAAAGGTTGTACAAATCTTTAGAAACTTTCAAAATATTCCCCGCGTCCACACATCGGTCAGCGGGTCTTAGCATCAAAAGCCGAAAGTCGTTCGAGTCGCCTTTAAAGCGTCGGTGCAAGCCTTCTGAATGTTTTTCACCGACACAAAATTCTGTCCTTTCATTGGTGTTTTGAGGCGCGGAAACAGAAAAACGTCTGGGGGGGGGGCACATCGGGGCTGTAGGGAGGCTAGGGAACAACGGTGATGCCTGCCTGGATGAGGTAATCGACCACGAGGAAGCAGGTGTGCGAAGGCGCATTGTCATGGTGAAGCTCCAGGATTTTGAGATGTCTAAGCGGACGCGATTCACCCTGCGTTTCAGCCGCTTCAACACCTCGACGTAAAACTTTCCGGTTACGGTTGTCCCCTGCGGAACGAACTCATGATGGACCAATCCCCGGCAATCAAAAAAGACAATCAGCATTGTCTTCATCTTTGACCTGGACATCCTGGCCTTCTTGGGGCGAGGGGAGTTTGACGTGTGCCATTCCGCACTTTGCCGGATCGTATTCAATTGCCGTACTTTCGTCCCCGGTAATGACGTCATCAAGGAAAGCGGGGTTGTCTTCGCAGGTGTCCAAAAGCTCTTGGCAGATTTCAACGCGCCTCGCTTTTTGATCGTCCGTTAGCACTTTTGGCACGAGCTTCGCGCACACCTTCCTCATTCCTAAAGACTCCGACACAATTTCGTGAACAAATGGTTTTCGTAATGTCTAATGTTTCGGAAATTAAACGGACACTTAGACGACGGTCAGTATTCAACAAGTCACGCACACGTTTCACATTGTCGTAGGAACTGGAGGTTGATGGCCGTCCAGCGCGGTTCTCTTCGTTGACATCTTCCCGACCCTCTGCGAAGGCCTTGTGCCACCGGAAAATTTGCCTGCCCGAAAGACAATCGACGCCGACAGCCATCTTCAAAATTGGAATGGTTTCCACAGCACTCTTCTCCAGTTTCACACAAAACTTGATCGCCATCCTTTGCTCAAGCGAACGTTGCATTTTTTCTTGCACCGGGTCACTGTAACGACTCTCAAAGAACGAGTGATGGGACCGCTACAACGACCGGTAGCCAACTGACGCTTGTTGGATCTTGTTGCCAGATCCCCCCCACCACAATCCTAGCACGTAAAGCGCGGGCTGGCGCGTACAGTCTCGGGAAAAAAATCACTGACATTACTTTCCGGACAAACCCTGTACATCTTCACTATCTAACACCAGTCGAGTGGTTTGGTATGATACTCATAGCAAATGCGTCAACAATAGACAAACGTTTATTAAGTGATTGTTGTTAAATGACAATACCATGAACTGGCATAATGTTCTATCTGATTTTGTAGTAGCATCATTAAGTTCGTAGTGTTTTTAATGTATTAGGAACTATCTTTTACCAAACAAAATTCTGTGCTAGAGGGTCTTAAAATTGCATTACACTCTTAAAGTTGAATTACGTTACATTACAGGCTTAGTGAATGATTAGACATAATTCATTTGTGATTGTACTTGGTATGATGATTGCGACGATCAATATCGTAAATTCATTTTCATTTTCGAGGTCCTTGGAGAGCGCCCTTCAGACCTACATAAGTGGCGCTACTGCTTCCTTCAATGTTATTAGAAGCAATCCATTATCTCCCTGCTCACTTAACAATGAGAAGACTCGATGTTCTTTCGTTTTATTACGCGGACACCTTTTTGTTTCCTCACGCGGTTTTTCATAAACCAGGTGGCCCACTATTTTATAACTCCAATTTAATGAATTCGTTCCTTACTTTATGCACACGGCGTGCATACAAATGAGCCTCAATTAGTCCGTAAAAGGGCAATAAAACGGAAACATTGCACCATTAAATTAATCGCGGGTAAATACCTGTATGCGTCCGCCTCTATTAATATGTTAATGGACGTGGAAGGCATCGCAACGGAGTTTATTAGCATATCCCATATTTCCCATTTGTATAGGCATTACGGATTCCTAAGTGATGTAACTTAGTACAACGAAGTTAGACTGCGGCTTTATTATAAAATTAATTTAACGATCGTAATACCTTATTAATTGGCACGTAGGTATCGAATAGGCTGCGGAATCCGCAGGGAATAGTATGGTAGGATACACATAAGAACGGAGTCACATTGCACATACGTAAAACCTTGGTATTTCTCTAGAAATTTTCTGTTTTCTCGTGTATACATATTCCATTACCAATGGATGTTAGAGCTAATGGTGTATCACTGATTGTGAGAGTCACAGCATTTATGCCCTATTGTGCGCTTTGTGCATCCTCCATGAAGTAGTTGCCCGAGCTATAACTCCAACAACCCAATTCATCCAAAGAAAGTGAGATGTCACCCAAGGAAAGCTTCCTCATTATGGGCATGGAATGTTAGCGCTCTCCTGAAATGGAATCTCCCTTGACGAAACGGCTGAACGATCACAAAATAGTGGTAGATTGTTTAGGATGTTGGACAAATAACGATCTACTAATTTTTTGCCGACGTTTCGTCCAATTTACTTAGACTTTATCAAGGCTACAATTGTATAAGAACATTTCTTTAAAAAATTGTAGACAGTTACAGTTATAAAATTATTATATCTAAAACATTACCTCAATTAGTGTTTTTTAAAATAATGGTCTGTGTCATTCCAAAGTTTGATCTTTTTCTCTACCTAGAATATGAATGTATGTATGTAAAAAATGTAAATAGATTAAATACCATAAAGATTACGCGATATACGTGTGAAAAAATGTTATTAAAAAATTTTCTTTTGTTGGAAGTAAAAATTAAAATATTACCTGCAGGTACATGTGTTTAAATATTTTAATAATGTTGTTATATTTCTTTCTTTTGTTTTTATAATCACACTACACGAATAATTGCATAGGCTTGATTTACTTTAAATAGGGATGGTTTTGTTTCACAATAATTAATACTGACTAGAATAACCGCCATCTGTCTTGATCACTCACAACTTTATAGTTTAAATTGTAGAAATATTTTTATTATGTATGTATGTTTTCTTATTCAAGAAAACTGTATATAATGATACGATCAAATAACATTGTTTAATTCTTATTGTTATTTAGGACATTTCTAACAGATTATTGTAAATAATGCTTAAGTTTTGGACATCAGTGATTTTGATTCACTACCTTGGTTTCATGTTTGTTTATGTAGAGTATTTCCAAAATAATCCTTTTTCTGTAATTTTTTTCCACATCTAGGACCTTAGCATTTGCAAAATCAAATTTATGTCTAGTTGAAAAATGATGAAGAGATAACGCTGTTTTTTCTTTTTTATCTGAATTGGTAGGATAACCGTCTCTTTTATGCTGATTTAACCTTAGGTGAAGTTTATTTTTTTGTAATTCCCACATAATGTTTGTCACAACCTAAACAAGGAATTGAATATAATAGCCACCCGCGCTTCCCCCGCACAGATCCCTGAGAGAACCTCTGGGGTTACTCTTCAGAGTAATTATAGGGTGAGTATTATTATTATTATTATTTCGCCGACTTTATAGTCACACTTCTCAGCGTAAACGCTGGGAAACATTCACCCATTCCTGCTGCAGACAGTGATGGCTTGATATCTCATCCCCGCCTCCAGCAGAAATTAGGCTCAGGCGAGGGGCTTATTATTATTATTATTATTACTATTATTATTATATTTCGCCGACTTTATAGTCACACTTCTCAGCGTAAACGCTGGGAAACATTCACCCATTCCTGCTGAAGACAGTGATGGCTTGATATCTCATCCACGCCTCCAGCAGAAATTAGGCTCAGGCGAGGGGAGGAAATTCATCCTGTCCCAAAACCTTTCTTACAATATGACATGTTTGTAGTACAACTGCCTTCTGGCCATTTCGAATAATATTATAAGACAGCCCTAATTCCCCGATGTTCTTGGCGAATCTGGTCGTCATCACGCCCTCTGCCGATATTACTAGGGCGTACGTCTCCACCTTCTCCAGTTTCCATAGGCGCTTCAGCTCGATTGATAGATTTTCGTATTTCGCGATCTTCTCCTGTTCAGTCTTCTGAATGTTGTGAGTAAGTGGCACTGCGATGTCTATGATGATCCCTCTTCGTTGTTCCTTGTTGATCAGTACAATGTCTGGTCGGTTGAAATCCACTGTTCGATATTATTATATATTATTACTATTATTATTATTATTATTATAATATACTACATCCGATTTATCTTGTTCTTTTGTGGTTGGTTTTAATTTTGAGAATAAATCTCCAACAGTTGTTACTGAATATGTGATTATTTGTATGTGATCATTATTCAGTAAATGCATGAGTTGATTACTTAAATTTTTAAAAAGTGGTATTTTATAACATTTCATTGATTCTAATCTATTTGTGTTGGGTCTAGGAGTCTCAGGATCCTGATTTAAAATATTGTTAACAATGTTCCTTGGATATTTGTTATTTTTTTGCTATATCTTTAATGTACCTGGAGTGGGTACTGGAACCTTCGGCGTAGAAATCACAAAACTGGACGTTTTCCACGAAACACCGAACTACATATCACTTTTCTCGACGCGCGTTTCGCAAACCAAGTTGCATCTTCAGGGGAAGATTAAAACTAAATTCTAGCCTACACACTTGCACTATTTATACCAAATTTGTAAGGCTTAGAGGCTGGTCTCCTTATTGGTTTCATTATCGGAAGATTTTTTGAATTTAAAATTCAACACATCTTTACATACGAAATAAGTTGTAAAGATTGTGACAACTTGTGATTGTCTCTAACAGTGTCCTGTCAGGATTCCTGTTACATACAAAACGCAGGCTTCTCTTGGTCATAGCTAAATATGTCCTACAGTATCTGGCTTGTAAACATGGAAAGATCATTGTCGAGCATGTTCAGTTGTGAATTACGCTTGGTTATCCGTTTGTTTAACCACCAAACGTGAAAGTGCAGTGAATTATGTACTGTTCATGGTGACAAGTGAGTAGGTGAGTATCCAAATGGTATGGATTAGACGCGAACAGGTGATTAGACATGGGTTCATCATACAAATCCAGAAACAAAACGCCAGATTATGGTGTGGAAAACACTAGGTGAAAGTGCGCTGAAAAAAGGAAAAGTGATACCCACTCTGCTGGAAAAACGACCATATTCTGGGATTCTTCCGGTGCTTTGTTAACTTATTATTTGGAAAAAGGAGCAACAATTAATGCAGACAGGTACTGTCAAGTTCTGAGCAAGCTTTGAGCCGCTATCAAAAGAACACGTCCTGGTCTTTTGTCCAAAAAAGTTCACGACAACGCTCGTCACCATTCCGTTCAAAAAACACAAAATTTACTCTCCAAAATTCAAGTGGGAAGTTTTTGATCATCCGCCATATTCACCTGATCTTGCACCTGGGTGGTGAGCGATTTGAGATAGATGAGGAAGTGAAACAGTGGGTCAACAACTGGATGGCGCAAATGGCAACGCCGTGGTATGCCGCTGGAAAAATATTCTACGTATAAATAATGAATTGAAAAAAAATGGTGACTATGTGAAAAAATAAGTCATATACAAGTATGTATGTTTAAAAATATGTTTTTTCTTAAATACATGTTTTGCTGCCCGATGTTGCTCTGTATTCCAAAATTTAGGAACAACACAGTAAATATAAACTTAACATCAACACCATTTCATATTTGTTTCTACACCAATGAACAAGATACTGGAGGCATCTTCTGAAATATTCAGGAGCAATAAAGATATTCCCAAGTGTTATTTTTGTGTCTATCTTCGGCGTAGTACGAAAGTAAGATTGTCATTATACAGGGTGTCCTAAAAAACAACGTCAAGCCGAAAGGGGGTGGTCATGTGAAAAATGTAAGCAAAGTCGAAAACCAAGACACCATTTGATTAAGCTATAAAATTTTACAATAGTGAATATGTACCTCCAAAAAATCATTTCGAAAAATTTGACTTAGAAAGTTCTGATTATCATCGCTTTAGTATTCACCCTTATTTTTTTAACGGCGGTGAAATGCGAGTTAAAATCGACCTCTTATTGAAAAAAATCCTGTAGGAATCCTTGACCCTGAAAAATCGCCATTTCAGGGTTTTTTTTTTGCTATTTTGGCCGTAAAGTTGGGATACCTACGTTTTTTGATACGCTCAGTAAGAAGAAAATAGTCATATGTGTTGCCAATGTCACACTAAAGAATATTTCAAGAACACCAGTAATTATAGAACAAGCATTCGGAAGTAAACATACTTACTGCCTAAAGTGTGTTACAAGGAGACAGCTGAATCATTTTCCAGCCCCTTTACTCACTTTAAATAATCTATTTCTCAAAAAATTACTTTTTCAACGCATCAAAAAAACCTAAGTATGCCAACTTTCATGTCAAAATAGCAAAAAAAGACCTTGAAAATCCTCCCATATTCAAAGCATCAAATTTTCCCTGAAAAATATATGAAATATTTTGCGTCCTCTGGTTGGTTCGTATATCGACCACTCCTGCCGTTAGAAGGTTAAAATATGTACATACTAGGGTAATGCAATGACACTGTAAAGAATGCACTGTGCAACTTTAGTTCACTGTAAAGCACTGTGGTACAGATGCAGTTGTGGAGAGTGGCTCCACGCATTGTGTAGTGGACTCAAATTATATATCTGACTCTTGCTTGTAGTCAAATAAATGTTGTTTGATCTCAGTGTTATTTTTTTGCTTACAATTTAGGACTGGCTCTCGTTACCCACATATGGTGAGTAATGCAGGCCAGAACAAATATATTTTTCTTGTTTCTTCTTATGAATTATGATACGAATTATGATCTCGGATTTCCCCTCGTTCCTCTACATAATCTACAGCTGTCCTCAAAAGTTGGCGCATCTAATTCAGATTCCAAAATGGCAACAAAAGCAACAACTGTCAAAAAATATATTGCTATTCACCAATTTGAAGGTAATCCTTGCCTGACCTCTTTGTAGTCGATTTTCAATTTGGACGCGTAAATACATCTCATTTTCCGCAAACCTAAACTCGTTCAGCGACCTAACATTTGCATAATCAGATTTTAAAGGCCAAAGTTTACGACGATCTATCGCGCTAAGTGCTCCCCCTCCGTCGCCCGCGAGGGTCCGCAAGGAGGCTGTACATTTCGCTGGTCGTCTGAAGATGAGTTTCCCTTACCTAATATGTAAATTGCCTTTCATTAAAGACCTATTTAAATTAGTAGGGAAAGGTCACAACAAAGCGTATACATTATAAATTAGATGACGTTAGATATCATCTCATAGAATATACATGGGAGGCCTTAAATTCGCCGGAGCCTATAATTGGCGTCTGTTGAAACTGGCCATCGACGTCTTGGAAGGGTGTAATATACGACAGGTTACGTGAAAGGCAATGTTTCTTTAACTAACTATATGTGGATAAGGGGGATGGGACGTTTTCCATTCTGTCAATTACGTCTAGGGGAAAAATGTCTATGCTTTTCGGTTATGTCAAACTTTTGATAAGTGATTGTCACAATTTGTAAAATAAACAATGGCTGTCATATGATGTGACAGTCTTGACACGTAAATAAGGTTATAAATTCGATTAAGAATAGAAATACGTCTTTTTTTTCTCGGCCAACTTTGATGACGTTTTTTTTTTGGATGTCTCCATAGTACATGTGCTGGACCCTCTTAAACCGAAATGTCCACTGTTATAAGTAAACAAGACACTAACTGATGTGAGTGTGAGTGTACCGGCGAAACACTTACGAGGTGGTGCTCGAGACATTACAACAATTTCATCTGTCAAGAAGTCAAGTGTTAATGTTTGTATAAAATTTTGTGTACTTTTATAATGGATTTTATTTTCATCTCATTTTTTATAATACTCATATGCACATTTTTTACCAGTAATATCAGTTCTGCACGTAAGCTTAATGTGTTTTTTTTTTTGGCAAATAACTTTAACATTGTCTCCTTTTTGTATTCTTCACCTTGCTGTTGCTTCACAAACAATGCTGATTATTTGATAATTTCGCTCTACCAAAACCCATTCATACTAATTAATAACTATATTTATCATTTGATATGGAGATATGGATATCCTATATGTAAACACAAGTTTTCTCTGAGTGTACTATTGATAATTTCATCGTGGACAAACGGCAGTGATAAGGAGAAGCCTGTACACACACACATCTCTGTTATGAAGTAAATGAAACTATACGAAATACCTGTATTACACATAAAATATAACGGCTGCGCTCGGAGCGCTCTAACGAGCTTATATTGAAACTCATTCTAGCGACCGGTCTCCATTAATAAGTTTAGTGCTCCTCGTTCATTGCTGAGTTATAGACGTTGGCGAAATAGACCGTGAGAAGCTTATTTGTTGGAGTAAATTATATGGACAATGTATCTAATACATCGAGAAAATATTTCAGATAATTAGGGATACGCGTCTGTACCTTTCATTTCAGTCAGTTGTCGTTCTGCCGCAGCGTAGAGGGTGAAAGTAGAGGGTAGTTCAACTAGATACTGCGTAACCAAGAAACATTGAACTGCACAATGAAACATTGGGGCATAATCATATTATAATTTATAATATGTCATTTTAATTAATTGTGTGCATTTTAATGGTGGGTTTGAATTTGCATTAAGATGATAAGACATGATGAGTTCACGTCTTACTCTAATTCCGGAGTTAAGTTCGAGAATTAATTAACTTTAGTGCTAATGCGAACATTGCTATAAAAGACCACTTGGAAAAAACGATTGATTTCAAGGGTTCTTCCAAAATAATAATTCAAAATAAAAATTTTACAAACAATGTTTAGTATGGAGTAAGAAATAAAAGAGGGGAACTACTTATTTGTATTTGCAGATAATAATTTAATTCAGTTGTCTCATTTGCAACTCCTACTTTTTTTAAGCACGAGTCGCTACTGACAAAAACTGTGTCAAACGTAAATTTTATTGGTGATATTTGCAATTATGTACATTTCATGGCTGTAAGTTATGTCGTTATGTTCTTTTATCATAGCATCATACTTTGGTTATAATATATATATTTAACAGATTTACATCAGTTTTTTGTCAGGTTCAGTTCTGATCAAATTTATGCAACTAATTTCCTATACTCAATCCTAGTGTTTTGACATTAAAAAAAATACTGAAATTACGTTTTATTAATTGCAGACTAAAAAAATAAACAAATATAGTAAAATCCACTGGATGTTAATAAAAAAATGTATCAGCCTAAAGTTTGTTGGAAATTTAATTATTAAATTTTTGGACTAATGTTTTTAAATTTATATTTAATTTGAAATTCAAACAACCTCGCCATTTTTCATAGATATTCTTCTGGTAAAACCGATTATTCAGCTGTCTACTATGTGAAATTATCTTGTATATCACCTGTATCCAGTATACACGTTTCATATTTAAAATTTTCTTCCTTATAAATGCATGATCTCATTGACATCCGGTATATCAAGTATAAAATATCCACTAGTATAAAAAAACAGTAGCAAAGAGTACTTCACTGGAATGAATAATTTAACTCCGCTAACATCTCGTCCTGTTTAATGTCAGTAATAAAAGTCTCAGAGTCGTCCCATCCTCAGAGGACAAAGATCAGGAATCTCGACACCAGCGATTGGCCCCTTCTTAATTCCCCCTTTGCAAATGTCGGTTAAGCGCTTTGCCGAAGTTTTCTCCCAACCTCCGTATTTTATTTTTCACCTGAACTTTCCTTTTACTATCGCTACGTGATCAGAAACCGGGCGCAGAAGTTACGGTTCCAGTTTTCATTTTGTTCGAAATGAAGTGCAGCAGTTTGATTTGTCGGTGAAACATGATAACTTCCCAGGATTCCGGGGCCATCACAAGTTGATGTCTCACTTAAAAAATCATACGTTACTTTAAAACTGTCCAGGGTGTCGCAGCATTTTTCTACATAATATTAACAAAATGACATAATAATAACATAATAACACGCCCACCAAAAAGTAGTCTGTGCTGAGGTTGCGACCACTCATCTCTTTCAATTTTGACCTCCTGAACACGAATCTGAAGTAAAAAATAGAGATACATATGGCTATAGTTGCTTCATTTAGCCGCTGGAGTGCGTCAAAGTTCCGAGAAAATGTTGGCATTGTCTTAATAGGCGTTAACCCTAGTAGGATAGCGCTCTCAGTAAGGTGCTTAAAGATAGCGTTGTGTAAAATTTACATTTATCAGAAAACTTGCATTCTACTAAATAAAGCACGGTATTGGCTCATTAAAACACAAATACATTTTTATTTTAACATCAATTTATATTTATGACAGCAAATATGCAAAAAATCAAAGAAACTAACATATGAGAATTTATATTTCATTCTTTCGCCTTGCATGGAAAAGTAAATTCTACTTATTTCATTCAGCATTTATAAAAAAAACTAGTATACATTACAGTAATGTAAAATAAGCTAGATCACAAATAAAATATTGTTGCACTCAGCTGGACGGGGCCCATCATTGTTTAGCCGAATGCGTAAATTTTACACGCCATATCCTATTATGGTTTAAGGCGGCGCCGGAGATCGGTTTTGATGATCTTTGGGACCATGCCCATCTATCTAGAGAATTTCCCCAGGTTGAAGAATTTTAAGGAGATTTGGCAACATCGCATGGGGGGGGAGGGTTTCGAAGTGATATCTCCGAAATAAAGAGGCGAAGTTTGCATTGTTTATGTTGGCAAAACAAGTTTGAACGTAGTTTTTCACAGTGGCAACGAATATCCACCGAAACAGCTTACTTATTCTATTGTGTTAAAAGTCAACTATCAAAATAACTCGTTGAGTAGGTGGAACCTTCCTTTGCACTTGTGTGAATCGACAATCGCCAAATTCGCGAGAGATACTTGGTACGCACGATAAATGTTCACTGTGACTTGGGCTCATGAACCCCCGACTGGGCTAGCACCTACGAGGCAGACCACCCAAACAACACCTTTTTCCACTAATTTTACGAGCGAGAGTATGTTTGGGTGTCCTACCTCGCAGGCGCTAACCTAGTCGAGGCTTCATGTGCCCTAGTCACAGTGAACACTTGTCGCGCGTACCAAGCATATCTCGCGAATTTCGCGATTGCCGTTTGACATAAGTGCAAAGGAAGGTTCCGCCTTCCCAACGAGCCTTCTTTCAGGAATTTTCACCCACTCAAAAATGTGTTGGAGGGAGACAAAAAAAGAAGACGATGGGAAGCAAAAGAGGATTTGAATGAGACAAACGATTCGAGATGTGCCGAAAAAGGTTCAAACGTCCTCAGGAAGGCTTTTAGAGTCATCCCACATATTAAGACCTACTTACAACCCCTCAGCGCGGCAAATTTGCAGGGGGGATGGGTCGGAGGGGTGTGGCTTGCGTTGAGGTGTTTGGGTTGTCAAAAGGTGAAAACGAGTTATGGCATTTTGAAAAAAATATTTTGTAACAAATCGAAAAACCTCTCCTTATATTTGTTTCTAGATTATGAAAAAAAATTTACTGCAAATATTCCACAGAGCGTTACTGAGATCCCAGGGAGGCTCCAGTTTTTTAAAAATTTTTTTCAAACTTTGTTGACGGTTTTTTCACTATAAATCCTTTCTGTAAGAGGTGTATAGTCATCACCTAAAAAGTGAAGTGGGTCCCATGCGTCGTTTTCAACATATGGCTAACTGAAATATCACCAACCGCCAGGTGCTGGGATCTATAAATAGGTTGAAAAAATGGGACAGCGACCAAATACACGGAATTTATTGAGGAGGTCTTAATATGTGTCGGGATGGAGTTTTTACCCGACAGCTTCCTTCTTAGTCCATTCTATATGTCTCAAATTTTAACACGTGGCTGCTTTTTGGGGTGTAGACGGCGAACCGTTTAAGGCTACGGTTACTATGGATGCAACTTCTGACGAAATCTTGATCTGACGAGTGCGTCCGAAATCATCGTCAGAACAAGGTGGTTACACTACGAGCGTTTTCTCATTGTTAGTACGTGTCCATTGATTAAATTATTGTTGATAGGTGGTCGTAAATCAGAGCATGTTAACTCCTTATTTGCTACAAGAGATGATAAGGGAGAGTACCAAATGCTAATTCCAGATTTGTCGGACTGCACGCAAAAGTTTTTCGAATATTTCAGAATGCGACCAACACCTATTTCGAAATAGGAGACAAATTTTTCTATATCCATGGTGAAAACACCAAAACACTCATAATTGGTCGTCAGAACGCACGAAAAAATCAAACTCGCTTGAAAGTTGGAATCGTTCTGACGACGTCGTGCGTATTCTGACGAGCCCGTCGCTGCCAAAGTAAAGACTCCCATTGGAAAACACGTATTTGTTTGTTCGGACGCATTCATCAGTAGTCGTCAGAACAAGATTTCCTCTCAGAAGTCGCATCCATAGTAACCGTAGCCTAGGTCACAATGTAGTGCCTTCGGAGCATTCAAACCAACTTTATAGGCAACCGAAAATTAAAAACCACAAGTCTTTAACTCGAATAGGACGCAAATGGCGCTAATCTAAAAAGTGTTACGCTAATTCTGACGAGCAGTTTTTTTGTGTTGTTTATACCTGAAAAATGGGACGTGATAGAAAAAAAACGCAATAATTTGAAGAGGATACTCAATTTAAACTGCAGTGTAATCTGCAATTTGGAAATATTCAACGTGTTTCCTCCTCAACTTGAATGTTTTATTGGCGCAACATCGCAATGATGTAACGCGAGGTGACATGATCTCTGATAAAAAATGCACGAGCGGCAAAATCAGTCCCAGCGGACGAGAAAACCTGCTAACATTATTTTTAATTACGAGATTCATTACCGAGCTCGTCATCTGTTACCTCGGTGTCACTCATCGCGTGGAATAATTTTACACTTTATACACGGCCGATGAACGTGTAGAACTTGAGCGGCGCAGATTACCGATTGATTGATTACAAAAACGATTTTCCATAATTTTATGTGAAATGTTTATTCGTTTATTGAAACTGACGGCTACTGTAACAATCCAAATAAAAAAACAAAATCTGGGCTCTTCTTTTAAATTTACCAAAATATACACATAGTACGCGAGTACACTGAGAGAAAATATTTTTTATTTAACTATTATTAAAATATTCATAAAGATCATTCAAAATGTAAATCATTTAGGTAGTTAAATTGGGGTGTTCATAATTAAGATTGTGACTTGCGTTCAACAGAATATGACCTCAAAACAGGCTTTAATGATGAAATGGCTTCAATTTACTTCCAGCAAGGTGGTGCTAGAGTGCTCATGAATTTTCTCCAAGATGCTGTGACAGTGTCTATTCGAATAAGGTATCAGAAATGTTTAGAACAACGTAAACGCCATTTTCAAAAATGTTTGTGGGTCAGTGTCTAATAAAGGATAGCTCTATTGGTATTAATAAATCACTGTCAACTCAAAAGTGTTTTGTACAGTGAGTACATAGGTCAAATCCACTGGAGATACTAATCATTAAAGTCCAGAAATTAAAGTATTAAGGAAAAGTAGGAAGACGATTGGTGGAATTGGAAATCTTCACATATTTGTAAGAAGACATGGGGTGCACATCATATTTTAAGGAATGATTTAGACCTAAATAGAAGCCTATAGTAGGAAAAAAACTTCAAATGAAATAAAAAACAAACAAAAAGTGTCATACTCACTAGAAAATTTGTGAGGTTTGGAAATGATTTGCAAAATATTTACAGTTTTTTTTTTTCAGAATTATTAAGTGAATTATAAAATATATACTAAAATTTCCTTAACTTTAACAAATATCTAGATTTCGAAAAAAAAACAAGAAAATTTCTAAAGAGAACATAATAATATTTGGACATTTTTCGCAATATTTAAGGTTCCACAATAAACGGAAATCTTTCTCTCGTGTTCTTTTTTTTCGAGGTGTACAATATTAGGCATACTTTTTTTAAGGTAAAAAGTGACACAAATCAATATTTTCTTCGTATCATAATTATTTCTTGTTGGAGATATCAAAAATCAAAGCAACTTGTTTATGTACTGTATTTCATATGACATATTTATGATGTTTACATAATTCACACCAGGGCCAAGTTGCTAGCGGAAAACGCTGACCGAAAAGAATTATTGTAAACACAACCCTCTCATTCGTTGCTCTCGTTGAGATATTTTTTTTAGTCTATACCAAACCTTTATAAAGTCAACTACAAAATAATAATAATAAACTGCGTGACTCTAATTTGTGTTTATAATTATTTAAACCCATAATCCCAATATTTCTTAATTCGGGGTGAAAATAGTTATAGGTATTTTTAGAGTGATAACAAGTGAACAAGTCCCAAAAGTCATTTAATGTTTTCAGCTAATTTTCTGTTGCCTGAGTAATGAAGTTTTGCTTTTTTTTTAGTTCTTGTTTTGAGTTTTTTCTTATTTATTTTTGACCATTTGTTTTATTTCACGGTTATTAGAGAGTCGTAGCTAAATTCTAATCGGGGCTCAGTTTTTTCTTCTTCTTACCAGTGGACTCGAAACGTTAGGCAAAGCCCAAAAGTTGGGCAAGTGGATACCACGTTTTTGAAGCGAAGCCGATCGCCAGCATCGGAGTAACATTTTCACACAACTTCTCTCCCGCAGTCGTCGTTTTGACTGGTTGAGAAATCTTGTTACCGGGGATGAGAAGTGGATGCTTTATATGGGTGAATCACAGCCATAAGCGCCGAGGGATAGACGAAGGTTCTCCAACATAATCGGTACTTAAACCTGACGTCCACCTGAGAAAGGTGACGTTGTCAGTTTGGCGGGGCCTTCGCGGCGTGTATCACTAGGAACTCTTGAAGGACAACACCGCCGCTGTCTATTGTGCTCAACTCAGCAATTTGGCCTCCCAGTTCGATCTTCTGTGGCCGCGGCTGGACTAAAGTTATACTACTCCCACGATAATGTGCGTCACCATATAGCAAAACAGACACGCCTTGAACTGTTGTAGTTAGGTTTTGAAGTTCGACCCCATCCACCGTATTCACCACACCTTTCCTCCACTGACTATCATTTGTTCTTTACCCTCAGAAAACATTTAACAAATAAATCATTTGAAATTGTCACCATCTACAAATGGTCATACACAACTTTTTCGTTGTGTATGACTGTAACTTGTATAGCATAGGAATAGTCAAAATAAAATTACTTATAAGCGTCTTATAAGAGTCTTATAAGCGGATGAACCTTATAAGTGAAGGGGAAAAACACGATTTTAGAATGTATGTAATACAGGGTTTCTCCGGAAAGTAATGTCAGTGAGCTTTGAAAAATGGTTTTTATTGGTTCTATGTGTACAAATCTTTAGAAACTTTCAAAATACATTGCTCCTGCGTCCACACATCGGTTCCAGCGCGTCTTCCACGCATCAAAAGCCGCACGGTAGTCGTTTTCCGGAATCGCCTTTAAAGCGTCGGTGCAAGCCTTCTGAATGTTTTTCACCGACCCAAAATGCTGCCCTTTCATTGGGGTTTTGAGGCGCGGAAACAGAAAAAAGTCTGGGGAGGCCACATCGGGGCTGTAGGGAGGCTGGGGAACAACGGTGATACCTGCCTTAACGAGGTAATCGGCCACGAGGAAGCAGGTGTGCGAAGGCGCATTGTCATGGTGAAGCTTCCAGGATTTTGAGATGTCTGGGCGGACGCGATTCACCCTGCGTTTCAGCCGCTTCAGCACCTCGACGTAAATCTTTCCGGTTACGGTTGTCCCGACGAACTCAGTGACCCCGGAACGAACTCAAGATGGACCAATCCCCGCAATCAAAAAAGACAATCAGCATTGTCTTGATCTTTGACCTGGACATCCTGGCCTTCTTGGGGCGAGGGGAGTTCGACGTGTGCCATTCCGCACTTTGCCTCTTCCTCTCCGGATCGTATTCAAAGACCCAACTTTCGTCCCCGGTAATGACGTCAACAAGGAAAACGGGGTAAACAGGTAAGGTTCGGGGACAGAGCAGGTAAACTTTATTTTACCTGTGAATAGACATAATATAACACAATAGCGTGTTATTTACTTATAAAAAAATGTAACTCTTCGAATACATACGTACAAACATACATAATCAGTTCAAAGTTTAAGATGGTTTAAAGAAATTTTTTGTTTTTGTTTGTTTTTTGTGACTTTCCATTATTTCAGTTATGTATTTTTCATAAACTGAGTCTTATATCCGAAGTGGTGAGTCTCATAACCGAGTTTTTTTCAATGTATTCGGATACGTCCGGACTGTTTCTGGCGATTTTGAGTCTTATAGGCGACTGAACCTTATATCCGTGAGTCTTATAAGCGGCGTCCACTGTATATGCACTGTTTTTAATATGCACATATATGCATTTATTACGTATTAAACCTATTAAGTAAGTAATATATTTAATATATATGTACATAGGTATACTTTAGAAACATTAAAACGTATAATTTAAATATAAAAATGTAAAAAAAATATAAAACCGTGTCAAAATCATATAAATAGTTTGCCTCATGTTTTATAGTAGTCTTTAACATTATAATAGCACTTTTCTTCTTATATTTGTATTATAATTTAGCTCCAGCATAATAATCATATTTGAATATATCAGCAAGGCTCTATATTTTTTAGGCCCACCGCAAACGACCTTCTATCGGTCACCTACAATTTTGTCTGTATGAATGCAACAAATGCACTCTCACGAGTTAACGCACACGAATTACAATTTAGTTGGCGCTGGGCGAAATACGATGCTTGGTCAGTAGCGTACCACATAATCACAATCTGGTGTCCGATACAAGATCGTCAAATAGTATATGAAACTTTCATTTCAATAAACTTTGCCTAGTAAGTGGATAAATAAATAAATCGTAAAAAAATACTATTTCTTCTTTTTCTACGTTTTAGTAATATTGCAACGTACATTTATCTTTGCACATGCATTGCCCCGTCCATGGTCTACCTAAACGCGCCACCGAATATCTGTACGTGTTCGAGTTATCTCCGATTTCTCACCCACAGTAGGTGAGAAATCGGAGATAACTGTCGGTCGGTCTACGATGTCTTCCAACAAAATAGTCGCTGACCGACTGTCTACCGTGTGCGGTCGGTCGGTCTTAATTAATAGGATAATATGACGAATTTACTTAAAATTCTTTGCGGATGTATTTACAAAACATATTAAAGAACACAACGCAGAACAAAACTTACACGAAAAATATTACATGTGTTTGACAATATGACAACAGTTACTTACAATGCAATGAATCTTATATTAAAGATTCTACTACCAAAAAAAAAAAAAATGTAATACAGGAGAAATTGATATAATTTTTCTATACAATGATAATTGATTTCAAAGGTTCATGTTTGATAGATCCAAGTAATATGCAGTTACCTCTGCTAAATGAAATTGCAAACAATGAAGAATCGAGAGTTAAGAGAGTAAACTAACAAATACAAGAGACACAAACTACCAAAATAAAAAGAAAAAATGGTGATAAAAATGATTTAACTTCCGGATAACTTCCGGCGGATAACATCCCGGATAACTAGTGGCCTACACTAAATTCGTTGAACCATCAAATGGTCCTCCTATAGAAGAAAACTGCCGACTCATGGTACAAATCGTACAGGAACTGGGCAAGGGCGCAATATCAAAGAATATGCGGCACTCTTCTACGAAAATAAGAATATTTTCAGTTCCACCAACCGCCACCGCTACCTACTTTCCCTTAATTCGTCCCTGTTGGGGTTCGCGATTTCTCGAGTATCGACCGTGGCCAATGGGCTGCCCTGATCTAATCCCGCTGGCCGCGTACTACACGCAGATAAATCATGAGCGCCGTCCGCGAGGCGTTGCAATCTGTAATTAAACGCGTTATTTTTTTAGAATGCGGAGAATTCGCCCTAGGTAAGTTCGGTGAGCGCGAAGACATCGACGTCTTCGGCAGACTCCGTGAGTGCGCGGACAGACCCGCGCACCCGCTGGCGACGTTGCCTCTGCCGCGGATTCTTCCCTGACGCGGGGAAATAGACACGAGACAGCGAAAACGTGATTCTGTCTTCAATTATCTTACGTAAATATTTGGGCTTGATATTTAAAGTTGGACCGATCAATAGATATAGTAGTAATTAAGTGAACACCGATACTGAAGATGGCTCTAAATAAGCTAATCCCCATGGCTATAGGGAATTTCTAGTTGCTTTTTTTAAGAACTTTACAAATTGTGCTATGAAACAATATATTTATTTTAACAGAACATCTCTGACAAGTTAATATTCTTAGTAAATGGGCATGGGAACTTAATTATAAACGGTTAGAAAATTGTAACATTAAATACGGGAAATAGTTGGAATGTTGTATGGAATGTCCCCTTTAAAATATGTCTGTTAACTTTCCCATATAAGTAATTTATTTAAATTTATTTAGGTACATAAATAACGGTGCTCACTCTAAAATGTATCTTTTAAGTAAATAATTATTGTTTTTTTTTATCATTTCCGGTCAAGTAAAAATAATGCGTCATCACTGTTACATGAATCTTCCGTAAAGAGGAAATCGTCATTTAAAATTAATTTAATCGTTCATGTTGAATTTTTATTGTAGTTTCTTTTCCAGTTTTTTAATACGCACTATAAGTTACAAATCTCAATTTAGAACGTCGAATGCAAATAGAAGTCCAGAAACAAAATCGATTCATTCTGTTATATTAAATTCATTGTTTCAAAGTTCAAAGTTCATTGTTTCGTGCGCATGTGTGTGACTTAGTAATAACATTTACTTATTATCAGCAATCTAATTTGACTGATTGCGATCTATTTAAAGCAGATTTAAAGAATTGATAAAACAACAAGTTTTCTGTCTCAGCGTTTTTAAATTTGACTGTTAAAACGCTAATTAATTAATTGATTTTAAGACAGAGCATTTTTTCTGTACCAATATTTTTTGTGAAAGAGTTCTTTTAAGCCATTCATTTTCAATAATCGCAAGTTTTATATTCACTCGACACCAATAAGTAAAATTATTTTTGTAGATAGGCATACCTACACCAAAATAAAAACTTGAAAAAAAACTACCTAGTTTGCTTGTTGCTTTATCTACATACATACATAGATATACGTCTCATTTTTATAACTTGTCTTTATATCAGCAAATGAAAAATTGAGTTAACCAATTGACACCAAGTGGCACACTCACTTCCTATGACATATGCATCGCCAATGGTTGGTTTCGCGAGTCATTAATTAAGAGAGTCATATGTGATGTGTACAGTGTACTGTATTATGTTTTCAAAATATGGGGACAATTTTATTGTTGAGATATCGTAAAACATTTTTTAGATGGTCTTAGATGGACAAAAATAAATGGTCTTTGAGGTAATTGAATTTTTATCTGAATGTTCCTAGAATATTACTGCGTACTTACCGGATGCAATGTATACATACATACATACATAGGTATGTATACAATCTAGGTGAATATTTAGGTCAAACCACAAAGAAATTTTATTCATGATAGGTATACTATAAGATTACAATCACTTGATTAAACTTTTAATTCCCATTTATAAAACTGAATCGCGTCGAAGCAACGTCAAAGTAATGCTCACTGTTTTCTTTGACCAGGAGGATATTGTTCACTACGAATACGCTCCAAGAAGTCAAGCAGAGACCAAAGACTATTACTTGAAAGCTACAACACGATTACAGTACGTAATGAGAAGGAATCTGGAAGAGGACTGCATTGTGGAAAAGTGGTGAGTGGATGATTCGCTATGGTAACGGATCTGCCCACTCGTCGCAACTTGTCCAGATATGTACATATATATGGTGAAACATGGCATCGTGTAACTTCGGCATCCGTATAGTCCCGACATGGCTCCGTGCGCCGTCTGATTGTTCCCCAAATTAAAAAAATCTTCTAAAGGATAATGGGTTTGAGGATGTGGAGGAGATCAAATAAAATGCAACGAAACAACTGTAGGGTATACCTAAACCTGACTTTAAAGAATGCTTCCGGAAGTGGGAAGATTGTTGAAAGTAGGTTGTAGTTTCCAAAGGAGAGTACTTTGAAGGGTACGCCATTGGTATCGACCAATACACCCAGCCAGCGGTCGCTCACGATCTTGATTGTCTTCACTTTGTGCTGCAACTTTTCGAAGTTGCGACAAGTCGCTGCAACTAATTGCTGCATCGACAAATTGCATAGCGCAAATCGGAAATTCGAGTTCGCAGAAGTTGTACCTAGTCTACGCTCCCGCCGACCTAGCAAGGTACATCCGGCAACGCCGTCCGCGAGACCGGTGTGTCTCGCTCCAGAACAGGCTGCCGGTCGCACGTCGCGCCAGATCGCGTCGGAGCCGCGTCCGAGGGGTGTCTAGCAACACGTGCGCGTCCTGCCATGGCAGGTAACATCGTCATCGAGTGGCTGCGCTCCCTCCACCTCGGTCAATACGCGGAGAGCTTCATCGACAACGGCTACGACGACCTCGAGATATGCAAGCAGGTAGGCGCCCGGACCTGGACGCCATCGGCGTGTTCAACCCGGTGCACCGCGGCCGGCTGCTGCAGTCGGTGAGGACGCTGCGCGAGGAGGGCGCCGCCTCCGTGTATTTCACGCTCGAGGAGAGTGCGGCGATACACGAGGAGTGCTTCTGTGACAGCGCGAGTGCCCGGTCCTCCAGGACGTCGTCCGGCCGGTCGGAGAAGGAGACCACGGCGTCCACCACGGCGACGAACAGGATCGCCGCGTCGCCGGCGGCGTCTTCGTCGGCGGAGAGCGGCCAGGAGGTGGCCAAGTACTCGACGAGTACGAGGAGGGCAAGGCCGAGCTGGTGAAGATACCCAGGCTGCAGCTGAAGGTGCTGCTGCGCGAGAAGCTGTCGCAGGACGGCATCAGGCTGAGTTGTCAACCATATTCGACACCGGTAAGTCTGCTCGACACGTGTTGGTGATAAGTACACACATTGACACACGTTTGACACCTTCACCGCTCGACAAACTCGCGAGGTTCATTTTTACAATATTTCGCCGTAAAACGCACTACAAGGTGTTAAAAATTTAACAATAAGTCGACGAAACTTACATGCATGCATACCTTCACGTATGGGTGCGTCCACATATCAAATATTAATTGATACAAATGCGAAAATTTGGCCAAACTGATAAAAATTCGCTTACAAAGCTACGTATTCAGCAACTTTGATAAAATAGTATTATAGTCACACATTTGTACCAGTTAACAGTTAATTAATGAATGTTAGCTGAAATGAGGTGTAATAGTCCTCATCGCTATTTGACAATAGGTGGATTTGTTTGTTATCGTCTTGGTCGTCTTAGCTTACGCAATAAGCAGTGGATTTAGTATTTGTTTCTTCAAAAAATGCTATGACCAATGTCTAGAAGACATCGAATGAAGTCATGATGGGATAAATTCAGTCATCACTCATATCACTCTCATCACTATTTAGAATGCTGACACAGAAGACTTGAATAATGGCATCACATCAAAATATGAAGTTTTAGCAGCCAGATTTTACTTGGTTTTGAAAATACGTACATATACATATAACTACGTACCTACAGAATTGTCAGAATAATTATTTATGTGTTATATTTACCAACAAATGTTATCTGCCTTCACGTAGGTACTATGTATAAATTTTCCTCCCATCCCATAATTCGTTTAGATCACATAACTCAAAAAATCATTTAATGCTTTGATATAATAATGATAATAAGATAATGATCCGTTACTTATTAAAAAATAGTGGTACGAATGTTACATTTTCTTTATAAGGTGTAGGAAATGTTGTTGTTTAACAATTACAAAAAAAATAAAAACGCTTAGTAGGAACCTACTGTTCTTGCATATTCCAGACACTGATTTCAATATACGAGGTGAGTAAATTAAGTAATGAGACTGACTTTTTTAATTTTTTTATTCAAATAAAATTACAATTCAGTATTTTCTCCTTCAAAATAACTTCCTTGGGAAGCCACACAGCGCTGGAGACGGTTCTTCCATTCCTCATAGCAGTGTTGGAACTCATATACTGAAATAGCCTTCAGCTGGTCAGTTACAGCCGTTTGAATGTTTTCTATGATCCCAAAATGACGTCCTTTGAGGTGATTTTTCAATCTTGGGAAGAGAAAAAAGTAACAAGGACTCAAGTCAGACGAATAAAGAGGCTGATAAGCGACAGGAATGTTTTGCCGAGCTAAAAACTCGTTTATTGAAATTGCTGTATAACAAGGCGCATTGTCGTAATGCAACATGCAGTTGTTCTTGATGTTTGGTCTCACACGCATGACCCTTTTTTCCAAGTTTTTCACGTACCTCTCTGTAAAAGTGTTGATTTACTGTTTGACCTGGAGGAACAAACCCTTTGTGAACAATTCCCTGGCTATCAAAAAGCAAATCAGCATGCATTTGATTCTTCAAATTGCTTGCCATTCCCTTTGGCCTTTGTTTCCGGGTCGTACTCAAACATCCAAGTCTCATCACCAGTAATGACAAGTTCCATAAAATGGGGATCATTTTCAATCTATTCCAAAAGTCAACACCTTTCTCTCCTGATGTCGTTCTGTTCCCGGCGAAAGCTTTTTTGGAACCATTTTTGCGCAGATTTTTCTCATCCCCAATTCGTTAATTAAAATCTGATGAACAGTGGTGTGATTCAAATTTAACTCTTCCCCGATCATTCTTGTCGTCAACCGAGGATCTGAACGCACAAGACCCCGTAATCTATTGACATTTTCATCGGTTCTTGAAGATGAAGACCTTCCGCTGCGTGGTTCATCTTCAATCGACTCTCTTCCTTCTGAGAATGCTTTAAACCACCGAAAAACCTGGGCTCTTGAAAAAACACTATCTCCGTAGGCGTCGTGAAGTTTTGTAAAAGTATCAATTGCGGTGTGCCAAGTCTGAAGCAAAACCTGATAGCACACCGTTGCTCAAAATTAATGTCAGTTATTTTTAAAACGCACTAGAAAAAAAAGTCGGTTTACGAAAACAGTCACAAAGAACAAATAAATGACTATAACAAGGCCAAACTTATACTAGAGGTGCATTACGTAACCTACCCGTGTCTGCAGTGTTGCTAGATCGGGCGCTACGTTGCCAGCCTCATTACTTAATTTACACACCTCGTATGTTACTTAAATGTGAAAATATAAGTAACATACGTTTAATATCACATACCCAAAGTCGGACTATCTCATTTGACTGTTTACATGTCTTTCTAAAGGTAATCTGCGGGTGATCACATATGCTAAGATAGAAGAACAATTCGAGAAATTAGATCTGTTTACATTGTCCTATTGCTAAAGTAAGGTCTCTGCGGGATGCGGCCCCATCACTATATAGTAATTAAAGAAATGAAATAATCTCCCTTAAAGGCTCTAAAAAACGGAAGATAATTTATTAACTTTTTTCATTCTATTTCATTTTTTGGCCGCTCTGCTGGCTTAATGATTAAACAACAGAACAGGGGGCGTGCCTGCCCCAACTTGGTTCGCTCCATATGAGCTTGCACGTCGAAATTTAAGGCTCATTAAAGGCCCAATAAATGATTCTTGCCAAAATTAAATGCTCGCCATGTTTTCGCAAAAATTCAGGTTTTAATTTCTGAAAATTGGTAGGAAGCTAGACGAGGGCATAGAATATAAAAGTTTATGGATTAAAGAGCGATAATTGGGCGCTTTAATCAAAGGCTATTTAAAGGCTCTTGGAAAATACGAAAAATAATGATTATCTTAATTTTTGTTTTGTTTTTTGGCCGTTCTGCTGGCTTAATGATTAAACAGCAGAACAGGGGGCATAACTCGGTCTCCCATTGGTTCCCGCCAATGACTTGCACGTCGAAATTTAAGGCTCATTAAAGGCTCAACAAGTGCCCAATTGCAAAATTAAATGCTCGCCATTTTTTCGCAAAATTCGGGTTTCAATTTCTAAAGTCGTTGAAAGCTAGACGAGGGCATAGAATTCGAGGCTCTTTACACTGAGAGAAAAAAAATTAGTAATTGTAATTTAGTTAGTAATTTTATTTTCTACCGATTTCTGATGTATGTGAAATGCAATAAATGCAACTACAAGTAGAGAGATTGAATTTTTTCCAAACATTTACGACCCAGTTACGACACAATGAGGCATTGAATGAGCCTTTAATGAGCCTTCAATTTCGACGTGCAAGATATTGTCAGGAACCAATGGGAGGCCGAGTTATGCCCCCTGTTCTGCTGCTTAATCATTGAGCCAGCAGAACGGCCGAAAAACAAAACAAAAATTAAGATAATCATTATTTTTTCGTATTTTCCAAGAGCCTTTAAATAGCTTTTTAATTAAAGCGCCCAATTATCGCTCTTTAATCCATAACTTTTTTTATTCTATGCCCTCGTCTAGCTTCCTACGAATTTCGAAATTAAAACCTAAATTTTTGCGAAAAAATGGCGAGCATTTAATTTTGCAATAGAGCGCTTATTGAGCCTTTAATGGCCTTAAATTTCGACGTGCAAATCATTGGCGCGAACCAATGGGAGACCGAGTTACGCCCCTGTTTGCTGTTTAATCATTAGCCAGCAGAGTTGCTGAAAAAAAAGAGTTAATAAATTTTCTTCCGTTTTTTTTAAGAGCCTTTTTAACGAGCCTTTTAATTTGAGATTATTTTCATTTCTTTAATTACATATATTCGTAATAATATGCTATTGTCTGCTATCTTAACGTTAGGTCAGCAGAACATGCATTTTCGCGAAAAAATTGGAAGCATTTAATTTAGCAATAGGGCACTTAATTGAGCCTTTAATTTTCCATATCATACATATGTGTCTCAACAATTGCTCTTCTATCTTTATAGACATTCACTATCTAGTAATACGGGTCTATGTCCCACTTTGGAATGGGCTAATTAAAGCCGTTATTATCTGAAACTATTAACACTGCGTGTACTCCTGTTAATCTACACATGTTAAAATTACATAACCTATTAGAATATAATCGCCAGTTATGTAGATATATCCATACACATATCGACAATTTAAAGAAATAGTTTTCGTCAATTTTTCATAGAATTTCGACAACCTAATCAGTTTTGGTACTGTTTTTTGAGGAGGTCTTTGAAAGAAGCGTTTCTTGTGATAAAATTGAAAACACAAAATAACAGAAATAAGCGAAAAAATCGAGCACAAAAGGCGAGGAGTCTAAATTACATCGCTCATCGTAACGTCTCGTTCCGTGCCCTAATTTATCACTTTCTTTTATGGAGTTTACGCAATGTAATTCAGTATCCGTTCGGGTGTCTTTTTGAGGTGGCCCTTTTTGGTATTTCAAGGTTCACTTCTGCAAATATTTCTCTCGATAAATATACTTATTTAACTTTCGCAAGTTATTTCCTAAAATGGATACGCATCTTAAATAATGAAACGTTAAATTAAAGTCGTTGAGTTGAAGAAGGGAATAATTCCAGTTTTAGCCGAATTTTATAGCCATTTTATTTATTTTATATACAGGCGTATCTGGAGAGAAGAAAGGAACATATTTGGCTTGTTTGACGTTCACTACCTGCTGATAGTGACAACTTTTAGACAGAAAAAAAGGGAATTATTCCGGCAGTGGTTTCCTTCTTACACTCACTGCGCCTGGGAATATTGTCGTGACGTTATACACTTTAAAGGCTGGTGACCAAACTGTTTTAAAATATAATATTTGGTGTTTTGATTTAAGCTTTTACCGATTTCATCTTGCTCAATTTTTTATTCCCAGTTTTGCAGTGTTGAATGTTATCCAAGCAGGTCCGATGCTATATAGTTTTTAAACATTTACAAAGGCCTTTCAACATTAATGATATAATTTATTGGACTAGAATTGTGACGAAAATAAAGGAACTGGGTGGAAAAAGGGAACAATTTCTCCACATTTCACATTTATTATCTCAAAAAGGTTTGCGTAAAACCTAGTACTTACATCACCCATATTTTTATCTACATACTATGATTCTGCTTTACACACACCAATTTTTCTCACAATAAATTGTAAAAGTTGACCTTCAGTTTATTTGAATACGTGTAAAACAGAAATTGCGCCCAATTGTACAATAAATGGTAGAATTAGAACCAATTTTAGGGACATTTAGTAACTTTTTACATTTATTTTCATGTACCAACCTTGTCATTTTAGTTGCATTCTTGGAGTCCTTCATCAGAAGGGAAATTAGCATCTAGTACACCAAGAATTCCCTAACGAAGACTTGGCAATGTTGAAATTTGTCAATAAATTGTTACAAATATTGCAAAGTGTAAACAATTATGTAAAAATATTTCAAATGGACAATTTATTGAAAAAAAATTCTACAATTTATTGTTCAATAAATTGATATGTAAAACAGTCTTAACTTTACAATACTATATTTTTCCGTGGAAACAATGTTGCTAAAATTCACAGTTTTTTATGCTAAATCAACATAATTTGAAAGTATAGTTAACTAGTGGGATGAGGTCAAATGTTTCCAAAAAAAAAAAAAACATGACAAACACGCAATGTAGATCATAAAACAAACGTAATACCAAACACAGATTAAAATAAGGAATCAGGATTACATGTTTCATATTTCATACTCTCAATTAAATAAGCTTTTTTTTTTGTTGTCGTTTATAAAAAATAAATATGAAGGAAAGTGATAATATCTATAAATAATAAAGTACAACGTACTGTCACATACGTGCATCGGCTATCTGCCCGTACAATTCTAATTAGCTTAAAAACTACACATATAAATATAAGAAATAAATAAAAATATTTAACTTTTTTAAGAAAGGCACTAAAAAATGTAAAACTTGCTAAAATACTTTTGTACAGGGAAGTATTAATAAAACTTATATTAAAAGCGTATGTATATAACATGTTTTTTTTATATAGGTATTTATCATGTAAGTGTATCTTCTTCTAAGTCTAGTAGGTATACAGAATTTAATATATTAAATTAAAATATGCCATATTTAAATTGTCAATGTCAGTTCGTTTGTTGACTGAATTACTCTTTTTAATAGCAATCATTTCATGTAACAATCGTTTTTAATATAATACCTAATATAATAATAACACAAATAATATTACTAATGACAACACAAAATACTTTAAAATTCCATATGTAAAAGGACTTTCGGAAAAACTCGAGCCCATTTTATCAACTAACAATACAAAAGTAACATTTAAGAAAAAAACAATTAAAAAACATTATTTTAAAAAATTAAAATCAAAACCGACGAATGAATTAAAATCGAATATAATATACGGAATACCATGCGGCACATGTAATAAAGATTATGTGGGTCAGACCGGAAGGTATTTGAAAAAAAAGAATATATGGACATAAAAATGAATGTTAGTGCTAACAATGTGCAAAAGAACAAGGTAAATGAGACAACATTGGTGACACATACATATGTACAAAAACAGGACCTCATTTTTTCTTTTGACGAAATCAAAATTATTGGGCAATTACAAAAAAACGATTGTTACACGAAATGATTGCTATTAAAAAGAGTAATCAGTCAACAAACGAACTGACATTTACAATTTAAATACGGCTTATTTTAATTTAATATATTAAATTCTGTATACTAGACTTAGAAGATACACTTACATCACAAATACCTAATGGGACGTTCCGTGTCAACCGGGACACCGTGCTCTCCAAAAGTAGAAGCAAGGAAAAAAATACGTTTAAGGTCTCAAAATGTTGTATATTCAAGAGCTTTCTGAATAAACGATACCTACCTATCAATAAAAAAAAAAAAAGAACGACAACCGCTTTCCTGGCACATCTTCCGAAGGACCACAGAACAACACTGGGGAAATATACGCCACGAACCCCCCAGAAAGGCCTAGAATGAGTTTGTCTTGTCCAAAAAATCGTTTTGTTGAATGAAAATTTCCATACTTTATGAATTGGGAGTGATTAGAAATTCAAAATGGCGGCCATAAAATGACGACTATAATTAGAAATTGTCAAAAAAATGGCAAGTTCTTACAACACAAATCTGTATTCGAAATTATGATATCAAAACACATAAAAGGTAGCTATTTTTATGTGTTTTGACATCATAATTTCGATTATTGGGTCAAAAATGGCTGTTACTAATAAATACTACTACCACTTTTGGACTTTAAGAATATGAAATTCCAAAATCGTAAAGTTTACAATTAGATCGAGGTATTTTCCATGTTTAGATGATTTCAAGCTAGGTACTGAACTATTTTTTTTAATTTTTAATTATAGTTGCCATTTTATGGCCCCCATTTCGAATTTCGAAATTTTCCCAAAAATGGCCATCGTTTATTCGAAAACCCTTGAATATACGAACATTTTGAGACCTTAATCGTATTTTTTCCTTGCTTCTATTTTTGGAGAGAACGGTGTCCCGGTTGACATGGAACGTCCCCTATATATGTATATAAAAAAAAACATGTTATACAATACATACGTTTTTAATGTTAAGTTTTATTCATGCTTCCCTGTACAAAAGTATTTTAGCAAGTTTTACAATTTTTAGTGTCTTTTTAAAAAAGTTAAATATTTTTATTTATTCATATTTATTTTTACAGACGACAACAAAAAGCTTATTCAATTGTAAGTATGAAATATGTAACATGTAATCCTGATTCCTTATTTTAATCTGTGTTTGGTATTACGTTTGTTTTATGATCTACATTGCGTGTTTGTCATATTTTAGAGTCCTGAGGATGCAAATAAATTTTTGAGAAACGTCGACTAAGTGAAAAATTAGTTTTTTTTTTTTTGGAAACATTTGACCTCACCCCACTAGTTAACTATAGTTATATGGAAACAGGTCACCAATCCTACATTACACTAATTTGAAAGTATTCCCTTTTTCCTTCAAGTGATTCAATTGTTCCTATTATTTTTTCGCCACCCCTCGTACGTGACATTCTATCCGCTTTCTCCCGTATGAACCGTTTGGATTCCGCGTTCGGAATTAAAAAAGAAGCGTTGATAATAACGGCTCTATTCGAGCGTCGCCTGCGCTTATCACATGCGCGGCAGGGCATTATCCGCGTGATAAATCGCGTAATATTTTTAGCTGGGCGCGGCTCGATTGTGTTTGCCTTTTAACGAAGTTACCCGCTAACGCACAGCGATGGAGACAAGTGAACTTCGCTTTTTAGCGACTGTTTTTTGCGCGACTCGATTCCGAGGTAATTACAAAGCAGTTAATATTCCGCTTTTTAGCAAAAAAAAAAAGCCGTCGTACGAGAGGTGAGTAGCGAAGCGCGTTTCTAGCCGGGATTCCCGGAATGCTCGTACCGATGCTTTTTTGTCGATAAATTTGATTAAAACGACGCAATTCCTACTCCGACTCGCTTGCACACGCAGAGAAAATGTTATTACTAGTGTCCGGAAAGTGTGCTACAACGCAGGGTCGGACTCGTAATCCGTCATGTCATTGACGGAAGGACATACCTACATATGAGAGACAAAAAAGACAGGAGTAAAAATGTGTTAATAATATACATACCCGAGTACATCCATCGTTTGTGTCATTCAGAAACACCGACTGTCTTCATTGTTTGAGTGTATAGTCCTTCTAAAGTGAATGTGATATATTTTTAATTCCTTTGATGGCTAACGCCGCCCAATGGCGTGCATTTATATCTTTTATAAATTCGAAAATTGTGAAATAATTTTTTTCATTCAAATCAATATAGGTGTGCGAGAGGGATCTAGTGGACTGTATGCGAAAAGGCACTTACGTTTTCTTCCGTAGGTCGCGGTCTTCCAAGGTCTAGATGCACGCGGGTGCTTTCCTTCCTCTGATGCACTTATGCCGGCCGGCGTCACTAAAGTGCACTGCAGTTTAGTTTAAAAAGTCGCGTGTCTTTCTTCGAGTAGAGTTAAAACTCACACTTGACACTATTGTACTGTGCCTTCTTGGAGAGAGAGAGAGAAAGGAAATATATGACAGTGTGTGAGTAATGTTGGCTGCATACGCTTGAGGAATTAAATTAAATTAAAATATAGAATAAAGACGGAACAGTAGGAGATTAAAATTAGCCTGCATACAAAACTGAATAACACAATATATAAGTGTAATACAATTTTCTGTAAATAATGCTCATTTAGCCAGACAATCTGAAAAAATTGCGTCAACCGATTTTGGTTTAATGCACGAATTCTCGCGATAACCGCATTATCAGACATTTCAGAATTTTCTTTTTTCAAACACACGTACATATTTAAAACAACGCGCTGACACTGAACATGTAAATCTTTGTTTTTAAATTCGGCCCTATCATCAGTATCATTTATTGCCAATTCATTTGACTGTGGCACCAAATTATTGGATTCCCGCGATCGATCATCTCGAACTGTCGTTTCAAATGGTCTCCAAAACGCCATACTAATTCATTACTAATAAATTATATTTACAAAACTTACTCGTTATTCAGAAAAGTTTTAATAAACCTAGCTGAAATCTAACACAAACACTTCACTGGCGGAAACAAGAGGGAATTACTAATGTCGTAAATCATTTTAACGACACAGTGGACCGCATGAATAGCTAACCAACGTATTGCAACGTATTGCAGAAAGACTACCAGTTATGGCAACGATTATGTTGCCGGCTCTCAAAATTTTCTTAAGTATAATAATATACATAAAGTTGTTTTAATTAATTATTTTTTCCAGCAATTTTAAACGCCTATTTTAATGCTAACTAATAAATTTATATCTATATATTTTTTTAAAGATTTCCAAACTAGCTTTCTAAGAACGTCACGAACTAACAGTTTGCGGAAGTATGAATATAACAATTATATAGTGAGCTTAGCAATTTTAGAAAATATATCTGACAACCTTGCTTTATTTTTCATGTCTTCACATTCACATTAGAAGTAGAAGTATTTCTGCATTTCTTCCCATTAAACGTGAGCGATTTGGCCTGTAGAGGAAAAATGATTGTTCCACATCTACTGAAGTTAAAGGTACAAATGTAAATCAAAATAGTTCACATGGACAGAGGACGACACACCACACATTATTTTCATGAATATCGCACAACTGTTTGTACATATCACCAACATTCGTTCACGGAATATGTACTAAAACCGCTAGTAAAGTGACTTAAGACCTTTCTGCATATCGTGATTCAAATGTCTTCCATAGTCTCGGTGTTTACGAAATATACATATATCGACGATTGCAAGGAATACATAAAATATGCAATCCGTCTATGTACAATTCTCGTAATTTTCAATAATCTTTTCAGTCTATTCACAAATGGAATTGACACGACTGTGCCATTATTGAAAAAATCCACACACATCAGATAATATGTAAATACACTACACGAACTCTAAAAGAACTACGTACACTCACGACATATAAAATTATTTTAAACTCGTCATTCAACCGTCCATCCGCTCGCATCGAGTTAACGTAAAACTCTACGGAATCATCGCAACGCCGTATGGCTAAACTGCATATCTCCTTCTCTAAAACCCGCACGGAACAGTCGCAGTGCGCGTTATTAGGCACGGTCAGTGGCGGGCGTTCGTATGCACGGGCAAGAAATACACGCATACATAATTTACAAGACGTTTAAAAAATACGGTTTATACTTTAATTATCATAGAGTTGTATATTGCGATGTAGCACACTTTCAAGACCTGTTATTACTGTACCTACTCCGACATAGAATTCGATTGATTCAAAATATTCATGTAGGTACCTGCATATCGTATGACCAAAAAAAGTCCTCAAAATATGCCGTGGAATCGATACCGCTTGTCTTGAATTATTATTCCTCTTAGTATGTTCTTCAAATGATTAACTTATGTTTAACTTACCGTTTTTCATACAAAAAAATTATATTTCTTTCGCCCCTATATTTGAAGCACTGCCAGCATCTGACTAATATGTTAAATATTAGATGGCACCTGCCCCGTCAACTGTTTACAGAGAGGTCTGCAGACGATCGTTCTTTACAAAAAACATTGTTGCAGCCCGCATTAAGAAGTAGGTATACCACGTATACGTAATTTCTTGCGTGCAGAGTGCAAGTTTTATGTTTTTTAATATACTCGTTTAAAAAGCATTATGTCACCCCTGTCCCATTAACTAGGTAGATAATTACACACAGGCAACCTCCTCAGACTGGTAACCAGATAACCTGAGTAGATAACCTTTCGTAAATGCAAACAATTAACTGCATGTGTGCCCCAGCTTAGATACGACTATCGTAGGACGTCTCTTGTGCATCTGGATTGACCGTATACATGTGTATATGTATGTACGTTACACTAACTGCCCCTAGTTTATATCCACTAAAAAGACTGCTAAAAGTGGGGAATATGAAAACATTCCTTGTAAAATAAAGTTATATTTAAGTCTATATTTAGAAATATTCAGCACTATTGCCTGGGTCCCTGTATGTTACCCTATGTCGGAACGCAGACTGTTTTGACTTGGTGTGCTCTGCGTTCCAAAATGAAGGTTTTGTTTGTTTTTTTTTTTTAATTCATCAATTTGGAGCTGAGTAGTATTACATTTATGTATTTTTTTTATTCCAATATAATCCCAAAATGAACACATTTAATAACAGTTCGAATATCTACAAACCGTTGCTTGGAATTTTGACTTGATTTTGAACAATCTGGTAATATTTAGATCTGACACAACTGTGATCTGATTGCCGTTCTGACATTCCCCTCTATTTAATATTTTAGCCTATACTAACTTATTGTAGACGTTACAGTGGCACAAGGAAAGAATTTATACATCTATTTGATTTATGAATGGAGTTCAGTGCAGCCCTTATGCCAGTCGAACGGTAATGGGGTACAGAGGGTGTCGAATGCGGTGCAGTTACAGTTAATAACCCATTTCCCTGATTGACATCTAACGGGGCACAAAGGGTGGATGTGACATATGGAGGGGGCTATTTTTATTCGATGTCAATTAAACTGTCGTACAATCTTTCAGCAGTTATATTTATTGCAGACAGAGACGCAGTATTTTTTATTACATTTTAGCGCGACCTGTGAAGTTAGCACCTCTAAATTTGAAAATTTCTATTTTATTTATGGCATTCTGAATGACCAGGTTCGCACTGTACCTATCTTCAATTTACTGATTTTTTAAGGTGTCCTCAGTTAACGTGATCTGTCCATTTATCTAAAGGATTTTCTTTGGTTAAGGAATATTGAGGAGATTTGGCAACAACGCACCAAATACGAAGTCATAACCCTCAATTTCTTCAAATAACGGCTCTTTGGACCACCTGGACCACCTTCTTATTGATGGTTACAAAAACAAATGTGAAGATAGTTTTATTTCATAACTGCAATCAGTATCCATCAGTACCGTTTTCTTATTCTGTTGTGTTAAAAAATAGTTAAATATCTGGGGGTGACAATGAACGGAAAGGGTCTAGAAGAACAAGAAATTAAACTTAAACTTGATATGGTGGAATAGGCACATCTCAAAGGAAAAAAAGGACTAGGACAATAATTAGTTGAAACAGTGATTTGTTACAACTTGGAAGTCGCCGAAATGAAGCGGAGACTGTTGGCTACAGAGATGGACTATCTAAGAAGAAGCGACAGAATCTCCAGACTAGAAATGATTAGAAACTAAGGAACAAGGCGCCAAATGGAGGCTAAACACAGTAATAGATTGCCTAATTGCTTCGGATATATTTATTGTGAGTCAAAATTCCTGAAGTGTGCCACTTCAAATCGATGTGTTGAATTTTATATTTCTTTTTTAGGAATAATGAAGGTTTATATTTCAAAATTAATATCTTAAAATGTTTTTGCAAAATCTTTTATTTTGCAAAAGTTATAAACAAATTAGTTTTTAGGTAAGGTTTTTTTGAAAATGCGATTATTCAGCGAGTATTTTATAAAACTTTACGAAACTTTAATGTCAGATACAAGAATAATAGGAGAATACGATAGTGTATTCACTTTATGGAAAAAATATTTATTTATAAAAAAAATTATTTTTTTAATAAACAAAGGTAAATTAAACAATGTTGTCGGCGAGGTAGGATATTTTTTTTTTTTTTTAGGTTTTATTCCTTTATCCTTTAGCTAACGATCCCCGCAAAAAATTTTTTGTAATCTTCAGAAAAACAAAAGATGAATTTTTTACCGTAGTCACATATACCGTAGTCGCATTTTACCGTACATATGCACAGTGGGCGAAAGCGACAAATTTTTTCTCAAAATAAGATAACCCCACAGAAAACTCGATCATTGTGATTTTTTTTTTATTTTACTGTTTTTTTTTTATTTTTTCTTTACATTTTACATGCGGTTTTTGGAGCTTAAAAGCTTTAATTGTAAAGTTACTGGGATATAGGGTCCCTTATGGGGCGTCTCTCCCCCCTTTTTAAACCTCAAACGTGTGTCGGACCAATTTTCCTTTAATCTACTGTCCAAAACTTGTAAAATAAAAAAGAAAATCACAATGATCGGAGTTTTCTGTGGGGAGTTATCTTATTTTGAGAAAAATTTTGCCGTTTTCGCCCACTGTGCGCCGAACGCGCCTTTGCGACCTGCTCTTTGCGTGTACTCCTGCGTTTACTTATTTTATTTTATTTTATTTCGTTTTAACAATAAAGTTGATAAATTATTTATATACTTTTAGTACGACAACTTTGGTATGATCGGAAAAAAATCTATTTTTTTATATCGAACAGTTTGAAACGATGGTATTGACGGGTTCCTTTGATGGTTGTATCATTTAAAAAACGTGATTGTAAGTGTTTTTGTGTTTTTCGATTCACGAGCCCATTCATACAATTTTCGCGATGTTATTACAGTTTTATTTTGCAAACTTGCGCGGTAAGCGCTTCTTTTTACACACCCACCAATGCCGTCGCAAGCTCCTTTGCCATGAGCGGTAGCAAAAAAGTTCCACTCAGCTTTAATACCAAAGTCTTCTTCGTGGTATAACAAATTCAGCAAATTGAATCGATTTTTATAAATATAAAAAGCTTGTGACGGCATTGGTGGGTGTGTAAAAAGAAGCGCTTACTGCGCAAGGTTGCAAAATAAAACTATAGTAACATCGCGAAAACTGTATGAAAGGGCTCGTGAATTATTAAAAAAAATTGAGTTTGAATATTGTTCATCGGATGCATTCGAAAAACATAAAAAACACTTACAATCACGTTTTTTAAATGCTACAACCATAAAAGGAACCCGACAGTATTATCGTTTCAAACCGTTCGATATAAACAATTTAGAATGTAAGATTTTTTCCGATCATACCAAAGTTGTCTTTTCAAAGTTGTCGTACAAAAAGTATGTAAGTAATTTATGCACTTTATTGTTAAAACGAAATAAAATAAGTAAACTTTTTTATTATTTATTGCATATGTATTTGCTAGCGAGGCATGAAGGGGCGAGGCACGGAGGAGCAGGTAACTTTTTTAACTACGGTAAAAAATTCATAACTTTTGTTTTTTCTGAAGATTACAATTTTTTTACGGGGATCGTTAGCTGAAGGATAAAGGAATAAAACCTAAAAAAAAATTATCCTACCTCGCCGAGAACATTGGTTAATTTACCTTTGTTTATTAAAAAATTAATTTTTTATAAATGCATTTTTTTTTCATAAAGTGTATATACTATCGTATTCTCCTATTAGTCTTGCATCTGCCATTAAAATTTTGTAAAGTTTTATAAAATACTCGCTGAATAATCGCATTTTCAAAAAAACCTAACTTAAAAAAGTAATTTGTTTATAACTTTTGCAAAATAAAAACATTTGCAAAAACATTTTAGGACATTAATTATGAAATATAAACCTTCAATATACCTAAAAAAGAAATGTAAAATTCAACACATCGATTTTAAGTGGCCCACTTCAGGAATTTTGACTCTAATGAGGATGGAGGAAAATAGGTGGCGATCAAAGAGGGTATTTAAATGTGTTCCGCCAAACAAACTAAAAAGAGGAGGACCTAGAAGAGCTTGGATGAAGGAATCCTACAAGCAATGGACGTCAGACAATTAGATGATAATGACGTATGGAGTAGAGAGACTTGGTGAAGTGTAATGGGAAGGTAGCAAACAGTAGAAGATTTCTGTAATATTTTGACCCGTAATATACAGTGTGGAACAGCCAAATGAAATAAATTCAGTAGCTCCATTATTATGCATTTTTTTAGAAAATTCTGAGACACGTCAATTTCTAATTCTAGAATGACATCTTGCGACGTAAGAATGTCATCCCTTTATTCAACCCCCTTCAGGTGACAGCTGCAACTCCTAAATTTTCAAATTCAAACTAGGGACTTGTGATATTTCATTTGAAAGGTCTTTTCATTCTCTATTCAAATCTGCTATGGTTTTAAATTTTATTGCAGAAATTAACAAGAAAAAAGTTTCTCCAGCGTAGGAAATTCGTTACATTAAAATAAAAAACAAATCATTATTAATGCATGCCTCCAGCATCTTGGCAGCATCCTACACGTAAATAGAAATGTATTCTAACGTTAGTTAACATTTGCGGGGTAATCGACCTAAATGCAACTGTTATTATTCTTCTTAAGTCAGCTAAATGGTCCGGTTTGGTTTTGTAGACCATACTTTTTACATATTCCCATGGGAAGAAGTCTAACGTGAGAAGCGTGAGATCAAGCGGAAATATTGTGTGGAGATATTGCCTGACATTGACTTTATAATGTGCTTGAGCACCATCCTGCTGGAACCATATTGCATTACCTGGAAGTTGTGGGTTTCCTTCAGCTGGATACAAGTTTGCCATAGTCGGTACAACGTTATTTTTGGAGCAGCGTTAAATCAGTTTCTCCATTCAAATTGCCGTCAATGAAGAAGGGACCAATGATATTTCCTCCAATTATTCCTGCCCAAACATTAACTTTCTCAGGGTTTTTGCGTGTGTAGTTCCCTCATCCAGTGAGGATTTTCTCTCGACCAGTAACGACAGTTTTGTGCGATTTGACTACATGGCCGTGAAGTGTAAATGTAGATTCATCCGAAAGTAAAACATTTTCTATTTGTAAAGTATTGTCATCTATCATTTGCATAATTTATTAGTAGGTAAATTTTTATCTTATGGTAGTAGGGAATGTTGGCAATTACAGACATTTATTTTATGATATTATTAACATTTCAGAACTTAAAATTGACAAATAGTGTTACTTATAAAAGTTCTATTTTAATGTAACGAATTTCCTACGCTAGAGAAACTTATATTTTTTTCTTGTTAATTTTTGCAATAAAATTTAAAACCATACCTAGCAGTTTTGAATAGAGAATGAAAATGTGTATAGGTATATATTTTCCTCCTACCAACCCTCTCTCGACTGCATATTTCATGTCTGGACGTTTAATTCCCCCATTTCAATTACGACTAGTTTATTATATCCTAAAGTAAAAACAAATTATTTGGGTGACATTTGCATATTTCCGAGAAAGGTCACGGAAGACGGAACGACAGCAGCGCGTCGAAATTAATTCGGCTAATTTATTTGGCTGAAACGTTGACACGGAAATTTTTCAGGATTACAAATCGCGGGGAAACATTCAAACTTATAATAGATGTGGGCGAAACACGCAATATTATATCTCTATTCCCCTTAATTCCTTACTTATCTTGGAACTGGAAGAAGGATTAAAAGTTCGAATCCTCGTTCCTATCCTACTTTGCCGGGGAGTAAAAGTTAAAATCCATTTCTGGGAAAGGCGGGAAGTTGGAAGACATTATTAATTACTAGAATGACACGAGTAGTTAATAATTCAACGTTAGTCTCGCAGGACGCGTCGTCGAGTAATATTTTTTTAATGTTTGTTGGTGCGAGGTTAGTTGAGTAATATTTTCCAAAACTAATGTACAAGCACGTCAAGTTAGAACGTAACCAGCATAACATCCATTTAAAAAGCAATAAATACGGAAACTCCAAGAAACTGAGGTAAGCAGACATTTGTACTGCTACGCATATGAAATAATTTCATTCGTCATGCACCAGTGAGAAGAAGGAGTTGAAATAGGTGTACCGCAGAAAAACCTTTGGCCCTGTGAAGTTGGCACCCCTGAATTGGAAAATAAAGAATTTCGCTATATATATCGTTTGCCCATCGTATGCCCATGTTTGCCCAGTAGACACATTTTTTTTGCCCACCAACTGAAAACGGAAAAATAAAAAAAAATTCCAAAAAAACCATCATTAAAAAATATAGTTTCGCTAGATCATTTGTTTGCCCAGGGTATGCCCGCGTATGCCCAGTGAATAGTTTTTATTTTTTGCCCACCTTTAAAAAAAATCGAAAAATAAAAAAAAAATCCATCAATGAAAAAATGAGAAAAAACGTATTTCCTTGAGATCATTCGTTTGCCCAGGGTTTGCCCACGTATGCCCAGTGAGTAGTTTCATTTGCTCACCTTTCAAAGAAAAATCTAAATATAAAAAAAAATTCCATAAATGAAAACATGAGAAAAAACTTTTTCCTTCCTTGAGACGATTTGTTTGATCAGTCTGTCACTCACATATGCCCAAGTGTAATATTCGTGTTCCCAATTTTAATTAACCATACAATGGGAAAATAATATTCCCCCTCAGAACGGCGACAGAAAAAAGTCTTGTTAACCAAGGGAATTCAAGTTGGACAGACAAAATTCTGGTCTGGCAAACGAAAATAAGACTGGGCAAACGAAGATAAACGCTGGGCAAACCAAATTCAGGTTAAACGAACGAAATTGAGAGTGGGCCAACGAAGTTCAGGCTATAATGTGTAGTTTCAGGGAAGTTTGTGTAAACCCGCAGTTATTGATAAAGTACGAATTTATATACAACGAACATATTCTTTTGACACTGTAATTGAAATTTTTACAAACATGTATAAGACTGGTATACCGATTATAGAAGTTCTCGAAAAAAATTACGTTATGTGGTAAACATTATATTCTTTAGCGGAGTTGTGTCATTTGCTTCGGAGCATTGTGTCGAAATGTATTGTTCGAAATTTGAATGTGCGTTGCGCAAGTTCTGTTGTATATGTTGAAATTTACAGATATAAAAACTTTATTTCCAGCCTGAATTTCGTTTGACCAGCCTGAACTTTGTTTTCCGAACCTGAATTTTTGTTTTTCCAGCCTGAATTTCGATTGCGTTTCCCCACCCTGAATTTCGTTTGCCCAACCTTTATTTTTGTTTGCCCACCCTGAATTTCGTTTGTCTAGCCCTTATTTTCGTTTGCCCACCTTCAATTCCATTCGTTCAACCTGAATTTGGTTTGCCCAGCGTTTATTTTCGTTTGCCCAGTCTCATTTTCGTTTACCAGACCAGAATTTTGTCTGTACAGCTTGAATTCCCTTACAGCTTGGTTTCCTTGGTTGGGAATCTTATTTTCCCATTTTATGGTTAATTAAAATTGGGAATGTCGAAAGTAAATGTAACACCTGGACATACGGTGGCTAATCCTGGGCAAACGAATCGGCAAAGGAAATACGTTTTTTCTCATTTTTTCATTGATGTATTTTTTTTTATTTTTAGTTTTTTTTTTTTTGAAAGGTGGGCAAATAAAACTACTCTCTGGGCATACATGGGCAAACGAATGGTCTAGCGAAACCACGTTTTTTTTTAAGGTTTCAGTTGGTGGGCAAAAAAATTGTCTACTGGGCAAACATGGGCATACGATGGGCAAACGATATAGATAACGAAAGCCTTTATTTTCCAATTCAGGGGTGCCAACTTCACAGGGCTAAAACCTTTCCATTTGGAATATGGAATTCGGAGCTAGGGGAATGTCATTAAAAGAGTCACAGCATTTATGCCCCACTGGGCACTTCGTGCGTACTCCCTAAAATAGCCGCCCGAGCTATAATTCGAACGACTCAATTCTTGAAAAATATGACGTCATCCAAAGGGAGCTGCCTCACTATGACCACGGAATGCCAGTGCTCTTGTAATATGAATTCTATCATTGTTAATGAAAATTATGTGACCTCGTGCATTGGAGGAATACAAGCAATGGCTCTATCGAAATTTAAAGTCTTGTTGAGTGTTCCATAACTGTACTACATCGAGGTCAATGTGGTGCAGTTGTTCCAATTCACCCTAAGCTAGTATACCTTATTTACCTACCTGTTAATTTCAGCTAATATATGGCGTATTTGCATGTACGTAGTTGACACAGAGAAACGGAAATCCGATTTTTCCCCTTTCTAATGGAATAATTCAGCGAGCAACCGGAATAACAATGAGGTAGACTCCAGTTTTAAATGCATAGAAACTAAATTTTATCTCTAAATTAGTTTGGATTATTCACTCACTTCGAAATTACTTTTAGGATTATTGGACGCATAGAGATGCAGGTGGACTGCGAACAAGTTTATTTCAGCAGCAGTTGCAGGTGCAGTTTCTTAAGCACGGAGGTGAGGTTGTTGAGACGCGTTTCGCTTGTTATAGATGAGCGTGGTATTTTACGAAACTATCCTCCAGAGAAGTAGTGAAGGCAGACGTTTTTACGCGAGTGCAAATCTGGAACACTGGTTCCATTTCTGGCATCTAGTTTCTATGGAATATCTCGTAAAGATTGAATTGGTGTACGAAACGTTGTATATTGTCAATATACAACTATACAGTAAGAGTCCATAGGTAAATATTAAATAGTTTACGAGCGAATTTACTTACTTTGCCAGATCTAACTGTAACTCTGCCTAATAGGTCAATCAATTAATATAAGCCAATTCCATTTTCAGACTGTGTTGCGTAGAATAAAGTTTACTATTATCTTTTCTCAACTTAATAACTGTGAAACTATTTTAAACGGCTAATATTACTTTAGACAGCTGTGAAACAATTTAAAACAGCTAACAGGAATATTGTGTTGATGTGACAACAGCGAAACAAGACAGAACTGTTCGCTGTTACTTCAAAGTTCCGATGAGTCGAAACAGAGTCGGACTCAAGTCACTATTATTACAAAGCGATAGTTCACAGAAAATACATCATAATACAATAGTGAATATTCGAATAAACGTACTAGGGGACCAAATATTACATGAGTGGTATTTATGTGTTGTAATGTCAGTGGTCACGAAAAATGAAACTTAAAAGGACTTACAAAACTCACAAAATATTTCATACAAAAAACAATACTACTTTTTAACTACCGTATGAGCAAACTTTTTTCGTCTCCTATTAAACAAATGCAGTTTTGATTTAGTGATTTAATTGCATTAAACCGATTTTGTGTTTTTAATGAATTTCACCTTTACTCTGACGAAATATTAGAGTCTCGTCTCAAAACAGGTATTTTGGAAACATTTAATTGGAACGGGAAAACAGGAGCACATCATACCTTATCGTAAAATTCTAGATGCCGACGTTACGTCAAGGTATTCAGAATTTTATGATAACAGGTATGATGTGTTCCAAATGCGTGTGTGATTCCAAAGGCATACCTGTTTTTGAACCAAGTACTTGTTTTTGAACTATCTGTTTGGCAAGTCTAAAAATTTGGCAACTCGAATATTTCATCGGTTTAAAGATACAATTCTTTAAGGAATAAATAATACATCAGTTGTAAGAAAACTGCAATTGTCTAATAAAAGACGAAAAAAGTTGCAATAATATGGGTCATTGTACTACTTGTAGTACAATGTAAATGTAATATTACTTTTTGTATTAAAAGCAATTTCTTTTATATTTAGATGTTCGTGAGATTACTTCTTTGACTCGCGTTTTTAGAAAATCGCAGGTTTTTAAAGAACGTACACGATGTTGGTTGATAAGTTTTGCCTTTAATCGACCATTTACGAAATAATGAATTTATCTTATGTACTAGCGAACACATATTTGCTTGAACAACTGTAAGAACATTACCAGCTAATTTTTGTGGTAGGTATATTGCTATCACAGACTTGTGATCTATGGCAACAATACGGATACTGTGTGACCTAGTTTTATAACTAGTAATTAAAAATCTAATTAAGTCATTGTAACTTTATTACTCGTAAATCAAAGTTTTTCGCGTTTAAGGCCCAAATTTTATGAGCTTTGTGGATAAGTCGTTTTAAGTGTCATGTTTGTGACCACTAAAATTACCACACCTAAATACGGCTCCATCATGTAATAGTTAGCCCCTTAATACGTTTATTTGAGTATTCATTATTTTATTATGATTTTCTGTGAACTATCGTTTTGTAATAATAGTGACCTGAGTCCGACTCTGTTGCGACTCGCCGGAATTCTGATTCAATATACGTAACAACCACGTCCACGCTAGTATCATCTGCACATGTCGAAAACGAGGACCCAAAATCACTGCGCCAGCGCTCGGGGACTAGACGTTTGTCGTCGTTTGGTTAGTTTTGTAATATGAGGATAGTTGTTTGAGGAGGATGTACTGGCGTTTGTGTTTTAGCTTACATACGTATGTAAAAGCATTGACAAATGACTTAAGATTGAAGTTAACCTATTATTAACTTCAAGATTGAAGTTAACTCATCAATTCCCTTTATTCTGTAATGTACGCATTAGGGTGATTAGTACCTACTGTAAATGTCTAGACATATGTGTATTATTGAAGGTTTTAAACGACTTCAGATTCCGACTCTCGTCGTGGAATCATTGTCTTAGTACCAAGCGTATATAACTTTTTTATGAACTTTTTACGAAATTTGGTCTTTGGATATATTGGGCATACCTACTTACTGAATCCATTTTTGACATTGATTGTCAAACAGTATTTTTGTACAGTTTCAGCCCTGCTTTTGACGCAATATAACCGTACTGTGTTACTGTAAAATTGTCTATTTGACAAAGGGGAGTTGTCTGCCCCCGCTTTTTGTAGCGGGACCGACCTCGACGAGCCACCACTGTAGACGGATAAAAATAGAACGTACATATGTACCTTATGAGGTACATTTTTTTCATGTGCTGGCGATACTACACTTTTATTCGTCTACTCAAAAAATATATCGCATTCCGAGGGTTATACGCCATCCAAAGCACACCATATAATAAAACAATATCCTCCGCGTTTTACATAATATTCCGGCATCTGCCCCTGTTGTCAAATAAGATAGAAAGCTGATTTTGCGTCCCCCACGTCTTATTATATTTACATGACAATAAGCCACAAATCAGAATGTATTTTTGTGGATGCTGTACGCATTTCGAAATGCCAAATTTAAAATGAATTGTTGTACAGCTTAATAATCTTTGGTCTAATAAACAGTGTTGTAAAAACTGTTTCTTTAATTTAATGGAAATTATCTTCAGAGAATGTATCTATTTCAGTGAGTCATGTCTTTTTTCTAGATATGAAACATTTCTAAAGTTGAACCAAATATATCATAAAAATTCAAAAAAGCCCTGTACGCCACACTCGGAAAAATTAACGGATTAATATCCCTCTAGAGCTCACTGTTTTATTAACGTTTAGAGGATGGCATTTGGGGCTTATGATCCCTCTAATAAAGTGCATAAAAAAAGTATCTTATATCACATATTGATCATGGGTAAAGTGTTAATCATGAGTCGATCCAGTATACTTGATTTCCCTTCCGGAGGGGTAACGTTAATGTAAAATTTTTCCACTTTGAAAAAATTCAATTAATCGACTTAGAAATGACTGAAAAAAATTGAAAAAAGATTGTCTTAGGAAGTTTGGATACCGCTAATCGGCAACAGAATGAAAACAATGGTCTTCCCAAGTAAATAGCTCATAATATACATGTAAAGTCCTTCTAATTTTAATTGAAAATGATAAATACGCCTGGGGAACAAAAAACGCGGTGCAACTTTATGATTCCATGGGCTGTAAATAATGCTCATTTACCCAGACAATCTCAAAAAATTGTCTGTTAATAAACCTAGCTGAAATACACGTCACTGGCGCCTTAAACACGTGGAATTTCTAAAGTCGTAAATCATTTTACCGAAGTCGTAAACATTTTATGGCACAGTGGACCGAATGAGTATTTGGATGTATTACATATAAAGCAATCCTATAGTACATATGGTCGGCATTCGCGGCTGCCGGCAGCTCAGGCGTTGCCAGCTCTTCAAAATTTTCTTAAGTATAGTAATATACATAAAGTTGTTTTAATTTATAATAATTTTTTCCACCAATTTTAAACGCTTTATTTTAATGCTAAGTAATAAATTTATATCTATGTATTGTTTTTAAATATTTCCAAACTAGCTTTCTAAGAACGTCACGAACTAACAGTTTACTGAAGTATGAAGTATACTTGTATAGTGAGCTTAGCAATTTTAGAAAATATATCTGACAACCTTGCTTTTTTCTACCTATTTTCAATTTAAAATGGAAATAGAGTATATTCTTTTTATCAACTGGTATCTTGATTGCACCGATTTGATTCCATCCATCTGAATCAGACATATTTCAAAAATTTGATACCTAATTTGTCATTAGCAACCCCTCAAATCGTAATCAATTATGCCAAAAACAAATGGAAATATATTTTATTCCGCAATTGATTGAATTAAAAGTTTTTCGTCACCATATTGGGTCCATCATCCAGTGATAATTCTGGTATTTCGATAATAACACATTCTGGTATTTCGAATTCATTTTGACACACTATATGGACATTTCTCAATTCGGCAACAGAATGAAAACAATGCTCTTCCCAAATAAATAGCTCGTGTTCTTTTTATCAATTGGTATCTCGAGGTATTTTTTTTGAGCCAATATACTGAATTTCCCGTCCTCTAAAGATTAATACTTCATGAACGGTATGATTCTTTGAGCTACGATTTTTTTTTCAGGGGTTCACAACTGAAACAAAAATATACAGCACCCGTTTTTTTATATAAAAATATACAGTAACATGTTTTTTTTTTTTAATGGAACTTAAGTGAAGATTTTTTTTGTATTTGTTGAATTCCACTTTTTCTTTTGATTACAACGATGGATTTAAAACCATCAGAACTTAGATGTTGAACCACGTTAGAATTTGTTTCTTAATTAGGAATAATTATCAAGTTTTTCATATTTTGTACAGAAAATACTAAATATACCAAAAATATACAAAAATTCAAAATTGGCTAATTGTTTGTAAATTTGGCATACACCTACAATTCTTTAATGCTGAGCAACTTTTATAAACAAAATTTTTTGAAATTGGGCTTAGAAAAGGCACCTAACCTCCACAGAATCTAATTAAATTGCTCCTGCCAAGATCTACTTGATTTTCCAAAAATGAATATACGACAAAAATTATGTTTTAACCTTTTAAAGACGGGACTGGTCGATATTTCAACCACTCAAGTATCATAATATTTTTGAGTGATTTTGAGGATAATATGTTTTGAATATAGAAAAATATCTGTGGGGAATTTAGCGACCTTCTTCTCTATTATTTTTTTTTTGTTTGGTTGGATTAGTCCAGGGAGTAAATAACAACTATTCGATTTTTTGCCAACGTTTCGAGCTTTTTTCTCCTTCATCAGGGCTCACTACAATTTTATACAGAAGTAGATATAAGATATAGATTTTGAAAAATTACAGATTACTACAGAAAAGCAATTGTAACTTTTACTTACATCAATGTTATTATTGTTGTCATGTAAGGTGACTACGTTACAAACATTGGCGCACTGTCTATATAATATATAGTAAATGTATAACGATAAAGGCTAAACACTTTACAGGACAATACACTTTAAAAATTACTATAGTAATGAAGGTTTTTAGAGAGAAGCTAACGTCGTACGCATATCACATTTGTGTTAGGGAGTAAAGGGAAGCAGTATTATTAATGTATTTGTGACAATGAAGATATTATGTTTTGAAATTATTGTTCTTTTCTAGAATGTTGTAATAAACTGAATTTAGGTCGTCCATGTCACTACGTTTATTAACGCTATTTTTTATTCATTTTTATTTCTACCATTTCCTAAAAGTAATCGTTTTTTAAGGTTTGGTTCTGTTCCTAATATTTACAGTTTTCAAAGTTGAATTTGTGTTCTTGGATTTTTGATTATGTGTTTCACTAAGTAGCTGTATGTTTTTTTTTTTCTTTATTTAGTGTTCTTATGTCATATTCATGTTCTTTTATTCTATCTTTTAAATATCTTTTTGTTTGACCAATGTAAACTTTATTACAGTTGTTAGAGTCACACGTAATTTCACAACATTCGATTTATCTAGTTTGAAGTTTTTATTTTAATTTGATAACATTGCGCACGCATTTTCGGTCACAATTCGTGGCATTTTCGGACAATGTATATATAAGGTAACTTGAAATATATCTTTTTGTTGTCTTTTTTAATAACATCTTTTTTGTTGTCTTTCTTATTTGTTGCTATTTTGTTCACTCTATTGTTAATTTTTTAACCAGTTTTTGTTTGGATAACCGTTTTTGTTTTAATAGTGTTACAATTAACTGTATATATGTTTCATATCATGTGACAAGTTAATTGCCCTTAAAGTTAAATCTTTTAACTTTAAATAAAAACTTAATATCATAAAAAATTTAACTTTAAGGGCAATTAACTTGTCACATGATATGTATCACCAAAAAAATATACAGTTAATTGTAACACTATTAAAACAAAACGGTTATCCAACAAAACTGGTTAAACAAATTAACAATGAAGTGATGAACAAAATAGCAATAAATAAGAAAGGACAACAAAAAAATATGTTATTAAAGACAACAACAAAAAGATATATTTCAAGTTACCTTATATACATACATTGTCCGAAAATTTGTCACGAATTCTCACCACAGATAAAATAGCTGTAGCATATAAAAATTCAAATACAGTTGCGCAATGTTACTCCAAATTAAAATCAAAAAACTTCTAAACTAGATAAATCGAATGTTGTGTACGAAATTACGTGTGACTCTAACAACTGTAATAAAGTTTACATTGGTCAAACAAAAAAAATATTTAAAAGATAGAATAAAAGAACATGAATATGACATAAGAACACTAAATAAAGAAGAAAAAAAAGACACATACAGCACTAGTGGAACACATAATCAAGAATCCAGAACACAAATTCAACTTTGAAAACTGTAAAATATTAGGAACAGAACCAAACCTTAAAAAAACGATTACTTTTTAGAAATGGTAGAAATAAAAATGAATAAAAATAGCGTTAATAAACGTAGTGACATGGACGACTTAAATTCAGTTTATTACAACATTCTAGAAAAGAACAATAATTTCAAAACATAATATCTTCATTGTCGCAAATACATTAATAATACTGCTTCCCACTCCCTAACACAAATGTGATATGCGTACGACAGGTTAGATTCTCTCAAAAACCTTCATTACTATAGTAATTTTTAAAGTGTATTGTCCTGTTAATAGTGTTTAGCCTTTATCGTTATACATTTACAATATATGTATATAGACAGTGCCGCCAATGTTTGTAACGTACCACCTTTACATGACAACAATAACAACATTGATGTAAGTAAAAGTTACAATTGCTTTTCTGTAGTAATCTGTAATTTTTCAAAATCTATATCTTATATCTACTTCTGTATAAAATTGTAGTGAGCCCTGATGAAGGAGAAATGAAGCTCCGAAACGTTGGCAAAAATCGAATAGTTGTTATTTACTCCTGGACCTAATCCAACCAAACCAAAAAAAAAAAATAGAAAATATAATGTAACAATTTTAGGTAGCATATTTGACATGAATACATGAACATTTAGGTCGAATTTTTTATTCGGTATTTCGACATGTAAATTGGTATACTCACGGTAATCAAGCACCCCAAAGTGAGAGGCAAGGGGACTCACAAAAATCAAGCACCCCAAAGGGATCAAATTTTCGCCACATACACGCTATTGATCATGGGTCATGCTGAGAGCAAAAACTGAAATATTTCTTGCAAATGACTTTCATAATAAACGTTATTATTTTTCTGCATTCAACGCATAAAAAAACGTACAGATATCATTTCGTACAGAAAACAACGGATTCAACCTTGAAATGGAATTTTCAAGGTCATAGATGTCTTCTGGACGTTTTTTATTATCTTTTTTCGTATTCAGCGCATCCAATTACTTAGGAATGCACTGTTAATTCCACAAATAAAAATTTTAACACGGGACTTTCCGTCCCAGACGGGACTGGTCGAAATTTCGACCACCAAATTTGTGGGGCACTTGACGTGACAGATTCTTCGATTTTATGTACTAATATCGTGTAAAAAAAAAGTCCAATTTCAACGTAAAAATCCCCGTCCTTAAAAGGTTAATTAAGCGGGACTTGATCCTAAAAAAGTTCAATTTCAACTCGAAAATTATTTGTATATTACACCTCTTTTTTTCACTTATTCTGGGATACACAGTATAAATACATGTACATATGTATGTAGTAGATACATAGTATTAAATTGTGGATTCCTCATAAACATCTTATTAGTAAAGAGATTGTATCTTTACGTATTTATCTGTACACGGATTGTTAAAAGTAGTCAAAAAGGCATTACCTGGTTGCTTGTGACAATTTTCCAACATCCAGTTTACGTAAATTATAAGTAGAAATATGTTGTACCGCTTTATTGCAATATTTTAATATTTATTTCAATATTCTATATTGCGGTTTGTTTACATTTTGATATTACACTATAATACAATTATGCAGAATATTGGCCTCTTATTGATGAAAAACTAAACTGCTATTTATATTCCTATATTATTCCTATAGTATAAATATATTTATATTTATATTATTCTTTTATTAGTTGTTTTGTTGTAGAATGCGATATCGTTATCTGAAAAACGATTTAGTTCAATAAACGTGAGTTACAACTTTTTGCTGATATTTTTTACGAACTAATTGAGAAATTGGAATTAGTCAACACGCTTTAAATATACGGTTAAAGAATTAATCAAAAAACTTAATCATTGTTTAAGAGGAATTGTCAGAATTCAAATTCTTTATTAAAAAAGTGAATAATTCCATGTAGATGTATTGTATCTTTATGTACAAAAATACTATCTTCATTTTATGATATACTCACAATCAGATATACTCTATACAGGGTCAGCCACGAATTGTCACGTTAACAGTGGCAAAACTGCCGACATTTTTTGAGCCATCGTTCTGAAAAGGGTAGGCGTGATTCATGGCTAGTTTGATAGTAAATGTTAAGAATAATCCTTGATAAAACTGAGGACAATCGACTACCATCAATCCCCAAGATGTTCATGAGAAAAAAAGAGAAAAAGGTGCTCATTCAATAATCTCGATTTGAAGTTGACAACATATAGCATAACAAATTGAACACTTGGTGTATAATTTTCTCCGCTGATCATCTGTCAATTTTTTTAAATAATATCAAATATCTCTGAACCATCTCTTTCTAAATTTGTACAAATATATAGGGTGTTCCCTTCAAAATAAGGAAGTCAGTCGACGCGTAGAAGTGTATGAACATCCTGTAGAATCGACAATAAAAATTAAAAAAGAGGCAAAAAAGGGTTCAAACAATCTTACATGTTACATTTTAATGTTCTTTATGGAACGATGAATTCATAGACCGAATATATAACTACAAACTCGCCCTCTACCATAGCACGTTGTGAGATTAAGTTGAAAAGGGTAAGTTTACAAAATAAATGTCTAACATAAATTTTAGTAGGTAGACAAAATACAGAGCTATACAATAAATTGGAACTTTGGGTATCTTACTGGGAAATACAATATTCATGTGACATACGGCTTTATCGGTTTTTGAAGTAGGGGAATCCAAACATCACACTTTTGGGTATATAACCTACTGTTTTCTTTTTGAGACTTAAACATGTGGAAAAATCGTATGTATACATAAGTAGTGCCTCCTTAGGCAGCTGTTATATTAAAGCCAATAAAATTCGTATTGCATAAAAACACAGGTAATCGAATAGTTCTGCCACTTTCTTCCTCGACATTGCGTGTATCCACCGAATTCCACCGTCAAGGTCACCTAACCGAGGTGCTTTTAGCGAAATCGGCTGTTAAAACCAGAAGAGCAAAATTGTGGTGCTATTGGATATACACAGGGAAAAGAGTTTCTGTGAATTATAAGAATCAATACTTCTGTCTTTGGTATTTATCCCAAAGATAACTTTCTAATTAAAATCAGTTTGTTGTACACAAGAATCGTTTTTATTGAATGATATCTTACATTAGTTTAATGTATGTAATCATAATCCATATTTCTTGAAATTAATATTTTTTTATTTACATTTAACAAATTATAACTATACAAGTGCAAAGAAATTTCGTGGTGTGGAAAATTATGACTGATTATACAGTGCTTTGGTCACGATACTTCTTACCAACCAATAAGAGAGTGCTGCGCGTCATCGCTGACGCATGTCTTTCTCATTACTCTGCTACGTTCGCTTCGGCATCAGCCCTATATCAAATATAATAGATTATCAATATTCTCAAATTAAAAATGGATACATAATTTCTCCAATTAAAGAAATATCGTCTAAAATTAATTAAAGTTAATTAGAGAAGTTTTGATATTATTGAAGTATTGATTAATTATTATAATATATTAAAAGTACTTTGTGCCCATATGTTTCATAATACTAAAAAATATACTCTAAACGGTAAAAATGATCAAAGCATAAAAAGCGTTATGAGGTTACGAAGTGTATAGTCTATTTCCATCTCTCTCGTTCATAGCCAAATTTAATGACGTTTTTTTTTTTGGATGGCTTGTTAATATTCCACTTGTTCTACATGTCTTCCAATTTTGACCATATTCTTTTAGAAGCACATTGTATATAAACTCTTATATTCAATTGTCAAGGCTGTTACTTTATGTGACAGTCATTATTTATTTTACAATTCTGACAGGCACTTGTCAAAAGTTTGACGACAACAACAGTTTCGTTTTGAGCCTCGACATAACCGCTATTTCCGTCTCTCTCGTTCATAGCCAGATTTGATGACGTTTTTTTAGATGTCTTCTTCTTTTCTTCTACAAGTCTTCTAATGTTGACCATATTTTTTAGGAACAGCTTGTATATAAACGGCAATAATATTAGGCCTGTTCGCTGAATCATTTCTGATAGTTTTCAATCGTCAGAAATATTGGACCAGTTACTTGTCACTTTTTAACTCATTCCAATTACTGAAAAACTCGTATGGACTACGCAACTAGTTCTGACGGCTGAAAATTATCACAAACTGGCCCAGCGACCAGAGCTATTGTTAACTTCTTTATTTTATTATCACTTTAATTCCACAAAAAAAAAATTTCAGCGAGTGCAAAGTAGGTGGAGTATTAGGCCTAAATAGTGTAAATTGTGTAATCACGTAAACGCCATGTTCACGTGATTACTATACCTATTCGGCAGCCCAAATATAGGTTTGAGTCATGAGACAGTGATAGCAAATGTTCTTGTTTGTTGTGTCAAGACACATATTATTGTATTGAGTATGAAAATAAGGGATTCTTTGGACTAATCAAAGTTTCTTCATGTCAGTGAATTATTTTTCTCCGTGTACGCTTCGGATACCGGGCGACCTTAATCTCCTTTCGGAAAGATCCGATCTCGTCGCCGACGTAGCCTCGGGGAAGATTCTGATGCAGTCACGGTGTATCTGTGGAGTAGCTGTTGCCTCGTTGGTTAGCCGTGAGCCGGGAGTAACGGCCGCGATGTGTCATCTTATCTGGTATGCCGTGGCTTCTAAAGGCGGGTATACACTGTTGTCGCGATTACCGCAGCGTACCCTTGTTGCGTTACGTAAAACCCGTGCTATCGTCATTCGTTGCCATAGAAAAATCCTTAAGTCATCCTTTTCATAGCTCAATTTGTATTCATTTTGGGTTGCCAAATTCGAATTCAGTCATGGTACGCACATTATTTCATTAAAATACGAAAAAAAAAAAACGAAAAAAAGATGCCAAACACCGAAGAAAAAGGCTAAAATGTGGCTTTTTGTGAGAATAGCCTGGGAATGGGAATTTTTTTACTAAAATAGCTCATTATGAGTAAACATTTGTGAAACGTGTCACGGATTTTCCAACTATTTAGAAATTTGTAATGAGTTAGCGCATTTCAAAGTACCCGATGGTACTAAACTCCTAAATGCCTAAAATTTTTTCGAAAAAAAAAATTGTTATAAAAGTTATGAACAAATGAAATTTTATGCAGCGATTAAAAAGAAAATGTTTATCTCGAAATGGAAGGTTCTAACCGAAAAATGTTATAGGACACCTTTTTTTCGAAAGACATTGAGATTTTTGGAAAAAATTGTTAGAACCTTAAAAATGGTTAAACAAATAAAAAAAGTATTGTTTATAATAAAAAAAATGCTGAGAATTCAATGTTCTCCATCACTTATTAAAATTTTCTCTTTTTCTAAATACTCGTTATACATTTCCAGATATTTAGAAAAAACAAAATTTTTGGGATCGCTGTTTGCAAATAAACTGCACGCTGTTTTGTTGGATGTTACGCCCCCGCGCGGTGCCAGTGCTCGCGCCATATACGCTTCTAAACTTGAAAAAAACATGTGATTTTTTCGTTTCTCAACTGTTTTATTGAATGAGTTACCTTTTCTAAGCTTATTGCAACCATGCCTCGAGGTAATCGTTGTTACAATCCTTTAAATAAATCGAAACATAAATGTGTGTATAAAAATGTGATGCGAGTGACGAATAATTGGAATGCAAAGTTTGCTCATTTGATTGGAAACTATGTGTGTGATTCCTGTGAACGTTCAATTAACAACAATAAACTGGATTCGACTACGTAAGTTTTTTTTAATTGCATTTAATCAAATTTTTACGATGATTATTATTTAACATTAAATAATAATCTTATTATATTATTTAACATCAAATAAAATTTAACATTAAATACTATTATCTACTGTTAAATAATAATCATCGTTGAAATTTGATTAAACTTAATTTACAAAAAACTTACGTAGTCGAATCCAGTTTATTGTTGTTAATTGAACGTTTACAGGAATCACACAAATAGTTACCAATCAAATGAGCAAAATTTGAATTCCAATTATTTGTCACTTGCTTGACGTTTCACGTTATTTCTTCCGAGGTTTCTAAAGACTGTCTTTAGAAGGTTTCTAAAGACAGTCTTTAGAAACCTTCTGAAGAAGCTGACAGCATGATCAGTGAAACGTCAAGTCAATTTAGACGACCGCGGCAAAACCCGGAAGATATAACTTCACCATTGGACAACAGCCGTCAAAGCCTGCATTCTACTATTCGTCACTTGCATCACATTTTTATACACATATTTATGTTTCGATTTATTTAAAGGATTATAACAAGGATTACTTCGAGGCATGGTTGCAATAAGCTTAGAAAAGCTAACTCATTCAATAAAACAGTTGAGAAACGACAAATCACATGTTTTTTTCAAGTTTAGACGCGATGGAGAGAAGTGATGGAGAACATTGAATTCTCAGGATTTTATTTATTATAAACAATATTTTTTTTTGTTTGTTTAACCATTTTACAGGTTATAATATTTTTTTTCCAAAAAAGTTCAATGCGTTTTGAAAAAAAGTTGTCCTATAAAATTGTTCGATTAGAGCCTTCCATTTCGAGATAAAAATGTTCTTTTTTAATCGCTACATAAAATTTCACTTGTTCATAACTTTTATAATAATTGTTTTTTTTTTCGAAAACAATTTTAGGCAGAGTTTAGTACCATCAGGTACTTTGAAATGCGCCAACTCATTCCAAATTTCTAAATAGTTGGAAAATCCGTGACACGTTTCACAAATTTTTACTCTATATATGTTTTTTGGATTGTTCGGTCTAAATCTGGGTTTATTGAACCTTCAAAATAATATAATTTTGTAAAAATGCAAAAACAATACAAATGAAAAATAGTCACCATAGCCGCCAAGTACATAATTGTGTAGAAAAAATATTGCCGTCAAAACCAATTTGTAAGAATTCATCTCCCACCGTTCACATTATTTCCTTTTGCTGTACGCGTAATTTTCTAGTCAACAGATCTAGGCAATGGCAGAGGTTTCCGTTTTACTCCTTTCCGCTTACATTCTCTTTTCAACATCCAGCAATAATCAGCCATCAAAAGGAACTGAACAATGCCAGAAACATATAAAATGAGCTATTTCAGTAAAGAAATCCTATTCCCAGGCTATTACAAAAACCGTTTTAGCTTTTTTTTCACTGTTTTGCATCTTTTTTTGCATTTTTATCGAATTCTTATAAAATAATGTGCGTACCATGGCTGGAAACGATGCTGAATTCGAATTTGGCAACTCAAAAAACAAAAAATGGGCTATTGGAGTTAAAGAAATTCCGACTCTCAGGTTTTTCCCACAGAAAACGACACTTTTCCGTTTTTTTTTTTATAATAATATGCATAGAATAAGTGGTTCAGACATAGGGTTTGAATTTGTTTTCACTTTGTGTAATCAAAACAACTGAAATAAATGAAAAAGAAGACCTTCTGGATGTCCTTCAGGCGCCTGTAGTGACAGAGGGCTCCTTTAAGAAGCATTTTCGGACACATATCTATAGCAACTTTTTTTTTATTTTCACCAAAAGAATCATCCCCCAACTTTAAACGTTCTTTCCGGATTCCCGGTATTTATTTAATTGTGTAGTAGACCTTAGACTTATAGTAGACTAGCGACCCGCCCCGGTTTCGCACGGTTTACGACATCACATTAGAAACCTCTAAAATTATCAGTGTTTATCTACTATATTATGCACTCTATCTATTAAAAAAAAAACGCATCAAAATCCGTTGCGTAGTTTTAAAGATCTAAGCATACATAGGGACAGACAGACAGCGGGAAGCGACTTTGTTTTATATTTATGTTTATGTTATGATTATGATATAAAAATCATACAAAAACCCCACAATGCACCACTTTGTTTTTCAGTTTTTATTGAGTAGAGGTTTTTGTTGTAGTTCTTTTTGATAATCTTCTAATGTTATAGATCTTCTAATTGAAATCTGCAAATAAAAATAATTGATTTCAAGTGTTTTTCATTTTAATGTATCAACTACTTAATTTTTAGAGGTTACTTAATAATCGTAAATCAAAACTAATTCCACTAAAAAAAAAAAAACAAAAAACCACATAACAAAAAGAAACCAATATTTAGTCTACATTTGGAACATACTCATTAGTCATTACAGGGTATGCTGAATACTGTCATGTTTTCAGAATTTTTGTATAAAAAGCTCTTTTGCAAAAAAAAAAACTATATGACTTCTTGAATTTCAGTCGTCAAATAAAATCACAGTAGGTCTGGATTTGTGTAAGTAAAACGTGTCGCTGTCCTTTGGTACAATTGTTTATACCCTCCACTTAGAAATCAATATGAAACTCAGGCAATTAATAAATGATTTTGAAGCGTGTCCAGATTTTACATGAGTGACAGTATATTCTATTCAAAATATACTCTAATCTTATTATGCTATTTCTTTTGTCTGGAAGTGGATAAATTTTGCGTCACCTGTGAATGACTACGACTACAGGTATTTACAACCGAAGTCGATGTATACATTATATGACCTACTGGAAACTGAACGGGTTACTCCACCCTATATGCATTCCGAGGATGTTACATTACATTGCGTCTTGCAACGTTTTCAACGGATGTGGTACACATACTGAAACACAACATCATCAAGTCTTAAAATCGTACGTCCTCTTCGTTCTAGCCTTGCCCATGTTGTCGAAGACAAATTGGCGTTCTCCGTATTTTTTTAAGTGCTCCAAATAACTCGAATTCATTCTGCTATAAGGATATTAATTGGGAATGTAAAAGTTAGCGACATTATCTCGAATCGATTCTTTAATCAGTTTCTGCGGTTTATTGACATTTATTTTCTATTGCGCATATCTAATGAGATATGCGTAGGGGGGATTGGGGAGGAATGGGTCGTGTTGAGCTATCGGACACACTGGGTTTGGCGCAAAACTCAATTTTGAAATTATTGCAGTCACCATACAATATATGTCATTTTTTTATAATGTCCAAAGTAATTTCCTATTGTATTTATGGATTTTGTCAAACTCAATCTTGTGCACATTCCTCCAAGTCATTATCGACCAATAAACACTCACCGCGGTACCACCTGATTCATTTACTATGACCAACTACGTTTTTATCCGCCTGTCTAGGCATAAAAATAATTTGATTTAATTTCGTCCAGGTTTGTGTATGAGGGGTGTAAATTAAGAAACGAGACTGGCAACGCAGCGCCCGATCTAGCAACACTGAGGAGACGGGACTTGGAAGGGCGGTAGAACAATATGTACTGCAACTTCAGTACGAACTTGTTAGAGTCATTTGTTTGTTCTTTGTGACTGTTTTCGTAAATTTGTGTTTTCTAGCGCGATTTAAAAATGAGTGACATTAATTTTGAGCAATGGTGTGCTATCAGGTTTTGTTTCAGACTTTTGCAAAACTTCAACACGCATACGGAAACAGTGTTTTTCAAGAGCCCAAGTTTTTCGGTGGTTTAAGGCATTCTCAGAAGGAAGAGAGTCGATTGAAGATGAACCACACAGCGGAAGGCCTTCATCATCAAGAATCGATGAAAATATCGATAGAATACGGAATCTTGCGCGTTCAGATCGTCGGCTGACGGCAAGAAAAATCAGGGAAAAGGTAAATTTTGAATCACACCACTGTTCATCAGATTTTGTCTAACGAATTGGGGATAAGAGAAATCTGCATAAAAATAGTTCCAAAAAACCTTTAGGGAATTATCCACAAAGAGTTTGTGCCTCCAGGCCAAACAGTAAATCAACACTTTTACAGAAAGGTTCTTGAAAAACTTCGAAAAAAGGTCATGCGTGTGAGACCAAACATCAAAAACAACTGGATGTTGCATCACTACAATGCGCCTTGTCACACAGTCATTTCAAAATACGAGTTTTTAGCCGGTAAAGACATTCCTGTGACTCGTCAGCCTCCTTATTTGCTTGACTTGAGTCCCTGTGACTTTTTTCTCTTCCGGAGATTGAATAATTATCTCAAGGGACGTCATTTTGGGACCATAGAAAACATTCAAACGGCTATAACCGACCAGCTGAAGGCTATTCCAGTATATGAGTTCCAACATTGCTATGAGGAATGGAAGGACCATCTCCAGCACTGTGTGGCTTCGCAAGGAAGTTATTTTGAAGGAGACAATAGTGAATTGTAATTCTATTCGAATAAAACAAGTCTCATTACTTAATTTACACACCTTCTGTTTATTACATATTATATTATTATAATATGTAATTAATTAATATTATACGCACTATTCTATGTATTTTGTTCTTATGTTTAAAATTGAATATACACTGTGAAATACAACTGACCAAAATTACATGTATTAAACTACCTTTTAAGGAAATAACCACAACAGTTTTTGAAGTTCACCGGTAAATCCCGCGAAGTCACTTAAATATTACTATTTTTAGTACTAACCGCTCTCATAGATTTTGAAAAGATAGATTTTTAACTTTCTGTTAATAGTAACCTTATTTTAGCCTTATAATATTATTTGCCAAATCAACCATACAATTTGTCTTTTTGAGGTTTTTTTAAGTAACTCAGTATCAACTAGAACCGACTTGGCGGATTTTGCATTTATATGACTCAATTATTCAGTGTAGTAACAGGATCGAAGATTAATCGATAATAATCAATACGCTTTCAATTAAATTAAAGTCTGAATGAAATTTTCTTTTCTTATAACAAATAATGCAGTAAATTTTCACAGTCTTTATTTTATTTATCTTGTAACTGTTCTTAATTTAGGTATTTAGAAATCTTTAATTACAATTACGCCATTCTCAGAGAATAATGGGCCATTCTAATATTCAAATAAAAATATGTATATTTTTCAGCACATTTTTTTGTAATAAAATGATAAGGCCGATTTCTCCCCAGTCTCCCCCTAGCGCTTACTTATAATATGACTAAGCGCTGTAGAAGAAGTAGTCTCAAAAGTATTTTAATCTCATTTATTGTGGAATTCCAATGGTAATAGTAACGATTCGAGCAGTTAGTTATAAATTCATTTATTGCTACACATATACATGTATGTAGCTGTATAAAGCCATGTTTTATTTTCCAAGAAATGTGGAAAGTGATATCTGTTTTAAAATAGTTGATAAACCGTACGTTCCTATTTTAAAAAGAACATGTGTTTAGTTATCAGTGTTATCACACAAATTCATCTTACATACAGTGCATTCCAAGAGTCTCGAAAAAATCATAATACGGTTATCAATAATTTTAGAGGAAAGTCTTCCAACACGTCAACTATTGATTACGAATTGCTTCTTCTTGATATGAATTTAGACAAGATATTACCACAACGTTTCGGGCCATGGTGTGATCTTCAGTTTTTTAAATGGAATCCTCTATTTTGGTCTCAAGGAAAAGTCTTATTTTTTCCAGTCAATAATATATAAATTCTAGGGCCTATGATGCCTGTAATTTTAATGCTATAAAATTTATTACGTTTAAGAAAGAGGAGCTGCAGAGTGGCTTATACGTTCACCCGACCTCACACCTCTTGACCTTTTACCTAAAAATTCTTAATTTTCTTGTATTGGTACATATGGGTGCTGGAAACTGTGTAATTAATGGTATTTTTCTTTCAAATGTTGAGCGATTATTGAAATAAAATAAACAATAAATGTAACATATTACGTACAGGGTGTCCCAATTTAATGTCACTGTCGATATGTGGGTTGTTTTTGAGCAAAAAATAAAATTCAGACGCTGAGTCATACAGAATTTTCCAAGGAATCTGAATTTGGCCTCGGGATTGTTATACAGTGTGTCGTTAAAAAGATGTTCTCAAAAAAATTACTTCTGACAATTATTAATTATCGTAAGTCGAATTGTAGTGTAACATCGAACATTTTTGTAATAGTTCTTTTATACTCCAATAATATCGCGCACTAAAATTTGACTTCAATAATTTTTGAAAAGTCCATTTTTTTTGGGAATATCCTTTTAACAACAGTGTATAAAAAAACTCCAGCGTTTGAATTTTTTTCTAGCTCAAAAATAACACGGCCACACAAAAAAAGTCTCTGAAACGTACATGCGATATATGGTTTCCGAAGTACTTTTTGCCGCTGAACACTTTCACAAGAATCAACGAGCCGTGCTTTACGTATGATACGAGGTTTCCGAAGTATTTTTTCCCGCTGAACACGAAAAAGTTGAGGTTATGGGGTATGGGGATATAAAATTTCAAGTTATGGAGTCACGAGGTTTTGAAAGCTTATGTTATAAGGTCAGGAGGGTTTAAAAGTTGGATGTATGCGGTTATTGGAGCTTAAAAGCTTTAATTGTAAAGTTACTGGGATATGGGGTCCCTTATGGGGTGTCTCCCCCCTCTTTAAACCTCAAACGTGTGTCAGACAAATTTTACTTTAATCTATTGTCCAAACCCTGTACAATAAAAAAAATCACAATGATCGGAGTTTTCTGTGGGGAGTTATCTTATTTTGAGAAAAAATTTGCCGTTTTCGCCCACTGTGGACCGCGGCTGGCTTGGCAGTAGTTCATTATTTTCACCCAATTTTGCAGTACATTTTCGATTATTTCGATTATTTGTCGATTGTTACTGATAAGTCGGTTGATGATTTCCTTCAGTGCGTCAATTGTTTGTGGATAATTAGAGTAACAACGGTCTTTGACATGTCTCCCTAAAAAATAGTCCAACGGTGATAAACGTAGCTGTACGATGGCCAATTAATGTCTCCAAAACGGCTGATAACACGATTACCGAATTTAATGTGCAAAAGATCGATTGTTTCATGGCTTGTGTGACACGTTGCTCTATCCTGCTGGAACTAAAGCTCATCCAAATCCAAATCGTCCAATCGCAGACACAAAAATCAGTTAACGTGTCTCTGTAACGCATTCCATTTACTGTAACACTGTTACTATCTTCATTTTGAAAGAAGTACGGACCAATGATGCCACCACTCCAAAACCCACACCAAACAGTCACACTTGCAGGATGCATTGCCTTCTCTATGACTACATGTGGATTTTTGGAACCCCAAATCCTACAGTTCTGTTTATTAACATGTCCTCCAAGATGAAAATGAGCTTCGTTTGAAAAAATGGTTTTTTCGATTGAAATCAACGGCATTTTTAAACTCATTTAAAGCCCACACGGAGAAGCGATAACAAGGTGGATGGTCATTTTCCTTTACCTCTTGAGTAAGTTGCAACTTGTAAGCAAATAATCCGAGGTCTTTGTGTAATATTCTCCTCAGGAAATAACTTTTCTCACTTTGGAAATAATTTTTCAATATTTCCCAACGTTTTTCAAGCGTAAAAAGGACCCATTACTTATAGCGGAGGTTAGACACCATATATATGTCAAAAGTCAAGCGCATCAGTGTCGGCACTGTAGAAATAACACTCAGTTTAAAAAGAAACCAATAGATGGCCCACCTTCTATATATAGTCCTATACGTGAAATTGATAACTGAAATCTTTCACCTTTTTAATGTTCATCAGCATTTTCCCAAAAATTAAACAATGCCAGAGTATTTTGATCTTGATGAAAAATTGCTTGAAATACTATATATAGCACTTAAATCGTCAGTGCAAAAGATTCATTTTTCTGAAGATTCATCAGCGTCTTACCGAAGACGCGTGATTGAGCAATTTTGATACCCGATTTGTGCTCGGCGGAAAATAATACTTCGGAAACCATGTATCACACGTGAAGCACGGCTCGTAAGCACAGTCTTCATTTTTCTAAATATTCTTCAGCACTCTGCTGAAGATTGAAGATAGATGGTGCAATTCTGATACCGGATCTGTGTTCAGTGGACAAAAATACTTCTGAAACTATATATCACACATAAAGTGCAGCTCATTAGGGAAATTTCTTCATTTTTCTGAATATTCTTCAGCAATTTGCTGAATATTGAAGGATGATGGAGCAATTCTGACATCGGATTCGTGTTCAGCGGGAAAAATACTTCGGAACCCACATATCGCATTTACATTTCAGACAACTTTTTTTTTATGTGGCGGTGTAATCCAAAATATTGGCGATGAGTCGTTCAATTGGACCCTCTTGTAGGTATATCAAATCTTAAGAAGGAATGATACGAGGTAGGTATCTTCTGAATTTTCCAATATACGTCCTCCTCCTTGTATCTTTCTCGCCATAGTTCCATACTGAAACATCTGGTGCACGCTATTTTTTAGTCTCTTTTTTCTTTCTGACGCGTAACGATCTTTCCTTTGATGATTAAAAGTTAATTAGCTGGATATGCACGCGGTCCACTGGTGACTTACGGAATCCATGGAGGATAAGCGGTCACTTGATGCCTATTAATATAAAATCGGTGATACGGAAACGTTTTAGCGAAACGCGTTCAGCGCAAGAGTCAAAGTTGATTCATTCACGAGCAGATGCCGAGACCGTCTCGTCTTTTCATCTCGTATGGTGTCTCGCCAGGGCCGTAGTCTGAAATTTTAATCCGGCCAATTTTAAGACTGTAATAAGAAGCATTACGGATGATTACTGGCTCCATGATGACAGACTGACTGCTGACTCATAACTGATTGATGGTTGCCACCAGTGGCGGTGCGTGATATTTCAGTTAGCCATATCTTGGAAACGAAATCAAGTCAGCAAAGTTTGCGAAAAAAATTTCAAAAACACTGGAGCACTCCCTGGGTTCTCAGTAACGCTCTGTGGAATATTTGCAGTATATTTTTTTTATAATCTAGAAACAAATATAAGGAGACGTTTTTCGATTTGTTACAAAATATTTTTTGTTTCAAAAAGTTATGGCAATTTTAATTTTGGGAAACAAAATGTTCCTATAAAATTAAAATTAAAATGGCCATAACTTTTTGAAAAAAAAAATTTGCAACAAATCGAAAAACGTCTCCTTATATTTGTTTCTAGATTATGAAAAAAAAATATACTGCAAATATCCCACAGAGCGTTACTGAGAACCCAGGGAGTGCTCCAGTGTTTTTGAAAATTTTTTTCGCAAACTTTGCTGACGGTTTTTTCACTATAAATCCTTTCTGTAAGAGGTGTATAGTCATCACCTAAAAAGTGAAGAGGGTCCCATGCGTCGTTTTCAAGATATGGCTAACTGAAATATCACGCACCGCCACTGGTTGCCATATTCCTTTTGCCAGTCTAGAGGCTGCATAGTAATAGAGTGTGGAACAGCCAAATGGAATAAATTCAGTAGCTCAATTATTATGCATTTTTTTTAGAAAAACCTGAAACACGTTAATTTCTAATTCTAATATGACATCTTGCGACGTAAAAATGTCATCCCTAAATTCAACCCCATTCAGGTGACAGCTACAACCCCTAAATTTTCAAATTGGAAGTAGGGCCTTGTGATACTTCATTTGAAAGGTCTTTTCATTCTCTATTTAAAACTGCTATGGTTTTAAATTTTATTGCAGAAATGAACAAGAAAAAAGATAAGTTTTTCCAGCGTAGGAAATTCGTTACATTAAAATAAAAAACAATTCATTATTAATGCAGCAGATGTTCAAAATGCATGCCTCCAGCATATTGGCAGCATCCTAGACGTAAATAGAAATGTCTTCTAATTCTAACCGTAGTTAACATCTGTGGGGTAATCGACCTAATTGCAGGTTGTAGGGTGGTTATTAAAAGATAATTCCACGGGGCGTGATTCTTTTTTATTTTCTTTCAGGGTGGGTGAAAAGTTACTACACAAGATACAAAAATAACCGATTGAAATTAACTTAGGACTATGAAAAACAGTGGAACACGACCGTACACAACCAGCGCGTATCCAAAAGGGTTAAGAGTGCACACGGACTCTACGAATGCTAGTTCTCTACTAATCTATTTACGCGGTCAGGTAACGTTAGCTTCTATTCGCGCGGTAAAACATATATGAGTCATCCGCTGGTGTCTTTAGGTAAGCGCGGGAAAACAATACAAGGGCCAGGGGTGTACTTAGTATTAAATTTTGCTACAAGGTGTTATTCTTCTTAAGTCCGGATATTTTTTCTTGGAAATAGGCGAACAACTTCGGCCTGCGTTCGTGTTCTGTCTCCGTAATCAATCATCTGCAGAATCGTTATCTTATGCATTTCTGTTCGGAAAACCATCTCTCTGAATTGCAACACGAAAACTAAACTAAAGCAAAAAGTTTAACACTGATCACTGTTAACTACTGTTACAGTAACAAGCACGTTTGTAGGTAATTTCACTAAAGCTGATAATGGCCAACTCCTTAAATTTCAGGTTTGTTTTTTGCTGCTTGCTCGTTTTTGTCGTTCGATTGTCAAGCAAAAAATTGTACGTATTTATTAGTAATCTTTTTATCTTATAGTAGGGAATGTCGGCAATTACAGACATTTATTTTTTTGTTATTATTAACATTTCAGGACCTAAAATTGACAAATAATGTTACTTATAAAAGTTTTATTTTAATGTAACGAATTTCCTACGCTGGAGGAACGTATATTTTTTTCTTGTTAATTTCTGCAATAAAATTTAAAACCATAGCAGTTTTGAATAGAGAATGAAAATACCTTTCAAATGAAGTATCACAAGCCCCTACTTCCAATTTGAAAATTTAGGGGTTGTAGCTGTCACCTGAAGGGTTGAATTTAGGGATGACATTTTAACGTTGCAAGATGTCAATTTAGAATTAGAAACTGTCGTGTCTCAGGATTTTCTAAAAAAATACATAATGCTACTGAGTATATTCCATTTGGCTGTTCCACACTGTCTACCCTGTGTGTACGTACACTAGACATCGGCCAGTTATGAAAAAGGACAATTAGATGTGAGAGGACTGATAAGAAGCAACGGCAGACGCGTCGAAGGTAGTGACGAAGTAAGATCGGCCCTCTTACCACCTGCATTAGAATTTTAGAACAAGGAGTTTATCATTTGTCTTCACAATTTTACTTTTTTTAGCGATATATTTCACACAATCGACACATAATCTTCAACTTGCGCTTATTACACACAGAATATCACACCTGTAGTCCTATGAGAAGCACAAAATCAATACTATACTATAAAAATTATTAAAATTTAAGCAACCTTCAAAAGCGGGTGTATGAATAGTTTTGCTGCTGACTGTGCGTACTTACATTAAATTCAAGCTTTAATAAGGTATTTCCTAGTGAAAGTTAATAGAATAAGAAACTAAAATAAAATATTTTTTTAGGAATAGCTTGTTCAAAATAATGGTCAAGGTCGGATGCGCATGAAACACAAACAGTAGAGTTGCTTTAGACTGCTATTTTATTATTGATGAAAGTTTGAGAACAAAAATCAAATTTGCAATTTAATTTTAGTTAATTGATGCTCTTGCACTCCACCCCCTAGTTACGGTCCTGCGTTTCATTCTAAGATGTGAGCAATTAAGGCGGTCATTACAAAGAGGCGACAAATGGCGATATAATTATATGCTAATGGAGAAGAGAATTACTTCTAGTTGTTCGTCGTTTCCGACAAGCTAAATGACGTGAAAAAGTCTTCTTTATGTTGAAAGGTTCTTTTCAGTTTCTACATTTTTTCGTATGATGAGATTTATTGGCCTCAAATAGCCTTGGCTTTATTTGACTGCATGTGATTTTGTCGAATTTTTTCAACACACATTAATAATAATTTATTGGAGTTTCAGTACATTTTTTACGAATATGAATGTACTAGGTATTGAACTTTTACAGTTAACATTTTGTTTTGAGGTCAAGTTGAAATAATTTTCGTCTACCTGCTCTTTTGCTTTTGATATAATTGTGTGGATATACGAGGTGTGTAAATTAAGTAATGAGACTGGCAACGTAGCGCCCGATCTAGTAACACTGCGGAGACGGGACTCGGAAGAGCGGTATGTTAACATGTAATGCACCTTCAGTACAAGTTTGAATTTGTTAGTCATTTGTTTTTTATTTGTAACTTTTTTCGTAAACCGTTTTCTCGTGCCTTTTAAAAAATGGGTAACATTAATTTTGAGCAACGGTGTGCTATCAGGTTCTCTGCTTCAGACTTGGACACAGCGCAACGGATACTTTTGCAAAACTTCAACACTCCTACGGAGACAGTGTTTTTTCAAGAGACCAGGTTTTTCGGCGGTTTAAGGTATTCTAAGAAGGAAGATAGTCAATTGAAGATGACCACGCAGCGGAAGGTCTTCATCTTTAAGAACCGATGAAAACGTCAATAGAATACGGGATCTTGTGCGTTCACATTGTCGGTTGACGACAAAAATGATCGGGGAAGAGTTAAATTTGAATCATATCACCACTATTCATCAGGTTTTGACTAACGAATTGATGATGAGAAAAATCTGCGCAAAAATTTCCAAAAAACTTTCGCAGGAACAAAAGGACATCAGGAGAGAAAGGTGTCTTGACTTTTTTGTAATCGATTGAAAATGATCCCCATTTTATAGAACGTGTTATGAGAAAAAAAGCAAGAATGAGCAAGTCGAAGTTCAAATGCATGCTGACTTGCTTTTTTGATAGGCAGGGAATTGTCCACAAAGAGTGTGTGCCTCAAAAGTCTCATTACTCAATTTACACACCTCGCATATCGCTAATAAGGGGCAAAATTTGTCAAGTGTACCCGCCTAAAAAGTTTTGGCTTCCGATTTCAACCAAACTTCACATTTCTGTTGGGGGAGTGAATGTCTTCAAATTTCAATTCAATTTAGAAATTTTTCATGCTTTGGATTTTTTTTTTCCAAAACGGCTCAGTTAGTCAGGTAGATACTCTGAAGATTTCCCTTTAAAATGAGTCCAAGGACATAGAAAATTATTGACTATTTTCGGAGTTATTCACGGTTTTTTAAAACATCGTAATTTTACCTTATGGGGCAAAATTTGTCAAGTGTACCCGCCTAAAAATGTTTGGCTTCTGATTTCAACCAAACTTCACATTTTTGTTGGGGGGGGGGGGGGTGAATGTCTTCGTATCCTAAAAATATGGCACTCCAAGTGTTGCAGGTTGTCAGGATATAGGGTCGTGAATTTTCGCCGTGTAACCACGTATGCTCAAATTCATTAATTTGTAACTTTTGCTAGGTATATCCGATTTTAATGAATCAGAAACGTATTTTATAGGAGTTTTAGTCTACTTTTCAGAAAAAAAATCATTTTCTCGTAAATGCAAATTTTTCATGTATTTTTTTAATTTTTTAGAATGTTTTTGCTTTTTTTTTCAAATTTCGACCCTTTTAATTTTTTTTCAAAATATTTTTAATGAAAAGCTCGTCTTTTTTCCTATAAAAATACCCCATTGAAAATGGGATTGAACGATTTGGCATGAAGGAAATAATTTTATGCGCGCTGTCGCATTCGTTTCGCGCGTTCGCTCTCTTGTGAAATTTTTTCGATATCAACAGATGCAGTGAAATTATAAACCTTAGTAATTTATTCACTGACTTGTTTTTATCCTATCAATAAATATTGTTCTACTGTATAATTCAGGTTGTGTTACTGTAAAGAAGAGTTCTGCAAGTGCTTCTTGCGTGGTGACCATATTACACGGATATTACTCCAATTTCTACAAAGTTTCTCTGATAGACGCTTTAATCCTTTTAATAAGGAAAAGCTAAAATCATCAAAAACTGTTATTGAAACATATAGGGCTAGTGTTCACGGTTTCCTATGTATTTTTTTTGCATGGAACATAATGCGGGGTCCATAGAGCTGAAACCGTCCGCTAATTCTTTAAATTAACAATTTGTGAAAAAAAAAACGCCTTTCTTCACATTTCCGCTTATATCTCCGTTTCTTGGCATATTTTATATAGCATATGCCTATTGAATTTCCAAAATTATAAGCCCAACCCGAAGTCTCCAAGTGCTATTGTTAACTTGCAAATGACGGCTGAGGACCATTTTTTTACTTCGAAAGTAGGGCGACTATAATCATGAAATATTTTGGAGGGACTGCTGTTTGTAGTATGAAGTCACAAAAAAAAATAAGCTCGATCCGTTAATAACTTTTCGAGTAATTAACGATCGAATTTTTTTTGCAAGTCTTAATTAACAATGACGCCGTTTATTGTACGATATTGACAGGGTTGTGCTAGAAAAATCATAAATCTCTTCAAGTTTGCGAGATTTTTTGAGATTTTGAAAAATATTAATTTCGGCCAGTTTTATAACCTTTTCTACGCGACGACCTTTTTTTGACGCGACGTATATATTGTTTTAGCGTTGCCGCTTACTAACTATGTTTTTTTAGTACGCGTTTTGAAGCGTACTTTCATAAAAAAAGCGTCAAAAAAGGTAGTACACAAATAAAAGCTGTAATATTAGAATTCAATCCCAACGAGGTGGCCGGCATTAAGGAAAGTCAAACAAAATTCCAAAAAAAAATCCAAAAGATTTTCAAATACTATAAACAATTACACTATATAAAAACAATATTTGTTGTGGAGATTCTTAGAAATATACCTTAAATTTTTCAGCTTTTCCATGTTTTTCCTTATTAAAAGGATTAGCATCGCATAGGATTAAACCATCGATCAGAGAAACTTTGTTGATTCATATTGTAGAAATTGGAATAATACGCATGTAATATGGTCACCACGCAATAAGCACTTGCAGAACTCTTCCTTACAGTAACATAACCTGAATCATGCAGTAGAGCAACATTTATTGGTGGGATAAAAACAAGTCAGTTAATAAATTACACTCGAACCCCTCTTAATTCACCAAATCCGTGCATCATCACCTCGCTTAAGTAGCGAAATTTGGTCTCGCTTAAGTCGCAATCATAACATCAACTTTTTCGTGTTTTAGCTGCAAAAAAGAAATATTTAGAGATATACCACAGCACTTGTTATAACGAAAAATGAGCCAACTGAACAAAAAAAATAAACGTAAGTATACCCAGTCGTGCGTGACAAAGTTCAATTTTCCACTTGAATTAATATTTTAAAAAAAGGTTAAATATTTTTAAAAGACACCTATTTTAAAGGTTAGGTGTCCATTTTTAATGTATTACACAATCATTTTTTTCAATAAAAATTGTATTCATGCGAGAATCCAATTTCCAAACGTAGTTCTAAAACTTTTACAGGCGGCGACTTAACCGGGACGGTTTCGCGACATAATATGGGGGAAACGTGGTGAAATAAGAGAGGATGTGAATTAAGCGAAGGTGAATTAAGAGGGGTTCCAGTGTACTAACGTTTATAATTTCACTGTATTTGTTGATTTCGAAAAACTTCAGAGAGCGAGCGCGCGAAACGAATGCGGTGCGCACGAAACGAATGCATAAAATTATTTCCATCAGCGCCAAATCGTTCAATCTCATTTTCAATGTGGGGGTATTTTTATAGGAAAAAAGACGAGCTCTTCATTAAAAATATTTTGAAAAAAATCAAAAAGGGTCGAAATTTGAAAAAAAAAGCAAAAACATTCTAAAAAACGAAAAAACATGAAAAATTTGCATTTACGAGAAAATGGAATTTTTTTCTGAAAAGTAGACTAAAATTCCTATAAAATACGTTTTTGATTCATATATACCTAGCATATTCGGATATACCTAGCAAAAGTTACAAATTAATGAATTTGAGCATACGTGGTTACACGGCGAAAATTCACCACCCTATATCCTGACAACCTGCAACACTTGGAGTGCCATATTTTCAGGATTCGAAGACATTCACCCCCCCCAAAAAAAATGTGAAGTTTGGTTGAAATCAGAACAACTTCACAAATTTTGCCCCATAAGGTAAAATTACGATGTTTTAAAAAACCGTGAATAACTCCGAAAATAGTCAATAATTTTCTATGTCCTTGGACTCATTTTAAAGGGAAATCTTCAGAGTATCTACCTGACTAACTGAGCCGTTTTGGAAAAAAAAATCCAAAGCATGAAAATTTTCTAAATTTGTTAATTAATTAGAGTTAATTAATAAATGGATAAACATGAAACTGTATTCCAAAATGTTACACAAATAGAACATTTTAAGAGATTTTTAATAAAAATTCAAATCTGAATCTTATCTTTTCGCGGTGCTTGTACTCTATATTGATTAAAGGCAATAAAATAAAACGTGTATGATAGTTTTATAGTGATTATAAAAATAATATTTATCTAAAATAAGATCTTGTGAGTTTTACTTTTACAAACCTATTTTACAGCATATAATTCAAATAAAAAAACATTGTATCATTGATTGTAAACAATAATAAATTTCGTGAAACTAAATGCTCTAAAGTGCATATTGCTATCCCTGTAATACGTCAGTTTTATTTAATATTTGTTTATACTATATTCCTTTATATAATTTACTTTGACTTTTATAGCATCCGGTCCGTCCAGAATATAATTTTTTGTTTCTATAGTTTAACATACGAATAATGGTATAAATACTAGTCATCACAAATCACTCTTCAAATCGATGATTCAATATCTGACATCGTCAGTGGACGCGTAGACATCTAGAAATAATAAAATATGGTTGATTTGAGGCCGCAACTTGCCCTAATAGTTCATATTTACTCACATTACCTCAAACATGTTAATTCATATCTGATAAAATGCCCCACTAACACAAACCGTACCTACAAGTCTCGACTATTAACGGATTGTTATTATACGAGGTGTGTAAATTAAGTAATGAGACTGATTTTTTTAATTTGTTTTTTATTCGAAGTTACAATTCAGTATTGTCTCCTTGAAAATAACTTCCTTGGGAAGTCACACAGCGCTGGAAACAGTTTTTCCATTCCTGATAGCAGTGCTGGAACTCATATACTGGAATAGCCTTCAGCTGGTCAGTTACAGCCGTTTGAATGATTTCTATGGTCCCAAATGACGTCCCTTGCTCATTCTTCCCTTTTTGAGACTTGAGAGAAGAGAGAAGAGCTTGAAGTGTGCTATTCCATGCTTTGGCGCTGGTTTCCAGGTCGTACTCAAACACCCAAGTCTCATCACCAGTAATGACACATTCCATAAAATGAAAATCATTTTCAATCGATTCCAAAAAGTCACGACACCTTTCTCTCCTGATGTCCTTTTGTTCCTGCGATAGGTTTTTTTGGAACCATTTTTGCGCAGATTTTTTCTCATCCCAATTCGTTAGTCAAAATCTGATGAACAATGATGTGATTCAAATTTAACTCTTCCCCGGTCATTCTTGTCGTCAACCTCTTTTCTCGGTTTTTTGTCTCGACTCTCGACATTGACATCGACTCTCTTCCTTCTGAGAATGTCTTAAGCCACCGAAAAATCTGGTCTCTTGGAAAAATACTGTCTCCGTAGGCGTGTTGAAGTTTTGCAAAAGTGCTGTGTCCAAGTCAGCAAAACCTGATTGCACACATTGCTCAAAATTAATGTCGCTCATTTTTAAAACGCACTAGAAAAAACTGATTTACGAAAACAGTCACAAAGAACTAACAAATGACCGAAGGTGCATTACATGTTAACCTACTGCCCTTCCAAGTCTCGTCTTCGCAGTGTTGCTAGATCGGGCGCTACGTTGCCATCTCATTACTTAATTTACACACCTCGTAGTATATTGCATCGCTTGCAACCCCTCGCCACTGACGCTGATAAGAAACAATGAATTGTGACTGTTATTTTTTTAGTTGGATTACGCGGTGACTCGTTTCATTATTTATGTACATATGTACATATTTGTTGAACTATAGACAGACTTCCATAATTTCAAACATATCTATTTGCTTTCTATAGGTACAGTCCAGGGCACATTTCTGCTTCCGTCAATATTTTTTAGTTCGTCCTCGAAAAAAGGGCAATAATGCTAATGCGTAAATCAATCCTCTCCGCGTTGCCGTTTGAAATATAAACAAATCGCCAACGTAAAATACACACTAGCCACGCATATGCGCTGACAATTCGAAGACAATAACGTTGTTATCCATTCGGTCACGTTCATTATTGGGGATTAATTCGATATTTGTATAATCATCCGACGTTTATGGCCCACATTTGCGGAGTATCAGTTTTATAATTAATTTACGGGTAATAATGAATGTATACGTAATTGAGTAATTACTAAAAAGTACACTGGAGCCTAAAAGCGGTGATACACTCGAAGGATTTAGTTTTTCCCAGTTTTGTTTCATGTTTTTAGGTATACCTAACTTGTAAAAACATGTTTGGCCAAGCAAAACATGAATTTATTTTTATTTGACTGATGGCGTTATTTGATATCCCACGGAAGAAGGGTGGAGGGGCAAAAGAGGTCAGTAGGATAAGGACGAAGAGAGGACAAACGGAGGAGAAAAGGACAAGGAGATTACCGAGGGTGAAAAAGGAGGGCGAAAAGCGGCTAAGGAGGACAAGCAAAATAAATGGAGGTGGAGGAGTACAGGTTGAACAAAAAGAGGTTATCGAGGATAAAAGAGAGTTGAAGGAGACGAGGATAGCAAAAGTAGGATGAAGAGGTTAGTGAGGGAAGGGAGATAAAGGAGGTTAAAAAAACAAAAGGAGACCAAGGTGGAGTAGGAGGTTAAGGAGGACAGTGATATCAGTGATGACAAGGAGGTCAATTAGTCAACATCAAGATGGTCATAAAATGAAATACCTAAATCAAGAAGGTCAGGGATGTCGAAGAGGTCAAGGAGGCTAAGGTGAAAATTCTAAAACTCAGACCTACTTTACATAAGTCTAAAAAGCTGGAGGTCAAATGGTATTAAAAAGGGAGAGATCAAATTTGATGTGGAAGCAGTGGGTCCTTTTGTATTTTGATGTTACGGAATTATAAGGATGATGCTATGATGGATGGTTTTATGATGATGTTATGGAAAGTATAAGTTATACATACAGTGTGATACAGCCATATGGAATAAATTCAGTAGCTCCATAAAATGTCATCCCTAAATTCAACCCCCTTCAGGTGACAGCTACGACCCCTAAATTTTCAAATTGGAAGTAATTGGCTTGTAATAGTTCATTTGAAAGGTATATTCATTCTTTATTCAAAACTGCTATGGTTTTAAATTTTATTGCAGAAATTAACAAGAAAAAAAAAAGTTTCTCCAGCGTAGGAAATTCGTTACATTAAAATAAAAAACAAATCATTATTAATGCAGCAGATGTTCAAAATGCATGCCTCCAGAATTTTGGCAACATTCTACACGTAAATAGTCTTCTAACGTCTGTTAACATCTGCGGCGTAATCGACCTAATTGCAAGTGTTATTCTTCTTATTAAGTCAGCTAAATCGTCGGGTGTGGTTTTGTAGACCATACTTTTTACATAGGACATCCATATAGGAAGAAGTCTAACGGCGTGAGATCAGGTGATCGTGCAGGCCATTCTACAGAACCACGTCTCCTTATCCAGCGATTTGGAAAGATTGTGTGGATATATTGCCGGACATTGACTTCGTAATGTGCTGGTGCACCATCCTGCTGGAACCATATTGCATTACCTGGAAGTTGTGAGTTTCCTTCAGCTGGATACATGTTTGCCATCGTGGGTACAACATTATTTTGGAGCAGTGCTAAATAAGTTTCTCCATTCAAATTGCCGTCAATGAAGAACGGACCAATGATATTTTCTCCAATTATTCCTGTCCAAACATTAACTTTCTCAGGGTTTTGCGTGTGTAGTTTCCTAATCCAGTGAGGATTTTCTCTCGAACAGTAACGACAGTTTTGGCGATTAACATGGTCGTGAAGTGTAAATGTAGATTCATTCGAAAATTAAAACATTTTCTATTTGTAAAGTACTAATTGTCATCTGTCATTTGCATCATTTGTTCACAAAAGAGAATACGTCTATCAAAATCGTCTTCCGCGAGCTCATTAGTTGGTACCAGTTTATATGGGCGCATCTGATTTTCTGTCAATACGCGGAGAATCGAGGAATGATTAATATTTAATGCTGAAACTGTTTGACGACTCGACGTACCTATGTGGGTTTTCTTCAAGCATAAGCATTACATCCAATTTCTGATCATCACTGAGTTTATTAGAAGGATTTTTCTTTAGTTTCCGTACATGTCCACGTTCCCGAAACTTAAAATTGACAAATAGTATTACTTATAAAAGTTTTATTTTAATGTAACGAATTTCCTACGCTGGAGGAACGTATATTTTTTTCTTGTTAATTTCTGCAATAAAATTTAAAACCATAGCAGTTTTGAATAGAGAATGAAAAGACCTTTCAAATGAAGTATCACAAGCTCCTACTTCCAATTTGAAAATTTAGGGGTTGTAGCTGTAACCTGAAAGATGTTGAATTTAGGGATGACATTTTTACGTGGCAAGAAGTCATTTGACGTGTCTCAGAATTTTCTAAAAAAAATGCATAAAATGGAGCTGCTGAATTTATTCCATTTGGCTGTTCCACACTGTATAGTAGACATTGACTCCAGCACTGCATTTTAAACTTAACATATGTGCATACCTGTACGGTGATACATACATAAGTCAATGTTCGGTGAGATAACAATACATACAATCATTTCTACAGACCAAAATAAAATGGCTGGACTTTTTTTATACGACCCTGTGCAAGAATGGATTGTCGCGTTCGTATCTACATATCTACATGTTACACAACATTTCTGGGTATACTGAACGAAGGCGCGGCCATAAATACGGCGCAAATATTTGTTTCCGGCAGATATTCGGAATACCCCTAATTCCTATTAAAAGGTTGTTGTGCATTTTATCGATTCCGCGTAGGTTCGGCATAAGTGAAATGCATTTTCGCCCGCCGAAGCCGTACGTTTCATAGCCGACGGTGTTCGTTACGTCTAATGCGATAACTCGGTGTCGGAAAAACGAAAAAACCACACCATAGACTTAGCTGGTATTACGTGTAAGGTATATTAATTTTACAGAAAATGTCTCAGCGATCGACGCGGTCGGATGTCAAGATTATTTCGCGAAGCGTGTAGACACGAAAGGCTTTCAGAGTCCTTTTTAGGGCAAAAAAAGTCGCCGTATTGTAACCCTCACATCGTGGGATTTTCGCAAATTTTATACATGTACCTGCTTGTTGAAAAAAAAAACTTTAAAAAGATTTTCATTTTTCATGTCATTTTAAAAAATTTTTTTTATGGTGACATGGAACTGGTGACGCCGTTTTTTTAACACCTTTAATATTTAAAATGTATTAATAATAAAATTCGCAAGGCCCTTTAATGCCGAAATACAAATAAAAATCAAAGATCTCACAATCGTTATAGGAAATAAATAAATAAAAAAAACAGTTTATTTCCCAAAAAATGCAACCCACATACGGGGGCAATTATAAAACATAGCAGATGGTGACGCCAGGGATAATATAATGGACTGTTTCTTTGTACCAAATAAACTATGATAAAAAATAACTAAGTGACTTACCCATCTGTATTGCATTGATGATATTTGTTGAATTGTGTAGTTCGGTACGGGATGGGAAATGGATAAAGTGGGAACGAAGGAATTGCCGGATTGAACTAATTCACTATCACTATTTATTCAGTCTAATGAATTATCCGAATTTACATTTATATGAAAAATTAAAATTAAAATGCTTGAGATTTAACCAACCATAGTCATGAAAACAACTCTCTATATACAGTGAGGTCCATAAGTAACGGATAAATTCATTATCTACGTAATTTACAATTTATGAGTAAAATCCTGTAATACGAAAATGTTTAATTCTAGAATGACATTTTTGAGCATAATTCTATACCTCCCCCCAACCCCCTTGGAGTGACAGCTACCCCTTTAAAAATTTTTAAATGGAACGAGGGTACGTGTGACAGCTCATTTGAAAGGGTTTTTAATTCTCCATCCAGAAACATAAGATTTTTTTTAATTTCTATATTTTTTTTTTATTGAAAAATATTACATTTTCGATGTTACTAAGTAAAGAAAAGAACATGAAACAGAACAGAAGAACAGTTTAAATCAAATGTTCAAACTGGGCGCCCGTTGCTTCTTGACAATAATGGAGGCGTTGCTGAAATTCTTCTAAAATATTTTGTATTGTTTCCGGGGTGATTTGATTATTTTCTTGCTTTATTCTGTCTTTTAAATCTTCTACGTTATTTTTCGATTTTAAGTAACCCCATAAAAATAGTCAAACGGGGTCAAATTGGGAGAACGAGCAGGCCACTCAATTTCACCGCGTCTACCGATCCATCTATTAGGAAAAACTTGATTCAGGTAGGCTCTTACTTCCAATGAAAAATATGGTGTAGCTCCGTCCTGCTGAAACCAAATATTTCTGTCCATTTTATTGGGGTTGTCATCATCTGGGAAAAGCATTCTTAACCCTGGAACTAAGAAATTTTGTAAGAAATCCAAGTAACGCGCGCCAGTTAATGTGCCATCAAAGAAATATGGTCCGATAATTTGAGAATTTATAATTCCAGCCCAAACGTTCATCTTCTCAGGATATTGAGTATTGGCCTCTGTCATCCAATGTGGATTTTCTGTACTCCAGTATCTACAGTTCTGTTTGTTGACTGTTCCATTTAAGACGAATGTTGCTTCATCAGAAAAAATAATGTTTTTTTATAAATAAAGGATTATCTTGGCATCTATTTGCCATGATTTCGCAAAATTCCAATCGGCGATCAGGGTCATCGTCGTTAAGTTCTTGAACCAAATGAATTTTATATGGGCGGTATTTTTCATTTTCTAGAATACGATATATGGACGTTTTACTAACATCATTATCGGCGGCAACTTATCTTGTAGGTTTATGTGGATTATCTTGAATATCTAACAATATATCCAATTTCTGTTCATCGTATAAAATGCGTTTCCTACCAGATTTAGAAATATCTGTGACTTTACAAATTCATGAAATTCGTTTTCAATTCTACTAACCGTAGACTGGGAAATGCGGCGGTCAGGATACTTAGTATTGAATATTGTATACATACATTGTTGATTATATACATTTCATAATAATAATAATAATTTTGAAATTATCAAATTTAATTTTATTGATGAAAAATATACAACATTCTAGAATTAAAAATTGACGTGTTTCAGGATTTACTCATAAATTGTAAATTACGTAGATAATGAATGTATCCGTTACTTATGGACCTCACTGTATGTATATAATATATACATTATATATGTTCGAATATATACAGAGCTGGCTGATGAAAAGCTTGGGTCGATATCAGTGTAGAATAATACAGAACAGAAACGACAAAATAATGTATCAAAAAGGACAGAGAAACTAAGCTGTTGCCAACTTGTCGCTTTAGGCACGAGGACCGATGAGCCCACGATTCGTTCACGGACGGTGTGTGGAAGGGAGCGGAAATGCATGTTCCAATGAGATATGCACCTACTTGCGATCATGGCTTCTGATCAGTAGGCATTGTTTTCCATATTGAATATTTTCATCATTCTATTTTTGCCGTTGCGTTGGTGTGTATTAAGCTAGTTCGCGATTCCCAGTAACTCTTTTAAAAATGACAATTTATACCCTCGAAGAACGAAAGCAAATTATTAAGTGGTATTACGGACATTGTACTGCTGCCGAAATTGTTGCCCGGTTTGCTTTTACATTTGAAGATCGCCCTATCCCGACGGCTCAAACAGTTATGAATATTGTTCATAAGTTTGATTCGTCTGGATGTTTGAATTCTTGCAGAAAATGTAATAGTGAAGGTGACAACGAAGGCCGACAAATAAACGAAGAACGCGAAGAGAGGGACATTCGTGTGTATAGTGTCGCGGAGACCCCAGCAGCCTTGTTCTAGCAGGCAAATTTCTGCCGAGGTGGATGTACCAGATCGAACGGTTCGGGCAATTTTAAAACGTAACAAATACCATTGCCATAAAGTTTCTTTAAAAAATTTTTCCTGATGACTATGTACGTCGTATGGAATTTTGCGAAGTGATGATGAAAAAGGCCAACGAAAATGAAGCTTTTATCAGAAATATTTTATTTACTGACGAAAGTTCTTATTAAGTATTACGAGGTTCTGGTCCCAGGAAAATAAACATTTGATTGTACCACTTATTAAATAATGTATCAAATACTATATGTAACGTAATTTTTGAAGGAAAAGTAATACATCCTATCATGTATCGAGATGTACTAATCGAGTACACTTATCCCGAAAACAATGCCACAGGCCTTTGTAGGAGGGGGTGACCAAGCTAACAGACATAAAAAGGGATGACCGCGCCCAATTTTAATGACGAACAAGAACTTGGCAACGCTGTTAATATATTCCTCTTTGTTATGTGCATTATACTCTTATACCAATTATTTTCTGTATCACATCTGCGCTGACCCAAGATTTGCACCAGCCAGTACTGTATACATATACAGTAAGCAACGAAAGTTATCATACACCCACTTTTTTAAAGTTTGCTTAAATTCTGATAATTTTCGTATTAAGGCATTGATTTTTTTGCTTCTGACAGGATTATAGCTTGTGATATTCTGCGTCTAATAAGCCGAAGTTGAAGGCGGTGTGTCGATTGTGTGAAAAGATATCGCTAAGAAAGTAAAATTTCAATGTTTTCAAAGAAACGTAAATAACTTCGAAAATAGTAAATCCCTTTCAAAGTTGTTGGACTCGTATTAAAGGGAAATCTTCAGTGTATCTGTCTGACTAACTGAGTCATTTTGAAAAACAATTTCCTAGACAGGAACAAAATCTAAAGTTGAACCAAAAATATCACGAAAATTCAAAATTCTACCATCCTTAGTATCGTTGTCGTAAAAATCACTGTTCCTGAAATTTTAATAAAACACAGAGAGATTTAGAGGGACATTAATCCTAAATTTTTGTTTGAGTAATGTGTGGCGTACGGGGCTTTTTTGAATTTTCGTGATATTTTTTGGTTCAACTTTAGATTTTGTTCATGTCTAGGAAATTTTTTTTTCAAAATGACTCAGTTAGTCAAATAGATACACTGAAGATTTCCCTTTAATACGAGTCCAACAACTTCGAAAGGGATTTACTATTTTCGAAGTTATTTACGTTTCTTTGAAAACATTGAAATTTTACTTTTTTAGCGATATCTTTTCACACGATCGACATACCGCCTTCAATTTCGGCTTATTAGACGCAGAATATCACAAGCTATAATCCTGTCAGAAGCAAAAAAAAATCAATGCTGTAATACAAAAATTATCAGAATTTAAGCAAACTTCAAAAAGTGGGTGTGTGATGACTTTCGTTGCTTACTGTATATATTTGAATATATATTATACGTTCGAATGTCTGCTCCAAGCGACAAAAAAAGCACTTAAAAAAAAATCAAAACAATAACTTTCTATTTTAATCAGACTTATATCCCAGTGGCGTAACCAACAGAAGTACAAAAATCGTAATAAAAATAATAAAAAGGGAGACAAGAAAAAATTTACTACTTAAATTTTATTAACCTTTGTACTGGAAATGTCAACTAAACGTAATAACGCCTCAAAAGTTTTCGGAAAAATTCCAATAAAATTAATTTTCAGTACACATGATCCAACTAAGTTGCCGTTGGAAACAACATTTAGTAAACTGTTAATTATTTATAAATCTTTTTTATAAATAAAGGTGAATACAATGTCGTACAAGCTTGATATATCAGTTGGTGGGACGAGTACAGAAACGCGATATTGTTAGGATCTACAGAGAGCAAGATATTTCGGGTTGATCAAACATATTTCACGTTGTCCAACTCGGCCAAAGGTTATGGTGGTTTCTATACGGACAATGTACAAGACGCTCCTGACAAAGTTAAACTCAAAGGCAAAGTCAAGGTTGAAGATACAATTTTTGTGTGGTTACAATATCAGAAGCTGGTGTTTCACGACCGCATGTTGGACGTGTTCGAGGTGAAGTTATCAATGCAGACATTTATATACGAAAATGCCTCACAGAATTTCGAAATTTTATAAACACACATCCCAACGACCAAATTATGTTTTGGCCTGACTAAGCCTCGTGCCATTACGCCAGAAGAACAGGTGACTGGTGAGCCACAAACGGCATCAATTTTGTTCCGAAGACAGATAACCCTCCAAATGTTCCTCAGGCGAGGCCCATTGAGGAATTTTGATCTCATTTGAGCAGAAAGGCATATGATGGCGGTTGGGATACCCAAAATGAGGACCCGTTAAGACGCACAATCTTTCAGATTTGGAATGTCGACGTTGCTACCGTCCAAAGACTGATGGGCTACGTATAAACCAAATTACGTGTCATAGAGGAGCATGACCCTTTATCCGTCAAGACTACATAAGAATAATATTTTTGTTAACATGGAAAAAAAGAGAATTTTGACTCCAACTTTTTTGCCGAAAATTTTTGAGACATACGTTATACACGGTTATCATAAAGTAGATGTAGATATAGACAAATATACACTAAATTACCTGAATAATACGATTTCTTATGTCTAAGACTAGTTGCCGTAACAGATTAATACCATCTCCATTTTCGTGGTGTAAAAGCACCAAACTCTCCTCGAAATTGTACACAGTATTATGCAACATTTCTGGTTGCGCAGAATTATACAATTGCGGCAGAAAGTGCACAGTATTATACAATTGCGGCAACTTGCTCACTAATACTAACTTTGAATTCTTCCAGCGTGGTTGGTCGTCTTCTAAACAAGTAATATATAATAAATTTTTTAAATAACCCCAAAACCAAAAAATCCGCAGGGATCAAGCGATCTTGGGCCATAAATTTTCAAAATGTCTGCTTATAACGCAGCAATTATAAGCAGACTTTGAAAATCAGCAGTTAACCAGTTTTCAACTGGTCGAAAAATGTGGTGCTCCATCCTCATATTTTGATGATTCCCTTCTCATTTTGCAAACGTGCAATTGCATAATCTTTTAGCATTTGCAGATCTAATTCACGAATAATACGTTGAAGTTAAGACATCTTCATTCTGTATTTCCTCAAAAAAATATGGACCAGTGATAAAACTAGTGAAATAGCATCAAACAGTGAATTTCTTGTCATGAGACCTTTTTGAATAACTGAATGTGGATTTTCTGTTGCCCATATTGGACAGTTTTGAGTATTGACTCCACCGCTAAGAAAAAAATGAGCCTCTTTAATATTGCATTAACGTTACTGATTTGAAAGAACTTAAACCTAAAGAATTTCTGTAACTTGGAAATAACTTAACTTTTAGACTTCTTGATCTCGGGAGGTCGATTACAAACTTTGTTCTTTCAAATTGGCTAATAAAATAACGGTATGCTTTCATTTTACCAGAGGTCTGTGCTTGAACCCATTTTTGTATGAAATATTCATAAACCAACAGTGTAATTTCTGCCATATTCATTCATTACATGATTGTACTAAATTTATTCTTGTTTACAGATCCATTTTTTTTTTTAGTTCACATCGTCTGAATTTATTTTATGTCACTTTCATTTTAGGCATAAGTAATTCACTAAATTACAATCACTTTATTTTGGCACTCTCATAAAATTTTTATATTTCTCAGAAAATTTTTCTAAAGAATCGTGACATTGGACGAAATCTTCTTAAGTTTATGTTCTATTATGAATTTGTCTTTTATGTATTTTTTTTCTTTTTCTTCTCTTAATTGACATATCTTCTGACCAAAAACACTGAGACACTTGGTATATGTTTTGAGAATAAATTATTTGGGTTTGAACTTTAATACATAGTTCTATCGTCCATTATGTTGTATATACATATATCAGGCACTAGTAGGTATTCGATTGAAGTTGTATGTATAATTCTATTCCACACGGATAAGAGGACCGCATCACCATTAAGATGCGATGTTTATTGAGTGATTAATGTTTGTGAACTATCTCAGACATCATGTTTAGGAAATAACGGCCATGCCTACCTTCGGGCTATATGTATTATACATCGTATGCTTAAGGAATTATAGAGAATTTGGTATTCGGAGAGCGTTGATCGATGTTTCGTGACAGAACAAATTACAAAGGTCCTCTGTACACTGAGATGTCCCTTATTTACGAGAGAATGATCGTATATTTAACTTATACCTAGTCTAGATCGCTAGGTAAGGTACTTAAGTAAATATTCCAAGGTCTCAATAAATGAGTTCACTAATGACAGTAATGTATTTCGTAAAAAAAATTTGCGCATGCCTACCATTTGAAGTTAAAAGGAGGAGGGTCGATTGGGGCGGCTTTTGCCCCAACTTATTTTTGGATGAAGAAATCGGAAAACATTTTTTTTAATGTCTACTATAGTATATATATACTATAGTATATAATATAGTCGATTTTACCCTAAACGGATATCATAAAAAGAAATTCATGGGAGTTAGGTTAGGCGATTTAGGAGGAAACTCGAATTGACTCCTTCGCCCAATCCATCGACCCGGAAATACTTCGTTTAAATACATATATATTAATATAGATAATTAATTTAATTTAAGTAATTAAGAATGCTTTTTATATTATTTATTCTCAATTTCTGGAATTCTGGATAACTGTTGAGAGTGTGTTATGTCAAATAGCCGAGCAAATAGGTGTAGAACCTCTTGTGCCCGAGTAATTTTTTAAATAAACTTTCCTTTTTTTATCGAATTTTAACATTTGATCGGTCGCCATTTTAAAATGGCTAGGTAGAATCGCACCAAAATTTACGAGCATACTGGGTGAAGTAAGACCTTTCAAATGATAATCATATCTTTGACATCTGTCAATAAAAATACAAATGAAGTACGTCAAAATGTCGGCAAATGAAAAATTTAATTGACGTGTCCGAGCGTTTTTCAAAAAAAAAATATATATGCAAGGTGTCCCAGATTTAAAGGGACATAGTGAAGTGGGAGGTAGAGCACACTTAGCTGAGTTCAAAACACCCCCAAACTTACCCTTTATTGTTAGCTGTTTCTGAGATACTGGGGGTGTTCTATGAATTTTAACTAAAACTTTGGCCCGCCATATTTTTCGAACCACTGTACATATTTGGATAAAATTTGGTACAAATATTATATTCTTTTAGTCTCTATAATACTCTCTTTTTGCAGCTCTGCCATTTCCGTCGCAAAATCCATACACAAAAATAATATTTGCATAATCTTCAAAATAAATTGGAACGGCATCCTCAAATTTTTAGTGTTGTAGCTTTAAAAACCTAGCCTTTAGCACTTTAAAAAACTGATTACTAAGAGACGCTAATCTTTTAGTTTGTAGTAGTAACAAATTATACATATACCTACTTGGGATTTTTAATGCAACAATGCGATATTAATTGGTAAAACATCTAGTTAAAAATTTAATGTAGGGTATCTTAAATTTGTCATTTTATTGCTACAAACAAATAATAATAATATTAATATCTTAATATTATTTTCTAAAGGTGTTTAACAACTGAGTTTAGTTGTGTTTGTTAATAAAAACCTCATTATTAACATTTTTTCTCGTGAAACCAATGGCATTAAATTATTTTGAATGGAAATTTTGAATATACAGGGTGATGTTATCGGCACTGACAGCAACATTAACAAAGGAGTCCGTTCCTGGAATTTTTCCAAAGTAAATTATGCTTTTTATTGGAATAAAAGAATATAATATTTGTACCAAATTTTATCCAAATATGTACCGGTGCAAATTGAGTTTTTATAGGGTATCGGTAACTGAAGGGAGGAAAACCCCTTAAAAGGAAAAAAAAGTTTAATTTAGAAAAAAACAGGAAAAAAAAAGTTCTAAAATAAAAACTCTTTAAGAAAAAAACATAAAAAAATAAAAAAAAAAAAAAAAGGAAAAAATAAAAAAAAAGAAAAACAATAAACACCAAAAAAAACAATAAAACAAAAAAAAAAAACAAAAAATCAAATCGAAAGAGCAACACCAAAATAAATTTTGAAAGGATACTACCACAAAAATGAAACGATCCGTTTGAAGTACCCTCCATTTATCCAATGGGGAAGCGGTTCTAAAAATATGGCGGGCCAAAGTTTTAGTTAAAATTCATAAAACACCCCATATCTCAGAAACGGCTAATAATAAAGGGTAAGTTTGGGGGTGTTTTGAACTCAGCTAGGTGTGCTCTACCTCCCACTACACTATGTGCCTTTAAATCTGGGACTCGCTGTATACAAGCACGCCTATGTATTACGGCACGATCGGTCAACCCTATTCATCAGTCAAAAAGTTTCGTATTAGATACATACTTATTTATTTTAGTATATGTACATAATATCTAAACCCATATATCTTGTTATTCAAAATATTTTGAACAAGGACATCGAGTTAATGTACACTAGTAACAAAAATTAAAGGATATTAAAAAAAATCACAAATTTTTGAGTGATTTTCAACAAGGGATAACTCGGAGAAAAATGGTCGTACAGAAAAAAAAAGAAATTGTAGGTAGATCTGGACTAAATTTTTTTAGCGGGAGCGGTTTTCACGTAATCATCCGAAAACCAAAAAAAAAAAAAATCCAAATTTTTGCTCGTCTTTACAATGGTGTGTGGACTACAAAAAAAATGTTTTCATTATGCGACCATAAAGCTCTTAGACAATTTAATCAGCTTTAATTTGACCTCTTAACGAGCTCCGTACGATGATTTGCCGCGGTTATCGTCGATCAAAGCAAAAAAGTCCTTTTCAACTTTGACAATCAATTACTCGGGAACTAATGATCGTGCAGAAAATGGAGGTAGGGTTTTGGAAACTGCAAAACATTCTCTATAAGACACAGTCGGGGGCGACTGATAAAAAACGTTTTTTTGAAGCGATAATATTGGCTGGAAAAAAGTTAAAAATTTGCGTATTTAAGGATATTTGGAAAATGTGGTATAACTTTGGATATAGTGGATGAACGAAGGATATCGTCGGTAATTGTTTAACCTCAAAGTGTCCCTAAAAAACCCTCAAAGTTGAGCGCTGCGATTTTTTTTTCTTAATGCCCCGAAGGTTTAAATTTATCGTTTCGGCCAAAAATCACTGTAACAAGCGATTTTTCGTTTTTTATGTATTTTTTCAACTTCAATATGATTTTTTTTTTGGCGACAATCCATATTTTTTGCTCAAAATCATTACTCGTTGGAAAAAATCGAAAAAAAAACTCTTTTTTTTGACATTTTTTTTTCAAAAATGATTTTTGAAATGAAAAATTGCAATTTTTCGCCATTTTTAAAAAACCAAAAATCACCTCTAAAAATTCTGAAAAAATTTGAGGGTATTCTGACTAATTCTAAGACATTTTTGTTCTTAGATAATTTTTGCTAAGCTCAATAGATTCCAAAGAAATCCGATTTCGACGGCCGTGGAAAGTCAGATATCTGACTTGCGACGGCTCGTAACTCGCTTGGAGTTGATTTTGGACCATGGTGCCATGAAAACTTTTGTTCAGGGGGATTCAAAGTACAACATATTTCAACCCCAGAAAAATTGGCCGTGAACCAAAATCCATATGATTGGTGCGGGGTCCTTTAAACCTTCGGGGCACTAAGAAAAAAAATCGCAGCGCTTTGCAACTTTGAGGGTTTTTTGGAGACACTTTGTGGTTAAAAAATTACCGACGATATCCCTCGTTCATCCACTATATCCAGTTATACCAAATTTTCCAAATATCCTTAAATTTTTAACTTTCTTTCAGCCAACATTATCGCTTCAAAAATTTTTTTTATCAATCGCCCCCGATTGTATCTTATAGAGAATGTTTTGCAGTTTCCAAAACTCTACCTCCATTTTCTGTACGATCATTAGTTCCCGAGTAATTGATTGTCAAAGTTGAAAAGGACTTTTTTGCTTTGATCGACGATAACTCCGCGGAAAATCATCGTACGGAGCTCGTTAAGAGGCCATATTAAAGCGGATTAAATTGTATGAAAGAGCTTTATGGTCGCATGATGAAAAAAATTTTTTTGAAGTCCACAGACCATTTTAAATTCGAGCAAAAATTTGGATTTTTTTTTTGTTTTTGGATGATTACGTGAGCACCACTCCCGCTAAAAAAAATTTAATTCCAGATCTGAAAACTAGACACTTGAGGCTACAATTTTCTTTTTTTTATTTTCTGTACGACCATTTTTCTCCAAGTTATCCCTTGTTGAAAATCACCCAAAAATTTGGAATTTTTTTAATATCCTTTAATTTTTGTTACTAGTGTATTTTACTACGAATAAGTTACACCTGTACGAACTCTTAAAGGCAAACCTGGCGCTCCGAAATCTCGGCAACAAACAAATGTGGTTTCGGTAAACTACCTATGAGCTTTCCCTTAAGTGTTAGTAATTTGCCTACGAGAGGGGGATCTTTACGAGGGACTGGAACGGTTTAAGTTCTGGAACAATGGGGTAATAATCAAAGTTGCAGTATTTGGTCATGTTCTTCGGCTGGCATCTGTGACTAGCACGTACGGCGCTGTTGCATCTGCCAAGTTTGGCTTTGGAAAGTTTCATTACGTATTTTAGTTCAATCGAATTGAGGAATTTGCTTAAAATTATCTTTACCATTACTATGGACAAATAAGGGTATATAATAATGTCTAAAAAAAAAAATACAAGGGCTGAATTATGAATATTGGAAAAAAATTTGTCGCCTGTTTACAATCTGTCGATCTGTCCAAAAACCGCAGAATTATTAGTGTGAATTTATTTTCAAATCATTTGTAATCTAGCAAACGAGTTTAACCCATTAACGCCCAAACGGACACAATTTTTCGTCCTTTCTGGAGCGTCAATCTCGAAGGGAAATTAATGAATTCACTCAATAAAAATCACTTATCCTAATGTTTTCGGATGTGATCTTTCGATTTCCGGGAGAATTGTGATTGAATGCTCTAGAAAAAAAAAATATGGCTGACTTTATGGAGAAAAATGGCGGACATTGCATAAAATCTCATGAAATATGAATGTTTCTCTAGTATTAACGAGAAAATAATTTTAATGTTGAGTTTTTCTTGATCCACAGTCATATTCATCAATCAAAACAATACTACAGAATATATTTGACTAAATTTTCAATTTTCAATGATGACGGATTCAAAATGCCGGATTTCTCAAGAAATGGCGCGTTTTTCGTTGTAAAAAGTTAATTGGAGTTTGTAATTATACTTTTCCTATTTCATTTCATGTTTTAGTAACATTTTGAGTTACTCCTGGTGAAAAAAGTCTGAAGTCCAAGATTGCGGATTCAATATGGCGGACATCATTCTTTCTTGAAAATTCAAAATTTGAAAACGGAAAAATTACATCATAGTCATATTTTACGTAGAATTCTGATGGAAAATGTCCTCTCATTATTTTTCATAAAAATTCGTTCTATCTGAGTAAAAAATTATTTGTCATTCTAACCTCAAAACGAGGTTTTTGTCCGGTGTTGAGGTTCTCATAATGAAATCATGAGAATTAGGGATGTAAGCGCATTGAAGATTTTTTTTTTCGGAACTTCTCCGCATATAAATAGAAACTATATATTTTTAATTCGGGCGCATTGACGAATTTTTTTTCCGGAACTTCCTCGCATATTTATTCAAAGAACAGTATGTAGAACGTACTTTCTGGTGGGTGTGAGAAAAAATCGTATATGCACCACGAGAAACAAGTAGGCTGTGTACTTCCAGCGACTAGTTTGCACCCGGGCATCCCTAAGTGCATAATATATAATTCTCATGATTTCATCATGAGGACCTCAACACCGGAAAAAACCTCGTTTTGAGGTTAGAATGACAATTAATTTTTTACTCAGATCGAACGCATTTTTATGAAAAAGATTGAGAGGACATTTTCCATCAGAATTCTACGTAAAATATGACTATGATGTAATTTTTCTGTTTTCAAATTGTGAATTTTCATGAATGATGTCCGCCATCTTGGATTTAAGACTTTTTTCACCAGGAATAACTCAAAATGTTACTAAAACATGAAATGACATAGGAAAAGTATAATTACAAACTCCTATTTACTTGTTATAATGACAAACGCGCCATTTCTTGAGAAATCCGGCCGCCATTTTGAATCCGCCATCATTGAAAATTGAAAATTTAGTCAAATATATCCTGCAGTATTGTTTTGATTGAGGAAAGTGACTGTGGATCAAGAAAAACTCACAATAACATTATTTTCTCGTTAATACTAGGGAAAAATTCATATTTCATGACATTTTATGCAATGTCCGCCATTTTGAAATGATTGGAGTCAGTTGAGGTCGGCAAAAAAAAATCTATCATCAACTCCAACTATTGCCTTCACAATCCGGAGTAGGTTAGAGTACTTTTTGGACTAAAAAAAAATATATATAAAAAAATCAAAAGTTTTCAGTACTTTTCTCCATACAGTCAGCCATACTTTTTTTCTAGAGCATTTAATCACAAATCTGACACGAGAAATCGAAAGATCACATCCGAAAACATTTCCCTTCGAGATTGACGTTCCAAAAAGGACAAAAAATTGTGTCCGTTTGGGAGTTAATGGGTTAACCAAATGTACAGGATACATTCCCCATGACCTTGGGCATTCCTGATAGTCTCCAATACTGTCCAAACACTTGGTTGTTATTTCTCAACATTTATTTAAACGTCATGTGCGGGCCTATATTGTAACAAAAGGTTAAAACGCTAATACACATTATCGGAAAGTGAGAGCTGACGATGAAACTGCCATTGCATGGCCAACGCACACTTGGCTAACTCATAAACCGGCTAGTCGAGAAATAAATGCTAATGGATATCTTAGGCCGATGATTGATACACGGTTGAGAAGTAACAAAATGACCTTCCCACGTGGACATGCGTCTGGCTGAAAGGATTTTTTACGTTGTTGTAATATACACAGATGTGCATTGAGGTAGTTAGTTATTCCACATCTCATTTTCTTAGTGTATTAATTAACACATTTCAATAACAATATCTTCAACTGCACTGTCAATAAAATTGTTATCAACGATGTTGAAAAAATATTGAATCACATTTTCCTTTCTAGCCGATTAGGCTATTAAAAAGGCTATTAAAAATTATTACTGTGAAAATGTCTGTTGACGGAATGCTGTGGAATAACTGTAATATCATCATCATCAGTAGTCTTCTGCAGTCAATTTCGATTGACTATTGTTTTATTTCATATATTACTATCAGTGACGCAGTTAGAAAATGAGTTAGCTGGGTCAGTTTGGGAAAATGTCGATGAAAACATTTTCGCTGACTTTCTCCTTTTTTTTTTTTTCACTTTCTGTAACATATGCAATACTTATGCCATATTTTTAATGTCAACTCCTTGTTACATATTATTTTCGCGATAGCAGTAATTGACTATACATAGTTCTCAATCTATTTAGAGAAAGTTGTAACTATTAAATTTAAATTATAGCTGGGTAGCTATAATTTAAATTTAAATTTAACAGAATTGACAAAGTGGATACTTTGTCAATTCTACAAGAATATTGTTACCAATAAATCATTGGGGGGTTGCGAATCCTATGTCGCCCCTTAGCTGCGCTTATGGCAACCATGATTAATGTCTTAATATTAAAGTACATTAATATTCATATTATTTGGAAATCAAGAATAGTAGAAGTACTAGAATAGAAGAAGTAGTAATCAGGAAGTAGAAAGACACCATTTTATAACAAATCAAAAATCAATAAAAAGAGAAAACAATAAAAATTCCATTTTAATTTATGATAACCTGGTATAAATGTGTAGTAATCGGTGTTAAGAGTCCACGTCGAATCAATATTGCTTTAGGGTAGCAGAGAAGCATGGGAACCCAGATCAGTTCCAAAGCCCTTAACATCTCTCACTACTGCGGTATTGGATAGATTCTGATATCTAATGCATTAACAAAATTATACACGTATGGGTAATTGATTTAATACGGCTATGATTGCGAGCTAGATGCCCTTAATATTAACGTAATAAGGACTGAGATGATGAGTGTATATAATATTAATAACACACTTTTTTCGTAAAAGCAAATCAGGATATGGTACGAAAAAATATAAAAAGGAATTTTAAAATTGCATTGACAAACTGGTATTTAATTGGTAGTTAAAATTTTATATAAAATCATTTAGAGGCAACCAATTATTGTGTGAGATTTATAGTGATTTAATTTTGAAATATGTCTGCAACTACTCGTACTATAATATATTGCAAAACCGCATATATTGCAAAAGTTGACTATTTTGTTATTTATATCTTATCAGAGCTATCATTTGTGTCAACAAGTAGACTAGATATTGATTGGTCATTCCAAAACTACATTCCTGTTCAACACTACGTGTTTAATTCAAAACTTACTGAATTTATTCTTTCTAAGATACGTTTTGTCGTATTATATTTTTTTCAACTTTTATTCAACTTGATAATTATAAAATTCTTTTCTAAAGCTGAGTTGAGCAAACAAAATGTTCGTGTGTTACATACCTTGTTTATCTTTTCAAACATAATAATGAATCTCCATCGTGCGACGCCAATGGCATATTCTAATTTTGTAAAACTTCCCTCATAAATAAATCAGAATTTTAATTACTTCATTTTCCACGCCGTAATTTATTATAAATGTCTTAATGATTATGTTACTACAGTAATTAATTTTACTGTGAGATGGATGAAGTCGTAGCCTGGGAAATATTTGAAATACTTTCTTCCAACCCCTTGTTTAATTAATTTCGGATGGCCTTATATTACGGCGACAAGTATACTGTTTAGTTAACGATAACACTGATAATTCATAGATAAATGAAGTGATGTGGTATACTAGCGGTTTAGCACCAAGTAGTTAGTTTACTTGCTTTATGTTAGGTTTACATGAAAAGTTTTTTCTGTAATTGGGATTTAAAAGATATAAACTATCTGCTGTCTAAAGAATATAATCAATTTTAATTGTCAATAGGTAATAAAAAGTTTATTTTCCAATATAAAATATTCAAAGAAAAAAAAATGAAATGCCAATTTCATTTGAGCAATTTATATTGATCTTATTGATAAAATGATACTTACATCCCCTCCCACCCCCTCCATAAATGGAAGAGGAATAATTTCAGGAAGAGTTAATCTGTGATAACTTCTGAAAATTGTTTTACATGAATATGTGCTGGATACATGTATATAAACATTTTGAATTTGTTATGTAATTCAACCAAACTATACGAGGTGTGTAAATTAAGTAATGAGACTAAACTAACTAATGATAAAATTACAATTCAGTATTGTCTCCTTCAAAATAATTTCCTTGGGAAGCCACACAGCGTCGGAGGCGGTTCTTCCATTCCGTCCACACCATTCCTCATAGCAGTGCTGGAACTCATATACTGCAATAGCCCTCAGCTGGTCGGTTACAGCCGTTTTAATGATTTCTATGGTCCCAAAATGACGTCCCTTGAGGTGATTTTTCAATCTTGTGAAGAGAAAAAAGTCACATGGACTCAAGTCAGGCGAATAAGGAGGCTGAGGAGCCACAGGAATGTTTTTACTGGCTAAAAACTTGTTTACTGTTGGCTGTGTGCCAAGGAGCATTGTCGTGATGCAACATCCAGTTGTTCTTGATGTTTGGTCTCACACGCATGACCCTTTTTCGAAGTTTTTCAAGAACCTCTCTGTAAATGTGTTGATTTACTGTTTGACCTGGAGGCACAAACTCTTTGTGGACAATTCTCTGGCTATCAAAAGAGCAAATCAACATGCATTTGATCTTCGACTTGCTCATTCTTGTTTTTTTTTTTGGGTCTTGGAGAGCTTGAGGTGTGTCATTCCATGATTTGGCGCTTGGTTTCCGAGTCGTACTTAAACACCCAAGTCTCATTACCAGTAATGACACGTTCCATAAAATGGGGATAATTTTCAATCGATTCCAAAAAGTCAAGACACCTTTTTCTTCTGATATCTTTTTGTTCCTGCGAAAAGTTTTTTGGAACCGTTTCTGTGCAAATGTTTCTCATCCCCAATTCGTTAGTCAAAATCTGATGAACAGTAGTGTGATTCCAATGTAACTTTTCCCAGATCATTCTTGTGGTCAACCGACGATCTGAACGCACAAGATCCCGTATTCTATCGACATTTTCATCGGTTCTTGACTATGAAGGCCTTCCGCTGTGTGGTTTATCTTCCACAGACTCTATTCCTTCTTAGAATGCCTTAAACCGCCGAAAAACGGGCTCTTGAAAAAACACTGTCTCCGTAGGCATGTTGAAGTTTTGCAAAAGTATCTAGAAAAAAAAAACGGTTTACGAAAACAGTCACAAAGAAGAAACATATGACTCTAACAAGTTCAAACTTGTACTGAAGGTGCATTAATTACACGTTAACGTACCGCCGTTCCAAGTCCCGTCTTCGTAGAGTTGCTAGATCGAGCGCTACGTTGCCAGTCTTATTACTTAATTTACACACCTCGTATGTTGTTTTTGAACTGCTGAAGAATTGTATGTTGAGGGTGGATTCGTGCGAATTACCACCCCGGTAATACCATTACCGAGGTAATCTCCGTTAATTTTAGAGGTACAAAAAGTATGTACAGGGGTAAATGTTTTTCTAAACGTATTTAAGGGTTTCATGTTCGTAACATCGCAATTTCACTTTTTTTAGACAACATCTTTTCACACAATCCACATATCATCTTCAACTTGGGCTTATTAGATGCAGAATTGCACAAGCTGTAATCCTACCAGAAGCAAAAAAAAATCAGTATCTACTATAGCAACTTTAAGCTACCTTCAAAAAGTGGATGTATGGTAACTTTCGTTGGTGAAAAGGAAAATACCACAATACAAAGTAACATTTATTGCTTCTGCAGTCTGACACTTGTTGTGTAATTTTTTATGTAATATTTTAATGGTTATAAAACAAGTTTAATAATGGATCAGGTGTTTCACATTGACCGTATTATAATTTTATTCAAAAACTAATATTTCTGCATAATGAGAACTGTAAGTATTTGAACCAGCTTGTGAATTATGTACAGTAAGCAACGAAAGTTATCACACACCCACTTTTTGAAGTTTGCTTAAATTCTGATAATTTTGTATTACAGCATTGATTTTTTTTTGCTTCTAACAGGATTATAGCTTGTGATATTCTGCGTCTAATAAGCCGAAGTTGAAGGCGGTGTGTCGATTGTGTGAAAAGATATCGCTAAGAAAAGTAAAATTTCAATGTTTTCAAAGAAACGTAAGTAACTTCGAAAATAGTAAATCCCTTTCGAAGTTGTTCGACTCGTATTAAAGGGAAATCTTCAGTGTAACTATTTGACTAACTGAGTCATTTTGAAAAAAAAAAAATTCCTAGACATGAACCAAGTCTAAAGTTGAACCAAAAATATCACGAAAACTCAAAGAAGCCCTGTACGCCACACATTACTCCAACAAAAATTTGGGATTAATATCCCTCTAGATTTTAGTGTTTTATTAAAATTTCAGGAACAGTGATTTTTACGAATACGATACTAAGGATGGTAGAATTTTGAATTTCCATGATATTTTTGGTTCAACTTTAGATTTTGTTCATGTCTAGGAAAATTTTTTACAAAATGACTCAGTTAGTCAGATAGATACACTGAAGATTTCCCTTTAATACGAGTCCAACAACTTGGAAAGGGATTTGTTATTTTCGAAGTTATTTACGTTTCTTTGAAAACATTGAAATTTTACTTTTTTTAGCGATATCTTTTCACACAATCGACATACCGCCTTCAATTTCGGCTTATTAGACGCAGAATATCACAAGCTATAATCCTATCAGAAGCAAAAAAAAATCAATGCTGTAATACAAAAATTATCAGAATTTAAGCAAACTTCAAAAAGTGGGCGTATGATGACTTTCTTTATGTTGCTTACTGTATGTCATTAGTCATTAGTAAAAATTTTAATAAAAAAAATATCGAATACGATCTTAAAAGTCCGTTACACTTACATTCGAATGTTTTATCAGACAAGCAACTAGAAAGGTTAGTACTTTCACTTACGTTTGCGTCTGGAAGGTCTCCTTTTATAATATTTAGAATTCCAAAGGCGAAAATTTATACATAATTTACGTAGTTCTCTTTGATAGCAGCGCCGTTTTATGGAATTTTAGCTGGTGCGGACCAGAGCCGTCTAGACGAGGTAAAATCACGTAGTCCACGTAAAAACCACAATTTCCTTTGGAAACGCTCTAGATGACACGGCCGTTATGGCCCCGACTGCGTCCAACAAAATCGTTTGTTACGTTCGTATTTACACAGGGAGTATGAATGAAACGTGCACTCGATGAGAAATAATCTCTTATAATAATAAAAATATATTTATTGAATACACACTTGGAGAAAACTTATCACACAAATATAATATGTGAATATACAATGTGGCTCATGAAAAAACAGGACATCCCGTTTTTTTAAATCACATATTATCCAATTTTAACGTTTCTAGTGTAAAAATGTGCGATACAAAAAATAGTAACGAGACATCCAAAAAAACATCAAAGTCATCAAAGTCGGCTGAGCAAAAAAGACGTATTTCTGTGGCCTACTGCTACTACAGAGTCCGTCGAAAGTATGACATTTAACCATTTGTTTTATAGCAAAACAATAGAAGAACAAAAAAAATAAAGATCTCCATAACATGCAAAAAACTAAAACAAACAACTTTTACGTAAAAATTTTCCTTTTAGTAAATGGTTAAAGCTATTTGGAGGCACGAGCCGTTAGATTGGCCAGCAGTCACCAACCGCCAATCGCTAGATTTTTTTCTTGTCGGAATATCTTGTCTGCAGTAACGTCAGACAACACTTTTATTCAGCATTAGAGTGGTATCATGATTTACACTGGGTAGACATTTCGAGCATCTTCTGAATTAAAAATGTGGAGACATCCAAAAAAAACGTCATCAACTCTAGCTATGAACGAGAGAGATGGAAATAGCGGTCATGTCTAAGCTTTTTGGTTATGTCAAACTTTTGACAAGTGACTGTCACAATTTGTAAAATAAACAATGGCTGTCATATGATATGACAGTCTTGACAAGTAAATAAGGTTATAAATTCGATTAAGAATAGAAATACGTATTTTTTTTTCTCTGCCAACTTTGATGACGTTTTTTTTTGGATGTCTCTATAGTATTTTTTTATATACAATAAAAATCATTATATTAATTGTATACAGGGTGTCTCAGCTTTTAGTTTACAGACTTTATTTGCTCACCCAGGATAGTTAGCAAAAATATGTATATACAAAAGTTACTTGAATTCATGAGGCCTATAAAATGACATATTCCGTTTGACATGTGCTAGTGACCTTGAGGTTATGTCAGTATCAATATAAGTTTTTTAAATAAAACACCCTGTATTTTTCGACATTTTTGGATTTACCGAACAATTCTACACATATTTAATGTAACATACCCTATACCTCTTCAACCGTTTTCGAGATTTTCAAAGTCAAACAGCTATTATATTTTACAATACAAAGAATTTTCAGTTTGCCTTGTTTGCCAGCTCAATTTGAAAATTACTTTTAACAATACCTCTCAATTGTTTCAAAACTGACAAGGCAAACTGAAAATTCTTTGTATTGTGAAATAATAGCTGTTTGACTTTGAAAATCTCGAAAACGGTTGAAGATAGGTATAGGGTATGTTACATGAAATATATGTAGAATTGTTCGGTAAATACAAAAATGTCGAAAAATACAGGGTGTTTGTTACATAACCTCAAGGTCACTAGCACATGTCAAACGGAATATGTAATTTTATAGGCCTCATGAATTCAAGTAACTTTTGTATATAATTTTTTTTGATAACTATCCTGGGTGAGCAGATAAAGTCTGTAAACTAAAAGCTGAGACACCCAGTATATGGAAATAAAAGGTTAATTTAAAAGAACTGGTTAATTTCGGAAAAAATTTTAAAGCAAGTACAGCGCTGAATTCATCTTTGAATGTTATGCCCAAGAAGAACTAAGGAGGCCGAACTTGTTCAGTATCATGGGCTCTAATTTGTCCGCCTCCAGAAGGCGCTGTAAACAGTAATGTAGTCGACGTCACGTGATGAGCAGCGGACCACATGTGAATACTCTACAAATCCTCGATTTTAACTGTGTAACATTTGAATCACAATGAATTCTATTCTAGCAACACAACACTATTTATAGTTTTTAAATGTTATAGCAAATTCATTTGACATCTAGAATATTTAATATGTCATTCCATATAATTATTTACTAACAGTTAGTGTATAAACTAAATAGACTAAGTATGTAAAATATAAAACTCAATAACTGTCAGCTGTCACTAATGACACTTCACAAATGTCACAGTATGCTTACATGCCGTTTGGCTTTAATAAAAATACAATTCGAATGTTAAATAAATATGGTTCGAAAGTGCTGTGTTGCATTGTATGATACAAGAAGCGTTCCGAAGTGTCAGAATAACCATTATTTCAAATTACTGATGTATGTATGTATGAAATGAAATATTTTCTTTTGTTGTATTGTTAACGTTGTAGCACGTAAAATGAAATATTTTGAGTACATTTTCATAATGATAATTACGAGAATTGGTAATTGCAAAGATAACAACAAATTAACGAAAAAAATCGAGCATCTGCCACATGTATTCGCACCACGGACATTCACATAACCTAACCACACGGACTCTAACCTCGAACGCACACATATTAGAACAGAACCATGGTATACGTATAGATTTCCTATACGTATACCATGGCAACCGTGGTACACAACTGTTTACAGCGCCTCTGGAGGCGGGCCTGTCGCGTTATACAGCGAAAGGCCGCAGTTCGGTCTCCTTAGTTCTAGTGCCCAGTGATGCGACACTTGTCATACACTTATGGCTAAATATATTATAATATATAATAGGCTAAAAATATCACAATCAAAATCGCCTGACGTGTTTTGACATTTCATTGACTGGTGCCTATATATGCAGATATTGAATTTAATCCGTTTGGCTATTTAATATACGTACTGTATATTGAAATTGATTCAATAAAACAAATTATTACATAGGCACTGAAGCCGAATCTGATGTTAGAATTAGCCGATCAGTAAGGAATTTCGACATAACCTCAAAAAACACCTAAAAAATGACCAAAAATCCAAAACAAATAAATTAAAAGCTTAAAAGCTTTAACCAAAAATATTAAACCTAACATAATTTACGGCAAGAGCTTTATATCAAGAACTTTAAACTAAGATTTCTTATCCTAACATAACCTAAGACAAGAACTTTAAATAAAGAACTTAAACCTATCATAAATTATGACGAGAACTGTTAAGTTTTTAAGGCAAGAACTATTAAGGGTTAGACTTCTTTGTGTAAAGTTACTGTCTTCGAATATGTTACATTTTACATAGCAAAAAAATAATTTTTACTTTATCGTTGTTTTTTTTTTCGATATTACGGAACATCGAATTTACTAAAAACATGGCAATAATTTTATACAAAGGACTTTAAACCAAGAACTCTAGATCTAACAAAACTTAAGGCAAGAACTCTAAATGTAACATATTGTGACATTTGTAAAAGTGACATTTGTGACAGCTGACATTTATTAAGTGTTATAGTTTACATACTTAGTTTATTTAGTTTATACACACTAGTTATTAGTAAAGAATTGTATGGAATGACATATTGAATATTCTGGATGTCAAAAGAATTTTCTAGAAATGTAGAAACTATAAATACTGGTGTTGTTGCTAGGATGGAGTTAGTACTCAGAAGAATGACGTGGAAAACTTGTTTGGTATACCTTGATGACGTCATTGTAATGGGGAAATCATTTGAAGAACATCTTAAAAATTTGGAGGATATCTTTGGTAGATTCAGAAATGCCAACCTACAACTGAATCCAAAGAAATGTTCCCTGTTTCAAAAACAAGTAGAATTTCTAGGACACATAGTATCCGCCGAGGGAATTCAAACCGATCCCAGGAAGATTTCTGCAATTAAAGAGTGGCCCCGACCAAAAGATAAACATCAAGTAAGGAGTTTTCTTGGACTGTGTACCTACTACAGGAAATTTGTAAAGGACTTCGGAAAAATTGCCAAGCCACTACATCGGCTCACCGAAAATAATGTTACCTTCGATTGGACTCCAGACTGTCAGCAAGCTTTCACAGAACTGAAGAAGCGCCTAACTACAGCACCAATTTTGGCATACCCTAAACAAGATGGAATGTTTATTTTGGATTGTGATGCCTCTCAACATGGAATTGGATCAGTCTTATCCCAGGTTCAAGACGAAGAAGAAAAAGTTATTGCCTATTTCAGTAAGACACTAGGCAAGGCTGAAAGAAATTACTGTGTCACGAGAAAAGAATTACTGGCCATCATCAAATCGTTGGAGCATTTTCATAGTTACCTTTATGGAAGACATTTTTTAATTAGGACAGATCATAACGCCCTGCAGTGGATTATGAATTTTAAGAACCCAGAAGGACAAGTTGCTAGATGGATGGAGAGACTACAACAGTATAATTTCAAAATAATGCACCGGAGTGGAAAAATACATGGTAATGCAGACACATTATCGAGAAGACCGTGTTTAGAACAGAAATGTCGCTACTGCCAGAAGATCGAGACCAAGGAATATTCAAATAGTACCACCAATGAACTGTTAATGGCAACAACAGTACAAGTCGACGATGGATGGTCCTGGGATGAATTAAAGAAGAGCCAGAAGAAAGACAGTGAAATCAAATTAATCCGGAACTGGGTAAAGAATGGAGTTCGACCAACTTGGCAGGAAGTTTCCAGATATGGTACGACTATCAAGGGATACTGGGCTCAATGGAATTCCCTTTGTCTTCGCGATGGCCTACTGCATCGGAAGTGGGAGAGCCCCGATGGAGTATCCGCAGTCTACCAGTTGGTCTTGCCTAAAGCAAGAATCCACCAAGTGTTGGAAGAACTGCACAACAGCCCATCCGGAGGACATTTTGGAGTAACCAGGACTTTGGCTCGAGTAAGGGACCGATTTTATTGGGTAAACTGTCGCCGAGACGTCGAAGAATGGTGCAAGAGATGTGATCTGTGCTCTGCCAAAAAAGGACCAAAAACAAGAAACCGTGGTAAAATGGTGCAGTACTTATCCGGAGCACCATTCGAGAGGGTAGCAGTAGACATTCTTGGACCATTACCTGTAACCGACCGTGGAAACAAGTACTTGATGGTGGTAATGGATTATTTCTCAAAATGGCCCGAAGCAGTACCTCTCCCCAATCAAGAAGCAGAAACAGTAGCCGAAGCGTTCATCGAGAATGTCATAGCTAGGCATGGAGTACCCCTCGAGCTGCATTCCGATCAAGGAAGAAACTTCGAATCAGAGCTGTGGCAAGAGGTAATGAAAATACTGGGCATCAAGAAAACCAGAACTACTGCGCTTCATCCCCAGTCGAACGGCATGGTTGAACGCCACAACAGAACCATATGCCACTACCTGTCTAAATTCGTGTCTGAAAATCAAAGGGACTGGGACAAATTGGTGCCTCTGTTCTTGCTGTCATATCGAAGTTCCCAGCATGAGTCAACTACCTACACTCCGTCTATGCTGACCTCTGGAAGAGAAATGAAGCTGCCTACTGACCTCATACTTGGCCATCCCCTAGAAGAAAATCAGGAACGATCTCTGCCCGAATTTGTGGAAAACTTGCGAGAGAGATTGAACCGGATCCATCGATTTGCCAGCGAGAAGCTGAAAATGCACAGCGACAAAATGAAACAGCGTCTCGACACTACATCAACAGAGATTGCGTTTAAGCCTGGTGATGCAGTATGGTTGTACGCCCCAAAAAGGACGAAAGGAAAAAGTCCAAAGCTTCAGAGCAACTGGGAAGGTCCGTACACCATAATAAAGAAAATTAACGACCTGGTCTACCGCATCCAATTATCTCCAAGAAGCAAGCCGAAGGTGGTCCATCTGGAGAGACTCGCAAGGTATACAGGACATAATCCACCCGACTGGTTTGTCGTCGAGGATCCACCGCCTAGGACTGAAGACAGTGTTATTCGGGACGAATAACCTTAAAGAGGGGAGCAATGTGACATTTGTAAAAGTGACATTTGTGACAGCTGACATTTATTAAGTGTTATAGTTTACATACTTAGTTTATTTAGTTTATACACACTAGTTATTAGTAAAGAATTGTATGGAATGACATATTGAATATTCTGGATGTCAAAAGAATTTTCTAGAAATGTAGAAACTATAAATACTGGTGTTGTTGCTAGGATAGAGTTAGTTATGTTTTGAATGTTACATGGTTAAGACCCACGAGTTGTAGATTGTTAAATAAACGTGTTTGGACAGAAAAGCGAGTAATTTGAAGATATATTCGTAACAATATTAAGATAGGAAGTACAGTAAGTAAGACAGGAAGTTCATACAAAGAACTCTAAACCAAGAACTCTAAACCTTAATAGTTCTTGCCTTAGGAATTTAACAGTTCTTGTCTTAATTTATAATAGGTTGAAGTTTTTGTTTTAAAGTTTTTGTCTCAGGTTATGTTAGGTTAAAAATTTTTGGTTTAGTCTTTTAATTTATTTGTTTTGGATTTTTGGGCGTTTTTTAGTTGTTTTTTTGAGGTTATATCAAAATTCCTAAATGATCGGCTAATTCTGTCCTCATATTGTTTCAGCGCCTCAAATTATGTGGAGGGATAGTGATCAGCTCATTTAATTTTTTTATTTACTTGTTTGGGATTTTTCGGGCATTTTTAAGGTGTTTCTTGAGGTTAAGTCAGAATGTCTAACTGATCGGCCAATTCTGACCTCAGTTTCGGTTTCAGCATTCCAAAATACGTATGGAAATGGTGGTCAGCTTATTTAAGCTTTTTATTTACTTGTTTGAGATTTTTCGGCCATTCTTATGCCATTTTTGAGGTTAAGAAAAATGCAAAAGCCAGGACAGTAGGACAAAACTGACATCGGATTCGTGTTCAGCGGGCCAAAATGTATAGAAATACATACCTATGTAGGTCTGCATTCTAGCACTTGACTTTTATTTTTTTGTTTGTGCTTGTGTTATTATCACCGATGGAAATTAAATCTAAAAATTGGTTGCATTTGCTTTAACTCTGATGACCTTTATGCAACTTCAGCATACTGAACTTCTGAAAACTTTGTTTTCAGTAAAGTTTTTGCAGTTCTACTGGCAGAGCAGGGTGTCCATTTTTTCTGAGGAGCATATTTTCTAGCTGTTCTATTTATTTTGAGGCTGTTTCAGTCGAAATTCCCCGGACAATAACACATACAGGTACATATACTAAATATAGCAAAAATTACACGTCATTATAAACTATCGTAAATAGTAACGATCAGAAACCTACGCATTAGAAGTTCCTACTAATAACAGTTATAGTTAACTAATAATTACCTTTAACCTAGATTCTTTTTTACTATTTAGTTAATGGCACGCCACCTATAAACAGACTAATAACGTCGGTGCTTAACTCACTGTGTATAATAAAAACCGTTTTAACAGCTGGAGATTATGTCCCATAATAATATCTTGAGCATTTAGAACGATTATTGTAGTGGGCACGTTTGAAAATGTACGGTTTTTATGGTCGCGGTGATTTTTTACCGGTGCGGCCATTCCAGATCGCTGACCATAAGTTATTCTCCATCTTGGATAATTACATAATTTTTTTATTTTACGTTCCTACGTGTTGACAAAGGCCTTATACCTGAAGAGTATAAATAGCATAAACATGCGAATTTTTGTAAGAAATTGAAATGTGTAGTCATTACCTTTGTGATTTTCGATTGTGGATTCAAATCTGGATCTAGAATAGGGCTTTAGAGTCCGGATGTCAGGATTTCTAGATGTCCTAATCTAAAAGTGGACAATGCTATCTTTAACTATTTTACAATCAATGAGTTCATGCACCTTATATTTCCTGTGTTCTTTGTTCTATTCTATTATAAACTATTTTCCTGATTTGCCTGGGGAAAACCACTCTAGAGGTCGAAAAATAGAGCAAACTTTGGATTTTTTTTCCAAGAAACTAAACAAGATATCGAAATTCGGTAACAAGGTATTTATTATACAAGTACTGAAGTGTGTTTGTAATTTTTTTCCGAACTGTACAAAACAAAATGGTGGCTTTCCAGTATTTTCCCTAGACATCTTTTTTTTTTGGCTGCGTGGCCGGGCCAATAACTCCTGCAAATTTAAAGATACAATGATGAGCCAAAAAAATCGATTTAGAATATTAGATTCAAAAGCGTAGAATTTTTTTAAACTGATTTTTGCAAAAATGGCGCGTTTTTGAAAAAAAAAGTTCGAAAAAAACGAGGATAGGTCGCTCGAAAATTGTTAATAACAATTGAACTACGCATTATAAAATCGTACGTACTGTCGAAGAGAAAGTAATTTTGAATATTCAGTATAAATTTCAAGTCAATGAAACAAATACTGTTCGAGATATCGGTCCGGCCGACTTGAAATTTGTTGTTTCGATAAAAACGCGTTTGAAGTTTTGAAAAAACAAGGATAAATTCAATATGCCCTTGATCTGCAATGCCTGCACCATACAATTGGCCTTCCAGATTCTCATCCTGCTCCGCTCCTGCATTTCCCTCCTTAGTGATTTTGCGTAGATTCTCGCCTCTTTTACAACGTCGGACAAGGATTTCTCCGTCTTATTAATGCATTTCGCGTCGATCTCGCAGCACATATTGTAAGTGTTTCAGCCGATTTTCATGCTCATGGTCTCTAATATTTGCATTATTGATGCAAATCCATCGGTGTAAATACCGATGGATATGTGCGTGGCTATATCTAGTATTGTTTTACCACTTTGAACTCTTCCATTAAAAAATAACATGTTATCTTTATTATTTTAATTTTACTATCGTTTTTTTTATATTGAAATTTTTAGTAAAAAACCTTGTCCTTTTGTCTTTGTCTTTTTTTTGTCAAAAAATAACATTTTTAAAGGGGTGGTAAATTATAAGGAAGAACCCTTAACCCTCTCTAAAAATATATTTTGGCATGTTTTTCTTTTTGTAAAAGATTGTTTCACTAACGAACATGTTTTTGTTTCAGGTGAGTTCCTTGAAAATTTTTGTACTCTGTAATGGTGAGTAGCCACCTTTAAATGTAAGTGTAAATCATATTGTGATTACTTTTATTTCACACCTTTCTTACCAAACCTCACAAAAAATATTTTGTCTTGTGACCTGATATAAAAATACACATAATAATTAATTATAATGCCCAATTTGTCATTGAGGTATAAATATGTCAAGGAAATTATTTTATTATTTCCATGATATGCAAGGTATCCAAAAATGACACCGACAACATGTAACTGTAGATTAAAGGCGACAAATTAATATTGTCTTCGAATAAGACCCAGGTATTTTTTTTATTTCACTTCCAGCGGCGTCGATTAGCTCGCCCGTCATTTGTCGTGAGTGGCCGCTCGGCCTTGAGTTAGATTGTAGTTTTAGATTGTGCCCCGCAGGTAGTTTTTGCCGTTCCCCTCGAATTTCCTGTAAATTCTTATTATTTATTATTATTTGCTTCTTCTGTTCTTCTTATTATTTATTATTGCTAAATCATTAGCAATAATAAAAACATCTTATGATAATGAACAAAATTAAAAAGAAACTAAATAATTTAAAACCGGCAATAGATGAGTATCGGGAAATTTAATGTAAATGTACCAAAAATAACGTGTATAGGTAATCGAAATAGGAAATAAAAAAAGGCACTTTTATAATAAGGAAATTGAGGCTGACTTCTGATATAATAGGAAGTGCAGCCTTTTTAATAATTTTTTCATCGAATTGGTCATAAACTCCAGATATTTAAAAATAAACTTATACAAGCCCTAATATTTTTAACGAATGACCGCAATCAATCACCCTGTGTATAAACATCAGTAAGTAGAAATCAAATTGTTTAATTGTTGTTGTGCATAAAATTCTGATTAAAAAGTGACGAATCAAAATGGAATTTTTAGGAGCATTTACTTTCAGTATCATACATTGTATTATTTCTGTTCCGTCTATGCTAAACATTTTTTTGTCTTCTGTCAGTGTTTTATAAAATCCTCGAACGTTATAAAAACATCTTATTTCGGCAAGAAACAAGCTCAGCGATGTCGTGAGCACCAAATGGCTCCAAATTACCGTCAAACGAACACCGCCTCAAATGTAATTCGCTTAATTTTAAAACTGCGGTCGAACGAGTTTTCCATGGTTTTTACTCGCGTTCCTTTACCTAATATCTGTTATTAAACCCGTTTTTTAAGTAACGTAATGACATACTTTTTTAAAACCAATTACATCTAAACGATTCGCACCGCTGGCTTTGTTTGTTATGTTATTAGATTTATAAAAGAAACTAATATAGTTCCTTTGAGGCGTCCGACTGAGTTATGTTTTAAGTAGTTTTCGGTTTTATCTGTTAAAAATGCGAAGCATAATTGATTTTACCCGAAGAAGTTTTTGGTGTGAACTTCCTTGTAATTGGATACTAGAGATACATCAGGTTAGGATAAATAAATATTCACAAACATTAAGGTCCGAATAAGCAATACATTTTTATAATTGTATTTAAATATTCAGACATACAGTTAGCAGCAAAAGTATTCACACACCCACTCTTTGAAGGTTGCTTAAATTCTGATAGTTTTTGTCCTACAGTATTGATTTTGTTTTGCTTCTGATAGGTGTCTATAAGCCTAAATTGAAGGTGGTATGTCCGTGAATAACTCCGAAAACATTAAATATTTTTCAAAGTTCTTGGACCCATATTAAAGGAAAGTCTTCAGAGTACATATCTGACTAAAGAGCATTTAAAAAAAAATCCTAGACATTTGTTAAATTTGACATAATTGTGAAATAATCACAATTTCCAATAATAATGCAAATCATTTTTAATGAAAAAGTGTTTCACTTGAAATCAGAATCAAAGGAAACTGGAAGCGTCAGTCGAAAACAAGGAAGTGTCAAGAGTCAACAAGTGAATCTGCCCTATACATGTCAACGAATTTTGAAAAATGATTTGGAGCTCCATCCATATGACCTTGGCAATCCACACATGAAATTCTCAGACCAGGCAAACTTCTACATGATTACAGTTCTGCCGACGGTTTATTAACTATTTTAACAATAACGATGCTGTCTGTAAAAAAATTGTTTTTACTGATGAGGTTTGGTTCCGTCTTTCGGGCTATGTTAACTCTCTGAGTATGAGACTTTAGAGACAACTCTCAATTTTTTTATTGAAATTCCACTACACCCACAAAAAACTGGAGTCTGGACCTGTGAGCAGAAGGAGGATTGGTGGACCTATTTTTGTTCTAACGGAACACTGAATGTAAAGAGGTACCGTTTAGAACCCTTAATACCTTTTGTATACCTGACAATTCAATAAGGTTATAAACTTAAGATTAAGAATCGAAATGCGTATTTTTTGCTCGGCCAACTTTGATGTTTTTTTTTAAATATAGATCAAGCAATGTACCTCCCGTGAAAAAAGTGATGGTTGTCACATAAAACGATAGTTAGGTTTTTGCTTTTTTTTGTATTAAAACGTTTGTATCTGTTGATATACAATTGTTTTCCGCCGGCTGCGTTCAGTTTTATAGAACATTAATAGTATTTTCTTTTTAAATTTCCGAATCAATCCAGAAATAACCAAGTTACAGGAGTGTTCGTTTATGACTAATCACCCTGTACATACATACGTGTATTTGAAATATGAATTCTAGTTCTTCTAATGTTGTCAGTATGTATTTATTTTTGGTGTTTAATTTATTTTAAATTGATGTCTTTGTTTGCCCAGTACACTTTTGCTCACAGTCTTCTGTTAACAAGTAACTAATGCAATAAGTATTGTAAAAAAAAGTTGAAAACATTTTTTTTTTTCATTTTGATGAAAAATACAGAATATTCAGAAACAATACACTTGTTCCGTTAATTTTTTTGAAAACCTTGATCAATCGGCCCGAAAAAAAATCGGTTCTCTCTTTTTTTTTTTTTTAAATCAATAGGTATTGAGGGTGAAACAATTTTTTTTTCAAAAAATCGTAAAAGGATCTTATAGAAAATTTATTCCAATTTTCTCTCTGTGCGGTCACTGGTTGTTGAAGTATCGATGATCAAAGACAAAAAGATCATTTTCCATTAAAAGTCAGATATCTCAGCAAAAAATTGACGTAAAGAGAATTTAAAAAAAGCAAACTGAAGCTGAATAAACAAGCTATCCGGCCCTTGCATTGAGTTAATAAAAAATCCCTTAAGTCCGTGGACCAAAAAAAAATACATATTTTTCTGGCGCTGTTTCTTAGGATTGCGTTATAACCGTAGCTCACAAACATTTTTCGCCAAAAGTCCTCAGAACTAGAAACTTGATGTTTCAAAATGGGTTCTTTAAAATCTAGATATGACCATTTTTCACTGAGATACAGCCTTGCAAAAATCACCAAACAATTTAGGAATATGTTTTGTTCCCTTGATTTTTGAAGTAGTGTATTTATCACGATAAAAATCGCTTTATTATACAACCGCTTCCGGTTCCACGGCTGTTGAGTTACTCCTTTCGGGCCCTTTGATAATACGCTCTGTCGCATTTAATCCGCGAAGGTCCGTCGTTTTTTCTCCTCCCGGAAGTCGTTAGCGATACATCATTTGTTAAATTAATTTTGGGAAAATTCACTCGACGCTCGAGGTCCTAACTAAATTCGGCCGACTGTACGTGTACACACAAGAACTACGGGCGGTGTCCTATATTAATAACCAATTTGCATTTAATTAGCGCCGGGGAGAGGGCTTAGGGGGCTAACGTGTTTTGCTGGAGTGGCGGCAGTGTAGCCGGAAAGGGCTCTTTTAATTTCTTATTTTGATAGGAGTTTAAGGTTTGGGTTCTTGCCTCGGCCCGTGCCCCTGACAGGCGTTTAGGTAAAACATTGAAACTAGTTGCGGGTCGGAAAGGCAACTAATTTACGTGAAACCCCACGAACGAACTTATACAGGTCAGAAAGAATGGGCCAACACTAAACTGGAGGTGTACTAGACACCAAAATATTATGATTGAGCACAACATTGAGCACAACATATACCAATGCTGGTAGTTTAAGAGATACAGCGTGTTTAAAGTTTAAATTCTATTCTGAAAGGGTATCCCCCTATAGGGTATTTTCTTCGCATGATGAAAGTGTTTCTTAGGGCTAATTATGAAAGGTAGACCGACTATTTTAGGTCCAAAAAATTTTCCTCTCAGCTAGGTATGGAAAAAACCCTTTTTTTAGGTTTTTTTTTCTCGGCTTTTAACTGTCGAAAAAATCTGAAAAAATGAGTACAGAAAATATGATTAATTTTATGTAAAAATGTTTTCAAGCTCATTCAAGGTCATTATGACCTCTAAAAAAATTATTCAAACTTTAAAAATCCCATATATTTTAACCAAAAAAAGCTTCAGGCTCAGATTTTTAATATGTTATGTTTTTAACTGTTTTTTACTACCTCAAATTTTTCAGATTTTTTTGAGTGATGGGTCATGCCCAAAAGTGCGAAAAATAAATTGTTTGTCCGTGAAACAACTTAAAACGGCTTAAAATCATCATTTTATAGTGTCCTGATTTTTTTTCTTGCACTAAAAAGCCTCAAATGACTTCAAACAATTAAAAAATATAAAAACTACTAGTTTCGATTAGGGCCATTCCGCGGTGACGGGTGTTACATTTGTACGCATTCTAACTGTTATAATTCCTAAATTAGAACAATATTGTCTGCGTTTTGAGTATAATTCAATTCATTTCAATGATATTTTAATTAAAACAAAAACGTATTAGGAATTGCTCAGGCGTTTAAATGCAATAACAGGTTTAAGCCCTGTGTCGGGTGTTACTTATACTTTTGCAAAATATGCTACCTTGTTGGCTAAACATCAGAGTTCAGCTAAATTAGAAGTTTTTGCAACAAAACGAATAGCTCAGTAGAGAGATAAATGATCTTGATTTCTGATAATTGTAAGAGATTTGTGGATATATTGTTTTTTACATTTTTTTTGCAAGCAAAACTTGTGACGGGTGTTACAAGATTTGTGACGGGTGTTACGAGTGCAAATAAAACAAAAGCTTAGTACACTTTGAGGCTTTATTTATTAATATAGACTATTAAAACTAGTATTATAAGATTTTAGATATTTTCTGTTCTGTAATTTTTATTGTTTTTCCCGCGGTTACAATTTTATCAATAACATGGGTTGTACTTACCTGATTAATTCAAATTTTTTCACGACAAATAATAACAATTGACGGTAGCCAGAGTAAACGAAAATGGCGGTCTGTCAATGTGATTTACGTCAAAAACAGTGTTGCCACTTTAATGTTTTTTTCTCTATACTACACTACCTAATTGGAACCATCTGAGTTTGAAGAACATATTACGAAAATCGGCGAAAATATTGATGAATTTCTTTTGAATTATGGAAATTGAGAATATAATACCTGTTAATTTTCTATTTTAACATATATGTATATTCGAAAATTATTTTTTTGCTCCTTGGTATCGATTACCGCGGAATGGGCCAAAAGTGGAATTTTTTTTTCTTGCTATTTTTAATGAACATATTTTTTAATTGTTTGAAGTCATTTGAGTCCTTTTAGTGCAAAAAAATCAGGACACTATAAAATTATAATTTTAAGCCGTTTTAAATCGTTTCACGGACAAAAAATTTATTTTTCGCACTTTTGGGCATGACCCACCACTCAAAAAAATCTGAAAAAATTTGAGGTAGTAAAAAACAGTTAAAAATATAACATATTAAAAATCTGAGCCTGAAGCTTTTTTTTTGGTTAAAAGATATGGGATTTTTTAAGGTTTGAATAATTTTTTTAGAGGTCATAATGACCTTGAATGAGCTTGAAAATTTTTTTTACATAAAATTAATCATATTTTCTGTACTCATGAATTTTTTTCAGATTTTTTCGACAGTTAAAAACCGAGAAAAAAAAAATAAAACGTAAAAAACAGGGTTTTTTTTCCATACCTAGCTCAGAGGATAATTTTTTGGACCTAAAATTCGGTCTACCTTTCATAATTAGCCTTAAGAAACACTTTCATCATGCGAAGAAAATAAAAAAAGGGGGGGCATTTCACCATACTTATGGGGGGATACCCTTTCTCAATAACTAAGAAAGTTTTCATAAAATAAACCTGAAAATTGGTGGTTTTATGTTTTTTGGTTTACGAATTTTAAGCTTATTTTAACGTTGCTCCTAGAGGGCCCTAGTTGCACTATATTATTTAGGTAAATTAAAACATTTTTTATCGTTTAACATTTGAGCCATGCGTGAAACAACTCGAGAATCTAAAATAACGCGAATCTAAAAGAGAAAAGGTACTCTTGTTTAGGTCATTGTTGTAAATCGCTTTTTAAGTTATTCGCAATTAAAAAGTTGAATGTATTTTTTTTTATGATTTTTTTTAATATTAATAGATGAAAAGGTACAGAGAAACAGTCAAAGCAACAGTAAATAACAATAACAATTATTGGTAAAAGTGATGACAAATATTGGAAGTGTCCACCACTTACCTCAATACATTTTAAAATCTACCTTTTAAATGTCTCTGAATGTTAAACAAAATTTCTCTACCTATTATTTTTAAATTGATTCGTGGCTTCTTGTATGTTCTTCTGCAACTCCTGAAGAGAATTAACTTCTTGATGAACTAAATCCTTCAAATTTGACCATTCAGAGAAGTCCAGACGGTTTAGGTCTGGACTTCTCGGCGGTCAAACAAATTCACTTCCACTGCCAATCCACCATAAATATTGATGTACGGGCAAGGCAAAATGTGGTGACGCTCCGTGGTGCATAAAACCACACGTTTTCTCTTAATACGAGTGGTACATCTTTTAGTAGCTCATTTAAAGGTGTTGAAGAAAGTACCGAGATTAGATTGGGTGGCAATTCAAAAGGTCCAATGACAAAATTAGAAATTACATCACACCAAATGTTCACCTTAAACTCATGCTTAAAATACCTTTCTTTTACAGCATGTGGATTCTCAGAATCCCACAAATGATTGTTCCTCCAATTAAAAACTCGCCGTCTAGTAAATGTCGCCTCATTGGTAAATAATATCTTATTTAGAAAATCTGGGTTTTCGGTTTACATGTTTTGTAGAAACTGAGCAAATTGTGGGTGAGCTTGTAAATCTTGAGGCAATAACTGCTGAACCGGAGGATAATGATTTTTGATTTCAAAATTCTACAAATGATATGTAAATTTGACAAATGTTGACACAAGCCTACTTTGAAAAAATATAGCAATGTCAGCGTCTGAAAAAAAAATCAACAACCTTTTAAATGAAAATAACTTAAAAACTGATAGATTTAGACGACCTAAACAAGAGTACCTTTTCTCTGTAGAATTGAGCGTTCTTTTAGAGTATTGTTTTACGCAAGGATCAACAAATAAAAAAAAATGTTTTAATTTACCTAAAAATAAGGTAAAACTCTTAAATAAAAAAAGTCAAAATAAGCTTAAAATTGGTACCTAATTCTCATACCGAAAAACATAAAACTACCAATTTTCAGATTTATACTATCAAAACTTTTTCAATTATTCAGAAATTTGAGAATAATATTTAAACGTTGAACATGCTGTATCTCTTAAACCAGAGACATTGGTATAAGGCATGTTGAGCCCAATCATAATATTTTACTGTCTAGTATCTCTAGTTTAGTGTTGGCCCATTCTTTCTGGCTCGTCCTGTATAATGATCCATAAAAAAAATATTTCTTTTAAGTTGTCCATGAACGAGAAAGGTGTATCAGTTTAGCAGTCGCGTCAAATCTAAATTGGCATTACTTTGATGTTTTTAAAGTTACACACGTAGAAATTTGCAAAGAGTTTGGGGAAAGGTAGAATTTAATTTTGTTCAAAAGTAAAAACGTCATCCAATCGAAATACCGTCCTTTTAAACAAATTATTTATTGATTACTGTAGGCTGGAATTTTATTCTGAAGTTGGCAACATCCAGTTTCTAATGACAAATCAGTAATTATAACGGGGTATTAAAAAAAGTCTTTAAATCTGGCTATAAACGAGAGGGATGGAAGTAGCGGTTATGTCGAAACTCGAAACGACATTTTATTGTTGTCAAACTTTTGAAGTGGCTATTACAATTGTAAAATAAACAATGGAATTCATATGTTTAATGAAGAACATAGCCGTGTTTCACGTAAGGTGAATTATTTTATAAATCCCAGTAGGATAAATGGAAACTGGATATATTCGATGAGAGCTGCATATGAGGAGTTCAGTGAAGTTTTTCCAGACGCAGTTATTCATTTCGACCATTTTAGCCGGTCAGTGAAACGTTTCCTCAATTTCTACCGGCAAACTGGAAGCGTCACTCGGAAACAAGGATGTGGCAGACAGTAAGGACAGATGAAAACGTTGAAACGTTGAAACGTTGGTCGAAACATTGGAAACGAACAATCCAAGAACATCAATTAGCCATCTGAGCCAATAAGTGAATATGCATCTATATAACGAGTCAACGAATTTTGAAAAATGGTTTGGAGCTCCATCCAATTCGTCTGCAATCCACACATGAAATTTTCAGAACGGATGAACTCTTTTTGACTCCTGTGCTTTTTTTCTCTGACCGTATCTAAAAAAATCAATTTTGGAACTCCCGTTGGCGATATTGAAGACCTTCAGCAACGCATTGTCAACAAAATTGAATAAACTAATGGAACAGCGTGGATACTGCAGAACGTGAGAGCAAGGGTGTATAAATCGTAATTTTTTTAATAGTGTTTTATTTCGAAAAGATAGTTGCTTTTTAATACATTTTTATTATTATTTTTTTAATATACCCAGGAAAGTACCCACTACATAGTATGACAGCCTTGACAATTCAATAAGGTTATAAACATTAAGAATAGAAATACGTCCTTTTTTGCTGGGATTTTTTTAACGGATAGGTAAATCGTAACATTTATATGTCACGGCCAGCCCACTAATTTTAGATCATCTACCAATTTAATGTGAATGTAAAAGACATGATTCATAATATTTTTCTTACAAAATACGTGTTTATTAAAAAAAATGTCAAAAGAAAATGTATTCATAAATTGGTAGCCAGGCAAGAAAAAGGAAAGGAAGTAAGACTATGTGAAGGATATAATAGAACATATATAATTGCCACATCTAACAGACACGCCCATAACAGGCACGGCCTACTTAGCGGGCTAGTCAGTGATGACGTAGAGGGCGAATTCGCATTGGTTAGCGATTGTGTATCCTACCTATTTCAAGGAGAACCAAGCCCCCTCACCAAGGAAGCCAAAGATAGGAGTGAAAGAAATTCGCTCTGATTTGTAGAACCCCACGGCAACGTCTGCGTCTCTCTCACTTGAATGAATCTCTGTATTCACATTTGGAGAATAGAATTTAGTTCACATATGGTATTTCCGTAAAACAACATAAAAAATACCGCCGTTTGGACTCAAACTCACAACAATGCGTATCCATCGATTACCAAATCAACGCCTTTGCCCTGTACTTTTTGAGGAACGTTGTTGCATCCACATTATTACTCGTTCGATTCACGCGTTATAAAACTAACATCAAATACAAACATATATACAAACTCTCTTGGATTCCTTTGAAATTTTAGGCAACCTGGTTACTCTGCGACTGCCCTCTTTTAACAGTTAATTGACTGAGTGTGGAAAAGTAACTGTGATAGTAAACGGTAATATGGCAGTCAGGAAAGTTTTGCCAAGTACGACGTTATTGAAAAGTTTGGAGGAGTTCACAGAGATCAAAGATCTTCCAATAAAACGATATTAGATGTTGATAACCAGTTGAAAATATCACGATATTTATTAATCGTTATATTGCGAACATTTTAAAGAACAAAAGAAATACGTGATTAATAATATCAGTCCGTTTGTCGAAATAGTTATTATTGCGGTGTTGTTGGGGTTTGTGAAAGGAGTGTCTAGATTTTATCTATTCGCTTCAGTGTTGAAAAAATAATACGGCAAGGCGCTGTTTTTTGAGTTCATATTTATTTTATAACATACATATCAAAAACTGTTTACGAAGCCAGGTTGTTTACTTTATGGGAAGGGAGGATATTCCGTCTTAAAAAAATTAATGAAGACGTTGCTTGGGGGGAAATAAATCCCAACCAGAAGGAGGCGAGCTATAAATATTAAACAAAATTGATTCCCGACCGGCTTAACGCGTTTAGAATAAGGAGCAAAACGTAAGAGAAAACATAAACACCGCCTGAAATTCCAAGAAAGCCAAGGAGAAACAAAACAACTACAAACGTATACCGCAGGAAATATTTATACTTTGTTTCTGATGAAATATCCTTTAAAATCATATTAAATTTGTTTTCTAATGGTGTCCGTCGGGACATTCATCATAAAAATGAAAAAATATTTATCAATATGTACTCTTGATGACCCTTTTAACAACGATAAAATACTGTTTTCCTGCTCTTGACTTTTATTGTTAATTAGGATTAAAACTCAGTTTTAATCTTCTCCTGAAGATGCCAACTTGGTTGGCGAAACGCGCGTCGAGAAAAGTGTAGTAGTTCGGTGTTTCGTGGAAGACGTCCAGTTTTTTGTTTCTACGCCGAACGTTCCAGTACCCACTCCAGGATTTTATTGTTGTGTGATCAAACGTACCTACAGGTTCATACAAATACAAATACAAAAATGTATTTATTTATCCACGGTATCCAATATGTAACCTATATAGAAAACCAAGTACAGTGCACCAACAGTAGATTTGCCCTTGACCGCAGTAGACAAAACCTGAAATTGTACTTATTTCGTTTGTAGCTGGAACCTTCAATGCGTACAGCTATTCTTGGTGTATATACTGTACGTACATATGTATAATGTCCTCCGAAAAGATTGCATCATATGATTTTTTTCCTATTAATTTTTTTTTAATTAATCGACACCTGCAGCATTTTGCCACATTGGTTTTATCAAATTGACAACTCCGCGAATATGTCTTATAAAATGTTCAATCGCCATATAATAATATTTTTTTCTATGCAAAATTTACGACTCTTGTTTCGCGTCTTTATGAAACGAAATTTCCGAACTTTCTTGCCGAAGTTTTTGCATTTCAGTTGAGTTTAAAAAATATTTACAGTTTGTAAGTTTGGATATAAAAATAGGTAAATTTCTTTAGATTTTCTTAAAATAAAATAGACCACCACCTAAGTACGAACACAAAAAAAATTAAGGAACTGAGGCATTCAACAACACCTATTTACTTTTTTCATAGACCAGTTTTAACTTTATAACTTGTGGGTTATGTTTTTCACCAAATGACCAAAGATCCTAAAAGCCTCCGCCCTGGTCCTCTGCCATTCCACAGGTGAATATGCATGCCCGGTTTGGTACAGATCAGCGCACGCAAAACAAGTTGACGTCGCCTTGAATGAAACAAGCAGAATAATTACAGGCTGCTTAAAACCCATCCCCTGGAAAAGGTTCATCTACTAGGTGGGATAGCCCTCCTCCCCGAAGTTCAAAGAGAAGCAGTAGCACACAAGGAGAGACAAAGATTATCACATCACAGCCGCTCGGAGACTCAAATCCAAAAATTGCTTTCTTAGCTCGACAACAAACTATGTAGGCTCCAGAAACAGTATCGACAGGTGGAAAGCCTATGGAAATCAACATTGGACGATTCCCACAGAGGATATGGCCCCTGGGTGCGAGGAGAACTGGGAAATTTTCAGAGCGCTGAACAGACTGTGAACAGGCACCGCAAGATCAAGATACTCTCTCAACAAATGGGGATATTAACACACCTTCCAACCTATGTAACTGCGGAAACGTACAAACAACAACGCATATGTACACTTGCCCACTGTGCCCGGCCCGCTGTACCCTGGGGAACCTCAAGGAGGCAAAACCAAATGCAATTGACGTTGCCTGCTTTTGGGCGAAGAATGTTTAATGCAATGTTTGTTACCTGTAACATGTCATTTTTTGTTTTATTTATCTATACTGTATTTACTGTGTTTATTGCATACTCGTATTATTTATCTTTAGATGTATTAGATTTCTGTACAGATTGAAAATGTATAATAAAATGCTTTTGTACTAAAAATAAACCAGCATTTCATTTTAGTAATACTTATTAAAATATATTTCAACTCAATTGAAATGCAAAAACTCGCAATGAAAAGTTCTCCAAGTATTTTTCAAAAAAGAAAAAAAGTCGGAATTTTTGGATGAAACTTCGGTGTGTTATTATGTATACAATCAATTTTTCTATATGATATCTTTCTATATTTTAAAAAATAATGATTTTGTAGCAATCAGAAATTGACATATTGGCCGGTTTGCAATTTGACATAATCGATGTGTTTGGTTCTTTTTGGTTAAAATTGTCAGTGGTGAAGACAGTTCTTAAATAAAAAGTAATTACCTAGGTAGTAGAAAAAAAATGCTCATATGGTGCTGAAATTTTGGCGAACACTATATATAAAAATTATTACGTGTTGTTATTTTCAATAATTGGAGCCTTTTTACATACATTGCAATATACTTTTTATTCATTAAATCTAACATTGGAAATACCTCGAAAAGAGCTAAGAATGTTTTTAAAATTTTCTACCAAATTTATAAACCAAGTATGGTATGGATAACCTAAATATTGATCACAAAAAAGTATGTCGGCCTGTCGTTTCTTAAAGTAAAATAAAAACTTCATGTAAAGTATGTTTTTATACGTTTTTGAAGTAAATGAATCCAAGTATGAATATTGCCTTGAAAAATGTATAATAAATAAACTATAGGAGTAGGTGTGGCGCTTAGGTTGTCAAAGGATGAAATCGAGCTGTGGCATCCTACACCAATTTATTAGTCAGCATTAAGATCAATGGATTCGCCCAACAGAGGTCAAACCACGCAAAACCCTGTGTAAATGCAAACGGGTGGCTTAGAGGGTCTGGAGATAGGTTGAAGAAATGGGAGAGCGACCATGTGTCTGAAATTGCCGTCAAAATCTTGCGAATTCAAATACCGACATGGGGTCGCATTTTGAAGTATGGACAGCGAACTGTTTAAGGGGACCGCCTACATTAGAGGGTCAAAAAAATCGAATTTTTCTTTTTTGCTTAAATTGAAAGTATATCATCTGTAGAATATGCTCCCAAAGTTTCAAGTCCGATTTCGAACTGTAAACAGTCGAAATATAATATATAGTGCGGGTGGTCCGAAGCGTCGGTAGAACGAAGCCGAATCAAGCCGAATCGAGCCGAAACAATTACAGAGGAATGAACTGTTTGAAGAAGAGGAGGGACTTCCTTATGGAGCAGGGATAGCAGATTGACCAAAAAGTTAAGGTAAACAAACGATAAATTTTTTTTTATTTTTTTTTATTTTATTTTTTTGATCGACTGGTATTTTTCATGTACGAAAACTTTAAACGCGTTTTTCTCGAAACGATGTTTTTCAAATTGGCGTGCACGATTACTCAAAAACTACTGGACGGATCGACTTTTTTTTAAAAGCCTATTTAATTACCTTCTATTTGAACCAAAAAAAATCAGTAAAAATTATTGCCAAAAAAAGTTATTAACAAAAAAACACGAAAATTTTCCACAAAAAATTTTTTTTTTGTTTTAAGCAACAATTTTTTTAAATTTATTTTAATAAATCCATGATTTTTTTTAGTTCAAATAGAAGCTATACTCATAAACTTTACAAAAAAAATTATTTTTATGATTCAGATGATTCAATGGGACGCTATCCTGCACGCCGTGGAGAAGGAATTTTCATCGGCAAGTCATCGGCATTCAGTTATTAATAACTTTTTTTAAACATGAAATTTAATAAAAAAAATGTTTTGTAAACCTTTTGATATACATAATAAACAGTAAAAAATTTCAAAACAATCCATTGTGTAGTTTCTTTGTAAAAAATTCACAAAAAAGTGCTTGATTTTGACCTCCTAATGTAGGCGGTCCCCTTAAGTCAAAACGTAACGCCTTCGGATCATTAAAACCAAGCCTATAGGCTACCGAAAATTAAAAACTGCAAGTCTCTAACTCGAATAGAACGCAAATGGCGCTAATCTAAAAAGTGTTACGCTAATTTTGACGAGCAGTTTAATTCCTTAGCTCGTCTAATACTCTAATAGTGTTATGTAATAGAGAGTAATAGACTATTTTAATAGAGTGACATTAATTGTTAAACAAAATCTTGCGTACGACGCCCATCACCATTTATATTGTACACCTCTTTAAATAACACTCGTTAATCCCATTGTTTACTTGGCGTTTGATGAGAGGTATTTACAATACACCCGACACAATTTATACTGCGCCGTATGAAATAGCCGTCGGATTTTTAACTAACCTGACCGGTCGGCGCTTTGTTCTACGTGAGTTACGTAAGTCTTATTAATTAGTCTTGGAAACGGAGGTGTCATTTCCCTCTCAAGACTGCCGCGTCCATTAGCTCAGATTGAAAAGGAAATGAACGCTACACGTACAATGGGAGGTGTAAATCTAACTAAAGGTGATTCTCACTATACGTTCCGTCTCCGTTCCATGCCGGATCTTTTCCATTTATATAATACCCGAGTCAAGATAGTTCCAATTTTGGGTAAACCTAGAAAAAAATAATATAAAGCTAATTTTTTGGTACAGATCATAATTGAGGTCTAAATAGTAATATACAAAAAGTCCTGGAGAATCCTCCTTCCGCAACCGGATTTTCTCGAAAAATATCCACTTTAAGGAAAAATTTCAAATGAGCATTTTTGAAGCTGACAAAATTTCCCTTTCAATGACGTATTGCGAGCCCATATAGTACCACATGGTACACACCAGTGGCGTATCAAAAGAAAGCTGTTCCGAGATTAATTGAAATTTCTTGAAGGACACGTCGAATTTACTGATTTTTACCAAAAACTATAAGCTTGACGAAAAATATCGTTACCAAATTTTTTTGTAGGTGATAAAATTGCAAATCCATTGATGTAGAGAACGACCCTAGAACCAAAAATATTGAAACTGCTGTTTAATTTGTTTTTTTATTTAGTTTTAAAACAACATATTAAACATCTTTCTCAAGAGTAGAATCTTCTGTAACAGTTTCCATAATATTATTGCATGTTTCGCCATTGCAAGGGGAACAAAATGTGCTACACTTTTTGCCCGAGTGTCTTCAAGAGCATCTACCAGCACAATTGGTTTTGCAATGGCAGTAAACCAGAGAGAGAAGTGATTTGGGTGCTGGAGGTAGCGTAGTTTTGACAGGCAACAATTGTCTTTCGACTAACTTCCAGCCCCATTCAGTAGACGGTAGCCGGTTTCCCAGCCACTCTTGTACTTCCAGCCACTCTTAAAAAGCAATAGAAATGACACAAATAAATTTTTCTTTATCCGTTGCTCACCTGAAGTTATATTCTCAGCGAATGTTGGACACATGCTGCTTTTGTGGGTGGCAAAGTGGATAGATCTAGGAGTGCAGAAGGCGATTGTCTTGCCATTGCTTTATTATAAAGATGATGGCGAAGGTTATTGATATCTCCAAATTTTGGACCATCAGGATAAAGAGATCTGACAAACTCTTCCCCACATTGTATCACATTTTCTTGTAATTGATTAGGTACATTAAATATCTCGCAAACTTTATTCCTTAAGTTGGGATTTTTCTGTAACTGCATGTATACATTTTTTTCCCTTTTCTGTATATGGCAGATGTTTTATCGCAGCCAGAAACTGCATGAGCAAAGAGAATAACTTCTTTCATATCTTCTATTGCAGTTTGTACCTCAGTTATTGCATATACTTTTCCAGCCGTTCGGCTCGTGGCTGGATGAAGTACACTTATGCTATTATTTTGTGATGCTCTACCAATGAGCATTGCAAGAACGTCTGTATCCGTAGCTACAACAATTACATTTTCATTGCTGATATTTAATTTGAGAGCTGTACTGATTATACTTAGATAAAATTATACGTAGATAAAAAAAATGAGAATAAATAGCAAAAAGTATGTTTTTTTAAAAGTAACCCTTCATTTGATACGCCACTGGTGGATGGCATGTGCTACTGAATATGGATTTCGATACGTCATTGGAAGGGAATTTCATCAGCTTTAGAAATGCTCTCTTGACATTTTTCCTTAAAGTTGATAGTTTTCGAGAAAATCACCAAAATATTAAAAGGGGTGGGGGGGGGGGTGAAAAAGGGGGTTGCGGAAGGAGGATTCTCCAGGACTTTTAGTATGTTACAATTTAGCCCTCAGGCATGATCTCTACAAAAAATCAGCTTTATATTATTTTTGTCTAGGTCAAATGCTATTTTGACTCGGGTATAAAATGTATTACCTTCCTTTTCGTTTACATACGGTTTACAAATACATACGAGGTATGTAAATTAAGTAATGAGACTGGCAACGTAGCGCCCGATCTAGCAACACTGCGGAGATGGGACTTGGAAGGGCGGTAGGTTAACATGTAATGCACCTCCAGTACAAGTTTGAACTTGTTAGAGTCATTTGTTTGTTTTTTGTGACTGTTTTCGTAAACCGTTGTTTTTTTTTTCTAGTGCGTTTTAAAAATGAGTGACATTAATTTTGAGCAACAGTGTGCTATCAGGTTTTACTTCAGACTTGGACACATCGCAACGGATACTTTTGCAAAACATTAACACGCCTACGGAGACAGTTTTTCAAGAGCTCAGTTTTTCGGTAGCATTGTCAGAAGGAAGAGAGTCGACTGAAGATGAACCACGCAGCGGAAGGCCTTCATCTTCAAGAACCGATCAAATTATCGATAGAATAAGGGATCTTGTGCGTTCAGATCGTCAGCTGACGACAAGAATGAAGAGTTCAAGAATCGAGGAAGAGTTAAATTTGAATCGCATCACTGTTTATCAGATTAACAGACTAACGAATTGGAGATGAGAAAAATATGCGCAAAAATGGTTCCAAAAAGAGAAAGGTGTCTTGACTTTTCGGAATCGATTGAAAATGATCGCCATTTTATGGAACGTGCCATTACTGGTGATGAGGCTTGGGTGTTTCAGTACGACCCGGAAACCAAGCGCCAAAACATGGAGTGGCACACTTCAAGCTCTCCAAGACCCAAAAAAGCAAGAATCAGCAAGTCGAAGATTAAGTGCATGCTGATTTGGTTTGATGATAGCCATGGAATGGTCCACAAAGAGTTTGTGCCTCCAGGCCAAACAGTAAATCAACACATTTACAGAGAGGTTCTTGAAACTTCACGAACAACTTCCAGGACAACTGGATTGTATCATAACAATGCGCCTTGTCACACAGCCATTTCAGTAAACGAATTTTTAGCCAGTAAAAACATTCCTGTGGGTCCTCAGCCTCCTTATTCGCCTGACTTGAGTCCTTGTGACTTTTTTGAGGCTATTCTAGTACATGAGTTCCAGTACTATGAGGAATGGAAGAACCGTCTCCAGCGCTGTGTGGCTTCCTAAAGAAGTTATTTTGAAGGAGAAAATTCTAAATTGTAATTCTATTCTATTAAAAAAATAAAAAAAAAATTCTCATTACTCTCATTGTATATTAGTTCCATATTTTTGTTAGGTTTAGCTTAGTTAGGGATAGGTAAGCTAGGCCTTGAGTTTTGTGACATAAATCTACTAATTTACCGTTAAATTAAGTTTTCCATGAGGAAAATATTTGATCGTTATTTGACCATAATTTTCAGTTAAAAAGGATTTTTTTGTCTCCGAGTAAATATTTTTATGATTATCAACATGGCAAATTTGATTTTTAGGTTCTTGAAATTAAAAAGGCAAAGGGTGATGAGATAGGGCCAACAATTGACTATTTTTTTTGCTTAATGGTCAAAAAATGGCAAAACATATGCCAAAGAATTGTCAAACATTGGCTGTATCGTATCAGTCTTGGATTATTTAATTTCAAGAACCAAAAAATAGAATTTGCCATGTCGATAAACATAAAAATAGTTACTCTGAGACAAAAAATCCTGAATTGTAACTGAAAATTATGGTCAAAAATTGGCCCTACTTCATGGCAATAAGATTTTTCAAATTATGGACCCAAAAAATCGAATTCAGCGTACCTAAAAACATTAGATTGGTTAATTTAGTCAAAAAAACATTTTCCGACAGTAATTGAAAAAAGCCAAAAAATGGTCACGAATCATATTTATATTAAAAAAGAAAAAACTCGAAAACGGCCAGGTTTCATTTGAAAGCTCTAGAGCAGTGGTTCCCAAACATTTTACTAAGGCGCCCCCCCCCCTTTTTGATATCGTGAAATGCTTACGCCCCCCTGATAATTAAAACGAAAACATTATTGCAGTAATAAAAAACATGCGGTAAACTGGTAGTAATCTGGCAGTGCTAATTCCTAAATTTCAAGTTCAAATATTGAAGGCTGTTCTATTATCTGTAAAAATTAACTTCAAAATTCGTGTAATGTATATACAATCTACATTTTATTATGTTACTTCACGCCCCCCCAGTTTGGGAATCACTGCTCTAGAGCATACGAACATTTTAATCTCAAATAGGTTACACTGTATAATGAAATCATCAGCTGTTTAACAAGATACAAGTTTTATGCAAATAAGCCTACGTATAAAATATAAATCTACCATTAGTTACCTAATAATGTCTTCTTTCAGTGTATCCGAAATAAAAAAAGATAAGCCAATACATTCCACGATTTTGCTCTGGAAATTGTGAATTATATTATCAGCGTGTATCCAACTTTTTTCCCATTGTCAGTTCGGCGTGTCTCCTTATAAGTTTTATCTTTGCTGCTAGGCGGTAATGCGAAACAAAGTAACGAGTTACCGGAGACGTACGTCGAGATAACCGTAGACTGGGAAAAAGTGCGACGCTGACAAAAACTTGCTGGCTCTGCAGGTCGGCCAGTCCTTCCCGTGGACTCCTAGGAGGTCTCGACGACAAAAAGGCAACGGTTTTGTTTACTCCCGTCTACATACGCTTCAAGCAAGGACTTGCGAAAACATTCTGGTGATTTATTGTTGGAATTTATTAGGATTGGTCAGGCGAAAGTATGTATTTTAACTTAAATGTAAAACTAAATCCAGATATTTTAATCAATACGTTTGCTATTGTTTGTTATTTGAATTTTAAGCTTTTATTTTCTTACCCCAACGATACTTTATACTATTTCCTTTACAAGTTTGATTTTGATAAGACATTTTTTGACAGACAAAAATTTTGTAGACAGGATGAATTCGTTAGAATACCCACCCCTTTTTTTCTCCATTATTTTTTTTTTTGAAATTTCAAAATATGCTGTCGGAAAAACAATTGAAGCTAAAATTTAGCAACTGTCTAAATTATTTTTTTTAAAGAAAACCCTGTCTTTATATTTGTTGCATAACAAATTCTTGTGAATAAGTATTGTTTGATGTAAAATCTCTCAATTGCTTATTTAAGGGGGTAAATACAATTAGACGGGCTAAAATTACGCATTAATAACATTTTTTTTTAACAAGAAGGTTTTATTTAATCATTATAAAACTTTGTATATTTGTTAAGATGAGAATTAATTCAAATTTTTTTTTTTTTTGTAGTTTTCAAAACAAAATGGCGGCTGCACGCTGGCGCAAAGTGGGCCTACAAAAAAAACGGCAACCACTGTGGACGTCGTAATTTTCATCTGTAACAGTCGAGGAAATAAAATGTATGTTAAAAATACATATAATTTGTCGGTAAACCTCAAAAAAAAAAAATTCTACGTTTGGCAGAAGTTTCTCGAGAAAATCAGTGATTTTTCGTATTTTTTTCACACTTTTGCATTAATAATTAAATTTTGAAACATAAAATTCTAAAACATTTAGATTTTCAGACAAGCTAAGAGTATAAACCCAGGAGAAACCCTGAAAGTTTCAGCCAAATCGGCCGAGTAGTTTTTGAGTAATCGTGGTTGCCAATTTTGAAAATGTTGTTTTGAGTAAAATTCCTTTAAAGTTTTGAATACCGAAAAATGGTACTTACGACTTGACATTTATATATGTAACCATATATACACATTTATATATGTATATGTATATGTACGTATATTTATATAATACTCTCAGGTATACAAATTTTGGGTATTTCAAAGTAAGATACAATAGATAAAACTTACACTAGGGCCGACCGCTCTCGTATACCAGCTGCACTGAAAAAGGCGTTCTCGGAAAATGACCAAAAAAATATAAGGAGTTCGAATTTCTCTCTGAAACTTTCACGAGCGTATTCTACAGGAAATTTCCTTTTTAGAGGAAATAAATCGATTTTTTTGACCACCTAATTGTATTTACCCCCTTAAGTTAGCTGCGAAAGAATATATTTAAATAAATTATCACTTTTGGGTGCATCTATTGATCTGCCATTTACTATATCCTCTATAGTGATCAAATAAATATTTCGCAAAATTGACATGCATCATTTATTAAGTGGTCTTTGCACTTACAACAGCGAAAACATTTTTTATTGTCATTAAAAAAAAAAATGTTTACATTGAAAAATGTGGACATCTTTTTTGCGGAGACCCAACGCAACAAAATTTTTTAGCTTATACCATTTTCAATAATCTGTACTGTGGGTTTTTCAATATCTTTTTCCATTTGTTTATTATTAACGATTAAGTGGAGAAAAAATCGATTTTTTTAAGAATCGAGATTTTTAATTTTTCTAAAACCCACGTTACAGAATGTTGAAGATGGTATAAACAACTAAAAACAAATTTGTTGCGTTTGTTTCAGATAAATGAAGCCTCACCAATCAGGTACACCGTTTGATCTCCGCAAAAAAAATGTAAACATTTGTGTGTCATGTAAACATTTATTTATTTTCTATTAATGACAATAACATTTTTTTTCGGTTACTTGATTTGTTTTTTAATATGAGCTCTATTCCACAATCCTGGCTTTCATAGGTCTCCTATAATAAATTTCCAAAAACATTTGCCATTTTTCGTTGTTGTAAGTGCAAATAGCTCTTAAGTACTAATAATCATCATTTACAAGAATGTTAAACAAATAATTATTAGCCCTTAAAGCTTCTGTTTCATTGATGTAAGCAACAAAGGAACCAAGACAATAGCAATATCTGTGTTTATTTTGACAAAGAGTATCTAACTACCTACAGCTTCCTATAAATTACATTTTATTAAGAGTATAGGTATTATTTTATATCGCAATGTCAAAAAAACAGTATACATTTTCCGCGACTGTTTCCGAAGTAAATCAATATATCGTCCTTTTTTTGTTCTGACGAATTTATTTTACAACATAATAACTTCACATGTGTTATTTTACGTTTAATTCACTTTGAGTTGACACTATTCAGCAGTCCACCATCACCATTTTTATAACTCCTCAAAAAACATATTACTAGATCTTATATTCATCGTTATTTATGATTTTCGTCCTTATATAAGATCCATTGTGCAACGTAGGCACTGAATTCCAACGACATAAAAATTATTTTTCGCTTATTCTCGGTTTTGTTTTCGCACATCATCGCTTTGTTTTCCCCGCTACCTGTGCGGCCAAATCTGAGGTTAACACTTGGGAAATCTGGTAGGTTTTATTTTTGTATGCACAGAAGGAGAAAAATGGAATAAGGCCGGTGAAAATAGGGTAACAATTTTCAATATAAATTTTAAGCGTCCGTTTTTGTCACGTCCAATCTTTAAATCCAAACTAAGACGTTAGGCATGCTCAAACTGTAATAATACCTTCAATAGTTAATTTTATTTGGTTGTATTTTATAAATCCAATTAGATTTATAAGATTAACCTTATTATTATTACTTATTATATTGATAATTAATGTATTAATTTTATTAATTATGTATTTATTTATTATTAATTTTCACGAGCTCTAAATGTCCAATTACTGATTAAGCTGTTAAAACGAATACGTATTTTGCTAAAATAGAATCTAACTAATTAAGTAGAAATTACTTCAGAACATGGTATGAGTTCAAATATCTCCAATATCAGAAACAAAGAAATTGGAAATATTTAACAAAAAAACATTAATTGTTATTATTTGGATCAGAAACATAATCACTGTTTTTATACATAAAGACGTGACAGACAAAGCAAATTTAAATATATATGTATATCGCATTTTTTGCATTCTAGAGAGTTAAAACAGCCTCTCCTTAATGTACGAGGTGTGTAAATGAAGTTAATGAGACTGATTTTTTTTATATTTTTTTTATTCGAATAGAATTACAATTCAGTATTGTCTCCTTCAAAATAACTTCCTTGGGAAGCCACACCGCGTTGGAGACGGTTCTTCCATTCCTCATAGCAGTGCTGAGACTCATATACTGGAATAGCCTTCAGCTGGTCGGTTACAACCGTTTGAACGTTTTCTATGGTCCCAGAATAACTAACGTACCTTGAGGTGATTTTTCAATCTCGGGAAGAGAAAAAAGTCGCAAGGACTCAAGTCAGGCAAATATGGAGGCTGAGGAGCCACAAGAATGTTTTAATTGGCTAAAAACTCGTTTACTGAAATGGCTCTGTGACAAGGCGCATTTTCGTGATATAACATCTAGTTCTTCTTGATGTTTGGTTTCACACGCATGATCCTTTTTCGAAGTTTTTCAAGAATCTCTCTGTAAAAGTATTGATATACTGTTTGGCCTGGAGGCACAAACTCTTTGTGAACAGTTATCTGGCTATCAAAAAAAGCAAATCAGCATGCGTTTGTCTTCGACTTGCTTATTCTTGCTTTTTTGTTCCTGCGAAAGGATTTTTTGGAACCATTTTTGCGCAGATTTTTCTCATCCTCAATTCGATCGTCAAAATCTGATGAACAGTGATGTGATTCAAAAACTTTTCCCCGATCATTCTTGTCGTCAACCGACGATCTGAACGCACTGGATCCCGAATTCTATCGACATTTTCATCGGTTCTTGACGATGAAGGCCTTCCGCTGCGTTCTTCTAATTCAATAGACACTCTTCCTTCCGAGAATGCCTTAAACCACCAAAAAACCTGGTGTCCAAGTCTGAAGCAAAACCTGATAGCACACCGTTGCTCAAAATTAATGTCTCTCATTTTTAAAACACAGTAGAAAAAAACGGTTTACGAAAACAGTCACAAAGAGCAAACAAATGGCTCTAACAAGTGCAAACTTATGCTGAAGATGCATTGCATGTTAACAGCTACTGCCCTTCCAAGTTCCGTCTCCGCAATGTTGCTATATCGGGCGCTATGTGCCATAACGCCCCATAAGTCAGTATTCCGACCATTCGCACTGGATTGGCGTACTCGGGTCCCAGTGCGCGTTACGTATGCACGGGCAAGAAATTCTCGCGTTTATAATTTACAAGGCGCTTAAAAAATACCGATTATACTTTAATTATCATAGAGTTGTATAGTAAAAGACCCTGCGTTGTAGCACACTTTTCTGACCAGACCTATAAGATTGTGTATGCCTTAGTTTAAAAGTCACCCACATTTTTAACAACTCTAAAAGTTTCCTTGCTTTTTCGTGCCATGGATTTCTTGCAATTGTTTAAAAAATATTAACTTTGGTAAAGTAGTCTATAACTAAATAAGTAATAATTAATGCTTTTCATTGGATTGCGTCATTGATTGGGATGACAACTTTTTTGATTCAAGATAGCGTACTCTCTAGTTCAAAAGTTTTCAACATTTTTAATCATACTGAAAGTTTCATTCCTTCCGCGTGCCGTTAATATTAAATTCCTTGTAAGTGTTTAAAAAATGCGCACTATGATAAAATAGGAATATGAAAAATGTAAAAATATTAAAATAACCAATATCAAAAAGAAAAGGTAGTATGGCTGTGGATTGCGTCATAGTATTGCATCATTTATTAGTATGACACAACTGTCTTGATTAATGAAAGACAGTATAAGGATGAATAGAAGCCGAAAAATCGTCCACATTTTTATCGCTCTGAAAGTTTCCTTGCTTTCGCGTGCCCTGAATGCCGGATTCCTGGTAACTGTTTAAAAAATACGTACTCTGCCATGGTCGATATTGTCGAGTAGTACACCTATTAATCCTTGTTAAGTGTGTATTCTTTGATACCCGAGTCACGTAGCCCAATACTCCAGAACTTGATTGCGGTCCGCAGGAGACGGATTTGATTCGTTTGACAAAGTCAGAGATAGTCAAGACCGAACCACGCGAAATATTTCCAGACTAAAAGAATAAATGAGCGCGTAGGCGTCAGGAGACTTAACTACTAGATGCTGACTCATCACATGAATTCAGCTTTATTTTGTTTCATATTATTTGCAAAATTTATCCCATGATATTTTTATACGAGAGTTTTATGGAGATTAATACTGAGAATTGGCGTGCTTTTCTTTACCTTTCATACAGCGTATTCTATGAAATATTGATCATACTTATATACAGTGTTGCACGTCAAAGACCAATACAGGCCATTTTTTATTTATTATTCAATTTAGGCCACAAAAACCACCAACTGGAGCGATGGAGGTGATGTCTATATCTGCTGTCATTAGACTTAACTCTAGCTGAGATGGCAATAACAACGATTGGTAAAAAGAAAAACATGAATGTTGGTTTGATTTGGGGTGGCCTGTGGAATGATGCCATTGTCACTTCTACAGATTGACACTGACAAACATCCCTCCTCAATTCGTTTTTGACAAACCTGATGTAATTCTTATTAAAGGTGAGAATGAAACCTCCATAGAAGATACAATCAAAATCTTCACGGATGGCTCAATGAGGAAAGAAAGGGAAGGCTGTGAGATATACTCGAGAAGCATCTTCGATATGCATGGGTCATGAATAAACATACCAGAACGCTACAAATCGGTATGGCAGGAATAATAATTGTCACTAAAGATACTACCCGCAGCACAGTCAGTAAAACGATTAAAATCAGGAGCAATAGAATAATGTCATCAAATACTTCCAGATGTAGTCGTCACAAACAACATTTCTAATTGTTGACTGAAGGGCCATGCGTAATGCAGAGGCAACAAGCTGATAAGGTAGCGAGGAAAACATCCACCCATAACATTTTCAACCCGACCCCTCCTAGCTCGCTACCTAGCACAGCAATAATTCAACAAATTACAGAAGACACCTGTGTGAAATTTAATGAACTGAGATGAAATAAGCAGCTGTCAACTTGATAGGGAGCTTTTGAGGTACCCCAGCAAAGAAACAATTTTCGTGTTGTAACAGGCATTCGCACTGGACATCGTCAGCTAAGAAGACACCTTCACAACTTGCTAAATGAAACGCCCGTTTGTAGAGTCTGTCGGCAAGAAGATGAGACCGTGCGACACATGCTATGCGATTGCTCTACCTTCAATCAACAACAGAATCAACAAGAAAATCTATACTGGGTGAACGTTGGCCATCGTTGGCCAACATAAGGGAGATCCCCAATGTCGTCGCCTTTTTCAAAACATTAGGATAGCTGACGGCTTAGATGGGTTGAACTTTCAATGGAGGAAGCACAATGGGCCCAATGGTATCTAACTGCTGCCGCCTTCTGAAAGCCTACGTGGAAGCCTACACAAGCATACCACAGTTTCAAAGGTTTCAGTACGTATTTGATGAGTTTGGTAAGGTTTTCTTCATCATACCACTTACTTTACATACCCTCTAATTTTGACCGCATACTTTAAGAACACCTTGTACGTATATCTACTAAATATTTCGCAGTTCTTGCTCTTCGGCAAAACTAATATCCAGAAAGCTGTTTATCAGGCAAGTCTCCTCAAAAAATTAATTAGCTCCGTAGGAATCGAAATTGAAAAGTTTGCCAATAAATACACGGAACCGTCAAGGAATACGCTATCAGTTTGGCGTGTTTAACGTTTTATTTTAAGGCGGACTGTAACGGGTCTCGAGAGAAGTTTTTCCATAAATTTCAATTGGTCGGATAATATACAAGGACCTCACGGTTCGTGTCTAACAACAATGGCCTCTCGGTGCATCCCGGAGTCGTCCCGTTTTAAGGATTGTTCCGGGGAAATTTAGGGCTCAAGATTCGGGTGAAACTCGGTTAAAACTTTACGTGGACTTTACCGGTCTTTTGGTTTTATATAAAACGATCCTTACACCGTATTGTGTAGGAGAAAAACAATGGAGACTAAAAATATTAAAAAAAAAACATCTTGAAAAAAATCAGACAAAACAAGATCAATGATCTTTTTTTTTGGAGATCACGTTGGTTTGAAGCGGTTAAAAAAAAAACAAGAAAGAAGCAAGAAATGAAAAACTATTTATTTTTTAAATTCCGTATAGTTATAGATCTTCCCCTATTATTTATTTTGAAATCCGATATCTTTTGGAAAAACAAAATATATTTTCTGAAGTAAAAAGTTTGTGTCTACCCTACACTAAACACATTCTTCTCCCCAAGAAGTTTTTTATGCTTAATCCGACATCGCCGGCCATTTCAGGTATCAGAATGCAAAATCACGCCACAGTGGCTTAGAATCATTTCTCTTTCGGCATTATGGCCACGTCATCCTCAACACTAATTAATCCTACAGTGAAAAATGATCCTCTTATTCCTCCTTCGGACGCTGTTTGATAAAAAGGGTGCGAAGGGAAGAGAGCGTTACCTCAAGTAGCTCGTTTAATAATACATTTAAAGGCCGATTGACCGACCGATGATGGCCAACTCTGTACCTTATGACTTATGAATAAAGTGGGGCAATTGACTGGGGATAAGGTGGCCCAGGAAAAGTCACCCTGTAAAATATTGGACACTTGTTAATAAACACCCAATATTTAAAATTTTCTTCAATCTAGCGCCAGCTTTCTCTTTAAAATTTAGTAGCTTGCACATTTGGAGGGTTCAGAAGCCAATTAGTGTTAGTCAATAAACGACAGAAACGAGATAAATTGATAAATTAAGCCTTTTCAAACTGTAATTTAGAAAAATATTGTTCTTATAAGAATTATGAAGATTATTTTTACCAAAAGGTAATAAAAAAAATAAACTTATTACATATAAAACAGTTACTAGAATAGTTACAACATAATAAATCATTGTCTTAAAAAGTGTGACTTATATTTATTGGCTTCTGAATAGTTTAATTTCTCTTGTTAGCGAAGTGTTTCGTATTGAATTTAGATAATTTTGTCATTAGCCCATTGACGTGACGACTTGTCAGAATAAAAGGACGAATTTTTACCTTCCCCTTAAATTTTTAGATAAAAACAAACAAAAACAACGACGCCACTGTCATTCTTCAAGATTAGTGTATACCAATTTTAGTTGTAAAATAAAATTAACAATTTTACATCATTACGTTTTAATTTTCATAATTGTAACCCGTAGTGGTCACACATAAAAATAACGTATTGGTCACCCTGGGGTCAGTTGACCCCACGCAAAAAATTCCACCATTTGCGTTCTCAAAACTTGGACGAAAATGAAGTTTAAGACTTGCTCTTTATTATCCAATCGTATTTTTCTCCTTTGTTAAATTTTTTAATATTGAAAAGACGCGAGAAAAAAAATTGGAAAATTTATTTTTTTTTAATTAAAAAAAATCCTAAAAATTTCAATTTTTGAGATAAAGCAAAAACACTTCCTGGGTTCTGCTCTAGAAATAGTATACTTTTAAGAAAAAAAATAGTATTGTATCGAGCTTTTCAAAAAGTATGTTTATTTTGAAGATTGAAGTTGTCAATTTTAATGAAACTCATGAAATGAGATAAATCAATTTTGAAGGTGTGAAATAAAGTAAAAAAAAGTGTTTTAATTTGAAAACTATATATTTTATGAAGTATTACATTCAAAAAAAGTAAAAAATATATCAAATGTGAAAAATCAATCGTGTCTTGTGCAATCGGTACATATATACTTCGCCTTCCTCTCACTTCCTCGCCTACTAACACCGCATCGTTTCCTGCTCGCTAACTCAACTCTTTTCTCAACAACTGGCTCTGCAGTTCTGTTCAAAATTATGTTGATGCCTGCTCTAAATTTTTTAGCAAACGTTTTTTTTTTCACTTTTGCCACACGATTGTCACACTGGGTCTAGTTGACCCCAGCAAAACAGACGTCCGTACAAATAGATATCTACCGATACACTGACACCACTCAGGGGCTTTCGAAAACCATTGAAAGTTATTGTAGTGCCTTCAAATAACAGTGTGACCACTACGGGTTAAGTCATTCCTGTAAAGTTTCATCATCTATCGTAAAGTAGACTGCAATTTTTTTGCCATTTTATCCGGTTTTTATCTTATCTCGATCATTCCTGTTTCTTTAACAAACGTGAGTTTTGATTTAAACAATAAATTGACAAATTGTAAACATGCTTTCCGCGTTTGTGTAATGTTTTTATTATCAGTGTTACGTAAAATACAATCAGTAGGTTCTAGTACATCTCCGCGATAACAACTCTAACAATAATTTTCTGAAATGGGGTGCAATCCGGACTAGAACAGTCGTTAGCAGGGTGTCTGCAGCAGTAAGACAGGTGTAAATCATTATCGTTAAAACAACTAAGTTTCTACAAAAATGCGCGGTAGGGGACGACGAGGAGGCATCACCTGGTATCTAATACCTAATGGTTTAGGCAGTTAGCACTTCTTCGCACGTCCTATCTGTGCTCTAATCACTGAATGCTCGCCAAATTATACCCAGAGTCGTTAAAATTAATGGCCGAATTATACTTTACACATCTGTTAGTCGTATTTAGAACTTGACACTACGTGGAGGATTCGGAGTGTTAAAATTTTATTGCCGGTTAAGTAGAGCAATAAAACTGACTTTACTGTAGCCTAGTTTGAGATAAAATCCTCTTTACGAACTAGTTTTGGCGATTCCAATAGTTCACACGAGATCCAGAGATCGATGAAGATAAATTCTAAGAAATATGGTATCAACATCAGATTAATTCAAACCAATTCACATGGAACAAAATTCTCGGAAAAATCCGTGGGTATGTTGGTATTATCACAAAAAGGTGCCACGCTTTTCGATTTAACTTTTTTTTTTCAGAGGTTAACATCTTTTCTGTTTGTTGATTATAGATAAGAACGAAAAAAATACCTTTTTGAAACTCAGTGTAAAATACAACTAATTAAAAGAGACATTTGTCAACACAATTGTGACATTATTTGCTATAAAAATGTCGTTTCCACTAAAAATTACAGTGCAGGTTAAAACGTCTACATTTGAACAATGCTTGCTACTTTTTCAAATTTAAACGACGACGAATCTGTTACAATATAGTCGAGGAAACTTGTATATTGTATATAAAGAAGATTGATGAATCATTCAGCTAGTGAAAGCCAAATGGGAGTATGGTGAGTCGACCAGTATAGGCAAGATCAGAAGACGGTGACGGCAAAAAGCAAGCATTATACAGTCAGTGAAGGCAACATCACAGGATGATGATTCATTCAGTAAAGGCAAGATTAGGTGGTGATGATGATTTAACAAGTGGAAGAAAGATCAGAAGATGGTGATCGAATTAATGAAGGTAATATTGATGCAAGGTTCAACCTGTGAAGGCCAGATCAGAAGATGATCCAACCAGTTAAAGGAACACTGAGGCATCATCCAACAAGTGAAAAATAAGAGCATAATATGATGATCCAGTCAATGAAGGAAAGCAACATCAAGGCATTATCTATCCAATTAAACCAAGAAGCTAGATTAAAGCATCATCAGGCCAGTGAAGGCAATATCAATACATGGTTGTACATCACAACAGTGATGGCAAGGTTGTATTCACTTTGAATAAGACTTGCAGATCTCAGCATGAACGTCACACACTTGCAAACGAAAATGTATTTTGGAACTGAAGGCTGGTACTGTAACTGGAGGAAAGATCAGAAGATGGTGATCGAATTAATGAAGGCAATGTTGATGCAAGGTCCAACCTGTGAAAGCCAGATCTGAAGATGATCCGACCAGTGAAAGGAATACTTTGTGAAAGGAATACTGTGAAGGAGACATAATCCAACCAGTGAAAAAGAAGAGCATAATATGATGATCCAGTCAATGAAGGAAAGCAACATCGAGACATTATTCATTTAATTACAGCAAGAACAAAATGTGATTATCCAACCATGATCAATAACTACGAATAAAAGCAAAATTAAGGCATCATCCAACCAGTGAATGTAAAAGCAGATGATGATCCAGTGACACCAAAATCAGATGATGGTGATCTACTCAGTATAGGCAGTATTGAGGCACCATCCAACCAGTGAAAACAAGATCAGAATCCATATGCATCCAATACGTGAAAGTAAGATTAAAGCATCATCAAGCCAGTGAAGGCAAGATCAATAGATGGTCCAAACAGTGACGGCAAGGTTGTATTCACTTTGAATAAGACTTGCAGGTCTCAGCACAAACGTCATACAGTTGCAAACGAAAATGGATTTTAGAACTGAAAGCTAGTGCTATATCGTACGGTACCAGTACTTAAAATATGGGAAAAGGTAAGGGACAATGTTAAAAATAGGCGTTTTTGTGCCCCACCTGGGAACGACCGAAACCCACCGAAAACTATAATTTGTAGTTAAAAGAAGTGAAATATACTCATTGGCAACCAGGAATGTGCGGGGAAAACTAGCACTTCATACCTAGGGTATATATATTACCTTACTTCAGGTAATAAGGTTTTTAATTAATCAGCACGGTAACGATGATTGTTCAAAAACGAATAATCAATAATTCTAGGATAATTAATAATAACTAAAGTCAATGAGTACAGAAAGTATCCGGCATACAAGAAGTACCCCAATTACAGGGGTTGAATGTACGTGAAATACATACTTCACCTGAACCTTCCCGCACTTCTCTACTATTCTCAACGTGTAGATTTCACTTCACGTGTAGATTTCGTTAACACATAATGTAGCTGAATGATTCTTGAATGATATGTAATCATCGTTAGAAATAATTATAAAAACGTCGTAATAGGCCTGTGAGATCTTTTCGTTGAGAATAGTAGAGAGGTGCGGAAAGGTTCAGGTGAAGTATGTACATTCAACCCCTGTAATTGGGGTAGTTCTTGTATGCCGGATACTTTCAGTACTCATTGACTTTAGTTATTATTAATTATCCTAGGATTATTGATTATTCGTTTTTGAACTATCATCACTGTGCTGATTAATTAAAAACCTTATTACCTGAAGTAAGGTAATATATATACTCTAGGGATGACGTAGTAGTTTTCCCCGCACATTGCGGGTTGCCAATGAGTATATTTGACTTCTTCTAACTACAAATGATAGTTAGTCGGTGTAGTCGGTAGATAGTTTTCAGTGGGTTTCGGTCGTTCCCAGATGGGGCAGAAAAACGCCTATTTTTAACATTGTCCTTTCAGTATACCTACTAATATTTACCCGCTTAATCTAAAGTTCCTCTAAAATCTCACCTGCTATATTACTTTTGCAGCCATATTCGTTTTTAGCATTAAAATATATTCACCTACGAATTTTATAACTGCTGTTTGCAAGACTGTGGAGTTAACATAAATTCTGAATGGATCGAAGCGTTTGTTTTTGTCCTTTTCCGTATCCTTAAAAACAAATCTACCAGAAGCACGAAGTTCCGTTCGAATTACGAAATAATGGCGATAAGGGCGCTATTAAACTCGAATAGATACGATCAAACGCGGAACGAGCGACACAACCGATGCCCCGATAAGGAATGTTTTCATGGAAAATAGAATATAACAAACGGAGCATTACGGAGCCACTGTATATTAGCGCCATTATACTTTTTCATGCCCGTTTCGTGTCACTTAGAAAGTTTAGGGGCATACGTTTTATGCGAACACTTGGGCGTAGTTTTCTGCCCGAAAATTATGTCATATATTTGCATAATTTATTCTGAGCGTTGTAAAAATATAAAAACATGTGCGCGGTTTTCCCACGGAATAGCGTTGGAGGATGAAATGTTAACCACTTCTCTAGGGGGAACGCAAACGGGAAATAAAAGGTCCGTTCCGTGCTTTTTCAGTGGCGATAAAGTTTTAATTTTCAGTTCTCATTGAAATGCCAGTCCTGTGAAATGACGCGTATAAAATCTGATCATATGATTTTTTTTTTTACTAAAAATTTAACTTTAAAATTACTTTACAATTTTATTAAAAACGCAAAAATTTTATGAAAATAATTGTGGCCAAGAATACCTATTCAGTGTCTACAAAAGAATGAAGTACTAAGTGAGGACGAGAAGTACAGTACTATACGGGGTGTGTAAATTAAGTAATGAGACTGATTTTTAAAATTTTTTATTCGAATAGAATTACAATTCAATATTGTCTCCTTCAAAATAACTTCCTTGGGAAGCCACACGGCGCCGAAGACGGCTTCTCCATTCCTCATAGCAGTACTGGAATTTATATACTGGAATAGCCTCCAGCTGGTCGGTTACAGCCGTTTTAATGTTTTCTAGGGTCCCAAAATGACGTCACTTGAGGTAATTTTTCAACCTCGGGAAGAGAAAAAAGTCAGGGGGGACTCAAGTTAGGCGAATAAGGAGGCTGAGGAGCCACAGGAATGGTTTTACTGGCTAAAAACTCGTTATTGAAATGGCTCTGTGACAAGGCGCATTGTCGTGATGCAACATCCAGTTGTTCTTGATGTTTAGTCTCACACGCATGGCCCTTTTTCGAAGTTTTTCAAGAACCTCTCTGTAAAGGTGTTAATTTACTGTTTGGTCTAGAGGCACAAACTTTTTGTGGACAATTCCCTGGCTATCAAAGAAGCAAATCAGCATGCATTTTACCTTCATTCTTTCTTTTTTGGGTCTTGGAGAGCTTCAAGTATGCCATTCCATGCTTTGGTCCTTGGTTTCCCAGTCGTACTCAAACAACCAAGTCTCATCACCATACGTTCTATAAAATGGGGATCATTTTCAATCGTTTCCAAAAAGACAAGGCACATTTCTCTTCTGATGTCTTTTTGTTCCTGCGAAAGGTTTTCAAAATCTGATGAACAGTAGTGTGATTGAAATTTAACTCTTCCCCGATCATTATTGTCGTCAATCGACGATCTGAACGTACAAGATCCCGTATTCTATCGACATTTTCATCTGTTCTTGAAGATGAAGGCCTTCCGCTGCGTGGTTCAACTTCAATCGACTCTTTTCCTTGTGAGAATGCCTTAAACAACCGAAAAACCTGGGCTCTTGAAAAAACACTGTCTTTGTAGGCGTGTTGACATTTTGCAAAAGTATCCGTTGGGCTGTGTCCAAGTCTGAAGCAAAACCTGATGGCACACCGTTACTATATTTCTGAACTGTTTAGAAAATACTTCATTGCAAATTTTCAATTTCACGCTGTATCACAAAAATTAAAAGTGCTATGAAAATTATGTTTATTAAATCTTTCATTTCACAAAAAAGTTGGAAAAGGAATGTGCAAACCGCAACTCTCTATCTTTAAAGACTACTAATACAGCAAAAGTGCCGAAAATTGGACACATTGTACATTCTAATAGATACAAGATAGATATAACTTGGTTATGAAACGAAAAACATACGGCTTATCAAAGTTTGTTCCTATATAGCTGACATACAAGTAGTTGTAATCGATATTCACAACTACATCAGGAAATTGCTTGAAAGTCCAGGTAACAGTCAAGAAAATACGTCCATAGGTCCATCAGCTTTACGTTTCTGAACTAGGACTCTACCATAAACGATTTTTGTACCATAAACACTATTTTAATGAGTTCTGTTAAACTGTTTTGGTTTAGAACTTTAACCTTGACAGTTTGAAAGCTGTTAAACCCCAGATCGCAAAACATTAATTTTAGGCCTGAACCTATCGAAGATATACGTTTAAATTATCAAAGCCAACTCTGAGGTCATAGTTTGTTGAATGAATATTATCAGATTGACAAAGTTTTCGATTTTAAAATAGATTTTTTTGATGCCGCATCAAATGGTCACACAAATTTCAGGTTCCATCAGTAGATTTACATTCAACGATGGAAAAAGTAGGCTATATGAAAACCTTGGTCGTTCGATTTTTCGTTTTCCCCGTGAATCAAACGGAGCGAATTATATTTCTAGGGCACCGCCGACGTCGTGTTATTAATGGGGCCGTATTTAGGGAGTGTGTACGAACCCATGAAAACGAAATACGCCAGGAGGGCCTTAATACGTCCAGATTGATTTTGTCGATTTTGTCATTGTCTGACTTGAACATTAATTAATCCGCACAAGCGGAGCAGCTTTGAATGAACGGCGAGCATTTGGGAGTAACTTTCGACACATCGAATGTGCAGAAATATGTAGAAAATAGTTTTTTTTTTTTTTTGGAAAAAAAATTGAGATTTATTTTTTAATTGAACCATGTGTTGATCATCTTAGATTTTCTTCTATAGTTACTGTCAAAAAAAGCAGTTAGTTGTGACGAGGAATGTTCATTCTCGATTTGTTTAAAATATGAGTTTCGTATTTTTTTCAATAATCGTTACATATTAGATTAGGAGTATTGCATTTAATAGTTTTGTGGCTTGATATCATAATGTAGTTTTTTAGTGTATAGTCGATAAATCTTTTGTTGACATCAAAAACCGTCAAAGCAAACCCTTTATTTACAGTAGAATTTAAAGTAGAAACACAAAACCACAATAGTTTTCCAATGCGCGGAAGGACAGATCCGGTCTACTTTACGTTTTTGGGGATCGTTGAACACGAATCAAACCTCAGTTTTCCTCGTTTACCGCTAGTTTTTTTTCTAAACTCAAAAAACACATTTTACATGGTAGCTTGATTACACAGACACACAAAGTCAGAGAAAACGTACTTCTACGTTTTTCGATTTCTTTTTTTTCGGGGTTTTTCGTACCCCTTCTACGTTTTTCAATTAGCTGAATCATATTGAGGTCAGGATGCATTTACAACAGCATTTATCAGTTCATCCCCTAGGAACAAAAATCCCTATGAAAAACACTAACTAACTACGAGGCGCGTTCATAAACTAAGGGCCGTTTGCTTATATATAAATATTGGCGCTTCGAAGCACAGTTTTACTACTGCAGCGCCATCTACTGACTCATTGCGAAGCTACAGCGTCATTTGTTTTGATTCTGAAGTCGTATTGTTGTCCGTGAATGCAAAGAACAATGGCCGCGAAAATCGTTGATCCCGCCAACTGTGAAGTGCGTTCCGTGATTCGTTTCTTATGTGCAAAAGGATCGTCGGCTGCTGAAATTCATCGGGAGTTATGCCTGGTTTACGGACCTACAGTTATGAGTGAAGGAAAGGTTAGACAATGGTGCCGTGATTTTAAAAATGGCCGAACAAATGTCCATGACGAAGAGCGGAGTGGCAGGCCCAGTATCCAGACCGATGAAATCGTTTCACAAGTGGACCAAACACTGCGATCTGATCGTCGATTGACGATTAGTGGCCTGGCTAACAAATTTCCTCAACTGGGACGCACTACTGTTTACAATATTGTCACAGAAAACCTCGCATACCGCAAATTGTGTGCAAGGTGGGTACCAAAAATGCTCACCGACCACCACAAAGAGCAAAGAATGTCTAGTGGACGAAAGTTTTTGGCCCGTTATCAACAAGATGATGATGTGTTCTCTCACATTGTTACTGGGGACGAGACGTGGGTATCCTACGCCAACCCAGAAACAAAACTGCAATCGATGCAGTGGCGACACTCATCTTCACCAAAACCGAAAAAGTTTAAGCAAACTCAGTACACAAGTCAAAAATTGATGGCTACAGTTTTTTGGGACAAAGACGGTGTTCTTTTGGTTGATTTCTTGGAACGTGGGACAACAATTACAGCTGACGTGTACCGCGAAACGCTCAAAAATTGAGACGTGCGATCCAAAACAAACGCCGCGGGAAACTGTCATCTGGCATAATCCTCCTCCACGATAACGCGCATCCTCACACTGCTGCCAAAACCAATGAGAAAATTCAAGATTTTCGTTGGGAACTTTTTGACCACCCACCGTACAGTCCCGACCTTGCACCTAGCGACTACTTCATCTTCTTGCATTTTAAACAGTGGCTCGGTGGACAACGTTTTGAAACCGAAGAGGGACTCAAAAACGCCGTTGTCAACTAGTTCAACTCTCAGGCGGCAAGCTTCTATGCAGAGGGGTTAAAGAAGCTGGTGCAGCGGTACGAAAAATGCTTAGAAGTGAACGGCGATTATGTAGAGAAGTAAAGTAAGATTGTACCTAACTAAATATGACAATAAAATTTGTTTCTTACATTTTTTTCTGTGACCAAACGGCCCTTACTTTATGAACGCGCCTCGTAACTAACATCAGGCACCATGTCATATACTTGATGAGCTTGTGACTGTAATCTTACGGGGATGATCTAACAACCCTCAGAAACCTCAGAAACCGCCAACCTTACGACACACATACTCAGAACCCCATAACCTCAAAAACCTTAACCTCAAAAAAATCATATATCTGTGTTCTGCAACTTCTATGGCACAGCAAATGATGAAGAGGCATGAATATGATTCAATCATGACCTCAATTCTAGAAATTTTAAGCCATAGGTATATGTAACCCCGGAACTTTATACTCGAGATAAGTAAACTTCTATAGCCATGTAAACCAGGGCTGGCTGACTTCCATAATACCGTGATCCAGGATGGTCAGACTTCCATAGCCATATAACCGAATGCTTGCAGATATATGCAATTCTTTGATCACTTTTATACATTTTTTGTTCTTATGAAAGTCCATAGTGTCCGAGTTAAAAATTTCTAGGTTATCTAGGTTAGGGTATTTAAGGTTATATGTGTGAAAATCTCTTTTCTCAAATTTTATGATTGACTATATAACAGAATGTTAAAAAATATTGCTTTTTTACCATTTTTTTTACAATTACCAAGAATGCGATAGAATTTTTTCAGAATTTTTTGAGACATTTTTTTAAATTTTTTTGGTTTTTGGGTCTTCGACAAAATTAAAAAACATTTCAAAAAATTCTGAAAAAAATATATTGCATTCTTTGATCGATTATAAACATTTTTTGTTCTTATGAATGTTTTCAAAAAGTCTAGTTTTCGAGAAAAAAATTCCTATATGTAAGTAAAAATTTGACGTTTTGGCCGCCATTTTGAATTTTGTGGTGAATCACAATCATCGATACTCTAAGTTTAGACAAAAAGTACACCATCTACAAAGATTTAAGAGTCATTCCAAACCGGTAAGTCGACGAAAATCAAAAAAAATCATTGAAAAAAATCGTGATTTTTCACAAAAAAAACTCCATTTTTAAGTGGAAATTCTGATTTTTTTCAAATTTTTATGAACACCATCGGAAAGAGAAATCTTTTTCTACAAAATTCATTGTTCCGCGATTTTTTTCTCCGTCAAATGAGTCCGAAATAGCGAGATGAAAGTGGTGCTCCAAAAAGTGTCCTTCCCGGCGTTTATGGGTTAATCGTATCGGTATTTTCCTAAATTTTTCCTAATTTTGGCCAAATCAATGTAAGGCATGTCTTGCTCTATATCAGTTTTTATCTGTTTTGACGTGAAACATTTGTCGTACGCAGGTATTTCGCTAACTCGTCACCGTTAATTGTGTGCTTCATCTGATGGCTGACATCAAATCAACCTGATACGCGATCCGGTCGATATGACGCATACAAAACATTCGGCCTCTATTTCCATTCGTCGTCTGTGTGCTTCCTGATAATTGGCATTCCTCTGTGGGTATTTTTTTCGGTGCGAGGAGCACTGAACCCTCATATCTGATGACACAGATGTATCAGTCAACCACACGCGTCACCATAATTTAGTGACCGTTTAAAATTGGTATCGACTTCAAACAAACATAATACTGACATCATAATTAATTTCGGAAATTTGTGGTGGGTTTTTAACCCTTTAACGCCCAAGTGCACTGTCAAGAGACATGAACTTAGAGGCTCATATTACTGCTAGAAAAAATGTTAGTTTTAGTCATTTTTTATTTATTTTTTCTATCAGTAATATGAGCCTCTAAGTTCATGTCTCTTGACAGTGCACTTGGGCGTTAAAGGGTTAATATAAGAAGAAAAAATTAAAATTGCATTTAAATTTGTATAATTGTTTATCTTATTTAAATTGGTTATTATAAAAATTACTTGAACACATTTATGCTTTCGAACTATGACGTCATCGGTCAGTTTTGTAAAGACTCTAAATATAATAATAAGAATCTATATAATATATAATAAGAAGATCATATTTTCAACATATTCGTAAAGAGGACGTTATACCGGGTACAGTAAAGTTTAAAAAGTAGAATTTCGAAATTCTGTTGGAAAATTATTTTCGGAAGAATATTGGAAAGATTCAAGCTATCTGAGATGTTTTACAAATGCCACGTTAATGATAACAAATATGTTGTTATGTATTTCTCTTTAAATATTTCACTTCTTCACTTCAACACGTTTATTAAGATCTTACAACTCTTGGATCTTAATTGTGTAACATTCATACACCACTAACTCTATCTTACTCTACTAACTACTAACTCTATCTCTAGCTACAACACCACTATTTATAGTTTTTACATGCTCTAGAATATTCACTTTACTTCTAGAATGTTACTCTGTCATTCCTAGAGCCCCGCGCAATGGCATCATTCTCAAGTTATTCTCGAGTTATTTGAAAAATGTATCACAAACATTAATCCAATCAGAAGTACATTCTTTTTCAATAAGAACAATCAAAGGTGAAGATATTTTTGAAATAACTTGAGAACGGTGGCACTTTGTTAATGACACTTCACAAATGTCACATTGTTTATTAATTATTTAACATCAATAAACTGGACAAAAATATCATAAAAGAGTTATTTAAAATCAGATAACAGCTCGAAAACAAAAAAAATGATCTTGAAATGTATTTTTTGAAAGTGATATCGAATTGAGTGAGGTGTATGTAGGAAATAGTGAGGTGGAGTGACATAGATTTTTTGGTTGTAAAAATTATTTATAGTTAAAATTAATAAGCACATAAATTTATACTGACAGACCTGTTTTATTTATTGTATCACGAAGAACAACACGAAAATTACCACCTTTTTACCAGTAATGAACTATTGATTTTTTTAGTGTACATCTCTTGTAATGCGTTTAATGTAAATTTATTGGTCTTATTACTAGCCGTATCTTGTTTTTAACTAACTATTGCCGTACTTTGCTTCATTTAAAACGGAAAGTAATCGAATGTGTCGCCCTCAATCAAAATATTGTCCTTCCATCCAGGCGACCGTGAAAAGGCACCACAAACAAGTCGGTTTAAATGGAAAGTCATTAATTTTCCCGACGACATTTTATGCTGTGGAGCACGGCGTCGGTGAGTAGAAGTAAGCTGAATTAGGAAAAAAATTGACGTGTATAATATTATATACACTGTCATCAATAAAGTTTTCACCATATGGCAAAAATGTTTGTGTTTGCATTTGAGAATTTTTTTTGACCGTGAGTTGTTTGGGCATGTCTTTAAACTAAAATAGAGCCCATCAAACAAGTTGAAAATATACGAGTAGCATACGAAAATTTGAAATCGACCCAAGAGTAAACTACCTTTATTTTCAACCCTAGAGAAAAATATAAAGAAAAGTTATTCCTTTGTAAAATATTAGCTCCAATATGAAGTTTCAGTGCAGTAAGGTGTTTTCACCATACTGCACTAACACTATATTTTTCTTTATATTCTTCTCTAGGGTTGAAAATAAAGGTAGGGTTGTGGTCTGAGGTTGTTTTTTCTAGGGTTGTGGTAGGAAGGTAAGTTTAAAAACTGTCAGAACCCGCTTTTTCGTCATACTGCACTTAAACTTCATATTGGGGCTAATCTTTTACAAAGGAATAACTTATTTTATATTAGTTTTCTCTAGGGTTGAAAATAAAGGTAGTTTACCCTTGGATTGATTTCAGATTTTCATATGCTACTCGTATATGATGAACTTTTTACTAGGTTTAATGGGCGCTATTTTAGTTTAAAGACATGCCCAAACAACTGACGATCAAAAGAATTTCTTAAATGCAAACATAATTTTTTTCCCATATGGTGCAAACTTTGTGGATGGCACTGTATGTAGGCATTGTCAAATTTCGTTAATCGACCTTAGTGTTAAAAAATAAAACTTCGTACCTTGGATTTCTTTCTAAAATGTTCCTATGCCTTTCCAAAGCTAAACTTCAAAGCCATTTGAATTAAACCATTTGTTGTCCTAAAAAAACATGTTTTACTACTCATTTTCTGGAGGACAAAGAAGAGTATGATACTTTTATAGAGTCATTGTACTTTGTCATTGCTAAAATTTATAGCATTTTCCTTGACCTATTGCGATTACTTACCCTCTTCAACCCCCCCTACCCTACAGGATACCTAACGGGACAAGCCCCAGTTAAAGACGCTCCTACAAAAGGAAAAAATATGTTGTTTATATTCATATGTGTCTCTTTGAAGAGAATTTCATGGCATAATTTACGAATTAAAAGGAAACAGTTACCCCCATTTATCCCCCAACCGCTTAACAGATTAAGCTCAAAATTTAACCAGCTCCAGACCTCTGTAACAGGTCAGAAAATTTGTAATCACAAATTTTATTTTGATAACAAATAATAGATCTATTTACTAAAGTTTAAAATATGTGTAACGCTAGGTACATCAAATAATAGTTTGTAACAGTTTTGTATTTATTTAACCCAGAAGAAACTATCTAATGTTGCTAATTATATGTGTGAATTGCAATTTTTGTTAATTATATAGTGTGATCTGAATGTGATCCGCGTGAAGTTCGGCTGCCGAATTATGTGTTAGCGTAAAATGAACGGAGTTATCGTGTGAACGGGAGAGCTAGGTGTACGCTCGAAAAAGAGTCTACGTCTACGGTCAAAATTAAAAAGACAGTGAGGTGTTGACACTGACAGTGATTGTCGTCGTTGTGGCGAAATAATAGAGGGATTTTTCTGGAGAAGACAACCATTGTAGTATTGTGAACGGTATTAGGTAAAAAAGAAACAAGTGTGTGTTGCCGGCTAAAGAGTGTTACGAGATTTCTGTTGATATGAGTGTGACTAGAGAAATAGGTAAGTCCCTGTGAAATCCAAGAACCAGTCGATATAATCCAAAAAATCACTATTACATTTTATTCTTGTTGATATTGATGGTGGTATTGATTAAAAATGTGATCACTATTAGGCTCCGCACTCTCAGGTCCGATACTTTTTGCAGCTGGTTATTTTACATACATGTTATATCGATGTATATAACATACATAAGTATATGGTTAAGTAATCATTGGTTTCTGTAATCATAGAAGGTAACCAGCAATCTAGAGAATGTGTGTACTTGTACAAAAAATAACGGCACGATTAACAAACAATCTATTAATAAATGTGAGATGGTTTAAATTGTATTTTATGCATTTATTAATTGCAATTATTTGGCAATTGACGGCGATTTTAATCTCAAAAATGTGATTTAAAAATCATTGGCTAGATGAATTTGAAAGTGGTTTTATATATTTTATCCACTGGGGTGAATAATATTTGAAGATCAAAAGTCTACTCACGCCACAAATCTAACTAGAGGATATCACGTGCCATTTTCTATACGATATTTAAAGATAAAATTTAAGCTTTTTTTGTCATACAAGAAAATGAAAAACATAAATGAGGAGTTTTTATTTCTCTCATTTAATATTGTTTTGACAATTTTTTTTGAGAACACGAAACGATAAAACATTCCTCAGTGTGAACAGGACATTCCCTTGTAGTGTAGCAGTTGCGGCTAGTGGAATTTGAAGTTCTCGTACTTTCATAAAGGCCGCTTTACAGTTGCAGCAATTTTTATTGCGGCCAAGAAAATTGCAGCAATTTTTATTGCGCGCACGCGTCTGTTTGGACAATTTCTTAACAAATAAACAAATGCTGCAATTTTTCTTGCCAACAATAAAAATTGCGTACTGTAAAGCGGTCTTAACAGACCATAGGATTCAAATCTGTGAAGTGTGACTACTATACTATACAGTAAGCGGCAGCCTAATGCGTACATAGGTGGATATTAAATACATATTAAATAATACATTTTTATGTCATAGTTAAGCGGATTTACTTGGGTCGGGGGGGGGGGGGGGGGTGCTTGGTTGTATATAAAGCTAAGAGGGGGGAAAGCCTTAGGGGAAATCTAAAGAGCAACGTTGCCAGAACTAACTGTAACTCTTGACTCTGCATAATACGTCTTTATAAAAACCTTATATTTACAAAATGCATTGATGTACGATCAATTAATATAAGCCAATTTAATTTTCAAACTGCGTTGCGTATCGTATAATAAAGTTTACTATTATCTTTTTTTCAACCCAAACAGTTAATATTACTTTAAAAAGCTATGAAACAATTTTAAAATATCTAATAGGAATATTATGTTGATATGACAACAGCGAAACAAGGCAGAACGAACGGTCCAATGGTTCGGCTTCGGCGTACAAAATTTCGGTGAATCGCTGACAGAACTGCATCTGCGCATGTCAAATTCAAACTGCGCCAGCGCTCGGGGACTACACGTTTGTTGTCGTTTGGTTAATTTATATTTTATATTAGTATGATAGTATGCGAATAGTTGTTAGAAGGAGATGTACTGGCGTATGTGTTTTAGCTTACACACATACAATCTACAATTTCAGCCATTGCCTTGGCAGACAATGTTGGGTTGTCACCGACAGTAACCAAAATATTTATGTCCGTCTGTTCGATGTCGTTATTTACCGGAACTGAATTTTTTCTGTGGGATCTACGTGAAACACAACCATGTTTTTCGAAATTTTCAACGATCCGATTAATCGCTGATATCGTCGGTGAGGGCCTATTGGGAAATTTTTCGTTAAAAATGGCTTTAATATCCCTTACAGACCGACCACAAAACTACCATTTAATTATTTGAACTTTTTCGTCAATGTGATAATTTTCCATTTTTATTTTTATGAATGCGTGTAGTGCTTCTACAATACGCTCGTAGTAACGCACTTTTCTAATCTGGCACTAGACCAGAATAAAATATAAAATGATATTTCAAATTTTAACTCAAAGAGAAGATTGGAAACAACTGGCAAAACATTTGCGAAATATATATACATACATACTTAAAAATGGTTCACAAAAAATAATAATGTACTGATGTTAGTGACATCAATATAATTATTCATAAGCACCAAGGAAATACCAAGTATTTCTGAATAAAAATAATTACATAACTTGTAAAAGTTATGGGTAATTTGGATTGTTATTTCACCCCAGCATTTCATTTTTGGGATATTACAATAGCTGCTGTATCTTTAACCAAAATGAATATTTTGCAAACGGCACAAGAGTAAAAAGTTTTTATAGTCACTTGATAATTGCGAAAAAAAAATTTGTAAGCCGTTTACTAGATTTTCTGGTGGGGAACACTATGAAGGATTTTTAATTTTCCACAAACTTCATTTAAAGTTTTTTTTTTGACTGTTACAGCCTTCTACTTAGGTTTAGTACTCACCACCTAAAATGTGATGTGGGTTTCAAGTTTCCTTACGAAAATTACAGTTAAATTTGGCAAAAGACACGCCCACAATTAAACATTGGTTAATATAAGGTTTGTTTTTTCAGCACTCTCTGATGGTGTGCAAACTATAAGAGGTAGTCGCCCAGTAAAATATTACGTCCTAAACTAGATATGGCTTGTTGGTACTGGATTGGACGACTCTTCTGATAGTTTGCAAACCACCAGAAAGTGCTGCAAAAACAAACCTATAATCAGCACCAGAAAATACACGTTTGTATGACTAATCCAACGTTCAATAATTCTAACCAGTAATAAAAGTACCTGGCCTAAATGTCAAATATGCTGTTATGCAACGTTTGCAATAACGCGGGGCCAGCGTGTGCTCGGACGCTGATTGGCGACTTGTCACATTTATATAAAATAGATGATGAACGACCAATCAGTATTCAGTTAAATATAGCACTACAAAAAGTGCAGGAAAGTACGTTTTATTATGTGACAGTGGCCTTAAATCAAACAGATAATGTAGCCAATGTAAATATTGTAAAATAACTACGTGGTCACGTGGTTTGCAAACAATAATGAAACCTTTGTACAAGCTATAACTTTTATATTAATAAAAATATCGGAGTGCAAGAAAAAGCGACGTCAATTTGGTGTAGGAAGAGTGTTAATCACCATTTAAATTATCGCCCCCGCAGTGCAACCCCCACTTTTTTTTAGTGACACCTCGTATATTTTGATTATACTTTAGGAAAAAAAAAATATATATGGAAGTGGAGTTTCCTAAGGTTTTTTCTTTTATAAAATAATTGTAGGTAATCCAATATGTTATGTGGAAAAAAATTCACGCAGTACACCTCCCTTACCTCGCCACTGTTCCCATAATTCACAGAGGCGCTAATTAACAGAAATGAATAGTGCGAGGGCGAAATATATTTAAACTTCCACTGAAACGCAATCGGTGCAACACAAACACGGCACAAACACACACAGACACGACATAAATAAACAGAATTCGATTAAAAATTCGCGGCGGCAGTTGTCATCGCACAGGTACACCTATCTAATTAACCTCATCTGGCACAAAGGACTCGAAATAATGAAGTTTCGAATATTTCGCTCTGCGTATTTGTTGCCGCGCAATTAGGGCGTTTTCAGCTTTTTTTTTTTTATTTTAACAAAATGCGTCGCACCCGTGAATGGAGACGCGTTTTGCCGCGGGCGGCGTCAAAATGGCGTTAATGGTTGGTTCGCGTCGCAAAAGTGCGTGGTGGAGACAATTGCTTTTGCAGACACGGCATTTAATGGATCGCAAAAAAATTAATTTACTGAATGTGTTTTGTCAATTCCACACTGAATTCTCCGTTCAAGTTTGTATTATAGATGTTTTTTTTTCCGATATTACAGGGCGTCTCAAGTGAAGGAGAGTCACAGTGTTGTGACTTCTAATTTTTCTCTTATAATATTTACCATGCCTATGTTTGCTTCAGCATATCACCACCTGCATGAACTAAGCAGAACAACTTTGAAGAATCAAAAAATGCATAGGCTAATAATTTGCCGTTAATTAGCCGTAAATTAATCGTGAAAGTGATAAATTAACCGTTTTTCATTTCTAAAAAAATTTGAATGTTCTGCTAACTTGCACATGAAGTTAGCAGAACATCTATCGAAAAAAAAATGTATTTGTTAAAAGTATGCACATAGGAATTTGCCGTTTTTTAACCGTAAACAAATGGTGTGAATCAAATTAAACAAAAAAATTTGGAGGAAAACAATGTATTTTTTAAAATCAGCAAAATAACACGTTACTGGTTGTAACGAAAAAAAAATACACGAAGACGACAGAAAAGTGACAATTTATATAGAGACATCCAAAAAAAACGTCAGCAACTCTGGCTATGAACGAGAGAGGTAGAAATAGCAGTCATGTCTAAGCTTTTCGGTTACGTCAAACTTTTGACAAGTGACTGTCATAATTTGTAAAATAAACAATAGCTGTCATATGATGTGAGTTTTGACAAGTAAATAAGGTTATAAATTCGAATAAGAATAGAAATACGTCCTTTTTTTTCTTGGCCAACTTTGATGACGTTTTTTTTGGATGTCTCTATATTTCAACAAAAGACGAGAGGACGAATTAATTAAGATTAATAGCTCTTTTGCTAAGTAGCGGGGAATGCAATATAAAAAAATTGCAAAATATGACGCGATGAATTCGAAGACGTCAACGGTGAACGGTAAATTCTTGAAACAAAACTAAGCCTCGACATGTTCAAACACAATCAATGATGCTTCTACTAAGTTCCCCTGAAAAATTAAAAAATATCTTTAAAACGGTGCAAAATGATCATGGCGACTTCGACGACGTCACGATTAATTGAGATAACGGGAACGGTAAATTATTGCCATTTTCTAACGAGCTTAATGGCTATTCGGCTAAGTTCACGGGATAAAAATCCAAAAACCGTAATTAGAGATTGCAAAATCGTCACGGCGAATTCGTCGAAAAATTTAAAAATTTATTTTTTTCCCGAGGACTTTTTGAATCCGCACATTTTGAATCCGATTTTTAGATTTTTTTTCCGGGATCTTAGCAGAACGACAATTAGGCTAGTTTAAAAATGGCTTTAGGGAGTCAGCTTTCGTTCGAAAATATGCCGTTCTCGATCTATCAATTAATCGTGACGTCGTCGAATTCGCCGTGATGATTTTGCAATTTTTTAATTCGATTTTTGGACCGCGAACTAAGCAGAACAGCCATTAAGCTCGTTAGGAAATGGCTTTTGAAGATCAGCTTTCGCTCAGCAATTTACCGTTCAATTTTTTAGAAATGAAAAACGGTTAATTTAACATTTTCACGATTAATTTACGGTGAATTACCGGCAAATTATTAGCCTATGTATCTTTCGATTCTTCAAAGTTGTTCTGCTAAGTTCATGCTGCTGACCAGCATGAACTTAGCCACATCGCCACATATTTCACTTAAAAATATTATTGAAAAAGTAATTAGCGACAACGGATCACAGTTATCATTGACGATCAGACTCAGAAAAAAACAAGAACGTGCCAGAAATGCCATTTAAAAAGTTTTACACTACATTAGTGTAAACAGGCGTCCAAAAAAAAGTAATCAAATCTGACTATGAACGAGAGCGGATGGAAATAGCGGCTATAAATTATAAAATAAGGTTTTAAATTTAAGATTGAATAGAAATATGTCTTTTTTTGCTCGGCCAACTTTGATGACGTTTGAAAAACGTTTGAAAAACGTTTGAAAAACGTCATGAAAGTTGGCCAAGCAAAAAAAAAATATGTCTATTATTAATCCTTTGTCTATTATTAAACTTTGATTCAGTGTCGTGGTTTCTGAGGTTCAATCGTTTTTTCTCATAGCATATTATAAAAACTTATACAATACTCTATAACTTTTGTCTGACGAACTTTTTTCTAATTTCAGTTATAAACTCGCAATATCTTGTCAAATTATAGAAACTAACTCTGTACATACCTCAGCTTTGATATTTTTGCAAACTCGGGGCAAATTTTGTTGTAAATGAAAACTCTTTTACTTATGTATATGTTGAACGAGAGACAAAGCTCAAAAAATAAATTTCTCCAAATAATATTCAACAACAATTAAACAAATACTTAGTATATACCGTATTTTTTAAGCGTACGCCACTGACCGATTCTGGTTACGCACCCCATTCCCATGCAGGAAGACAGGATGCGCAATGCAGTTTACCCATATATCGGGCCGAGTATTTCAGTGCCGACAAGTGCCGAAATTTAGAATACTAAATTTAGGTTAGAATAATGAATTCAGGTAGAAACCTGACGACGATGTGTGCAGATCGACGCTAGAACCGCATACGGACCGAGTTCAAAATAAACGTGACTTCGTGTAGTGTATTTAGTGCAATCGTCGATATTTATTTCGTAGACGCCGAGAGTGTGGGAATGGAATATTACACGCTACCGTCATTTTGACTAAATCCAAGTTAAATTGTCTGCCTGCTCGCGCGCACTCACACCACTACTTACACGAGCTTTATGTGTGTCTGTAGCAACATGCTGCAAAACCACTATTTTTAAGTGCCACGTCAGTACACTGTCACACAGTACAACGAAGTTCACTGCCACTAGAGGTCAGTTCCGGAAAATTGTTTATCCAACTCTCGACCGTAACACGCGACGGACACTGTCCCGACATCTTTACCAATTTATTCGACGTTTCGCACACACAAATGATGATGCATCGACCATCGCAGAGTAAATAATACTAAATAAACAAGTATAAGTTACGTTCGCCTTCGCGACTCGACCTTGGTTAAAGTGGGACGCAGAACACGGCAGACGGCTTTTATTCTGGAATACATATAATGGCGTTATTTGATTGAACTACGATTGTACTATGTACATATACATGATGGTACAAAAATATGAAATAATGGCTCTAACTTTGTTGTTTGCAAAGTTCAATATAAAAGTTATTTTGTTCATTATCATGTATATTTTGTATGTTTTTTAGTTTATTGATATCTTCTTTTGTTTTGTTCCTATGGCAACCATTTTTTTTAAATGGTTGCCACTTTTTTTTCATTATGAAAAAAGCATATTTTTCTCTATTCAGTCACAAAATTTTGCAATTTTTGAAAAAAAAATAAGCGAGAAAAAAATTATTTATTACGATTCACTCGTGACCTCTAATAAGGGAAAAAGTCATGGAGTTTTAAAACAGAAACATTACTTTTGCTAAAAGAATGCCTTGTAAATTTGACGTTTAAATTAATACAAACAAAGAATAAATAATTATTGTCGGTTTAAAGCAAAGTTTTTGTTTGACATTCTTGCAAATTATTAAATTTGAAGACATGGCACATTTTTGTGAGAGACTACGTATTGAAATATTAATAATTTATGGGTACGGAAATAGGAAGTGGACTCAAAGTGAAGTGTGTACTGTATTCAACGGAATTTACCCAGATACTCCTGTATCTCAAGTAACGTGAAGTAGTAAAGACGTGAAAAGAAGTGGCAGACCACAATCGGCAACAAGTGAGGAAAAAGCGTTAAATTTTCTGTTGACAATTGAAGAAATGCCACAAGTGTCAACGACGGAAGTCGCAGACAATTTAGAAATTAGCCATGTTTCTGTGCTTAGAATTAAAAACAAAAAAAAGAAAAAAATCATCCTTATAAGCTTCAATTAATACATGAATTTAATGAAGATGATTTTGATAGACGGATGGATTTCTGTGAGTACACGATGGAACGATGTAATGCAGATGAGAATTTTGCTTCAAATATTGTATTCTCAGATGAAGCGACATTATGCTAAACGGCACATTAAATTGATATAATTGTCGGTATTGGACGAGAGCGAACCCACACTGGGTACAAGAAGCACACACACACACAATATCAGCAAGAATTAATGTATGGGCCGGCATTATAAGAGGACCTATCATAGGCCCATTTTTTTCTTGATGAAACCCTTACCTTACCGCTGATATATTCAACTGCTACAAACTCAGGTCATACTTACGATCACAGCCTTATTCCCGGGTGAAAATGGAGGTATTGGCAATAGAATTTTCTTCCAACAAGATGGAGCTCCTCCACATTTTGCGGTACATGTTAGAGAGTACTTAAATCATGTTTTTCGAAACAGGTGGATCCGCAGAAGAGGATCTATTGAGTGGCTTGCTAGATCTCCGGATTTGACGCCCTTAGATTTTTTCCTATGGGGTTATGTAAAAAATAGTGTGTTCAAACAAAGACCTCGTAATTTGGAGGACTTAAAGGTGCGAATAACTGCTGAAATGCGCAGTTCATTGCTTGTGCGAAGGTCATTGCTTGGCCGTCAACGGAGCTCAGTTTGAACATCTGATTTAGTATAGCTGTTTTTTTTTTTAATATCTAGTCTACCTTTGTTACTCTTTAAATTTAAGTTGATCCAATTTTTAGTTTTGTGAAATTAATTAATTAATTGTGAGTGAATAGTAATAAATTATTTTTTTCTCGCTTATTTTTTTTTTCAAAAATTTCAAAATTTTGTGACTGAATATTTATAACAAAAAAAAAGTATGGGTGCCATTAAAAAAAAATTGGTTGCCACAGGAACAAAACAAAAGAAGATATCAACAAACTAAAAAACTTACAAAATAACTTTTTTATTGAACTTTTTTTTAACTTTGCAAATAACAAAGTTAAAACCATTATTTGATACTTTTATACCACCCGGTATATGTGAGTTGACGATGTACTTTATTTATGTGGCAAATACCTATATGACAATATTTCAGTCGCGTGAAGCCCGGTCCTGGAATCTATTATTAACCTACGAACTCTACTTATTTAGTAGCGCATGTTTTGTGACGCCTCGTTTCATTAATTGTTTGGCAGACTGTAGTGAAATTTTCCAACTTTTATTAAGGCCGTAAAAAATTAATTTTATATGAAGCGAGGGGCAATCCCTCTTAAATTTGGCAGCGGAATTTCACTTGCAGATATCGATATTACAATGGACTCGCACGCCACCAATTACCATATTCGAATTCTATTAAAAACCAATATCTTGCAAATGAAGTTCCCCGAGAGAACACACATTTAGCCGATGAATATTTTTCCCAACGCGCATCGGCTATAGACCGGAGCGACGTGTATTTCGAAAACATCGGTCGCAATATGCATATAACGGAGATAAATCAAATTTGACGGGTTATAGTATTATACGATGCCGACGATTGATTGTTTCTCGAGATAGGCGAGCTTATTACGCATGCCATATGGCGAAGTGATGAGGAATATTGAAAAATTACAACTGTATAATGCACGATAGAGGCGCATATCCATGGCGGTTTAATATAGACGCCGACGTTTGGCGTCTAGCGCTGTCGATGGGCACATTTCGCTGGTTTAAAGTTTATTTATTGGTACATAAATTTTACAGCGAACGCCAAAACTACCACTACACTAATGGAAAAATTTAAAGGGTCCAACAAATTTTCCGAATTTTTAGTGATTTTTTCAGAATGCTGTATCTCAGTGAAAAATGGTCTTATCGAGGTCTAAAAAATAACATTTTGAAGCTTCAAGTTTCTAGTTTTGAGATATTTCGGCAAAAAAATTTTAGAGCTACATGTTTCGCGCAATTTTAGGAAGTAGTGTGAGAAGAAAATGTTGCGAATTTCTAAGTCCACGAGCTTGAAAAATTTTTTTTATAACTTAACAATGGTATGAACCGGATAGCGTGATATCTCACCAACCAACCACAGAAAATCTAAGGGCAGTTCTGAAAACTGGAATAAACCTCCTACAAGGTTCTGCTGAATTTTTTTTATGCTTGACATGAATTTGAAAAAACAGGAAAAAACGTGTAATTGATGGTTTTTTCAGAACATCAACGGCTGAAATTCAAAGTGACTAATGTTGCGTGTGCCTTTTACAGTTGAATATACCCCCAAAAACCATGCAAAGTTACATTATGATCTAACGAACCGTTTTCTTGTTGCAAACGGTCAAACTTTTGAAAAAAATAAAGGGTCGTGTTTTTTGAGCTAAACATGTCCTAATCATGGCTATACCGAAGTTTTCGAAAATACCATTGAAATTTACAAAAAAAAAATTTCAAAAGGTTTTTTTTTCGAAAATTGAATTTTTTAAAGGCTTCCAAAACTTGAAAAAAAATGGGATTTTTCACCACCGTCAGCATTATCATTACCAAAGCGTACCACATGGAGGTTGCACACGGATTTACGCTTCTTACAGACAGTCTGTGTGTGTGTGTATATGTGTGTTTGGGTCTGTTTGTCTGATATTTTTGACAATCAATTTTTAATTTAATTGAAATTAAAGTTGATGACCCAAATCGCGTTTCGACCCTGATTCATACTTCATACAAGGAGACAACACCTAAAAAAAAAACAGTAAATCCGATCGTGCAACCTCCACGTGGGTAATGCTAATGCCGACGGTAGTGAAAATCAAATTTTTTTCAAATTTTGGAAGCCTTTAAATTTTTTTTTTCAATTCTCGAAAAAAAAGTTTGCCCGTTTGCAACAAGAAAACGGTTCGTTAGATCATAATGTAACTTTGCATGGTTTTTGGGGGATATTCAACTGTAAAAGGCACACGCAACATTAGTCACTTCATGAAAATTTGAATTTCAGCCGTTGATGTTCTGAGAAACCATCAATTACACGTTTTTTTCCTGTTTTTTCAAATTCATGTCAAGGATAAAAACAATTTTTCTCCTCAAAAAATCGCAGCAGAACCTTGTAGGGGGTTTATTCCAGTTTTCAGAACTGCCCTTAGATTTTCTGTGCTGCCGTTGGTTGCGGAGATATCGTCGATCAAAGACAAAAGGGTCCTTTTTAATTTAAAGTTCGATATCTCAGCAAAAAATGGTCGTATCGTGATTTAAAAAAAAGCAAATTGAAGCTGAATAAACAAGCTATCCGGTTCATACCATGGTTAAGTTAGAAAAATTGTTTTCAAGCTCGTGGAAAAAAAAAGCAAAAACATTCGCAAAATTTTCTTCTCACACTACTTCCTAAAATTGCACGAAACACGTAGCTCTAAAAAATGTTTGCCGTATTATCGCAAAACTAGAAACTTGAAGCTTCAAAAAGCATTTTGAAGCTTTTTAGACCTCGATAAGACCATTTTTCACTGAGATATAGCATTCTGAAAAATCACTAAAAATAAATAGGTCAAATTTTAATTACAAAAATGCTTATTTTGACTGCCATATCACCTTTCGATCGTTAACTGTTTCCGAGATGACGCCATCCGCCATCCGGTTTTGGTAAATCTAGTACTATTATTTAAAACGACTGCGCGAAAATGTTACCACCCTTCCACATAAGAAGAATTCTAATGGCGTAAGATCAGGTGATCATGCTGGCAATTCTAGCGAACCTCGCCTCCCTATCCATCGATTTCGAAATGTTATGTCGAAGTATTGCCGGACATTGATCTGGTAATGTAGTGGTGCTCCATCCTGCTGGAACCATATCACATTAGCTGCAACCTGTGGGTTTGCTTAGGAAGGACGTAATTCTGTAATTCAGTGTGTAGTTCTCTCATCTGGTCAGGATTTTCTTTAGACCACTAGCGACAGTTTTAACGATTAACATGACCATGAAGTGTAAAAGTGGACTAGTTGGATTACATTGGTATCTAACCTTTCATCATATGTTCACACAAATTCTTCAAATGGAACCCTAATCCGTTCTTCTATCACAATAATATTTGTTTCAATATCACTTTGAATAGCCTTTCAAATGATGTATCACAAAGGCCTACTTCCAATATAAGAATTTGGGGATTGCAACTATCACTCAAAGGGGGGAGAGAGGTGGGTGAATTTAGTTGAAATTTTTACGTTGCAGGATGTCATTTCAGAATCTAAAATTGACGCTTTGGTATTGGTTTTGGTAAATCTAGTGTTATTTAAGAGGACTGCATGAAAATGTTACCACCCTTCCCCATAACAAGAAATCAAATAGGCGATTGTGCTGGCCATTTTAACGAACCTCGCCTCCCTATCCACCGATTTGGAAATGTTAAGTCGTGGTACTGCCGGACATGGATTTGATTTGTGGCGGTGCTCCACTCTGATGAAACTGTATCACATTAGTTGGAACCTGTATTTGTTCGCTTGAGAAGGACATAATTCTGTAATTCAGTGTGTAACTCTCTCATCCGGTGAGGGTTTTCTTTAGACCAGTAGCGGCCACGTTAATCGTCAAAACTTGAGGATTAACGTGGCCGTAAAGTGTAAAAGTGGACTAGTTGGATTACATTGGGATCTAACCTTGCATCATTTGTTCACAGAAATACCTGCACATACGGTCTATCACAATTCAATATCTCTTTGAATATAGAATGAAAAGGCTTTTTTAAGTGAGGTATCACAAAGGCCTTGAAAAATTGGAAAAATTTTCAATTAAAAATTTTAATCAAGTCCGTGGACCAAAAAATAAAAAATGCACTAAATGTTTTTCTCGCACTATTTCTTAGGATTGTGTAATAGCTGTAGCTCACAGGGGCGTAGTTACCGCCCTATCAGTAATATCAATGATAGGGGGCTCCCAAGGTACAGGAGTCCCGACGTGTGTAAGGAAAAAATCGTAAAATGTTATCCACAACTGAAACAGCTGAAAGAAGCTTTTCTAATCTCAAACTGATTAAAAAGTATCTTAGCATTTATACACGGTGGAGACTTTAACTGGAATATATTCGCTAGCGGGGCGCGGTGAATGATTTTTTCAAAAAATTCCCGAGACACGTCAACTTTTAAATGTATTTACCTACATTTTGCAAGTAATGTGAAAAATATAGCCCTTCAGGGGTGGCTGAAACCACCCTCGACATGATTTTTTTCAAATGCAACCCTATGGCTTGTGACCCCTCATTGTAAAGCTGGTGGAAAGAGGCATCCAACGCACTGATCAAATTTTAATTTTTAGTATGTTTGTAGGGTTGCATACAATTAAAACGTAATTTTATAGTTTAATTTTTTTTAACGCAACAATTTCGTACTCAAAATGTGTGTTGTTTAGTTTTGGAATGTAAACCTTACTTTTCATATGTCCCCACAAAAAATTCCAAGCAATTTTTTTGCCACAACTGATATTTGTTATTTTTTGCTAGTGTTTTTACACGGCCGCAAAGAGTAATTTAGTTTGTATGCTGTATTCAGAGTTTGAAAGTGTTATTTCAAATTGGTGAAAATGTCTTATTTAACTGAATCACTAAAAATCGAAATTTTGATGATGATTGGATATGGTGATAGGGCGCGAACTCAATGCGAAGTTGTTCGCTTGTTTCGAGAAACGCATCCTGACTTGCCAGCACTAAATCAAGGTACCATTAGTAAAATTGAGGCACAATATCGAGAGATGGGTCATGTCAGGAAAGTACCGAGTAAGAGGCAGGCTGTCGTTGATGACGACACGAAGTTGAATTTGTTGCTTGCTCTAGAAGAAAATCCAATCACTCCAGCCCGTCAACTGGCCCGTGATAGTAATCACAAAACAGTTTTAAAAATACTGAAATATGAGAAAAAACGCCCATATAAAATGCAAGCTGTTCAAGAGCTACTTGAAGATGATCCAGATCGACGAGTGGAGTTTTGCGATTTATTGATGACTTGTATTGATCAAAACCAGTTATCTTTAGAGTGGATAGTTTTTCTCTGACGAGGCTACTTTTACATTATAATAGGCACGTAAATCGCCAAACTTGTTACTGGGCTGAAGAGAACCCCCATTGGATGAGGGAACTTCATACTCAGCGCCTACAGAAAACTAATGTGTGGGCCGGAATATTACAAAATAGAATTGTAGGACCATTTTTCTTTGATGACACTCTTAATGGAGCAAGATATTTGCGTTTACTCCAGCACGAACTAATGCCAGTGCTATGTCATTTATTTCCAAACTCCTTAAACCCTAACTTGACCGACGAGAGGTTATGGTTTCAGTAAGATGGGGCCCCACCACACTATGTTGCCATTGTTCGTCAGTATCTGGACAGAATTTTTCCCGGTAGGTGGATTGGGAGGCGAGGTAATATTGAGTGGCCAGCAAGATCTCTAAATCTTACACCACTGGATTTCTTTTTTGTGGGGGTATCTTAAAAGTAGGGTTTACATTCAGAAACCCAACAACATAGCAGATCTGCAGGAAAGGATAAGAGAGGAAATCGGAAAAATAGCACCCCAAATGTTGCATAATGTAAGGGACGAAACCTACGACAGAATGGGATGCTGCCAACAAGTGAATGGTGCACATTTTGAACAATTGTTACGTTGAAAATAAATTTAATTTTTAAATTGTTTTAATTGTATGCAACCCTACAAACATAATAAAAATTAAAATTTGATCAGTGCGTTGGATTCCTCTTTCCACCAGCTTTACAATGAGGGGTCACAAGCCATAGGGTTGCATTTGAAAAAATCATGTCGAGGGTGGTTTCAGCCACCCCTGAAGGGCTATATTTTTCATAATACTTGCAAAATGTAGGTAAATATATTTAAAAGTTGACGTGTCTCGGGAATTTTTTGAAAAATCATTCACCACCCCGCTAGCGAATATATTCCAGTTAAAGTCTCCACCGTGTATGTGACAAGAACGATTATCGCACTTATCAATACTGTCCAAATAAACAGAAAATTTTGAAACCCTAAAATCGTATTCAGCTAAGGATGTTTTAATAAATAGGCTTGTAGAAAAAAAAGGCAAGAAAAGTGTCTAATCGCAAATAGTATTTGACTAACTTGGATCCTAAAATTCATAGGATCATTGTTTTTAAGTTGTATAATACTTATCTACGTATGCGAGTTCTTTTATTTATTTTGTAAAAAACCACAACCTTTCGCCGTAGTCGGATAACCCCCCCCCCCCCCCACCTCTTCCAAACAAATTTTGATACAGGGCCAATTTAGGACTAGCTACGCCACTGGTAGCTCACAAACATTTCTTGCCAAAAAATCTCAAAACTAAAAAGTTTGAAGCTTCAAAATAGTTTTTCCTTAATCTAGATACGACTATTTTTCATTGAGATACAGTCTTTCAAAAATCACCAACAAACTTATTAATTTTTTGGAGTAGGGTAAATATGCACAATAATTGAGATACTGACTTTATTCCATTTGGCTGTCTCACACTGTATATCCAGGTCCCTATTGGCTCGTTCTCATGTCAGATAATTATTTCCATACGTAATTCTCTCAAATATTACTATTCCTAGAACAATGCCCCGGTTTACAGCGGCGCGGCTTCATCAGCTGCAATTTTCCGCGATATGAGCCTGTTTCGAAACCAAATTGTGGACTTATTCACGAGGTGTACGTAATAAATCCCAGTGAGCCGTAAATCTAAGTCCGCGCTGGCTCGGTTGCGTTATTTATTTACCGCCGACGTTTGATGGACTATTTTCAGGCATCCGATTTTGGGATACAGATTTCGCGATGTATTTTATGAAGCGTGTGTTTTATTGCTGGATAAATTGGATTCACCTTGCGTGCAGGAGAACAATGAGGCTAACATTTTATGTCATTTAGAGCCAATTGTATTGCGTTTTCACTTACTGTCGTACCTTCTATCTGTTTCACATTTTGGTGGAGGTTTGACTAATACCATGAATTGTTTTCTTCTCAGTTTCAGTTCTTGAGAATTAAGGAGTTATACTCACTAATATGCTTATAAAGTACCATTTTATATTTTATTCTGGTCTAGTGCCTGATTAGAAAAGTGCGTTATTACGAGCATATTGTAGAAGCACTACATACATTCATAAAAATAAAAATGGATAATTATCACATTGACGAAAAAGTTCAAATAATTAAATGGTATTTTGGTGGTCGGTCTGTAAGGGACATTAAATTTGACATGCGCAGATGCTTCTAACATGAACATGGTGATTACGTCAGATTTCGGCGAATCTCAACAAAGGCAGACTCGGGTCATTATTATTACAAAACGATAGTTCACAGGAAATTAAAACGTACTAAGGGGCTAACTATTACAAAATGGAGCCGTATTTAGGTGTGGTAAGTTAGTGGTCCCGAAACATGGCACTTAAAAGAACTTACCCACGAAGCTCATAAAATTTCGATCTAAAATGCGAAGAAATTTGATTCACAAGTTATAAAGTTATAATAACAGTTAGATTTTTAATGACCAGTTATAAAAGTGAGGCATACAGGATCCGTGTTGTTGCCATGATAGCAGTATTACTATTGCTTTCTTCGTCTCTTGATAGACAATTGCTGTTTCCTTACAATTGATTAGAATTTACTTCATCAATTTTACCTTTAAACCGACAAAATATTCGAGTCTTACTTGCCAAATTTTCATACCTGCCAAACAGATATTTGGAACAGGTCTGCCTTTGAAGGAAGACTCGTTTTTCCAAGGTATACCTGTTCCAAATACCTGCTCCCATAATACCTGTTTCGAGACAAGGAAGACTCTAATATTTCGTCAGATTAAAGGTAAAATTAATTAACACAAAATCAGTTGTAACAAAACTGCAACTGTTTAACAAAAGACGAAAAAAGTTGCAAAAATATGCCCTGCAAAATATCATACGCTAGTTAAAAAGTAATGTTACTTTTTGTATTAAACAATTTATGAGTTTTAATGGGTAAGTCCTTTTAAGTTTCATTTTTCGTGACCACTGACATTACCACACCTAAATACCGTCTTGTAATAGTACGCTTCCTAGTACGTTTATTCGAATATTCAGTAATGTATTCTGATGTATTTTCTGTGTATCGCTTTGCAATAATAGTGACCTGAGCCCGACTCTGACCTGAGCTACGATTCGCCGAAATTTTGTACGCCGAAGCCAACGCATTCGACCGTTGGTTCTGCCTTGTTTCGCTGTCACATCAACATAATCAGTCGTCGCGTCGGTGTAAACGGGTCGACCGCCGCATTGAAAACAATTTTTGTCGCAAGTGACTAACTCGTGAGTGCGGGTACTGTATTTACATACAAATTACCTGGTTTTGTGTAGATTTCTGCAATAATGGTACAGTCGTTACCATTTTTGTGAATATACTTAAAATGTTGATTAAAAATTACGAAGATTTTAAAATAGACGGATCACATATTTTATGTATTCCTTTTATTTTTTTATAATGAAATTGCAGAGAATAAATGCAGAAAGACTACTGGTCGTGGTAACGTACGCTCAAGCAATCAAAGATAGTCGGTTTTTCTGAATGACACAAGCATTAATAGGAATAGTAATAGTTAATAATGTACATACATTATTAACACATTTTTAATCCTGTCTTGTTGATCTCTCACATGTCGTCTTCCGTCAATAACATGACGGATTACGAGTCCGGCTCTGCATTACAACACACGCTCCGAACCCTAATCATCTTCGACTTGGGCCTATTAGACGCAGAATTTCACAAGCTGTCACAAGAAAAAAAATCAATACTGTAGTACATAAATTATCAGAATTTAACCATCCTTCAAAAAGTGTGTGTATTATAACTTTCGTTGCTGACTGTATGCATTCAGAAACATACTCGAATTCTGCGGTTATTTACTAATTCATAATGTCACATCCAATCTAAATTCCAATGCAACAGTGACGACTTCCTGATGCCTACGCCGCCTTTTGCACTACCATGATTTGCTTATAAATATGATAATTATCATGCATGCATTATTAATCCCCGTTTCTTTTTTTGTTCCAGGTAAGTACCTTGCAGTCAGAGGCAGACGCATGCATAATACATTCGTGAGTATGTCTTATCTTTTAAACTGGATTTTAAATTACACACCTTGCGGGTTGTTGATAGCGTGTGTGCCCTGAACGATGAGATCGTCTTTTTTATACGATGTGAGGGTCATGGTGAGATATTCGCGAAGAACAGTTATTGTTATGAACAGACGAGCTATTGTCAGATTTTCTTAGCAGTTATTTTATTGGGAATATCACAAATAATTTCACAAAATTAAAATGTATTCTTGCCATTTTCACCGTTGCGAAAAATAACAGTCAGCGCTGCCACCAACTGAAATCATAAGAAGTCTAAATATGACGGCAACAGTTTTTTTTTTTAGAAAACATAGGGCCTGAAAAGGCTACGTCATATCATTTCTACTCACACATTTACATAACTTGGACTCAAATTCGTTTCTCCGGTCATGAAATAAGTTGATGTGAGTGATGTCGTTCGAAAACCCTTTACGAGCTGTGTTGATTTACCAATTTTCAGGTTGAGGAGACAAAGGGTTAAAAAGTTGTGGAACTTTCGAAACCCCATGTTGGGTATCTGGAAAAATTATTTTTCAACGCAAAACGATCGCGCAATCATAGTAGACAACAAGATATAATTCAGTTTATGACACATGTGTCGAAGAAATTCGGTCATTTGCTGGCATTCATTGCGATTTTCTCCGTTCTTTCATTTATTTTTGAAAATGTCCAAATTTAACTGAAATTCACTGTCCACGTCTAGATACAATATTGGCTTTGCGCAACGATATGACCTAATTTGATCGAGTCGTCAAGTGTAGTCGTCATCGGGTACAAATGTCCTTCGACACAGTTTGTCCGGAGTTGCCGGTGTATTCGCTGCTCCAAGTCAAAGTCGTGCCCATTGTATAATAATAATAATAATAATAATAATAATAATAATAATAATAATAATAATAATACTCACCCTATAATTACTCCGAAGAGTAACCCCAGAGGTCCTCTCAGGGATCTGTGCGGGAAAGGGGTAGCTATTATTATTATTTGCCACGGCGCACTGGGAGCGACTTAAGATTATTTCGGTAACGCATTTGCTTTACAGTTCTGAGGAAACCCAGAACTCATAACATTACCAAATCTAGGGCATGTGCGGTTGGATTGGCATCTATGCATCCACACCTATATTAGTGTGTACTAGTGGTTGCATATCAAGTCCTGACAGAGAAAGCGAGACAATTAAAAATCCTCTACCTCGGCCAAGACTCGAACAACGCGCACAGAGGTATCGCGACTGGAAAGACGGTGCTTTAACCCACTCGGCTACCCGTGCCCCTTATATGCCCTTATGTACCATTGTATGCCTTGACCATAGACGCCTTTTTTGAGTATTGTCTTTATGACGGACGGATTCACTTGTAACATCTGAAGATCGTCAAAGTCAGATTTGTCAATGTCGGCGGAACAAGGCTTTCGTTCAATATTATCACCTATTCGGGTCAGTATTTCCTTTCGTTTTCGACTAGTCTCGTCGTCCTAATAGACCTGGTTGGACACTCCTAATGGATACTCCCGTATCCATCATTTAAGAGCACGTGTTGTCTAGCAGTGTGATTCACACCAACAATACCAACATGTGGCGTTTACAGTTATACAGCATTTGACGACCTTGACATATTCTTTTGACAGGACTCTTTTAAGATTTGTCATTCCGCCTTTATTTTATCTAACCTCAAACTGTCTAAAAAAATGTTGCAACGACGACGTACGAGAAAAGGGTATCTTTCTACGTCATAGGTCCGCTCACACGGGCAAAATAAGCCGACTGTTTAGTTTATAAACCGTGATTCTAAGTTATCATAAGTTGTGTTAGATTATGTTACGCCCGGTTGTGTTCGGTGTTTCTCACAAAACACGACTCTCTTCATAGACATTATATTTGAATTTCAAAGTGATGTAACTTTTCAACCGTTGATCTGCTCGACCTGAAAGTGGCACCAATCGATTCAGCTCGAAATCCTGTTGCGAATGACACTTCTCCCGCCCTTCTGGGTCGTGACCGGAGAAACGAATTTACACCCATAACTTGCCTTGGTGCTGATTGTGAGAGTTATGTCCAGTGAGAATTTTGTTGGGACCATTACCTATAATTTAGGTGATATACTGAACCATTTTGGCAAAAAGTGGTTTCGTCAGAAAAAAATGTTATAAAACAACTTTGGATTTTGATCGCAACGTAACATTAGCTCTTCACAGAACTGTACTCGTCGATCTGGATCATCATCGTTCAACTCTTGCACTAGTTTCACTTTGAACGAGTGACATTTTTTCCTTTTTTAGCAATCAACAACAGAAGACTTGTTCACGTTGTTATTTATAGCTGTCTTGTAGAAAGATGTGGATTTTCCTCATTTTTAAGTAGCAGACTTGATGTCTTTGTGTATTGCACGGCAACCTTGTCGTGGCGCATCTTTTACAGATCTGTAAGGATAGACAATTTACTCACTGTAGATCTTGTATAACAGGGAGTCTATTCTATTATAACATGTCAAGAGTTTCTTCGTGAAATAATTTATCTTACTAGGTTACTAGGTTAATCTTCATCACAGTATTGTTACATTTTTTGTTTTCCTTACAAACGTAACAAAAAGCTAAGACGCTGTTTTAGGATCCAATAGAAAGAATGCTTATATTATTAGAAGGTTTTATTATATTTACTTTATATTTATTCTTTTTTGAATTGCATAGAAACACTGAGGTTTCAAAGTAAATGTGTCATTTTCTCAATATAATTATTGTGCCAATGTTTCTGTCACCATTTAGGCAACACAAAGAACTCTGCAAAAACACGGGTTTTCTTATTCTTCTATCATCTAATTTCTGCTCCTACTATCGAAAATAGGTAGAAAACTGAACCACTAATTTTATTGCTTGTTTTTATTTGTCTGTTTCATAAGTTTGATATTTGGCATGATATTGGAGTTGTTACGCTATTTAACTGAGATATTGATAAATCCAAGTCCTTCACAACTACATTCCAACCGTACCCGTTGACAAATAAACCTGCCAAGAGTGCATTAAGAGCGGGACTGTGTCGCATTGTACCTATTTACATTCTGAAGTGTAATTATCGGTTACAGAGATTATTGCAATAACGGGCACTAATAGCTTACCGGACGCTGAAATCATTGCGGACAGTATACTAGTTGTTATTAGTAATGCGAATTGATAAGACCTGAGAGAAATACGTGTTCGGATTATTCGGGAGTCAATAATTGTTCCACTAGTTGGAGATAATCGGACGCAACAAGCGATGTGGTCTGTGTACACATCAGAGGCGTTACTGACGTTGACAATATTAATAATGCCTGTATAACTTCTTCATGGTTGAATATTTTGAAAGTTTTTAAAATCTGAAAATCTACGTTTAATTTGATGACTTGGTCTACATATTATGGAAACATCAGTTTCAATCATCCCCTGATGATGCCAACGTAGTTGGCGAATAGTGTACTGAGTACAATGTGGTTTGCGGTGTGTGAAAAATGGCTTTGCTTAAAATCAGATAATACTATGAGTTGCGTAGTACAAATAAAAATCGCGAGAAAAAAATGTATTCGAAGTATGCCATGGAATATATCCTGCATATCTTGAATTATCACTCTTAATTCTGGAATGGGTACTGGAACCTTCGGCGTATAAACAAAAAAAAATGACGTTTTCTCAGTTGCTCGTTACCATATGAACCTAAATTCACCCGCGGACTAGATAAAGTTTTTATAAATATTAATATCAATTTGGTTTATAATTTTAAAATAAACTACAGACGCTTTTGGGCAACCCCAAAGACAAAATCGACAATAACGAAAAGTCAGCAATATACGAAATAAGTTAAGACGAATAATATAAATAAGTAAGATAAATACGTAAAGACTGTGATCAAAAGTATATTGGGCAAACAAAAATATCTATTTTGACTAGATTTAAAAGATCACGTGGCTCATTTGAAATATGGCAGAACGAAAAATCTTGTGTTGCCCAACATGCTTTTGACAACAACCATAGAATAGTAGACAGTTGGATGCTTTTGAAAGTTTAGAAATCATTAAGTGTAACAGTAGTATGGATAAGGACAATGGTCCTATACCCACCAGTTCACTATTTGCTCTGATAAACAAAGACAGATGTTACGGTTCAGTGAACCGTGATAACAAATTAAGTATAAATAGTGCAAGTGTGTAGGTTAGATTTTAGTTTTAATCTTCTCATGAAGATGTCAACTTAGTTGGTGAATCGCGCGTCGAGAAAAGTATAGTAGTTCGGTGTTTCATGGAAAACGTCCAAATTTTTTTTATGCTCTGAATTTTTTATTATCAAGAAAGTTAAATGTGGTAATCATGGCAGAACAAAAGCTTCTATGATCGAAAGTTACTTTAGATATGGTAGAAGGGTTGAATGCCAGTGGGTTTATTCAACACGGGACGCCTTTCACAATTTTCAAACAGAATTCTCACACACAATCATGTGTTTCGACCAGTTTCGCCAAGTTTTGACTAGATATGTGGTTTTATTTAGAGAATCAGGAAGTGCGATTAGAATAGGCAGGATATCCTTCGTGGACCCAATAATTAGATAGCTGCTATGCTATATTTTTTTGTACATCTGATTTTGAAGGCAATACTTCGAATATTTTTACTAACCAGAGGCGCAACATTGAGGTCTTAATTTTAACCTAACCATAATCTCAATCTATCTAAAATAAAAAATATTAAAATACTCTCTATCAAATAAATAGTTCAACACTTGTTAATGTTGGAAGCAATTTTTAATATCAAAAATAACAGAGACCTGCAAAAAAATGCTTTTTTTAACCCTAATAAGTGATTCCGAAGGTTTTTGACATGCTGAACACAATACCCTCGTCCGATTTACTCTCACGTCGCAATTTTCGGAAAACCTAACCTAAAACTACAAGACTTTTTTGGCCTATATTGAGGCCTTCATAGCTCGGCAACGAAACGAGATTGGGTAAAATGGACTCGACTGTCGTATTCAATAAATCAAAACCTACAAAAATCAATAGTAAAAATGGTGGTAAACATGCTAATGTTTTGGCTGGTTCCTGGTTCGTGAAACACCACAATATTTAAAAACCATCCTGCGTGTGTTTCCAGTCAGGGGACACTCTTTTCTCCCAGCAGATCGTGTGTTTGGAAGAATAGAAAAAATAACGAGAACAAAGGAAGCGATTCTAAAGAAGGAAGATTATCGGTCTATTTTTAAAGAGGTCGGTGAAGTGACAATTTTAGATTGGAAACAGAGACTGGAAATTATACGATTTGAAGATGATAAGTCAGTCTCTAGGAAAACTAAAAGGCATAAGAGACGCAAAAAGAATTTATATAACTAAATCATCAGATGACACCACAGCGTTTATGCGTATGGAGTGTTATTACAGAAGTGAGCTTAACGAACCCCAGTCCATTTTAAAGAATGGAAAGACTCCAAAAAATGAAGCTGCTAGAAACCCCTCTTGGCATACCCATAAAAGCAAGGAGGCTAAAAGATATTGACAACCTGCTTGACAAAAGTTATTCTAAAATGGATGCAGATGGTATTAAGAGAAACTGGAAAGAATTAAAAGAGCTAGAGGGATCTCATAGACAGTACTAGACAGGAGACTGAAGAAGAAATGGAAATGGAAGTATTAGCCCCAGAGGAGGGATGCGACTATAAAGAACCAGATAATCGTCTAGGAAAACTGGATAATCTATAAAGAACCAGATAAGACATTTTTAAATATAATAATTTAGTACAAGTATATTTAGTACGCGTTGGATATTATTTTTGTTCGTCCATGGGTTCATGTATAAAACAGGTATTGAATACCTTTTAAGTGTATTTTAATACTTTGTTGCTCTAAGGATTTTTTACTACTATAGCAGCAACAAATAAAATAATGTGAAATTTTGTGAAAGAAAACAGCGTTAATTTTTTTACCATATATTTAACAACAAAATTTAACACTGAACAAAACGCAGTTTATATATTACGCTAGACCAAATCGCAGTTTTTTAAGGGTATCAGAACAAAATGCAGTTTTTATTAAATTAACGTCCTGCCACATTGTAATTTTCAGTAATGGATATCAATGTATGGTTTGTCTTAAAGTCACATTTTTTTATATGTTTTTTGGCGCAAAAAAAAATCGATGATACCAATCATTAAGCTACAACAGAAAACTGTTAATAAATCTAAAAATAGTATTTGTTAAAAACTGCGTTTTGGAATGTTGTTCATATTTTTACTCCTGTCTTTTTGGTCTCTCATATGTTCTTCCGTCAATGACATGATAGATTACGAGTCCGACCCTGCGTTGTGGCACACTTGCCGGACCCTAATCATCATACACCTACGACAAAAATTGTCCAACGAGGTTTATGTGCGCAGGTACATTGATGAATTGAATCGGTAATCCACATGTCACGTCTGAGGAAGGTATAATGACGTAATACGCACTAATCAATTGATCCTCCAATCGCTTACCTACGGCCTTTATAATCTATTAATACGCACCTTGACCATTAGCGCAATTTATGGAAATGCCTGATTGCGTGCTCCAGACCGCGCCAGAACTGCTAACAGCCCCCCTCATCGGGTTGATGATCGAATTATAACCTCCTTAGTATTATAATCAGTTGTCATTATTGGTAAAGTAATAACGGATTTGTATTGTATCTAAATCCTGTATATTCCCAGCAAACCTATAAATTTAAAAGATGAGGGTACCAGGATTACCTTTTTGCACTTAAAGGTTTAGTGGAGATGATTTTAAGACATCATTCGGTATAGAAAAAGGTGTTTTGTGACCGAGAAGACACGGATGATTTGTTCAATTTATATGAGCTGTTTCTTCTTAGATGGCTTAAAATCGGAGAATATTTTTAAGACTCTTCATCACATACCAGATATCACATACTATCAGTAGAATTTTACAATTATTTATTTTACAGTGTTACAGTTGCTTTCAGAAAAATAGCAGTACCTACTAACTTTCCTATAAATATTCAATAGTGCTTAAATATTACCTCGCTGGTGTGATTAATTTGTAGTAAAGGTATTTTTAAGGAAGGAATGAGAGAAATAATAGATCAAAAACTGAAACCGTATTTTATTTAAAAAAATACATATGCATGTTAACTTAACTAGTGTTTCATAAAAATAGCAGTATTAGTAAGCTAACAAATAAAATACTAAATGTAAGATAAATAAAAATCCAATTGAAAAGTATTATTTAGTAAAAAAAAGTAATATTTAGTGTTATAACCTCTGTTTTGTGCGCGACATCTCCGTGGCATAGAATCCACAAGGTCTCTACAACGCTCCGGGGATACGGTATTCCATGCTTCTTGCACAGTTTTCCATAATTCGTTGACATTATTTGGTTTAGCCCGTGCCACTGCATCTTTAATGTCTTATGGGATTAAGGTCTGGAGACTGTGCCGGCCATTCCAGAACCTCAATCCCTTTTTCTGCAAGCCACCGTTTAGTCTTCTTGCTTGGATGTTTTGGATCATTATCATGCATGAAGATCCATTTTAGAGGCATCTCTTCATCTGAATAAGGCAGCATGATGTTTTCTAAAATATGAATATACAGATCCGCATTCATGATCTCTTTAATCCAGAAAATTGGTACTACTCCGTAATATGAGCAACATCCCCATATCATAATATTTGCACCACCGTGCTTTACTGTCTTCAGGGTGTATCGGGGATAAAAAGCTGTGTTGGTAGGCCTTCTAACGTACAATCGCCGTGCACCGCTTTCAAATAATACAATTTTGCTTTCATCCGTCCATAGAATATTTCTCCATTTAGAGGCGGGCCAATCTAGATGATGTTTAGCAAATTGGAGTCTCTTCTGTACATGACGTTTTTGTAGCAATGGTACCTTGCGGGGGCTGCGTGCTGGTAGATTAGACTCTTTTAATCTTCTGTGAATGGTTATTTTACTAACTGCTAAATTAAGATCTTGTTTAATTCTAGTTGTTGTTGTAAATGGGTCACTTTTGCCATACGAACAATAAGTTTATCCTCTCGTGTTGTTGTTTTACGTTTTGATCCTCTTGTTTCGGGTTTTTCTTGTCATTTTAGGGCATTCGCTATCATTTTAGCAGAACATCAAATTGCATTTTGAATAAATTTATACGAATGTCCTTGGTCTCGCAGTTTTATTATTATTTGACGTTGTTCTTTGGTACAGTGTTTACCACGGCCCATTTTTGACAGTCACAATAATAAAGAAACCCACTATTACGCAACCTTTGCTTATTTTTTACATACACTAATATTTGGCTCGATTGTTTGATACACATCAGAGCAACTGCTATTAATTTGAAACATGTGAGGCATTGCACATGGGATTAATTCTGGGATTCTCTGAACTTTAATCATGTGATGACATCTGCCTGGACAGTTTCACAATGCTATAACATTGCTGCTATTGCTACAGAGATGGCAGCATCATAATACATTATGTTTGAAAAATTCAAATCGCCTCAAGCTTCGTCATAATCGCTATTTCCATCTCTCTCGTTCATAGCCAGATTTGATGACTTTTTTTTTTGGTGATTGGTTCATTGATAGGTACAGAGGTCATCAGCGAATTGGAGCGATTATTTTTTAATTCGGTTACGTCTCTTTTAACTGCTGTAATTCGACAACTCATGAAGACCTTAAATAGATTGACAACCACAAAGTTTTGTGTCCATGAATTCTACATCGCTAAACTGAATACAAGTATTGTAATGTCACTATTTGCCATTCATTTCTTCTCTGCCAATAACGTAAGGATTTTCTAGAGTAGATAGTGACTGTATATGAAAGTTATTATAAACACCAATTGATTTTTCAAAAATACTAAGGGAGGCTTAGTGACTGGAGATGAAAACATTAAGAGATGTCGTTGTATAGCCGATTTCTATTGTGGATATTCGCATTTAGAACAATTATGATAAAGTATTAGAGCCTCCTCTGTTTTATTGTCAGTATTGTGAGAGCACTTATACATCGTTCTTCTGAAAACTTTCTGAACGTTATTTAACACCCCGAGTCGATGGTAATCCAGTTGCTTTGATTAAATCGTTGAGAACTCCTTAAGAAAACTAACACGACTGAACTAGATGCTCCTATTGTTTGCCGAGCTTATAAATATTTAAGAGCATTCGGAGTCTCGTAATTGGTACCAAAAATCGCCGGGAATTTAAAGTAGGCAGGCCATTGTACGCTGTACCTACGTGATTTATAAATTTGTCAGTCGTTAGGTATTTGTTTCGAGATTTATTTGGACAATACCGAAACCGAATTTGTTATCATGGATTATATGATCATTATATAACCATCATATTTTATATTATGCTATACAGATGATTTTCAGTATAAACTCATTAATTATTTCATTCTCTTTTTCGTTTTAATACATATAAAGGGTCAATTTTAACTCATTTCCATAGGCATTGGCTATATTAAATTGAATAAAATGTACTTCTGCAGAATATTGATATTACGACATAATATTTTTCAATACTTTATCATCACGTACCATTTACAGTTTTGGACTGACATCTTCTGCGCATTACTGAACATCTGCAGCAAAACATCTTCAAAATACTCCACATAAAATATGACGTTCAGCCACGTATCCCATCTTATTGAAATCGGTTGCGGTGGCTCGGGAATTTCCGTTTTAGAGATTTCGGAAGCATAAAATCTTTATTTTCTGCTATAAGGTAGTATACTACTTATAAATAATACTTTCTTACATAATCATATTTCTTATAGATAATACTTTCTTATAGAGTTACCTCTATTTTCCGCTAATCAATGCCCAAGCCGGCCCCGAAACAATTATGATAAATAAATAATAGTAAATAACATTTACTAGGAAGTCTTCAGGAATGGCCCGGATTTAATTTGAAATTTTCTGTTTCAAGTCTTCAATGTTATCTGGTTGATTGACATAAACTTTACATTTAAAATACCGCCACAGAAAAAATCTAAGGGATTTAGATCTGGGGAGCCCGCTGGCCATTCAATTGTACCTCATCTGCCTATCCAGCGTCCTAAAAAATGTGCATTTAAATACTCCCTTATATTTGCCGCAAAATGTGGTGGTACCATCCTATCCTGTTGGAACCATAGTCGTTGATTAATATTATTTCCACTCAGAAACAACAGGACGGAATAATGTAATTTCTTAGCAGATCTAAATATTTTTCAGAATTTAAATTTCCATAGTACCGAGAATGAATAAACAAATGGTGAATTTATTAAAAAAAAATTATCTCAGCTTCTGCAACTTTTTTTTTAAATTTGTGTAAAAATACCAGCTACCAAGATATCAAAATCGCATGTAAATTTGACGGTTTTAAAATCGAAAAATTAATATGCCCATTGCAGTATCATAAACTATATGTCTTTACGAAAAAAATGAGACCTGGATGAACCTTTTTTGTCGACGGCAATAGGGTCAAATAGCATGAAACATTTAAGGTGTTTTTTTATAATCAATTGGAATTTCTCGTTAACGAATTAATATTTTTTGATGAACATTTTTTTGGTGTCTTGAGGATCATAAAAGACACATTTCCCAAAAGTTTCAAGCATGCAGAAGCTTTTTTCGCAAAATGAAAAATAAATCAAAATTTTGGAAATTTCAGCGGTATTTTTTAATTATTTATATAAATAATTGACCAAATCGAACTCGACAAGTCGCAAATTTACCGGATTTTCATTACCTACACATTAGAAATTCGATACCTCTAATGGTAATAGTCCCAGAGCAAATTAATTATATGTCCGTTTTTAACGGTTTTTGCTTATTACAACGTCAATTTGACATCGTTTCTGACCTCCAAATTGGGATCAATTTCAAGACGATGTTCCTGAACTCCAAATGAACACACTAAACCATGTTAAAATCTGTCGTTAATTAGATCCAAATATAGACTTTTTTTTCTAATTCCACTGGCCTACTATTATGTCGACTAACAACACCATTTAAATTGAACGCAGCTTCATCTGAAAAAAGGATAGTTCTTGCAAAGTTATTTTTGTTATTGCATCTTTCCATTATGCCTTCACAAAATTCAGCTCTTCTATCGAAGTCATCCTTGTTTAACTTGTGAACACGTTGTAGTTTGTATGGACGTAACTTTTCTAGCTTAAATACTTTTTTAACTTACTGGTGAGAAATATCAAAAGGCGTTGCCAAGATCCTGGAAGATTTGATTGCATTTTCGCGCACTGAGAGCAAGATGTCCAACGCTATATCTCCTCCAGTTGCAGTTCAAGGTCTACTTGATTTAGCCGAATCCTTAAAGCTACCAGTTACTTGAAATTTCTGTATTAGCTATATCTCTAAATTTCTATGTCAGCTTATCTTGTTGACTGGTTTGTTTTAGATCAGTTGGGGTACAATTCAGAAGACAGTCCACAAACTTTGTCTTGGGATCTCTGCATGTCTGCATATCCCCTAATTTTTAAAATTTCAATTCTTTGCTTCCCACGCAAGTTATCCATTATTTATTTATAAATCACATAAACGCAAAAGATTTAAGAAGTTATTGAACACAAATACAGAAAATAAAAATATGACTTCTGTTATGACTTGAACGTCACTAGAACATGTTAACTTCACAGGCATTTTAATTATTTTTTTATTAGTTTCAAAGATTTAAGTAACTTTAAACGTGATTTTTGCAACAATTTCTTTTTTGTAACCATATCAGTGTTTGTACAGTAAACACGTTTTGTACGTTGACAAAAACACGGCAAATAAACTGATGAAAATCTTTTATTCGAGACATTTTTTTCATACCTATACAGGGCTATTAAAAAGTTGCAGGCATTATGCGGGACTTTTTTGCCACACTGTATATGTTTTCATCTAGAACCTTTTCTTTTAATTAGAAAATTCGTGAACTAAAGTAAAATCAAATTCGTCATAAAAACTAAAGGTTACCATTAAAAACAATGTCGATGTCGCCACTTCCTGAAAATGTTTACTACCTGAAAGATTGTGATATATGGCCTTTTAAAAAACATTCGTTTCATACTTTTGACGTGCACCGTATAACAATTTTTTATGCGTTTAAATAGCTGACCAATTAGGTAGAATTCTTTACCTCGGAACTGTTTTTATCCTGCTTCAAAGTTACACACATATAATACTAGTAGGCCTTTGTGTGTTGAATATAAATCTTAGGTACTGGGCGCTGCGTCAAAACTTTCCAGAACGACTTAAAACTTATTTCGAGCAAGCTTCGGGAGTTTAAGGCCGCTGTAAATCATGGCAACGTTGGAGAATTTAATCAACCGCCTGAAAAATATACGACCTCACTAGACACACTGTGTTATTGGGGCAAATCATTCCTATCCGATAGTTTAAAATAATAAAAAAAAAAAAACATTGGATGTGATATTATAACAACATACGTGTTAATTACACTGTTCTGCATTTGGATTTTTTTTGTCGCTCTCTGATATTTTTTTGGATTTTTTTGTGTTTACTGTAATGTGCTGAATTCAAATATGAGCTCGGTTTTTATCTATAATCCATAAGTTTTTAGAGAAGAAACGAAGAATATAAAATACTAGCGACCCGCCCCGGCTTCGCAGGGAGAAACCTCTAAAATTATCAGTGTTTCTCTACTATATTATGCATGTATTATACATACAAACCTTCCTCATGAATCACTCTATCTAAGTATTTAAAAAAACCGGATCAAAATCCGTTGCGTAGTTTTAAAGATCTAAGCATACATAGGGACAGACAGACAGCGGGAAGCGACTTTGTTTTATACTATGTTATATGATGATGAGAAACTCAAACCATAATTAATCTAGTGAATTTTCGAAGAGTAAAAAAAAAACAAGAGCACTTTTTTTTGCAAAATATACTTCACTCGCGACCCGCCCCGCTTCGCCCGGTTTACGACATCACATTAGAAACCTCTAAAATTATCAGTGTTTCTCTACTATATTATGCATGTATTACACATACAAACCTTCCTCTTGAATCACTCTATCTATAACCCTTTCAAGACGATTTTTTATTTGTACAAGATAAAAAACCTTTTTTTAGACTATTTTATGATATTATAGGTCAAAGGTATCTTTTATATTAGAAAATGACAAAAAAGTACCAAGGGGTTGGTGGGGGAGCTGGTACAAATAAGTACCGGCAGTCTTCTGTTGTGGTATTTATGTGTACCATCAGTTCCATATAAAAATATACATAAAATATGAATTCTCTTTATCACCTATAATTACAAAATAGTTTAGGTATGATAAGTTGCAAAACATGTTCCGCTATCCTTTCTAGTGCTTCTTCTGCCAAAAACCGCTTTTTATCCATGCCTGCAAATAATATCAATAATCAATTATTATTACTCTCCCGCCTAATGGCACACATGTGTACCACTCTCTAGGACTGCTGGTTCACATATGTACCATATAATCAATTTTACGAATAATTTTCGAATTACAAAGAAACATAAATTATAAAATATGAATTGCAAATATTTATTGCACTTACCCTATAGAGGTATAAACAAACTACGTCTTAAAACAATCAAAATAATTTTACTACTAATTATAGTGAAACTATTTGCAAAATACGGTACTGCTACGTGTTCGAGTAAACTGAGCAAATACGATGGAACCGAATCGCGGTAGGAATTGGCGCAACTGCAGAACTTTGGTTACGTTTTCCTAGGACACTATAGGACTACGAGGTATCGATGCGAACCAAATTAAACCTTATTAAAAGCATTTAGTCTGGTAAAACATTTACTGGTACATACGGTGTACCAGGAGTCTCGAAAGGGTTAAAAAAAACCGCATCAAAATCCATTACGTAGTTTTAAAGATCTAAGCATACATAGGGACAGACAGACAGCGGGAAGCGACTTTGTTTTATACTATGTTATGATTAAAAATTAAGTAACATTGCAATAAGATGAAAAATCGTATTCAGTTGAGTTTTTAACATTCTTGAGTCATGTTTTTAACATTCTGACTGAGTATACGGCTTATGTGCAACACATTTTCTTCAAAGCATAAATCTTAACGGGTATACTTTTATACAATTTACATCAGGATGTCCCGGTTTAACATCTCATTACCGGTAGTTTGGTTATTTTTGAGCTAAAGAAAATTAATGGTAAAGTTATGCAGAATTTTATACGTAACATGAATTTGGTCTAGGCTCTGTTTCACAGGGTGGTTTAAAAAACGTGCCCAAACAAGGTTATAAGGTTTGTTGCCGTAGTATGTTATAAAATGATTTTAACTTTCAGAATATGCGCAGTATAAAATAATCGTTCCAGCGAATCTTTCAAAGTAAAGTTCTAAACATTCAGTGTTCCAGTAGTGTTATTAGTAGAGTTTGGAAATGAGTGCTACAACGCAGTGGTCGGCACTATAAAACTCTATGATTATGAAAGTATAAACCGTATTTTTTAAGCGCCTTGTAAATTGTATACGCTTGTATTTCTTGTCCCTGCATACGTACGCCACTAACCGATCCTGTCAAGGCGCCAGGACCCGTGTATGCGCTGTAGTACGCCATCCCGTTGCGGGAGGGCAGGATATTCTAACGCAGTTTAACACGCGAGACGGCAAACATTCCAAACCCTAGTTGTTAGGCTGCTTGAAACATGTTTGTAAGAAGAAATAATTGTTCGATATAACAGTAGGAACGTTTTATTTTAAGCATGCGCCATTAAAACTTACTTATTTGTAACAGAATTTCTGTCCACTTCCAGGCTCTATCCACAAAAATATAACAATCAAAAATTTGTTGATAATAACAACCGCATTTAGGTCATTTTAGGTGTTTTGTGTTTCGCGACGTCTGAACATTGTTCATAAACAGATTTTGCCCCTTCAGGTTAGGCAAACCATCTTTACTAAGCGTGACGTGACGCAAAACCATGACGCAGATCGCAATATTGACCCATGACGTTATGCGTCACATACATGATGCTCGATAGAGTTTTTCCTTACCCCAGATTTTACCCCTTCAGGTTAGGCAAACCATCTTTACCAAGCGTGACGTGACGCAAAACCATGACGCAGATCGTAATATTTTCCAGGGGCAATTCCATAATAAAGACATAGAATGTCAAAAATTTAAAATATCCTAACTATGGATAATATTCAATTATTTTTCACTCCTGATGAAAGTGATGAAAGCGATTCAAAAGTAGAAATCTTTTCTGAAGACGATGATGCTTTTAGGGTAATATGTACTCTCATAGATATTGAAGGATAAGAAAGGAAAGCAATTTGTCAGTCACAGAATTAGAATCCAGAAGTTGGTCGTCACTGTTATTGTTGTTGCAGCTAATTGCTTAAAAGAATAAACCTATAGTTTTGTATAGTCATCTTTATAAATGATGGGGTTATAATTTTTATAATTACTTAATGAATAATTTGTTGAAATACGACAAAAGAAAAATTACAACTCTAACATTGTTAGATATAAATGTGCAAAACTTTATAATTTTTTTTTTTGAAATATATTTTTAACAACACCCTGTATAATAATGCCGAGGCCAAATTCAAATTCTTGGAAAATTCTGCATAACTTTGGCATTCGAATTTTCTTTATATTTATAGTTAGTATAAACTCTCCAAAATATGGGCAGTGAGACGTCAGATTGGGACACCCTGTACATATATTTTCATGCATCAATCAATAATAAGGAAGCCCCACAAGTATGTTTTCCAGCCTGATGAATGAATTATATAAAGTTAAAATAAGAACACATACAATATTTTCTTTTAATCCCTCGTTTTTTTTTTAATTTTTAGTTTTTCCTACATTTTCTGTATCTAATTACGATTCAATACCGAGGAAATGAATAGGTACCTGATTACTTAAATATTTAAGGCATTCACTATTCGGCCGGAAAAATTAAATCACAGTGCCAGGGCTTTCGAGTCGTATTTAACCGAATTGTTTGTTAAACTCCCTCACGCGGAGCTTTCATATTTCAAGGGAAGAAATTTTATTAGAGGTAAATTTACGATCTACCGACGGCAGAAGCCGACGCAATTCGCCGTGCCGTCGGCTATACATCCAGGGCCGAATTTTAGTAGTGACGAAGTTCGTTGAGAGATCCATAGAGAAAAACTCACTGAAGATTTTTTATACCGCGCCAGTTTTTTCGTATTTAGTCTACAGAATTGTTGATCCATGGAAAATGCCGAAATGAAATATGCTAGACTGTTTGCATCTACGAGACATGTAAATTAAGTAAAGAGACTGACTTTTTTATTATTTTTTTATTCGAATCGAATTGCAATTCAGTATTGTCTCCTTCAAATTAACTTTCTTGGGAAACGACACAGCGCTGGAGACGGTTCTTCTGTTCCTCATAGCAGTGCTGGAACTCATATACTGGAATAGCCTTCAGCTGGTCGGTTACAGCCGTTTGAATGTTTCCTGTGGCCCCAAAAAGACGTCCCTTGAGGTGATTTTTCAATCTCGGGAAGAGAAAGAAGTCACAAGGACCCAAATCAGGCGAATATGGTGGTTGAGGAGCCACAGGAATATTTTTACTGGCTAAAATCTCGTTTACTGAAATGGTTGTGTGACAAGGCGCATTGTCGTGATGCAACATCCAGGTGTTCTTGATGTTTGGTCTCACACGCATGAGCCTTTTTCGAAGTTTTTTAAGAACCTCTCTGTAAAAGTGTTTATTTACTGTTTGGCTTGGAGGCACAAACTCTTTGTGGATAATTCCCTGGCTATCAAAAATCAACATGAACTTTGGTGCTTGGTTTCTGGGTCGTACTCAAACACCCAAGTCTCATCACCAGTAATGACACGTTCCATAAAATGGAGATTTAAATTCAATTCAATTCAATTTCAGTCGATTCCAAAAAGTCAAGACACCTTTCTCTCTTGATGTCCATTTGTTCCGGTGAATGATTTTTTTGGAACCATTTTTGCGCAGATTTTTCTCATCCTCAATTCGTTAGTCAAAATCTGATGAACAATGGTGTGACTCAAATTTAACTCTTCACCGATCATTCATGTCGTCAACCGACAATCTGAACGCACGAGATACCGTATTCTATCGACATTTTCATCGGTTCTTGAAGATAAAAGACTTCCGCTGCGTGGTTCATCTTCAATCGACTCTCTTCCTTCTGAGAATGCCTTAAACTACGGAAAGACCTGGGCTCTTGAAAAAACACTGTCTCCGTAGGTCTGTTGAAATTTTGCAAAAGGATCCGTTGCGCTGTGTCCAAGTCTGAAGCAAAACCTGATAGCACACCGTTGCTCAAAATTAATGTCCTCATTTTTAAAACTCACTAAGAAAAAAACTGTTTACGAAAATAGTCACAAAGAACAAACAAATGACTCTAACAAGTTCAAACTTGTATTGGCGGCGCGTTACATGTTAACCTACCGCCCTTCCAAGTCCTGTCTCCGCAGTGTTGTTAGATCGGGCGCTACATTGCCAGTCTCATTACTTAATTTATATACCTCATATGTATGCAGTTTGAGTCTACAGCTGTGGCGGCTGGTGCTTTGCATGTTTACGCAACCTACAACAATCATTTGATTGGGCGATTTAAAAACGCTACAAAGCTGAAACGAAAAGGCTTATTCCAGACAAATAATGTGCAGATAGTATGTTGTAAAAAGTATGTTTTAATAGAAAATTCATTCGACACGTTTATGAAAAAAGTGCAAGGATTTGCGGTTATATTTTTTTTTGGATGTCTATAGAAAGTGCGCTTTTTGGTGTTCCCTGCCTGTTATTTATTTAGTGGTGAACAGTTATGGACAAAAATGGGTTTGGCTTATTTAAATCATTCATGCGATCGAATTAAAAGGCATGTAGTGTCAGCACAATATATGAAAAATATGGTTACGCTTTTTTGGAAAAGTAAACATTGTATCTCACCTGGGCACTGCGTATCCAAGAAACAATGAAGTACGTAATGAGAAAGTGAGTACTAATCGTTATATTTTACTTATTATAATTAATTGCGTCTTCCTATAATTCTTGATTTTTTTCACGGATTAATTAACTTTAGGACTGAGTCGAATGTTGGTCTAAAAGACCATTTGGAAAAAGTAACTTATATTTTCAAGGGCGGTTTTCAAGTGTTTTCAAGGGTACTTCAAAAATAATACAAACTAAAAGTTTACAATGTTTGGTATATGCCAAGAAGTATAATAGGTAATAAAAGAGATAAAAGAAACCGACCATTTATCTATAATTGAAGATGATATAAAGATCGTCGTGTCGATTTTCTTTTCCACTAAGGTAATAATACGCTTTCCAATATAACATTGTTATTAATAACATAATAACAAGAAAATTTAAACATTATATAAGTATATAAATATAAAGAGCCTTAAAACAAAATTTCAGATTCGACCTTGAAAAATTAAACATTTTTTAATTACGCCATGTTCCTCGTAAGTGTTCATTTTCAACCCCTATACAGTCGCCGGACATTCCGTAGATACTTTATATGAAAATAACAGGCAGATGAGTGTATTGTCTTTAGAAACCTACTCTTCATTTTTTTCAACTATTAAGCGGTTTCAATATTTAATTTCAAAAAAAAATTTAGTGTGCAAGAAATATTTGAATAAGCGACTAATATGTGATTTTTGTTGAGTTCTGCAACAAAGGATTTATTTAATCATTAAACAATAATTTTGCAAAATTAGCCAAATACGTTATGAAAAAGTACTTTGTTTTATTAAACGCATTTTATATTATCATGTTTTTTTTACGCTGATAACTAAAGCCGGCTAAACAGCGCGGTGGCCCACAAAGTTTTCACACATCTCAACGTAAATAACAAGGTTAGTTTAACATATCTCTTTCTAAATTGCAACAGTTTATTGTGTTCATGAATTTTGTTTTTGCACATACAAGTAGTAAGTAGTATCACGCGTCCGATTACGACCCGCCGCCCGGATCTGCCAGCTTTACTGATAACTTTAAAAAAATATTACTTTGGTTGTTGTGACTATTTGCTAAAAGATTGCTGGATATATGGAGACATCCAAAAAAAACGTCATCAAAGTTGGCCGAGAAAAAAAAGACGTATTTCTATTCTTGATCGAATTTATAACCTTATTTACATGTCAAGACTGTCACATCATATGACAGCCATTGTTTATTTTACAAATTGTGACAGTCACTTGTCAAAAGTTTGACATAACCGAAAAGCTTAGACATGACCTCTATTTCCATCTCTCTCGTTCATAGCCAGAGTTAATGACGTTTTTTTTGGATGTCTCTATATGAAGTTATGTTAACCCTTGAGTTTTTACATTTTAAAATTTATTTTTATGAGAATGAAAGGCGGCACGAAATCTTTTGTTATTTCCTCCTAAGACACGGTTTACACTTCGTACTTCCGATGTCAGCATAGGTGTATTTACTTTCATAAACAGTTTAAACAAACACACGCCGAAAAATAAACAAACTCCGGCCCTGTCGCTATCAGACTACCGCATTCTCGTCGACTCTATCGATTCTAGCCGCTACACCGCCCCTAAATCTTCGCTAATTTGTTATTAAAGTCACGTAAACTCCGAGCCGTTTTTCTCCTTATAATGCGAGGGGTGTTATTAATTCATTAGACGATTAACGCATCCATTCAGGCAATTAGCCGTGTGTTCGAAGTCGATGACAGCCGAAGTGTATCCAAATTGTCTTATTAAATTTCATTGTTTCGACGGGAAGCGATTGTGGCCGATGTTTGTGAGCAAATTGATGAAGACACGTCTTCATCATGTTAGTTTATGATTTCACTTGAAATGGAAAAATCATGTAAATACCAGAGAATCCAGGAATACAAAAAAGGGCCCGCCATCGAGAACTGACTTGTTTTCTGAATTTGATTGAATTTATGAATTGACTGAATTTACTGGTCATGATGATGATACGCTTCATACATGATACGCATCATAATAAGATACATGTAATACAAGAAATAAATTAATATTAAATATAGTAACATAAGCAATAAATTCACACTTTATAACCATATATGTATGTATGTGAAACTTACCGTCTTAATTGTGCGCCGATTGTGTAGTGTTTCACATTAACTCGATGAGAGCGGGTGGACGGTAGAACGCCGAGATCAAAATAATTTTATGTGTCGTGAGTGACAAGACTGATTTTGTGTGGATTTTTACAATAATGGCACAGTCGTTACTATTTGTGAATAGACTGAAACAGTTGATTGAATATTAGAACGGTTTTACAGTAGATTGATCAGATATTTTATATATTCCATGCAATCGTCGATATACAGGGTGTTAGAAAAGTACCGGAACAGCAGAATAACTTGCCAGGAGTGCATTTTTGGAAAAAATCTTTTATACAAAAGTTTTAGGATTTTTCTCCGGCTATCCATTGGTGACCTTGAATTTTACCTTGAATATGACCTTCAAGGTCATTTTAAGTTTTTTAAACGGGAACACCTATTTTTGACCCCGGAATCGAAAAGAGCGGAAAAACCTACAGTCGGATTCGACCTTGATTGTGGAGGTCACCACCCTCATCGGTTAATTTTGTACGTTTGACTTTGGAGTGACCTTCTGATGAGAAGATGATTATCGTTGTCTCAAATTTTTTCCATTCTTCATTTTCGGGCTCAAGAATATGCAGTTCCACGTTTATAAAAATGACCTTGAGGAACATGGTCTATGTCAAATTCGAGGTTATCAATGGATTACCTGGAATAAACCTTTTGTGACATTGTCTCTCTTGTTTGCGAAGAATTATTTTCCCACGATATTTTGAGATTGACTTCAGGGTGGTGACCTCCACAATTTGAAATAAGGGCAATCAAGGTCGGATCCGACTGTAAATTTTTTCGTTCTTTTCGATTCCGGGGTCAAAAACATGTATTCCAATTTGAAAAAACGACCTTGACCTTCAAATGACCTGAAGGTCATGTTCAAGGTCACATTCAAAGTCACCAATGGATAGCCGGGGAAAAATCCTAAAACTTTTTTGTATAAAACATGTTTTCCAAAAATGCATTCCTGGCGAGTTATTCTACTGTTCCGGTACTTTTCTAACACCCTGTATATTTCATAGACGTCGAGAGTGTCAAAGACGTTTAGATCCGAATATCCATCAGCAAAATATTACTGGTATTGTTGGAAAACAGGAATTTTGGTTTGATTTGTGCATAATGTTTTGCGCATGTAGCCTTTCGTGGAACGTGGTCGACAATATTCACTTTAGGCGTTTTTTTTGCCAAATGTGTATCCGATTTTCCATTGTTATGTAGCAATACTTTGCGTAAAACATATTTTCAGAAGATACATCAACGTGTCATGGGAAATATCAAAGAAGGCATACGCAATAAATTTCTGTGGCTGACATTGGACGAAACAATAGAGTTTTGCGGTAATAAGGTCGTTAATGTTCTGGTACGAATTTTAGGTTTTTCAGATATTTCGCCCCCGATATTGATAGCTAGTAAAGGGGTTTTTCAAACAACGACTAAAGTGTAGAAGTATTAATATCACATACATTGTCTTCTGTAGATGTAAAAAATAATAATGTACTGATGTTAGTGACAACAAACAACGGTTAGTGATACAAATAACAACTGTGCGAACTTCATGAAAATAATGTGCGTGGTGTGTCCTCTGTCCATGTGAACTATTTTGAACTTGCACCTTAACCTGTTAACGTCAAAACTACAGTATTTGTATACCCTCTCTTTAGTAACGTGCCAAATACAAGAAACGATGGAAAAAAAATCGGGAAATGCTTTTCCGACTATTTTTTTTTGGGGGGGGGCACCCCCTTTCTTTCGAATGGCACCAAAAAAAAAATAAAAAATTAACATAAAAACATAAAAATATATACAAACAGATAGATATATATAAAATAGAAACATAAAAATTGAATCTTACCCCTGTTTTTGGCCATTTAAGTTGAAAAGAGTACGATTTTTGAGGTCAATTTTTTTTGTAACATGATTTTTGACTGGAAACAAATTTTTCTTTCGACAAAAAACTACGGGAAAAGTGCATTCGAGAGTTGTACAGAAAAGTTATGTACTTAGAAAAAATTAATTCCAACAGGGGGTGTCCAATATCTCGGCCAACAGGACACATTGTCAGGGGGAATCTTTATATTTTTTTTACTCAAACCTGGAGAACTGGGGCAAAAGTTTAGAGAACAACGTGTTCAGATTCATCCAAGGAGCACGCCTGATTTTTTTTAGAATTCTCGGTCACGTTTTGGCCATTTTCAATTTGGCCATTTTTTCAAAAATACGAAAATGGCTCCAAAAATTCTGAAAAAAATTACACATCTGTTTCTTCTATCTCAAACTCAGCCATTGTCAGATTGAGGGGAAGACAAATAAATGCGTTGGTATTTGAAAGTTGAATAATTTTTCACGCGAGATTGAACGAGATATAAGCGTATTGATGGACAATACACTTGCGACTATTTCCGATTTGTTATTTTTTTCGTCAAACTGTAAAACAATTGTCAATTCGCTTTTGAGCTTGTATTCAGAAAAAAAAATCAAAATCGTCCTTTTTGGTACGATTATACTTTGTTGAGTATAATTCAAGACACTCATTATTTCAGAATTTTTGAAGACGATTTGGCAATTTTACCGATTAGCCATTTTCTGAACCCTCCAAACCAAAAAACGTCAATAGGTTCAGAAATTTTTTGTGCAAAACCTCTTGGACATGATTTAAGGGAGACATTCCAATTTTTCCAGAATTTTCAGTCTTCACTGCAATTTTAGGTTTCGACCAATTTTTGGAACATTGAAATGAAAAATGGACAATTTGGGGACAGCCATTTTGGCGCAGACTTTATTGAGTATTAGCCAAGAACACGTGTATTTTTCCCAGATGTCTGGAAACGATTGTGAAATTTTAGGAAAGACCATTTTTTGAAACCTTCTAACGAGAAAATGGCCAAACTGGGCCAAATTTTTTGTTGAGAAATTTGTTTAGGACTCTTCAAGCGAAGTGTGTAATTTTTTTTCAGAATTTTTGGAGCCATTTTCGGATTTTTGAAAAAATAGCCAAATTTAAAATGGCCAAAACGTGACAAAAAAATTCTGAAAAAATTCAGGTGTGCTCCTTGGATGAATCTGAACACTTTTTGTTCTCTAAACTTTTGCCCCAAAGTTCTCCAGGTTTGAGTAAAAAAAAATATGAAAGTTTCCATTGACAATGTGTCCTTTTTGGCCGAGATATTGAACACCCCATGTTGGAATTATTTTTTTCTAAGTACATAACTTTTCAGTACAACTCTCGAATGCACTTTTCCCGTAGTTTTCTGTCGAAAGAAAAATTTTTTTCCAGTCAAAAATCATGTTACAAAAAAAAATCTCCTCAAAAAGTGTGCTCTTTTCAATTTAAATGGCCAAAAACAGGGGTAAGGTTCAATTTTTATGAATTTTTTTTGGTGCCATTCGAAAGAGCGCCTCCAAAAATATTCGGAAAGGCATTTCCCGATTTTTTTTCTTGTATTTGGCACGTTGCTAAAGAGAGGATATCCAAAAACTGTAGTTTTGACGTTAAAGGGTCAACTTCAGTAGATGTGGAACGATAATTTTACCTCTATAACCATATGCACGTACAGGCCAAATCGCTCACGTTTAACGAGAAGAAATGTAGAAAGACTACTGGTTGTGGCAACTTACGTTCAAGCACTGAAGACAGACGGTGCTTCTGCATGACGCAAGCAATATGTAGGTACATACATTATTAACACATTTTTCCTCCTATCCTTTTGGTCTCTCATATGTTCTTTCGTCCACCCTGCGGTGCGGCACACTTGCCGGACACTACTGATAACATTCCTTCCGATAAAGACTTTTGCGTGAAAACTATCCTAACTAAACCATTAAGGTAATCTATTGTAATTACTAAGAAGTACATACTCTCTTAATTCCATCCCACGCGTCGCCAATGTTCAATGGTCCCCCCGAATTGCCCTACTCATATTTCAGGTGCGAAAGGCCCTTACTATGCGGTACACCTGCACAATAAGTCCACAAAAAAAATCGGATATACCCGTACATACGATCGCTATCGCTCAGTGCACTCAGACTCGCTCTTAATCGTCCGACAGACCTAATAATAAGCTTAGCCCGAGATAAAACATCCCCTCGCCTGTCTGCTTTGTAGACCTGAGTCATCGCGTCACACATGTAGTGGACCAAAATAACCGCGGCGTATACACAAAGGCGCAGACCGTCTCCCCTCGTCGATGCACCCCCTGCTCGCAGACAGAAATACGTTTGGATTTCCGCAAACGCGGCAATCGATCAATTTCAAATGAGATTATTGCATCGCTTTTATCGAAATGTAAGCCACGTGCCTCTGACGCCATAAGAAACCAATGAGAGAACCTATTAATTTCGCGCCAGGTGTGTCTATTGGTCGTGGTGAGAGTCAGGTGTTTTGTTTCACCTGTTTACGAGGGTTGGTCGAGCGGCAATAGGGGTTATTTTCTCTTAAATTCTGAAAAAAACTTACTTATAGAGAGCGGCAAAAGTAGGTACTGCACAAATTGAAAAACCGAAACAGGTCTAATTTTGGCCCAAATTCGTTTCTCCGGTCATGAAATAATAGTCCAGGGTAGATAGTTTATTTTTTTGAAAAGAGTCCTGAATCTGAACCTGAAGGTTTCTCGGCGCCATAATTAAGTAAAAAATAGTAGAAATGGATTGTGTATGTTTTGGATAAAATCGGTATGTAGCAACCTTCGATACATCGCACAAAAATCGCTTCGATTCGCACAAAAATCGATAAAAGTGTCGAAAACCGTTTTTTTGCGAATTAAGGGACGAAAAATAACTTTATCCGTAAAACAAAAAATAGCACGTTGTAGCACTTGAAAAAACGAAAAAACTCAGTTTTTGGTGATCAAAATCAGAAATTTTTGCACAAAAAAATAAAAACCGATGAAAAATGCCCATTTTTGAAATCAAATTACAAGGGTTCTAATGGTCGCAGAAACGTTTGCTTTGGCTTAAATTGTAGCTTTTGGTCGTGCCCATCTGCAGTAAACATTTCATGCAAAAATAATAAGAACTTTTTGCATAAATCGAAAAAAACTAAAAAAAGGTCTTTTCGAAAAACGGCTTGAACAAGCCGAAAAATGGTCGTAGAGAATTTTTTCTGGGCTTAAATTACTCGTCATTAAATTCCCTACAAATCAATTATCGTGACTTGTCGGAGAGGTTCATTCAATCGGCTGAAAATCAAGCGTCGCGTTGCCTCGAGCGCTCGGGTAAGTGAGTGAAGGGGAAGTAGACGCGTGGTGGGGGAAGCATCTCCCGCCGCAGACGCGCTGATAGAAGTCTGCGGCGGGAGAGGCTTCCCCCACCAGGCGTCCACTCGCCTACCCGAGCGCTCGAAGCAACGCGACGCTCGATTTTCAAACGCGTTTTGAGAAATGTCTTCATGTACGGACGGATTCACTCGTAGCATCGTCACGAAAGTCAGATTTGTCGATGTCGGCGGATGAGCGAATAAATCCTTCGGGTCAGGATTTCCTTTCATTTTGAACTTAATACTTTTCATCAATTCCATTGTTTGCCTTTTAAAGATAATCAAGGTCCAGAAGTTGTTGTAAAACACTTCTCTCGATGGCAAATGCAGGACCAAAAGCATAGCTGACCTAGTCTCGTCGTCCTAATAGACGAATCCAAACGACGAATCCAGACGAAGGCAAACGGAAATATATCATAGTCGCTATTTCGAGGGTCATTGGATCATCGGGATGATAGAAGGCGAATATGTCAAGGCGGCCGCGAATATGTCAAGATGGTGGTTGTAGAGGAGAGCGACACCAACAATCTCGTGCCCATCATTCAAGAGCACATGTTGTCTAGCAGTGGATTCGCACCAATATGCCGCGTTTACAGTTGTACACCATTTGGCAATCTTGACGTATACTTTTGACAGAACTGTTTAAGTCTTGTCATATCGCCTTTATTTATCTAACCTCAAATTGTCTAAAAAATGTAACAACTGACGTGCGAGATAGAAAGGGTATCTTCTTCCTCCGCTCACATAGGCAAAATAAGCCGACCGTTTAGTTTATAAACCGCGATTCTAAGTTATATTAGGTTATCTTAGATTATGTTAGGCCAGGTTTTGTTAGGTTTTCGTTTCGGTTTTTCTAAATAAACGACTTCATCCATAGACTTTATATTTGAACTTCAAAGTGATATAACTTTCGAACTGTTGGTTTCCTCGACCTGAAAGTGGCACCAATGGATTCGACTCAAAATAGCGTTTCGAATGACACCTCCCCGCCCTCCTCAGGCGTGACCGGAGAAACGAATTTATACCCAAATTTTATTTACAAAAACATTCTCACATTTATAATAAATTCATATCCATATTTGAATAATATTAATTTTCCGTGTCGACGAATAGAGAAAACACCCTAATTACACCTGTAGGTCTAATGATTTAATATAATGGGAAATAGATCGAAAATACAAGAATATAAAATAAAACATACAAATATAAGTGAAAAAATTGCAATAAAAATATAAAACTGATGCCTTTTTTTCCAGTATTTCAGTATTGTTCGTACTCCGCATCAATCGTATCCTTATTTTAGTACCACAGTTTAGGTATAATATTCACGAAGCTAACCTCAGATTCGTGAATCGTCTCTCACTCCCTAGATATCGATCAGCTATGTTCCAGAGGTCCTTTTCATATAATTGTGTTATTATTTACATCAGTATTGACTCTTCAGAAAGTTCAAGTCTTGTTCTGTAAATAATTTTCGAAGGAAGTTAAAAAGTTCACTTTTTAACAACACACCAATAACACTTGAGATGATTTGTCGACTATTTGTCTATGTTTATAAAAGTATATGTACATATGTTCATCATTATTTGTTTATTTTTTTTTTCTCGGTAATTATGTATAGGTATCCATATTCATTTTCATTCACTTTATGTATTTTAGTTTATTAAGGCGCTTTTATTTATTTTGTATTATGCTATACCATGATTTTGATAGGTTAAGTTGAGTAGCCCTGGGCTAGACTTCGCCTTTGTATTAACCAGACAATATTATTATTGCCTTTGTATTAAGACATTTTATTATTATTATTATTTGAGATTCTCTGTAGTTATTTTCCAAAAATGAGGAGGAAAGACTAAAGAGACCTGTAAAAAAAGAAAATGAAAAAGAATCTGTCAAATTTTCATAAAACTTAAAATAGACTTAAGTAACGTAAAAGAACGAACTTAAAGCGTTAAGTTGTAACGACTATGAGTAAAAGTAACGATCCATTAAAAAAACGTCACCAAAGTTGGCTGAGCAAAAAACCACGTATTTCTATTCTTACTCTTAAGTTTATAACCTTATTTAATTGTCAAGGCTGTCAAATTATGTAACAGCCATTTTTTATTTTATAATTGTGACAGGCACTTGTCAAAAGTTTGACAACAAAGTTTCTCTTCGAGCTTCGACTATTTCCATCTCTCTCGTTCATAGCCAGATTTGATTATGTTTTATTTTTAATGACTCATTATATTCTGCAAACAAAAACATCAATTTTAACTAGAAGATGTCAAATAACATCAATCATTCAAATTTTGTTATCTTTAATGTTATTTTATTTACTATGATGTCAATTAATTAAATACATACGTATAGTCCCTCTAATTTTAATTGAAAATGATAAATACGCCTGGGGAACAAAAAAAAGCGGTGCAACTTTATGATTCCATGGGCGTGCATATAACTTTTATAAATTCGAAAATTGTGAAATAATTTTTTTTCATTCAAATCCATATAGGAGATTAAAATTAGCCTGCATACATAACTCTTAATATTTGTAATATAATTTGCTGTAAATAATGCTCATTTAGCCAGACAATCTCAAAAAATTGTCTGTGTTAATAAACGTAGCTGAAATACACGTCACTGGCGCCTTAAACACATAGAATTTCTAGTCGTAAATCATTTTAACGACGTCGTAAAAATTTTATGGCACAGTGGACCGAATAAGTATTTGGATGTATTACATATAAAGCAATCCTATAGTATAATGGTCGGCATTTGCCGGCTCTTCAACATTTTCTTAAGTATAGTAACATACATAAATGTAACATACATACATGTTTTAATTTATAATTATTTTTTCCAGCAATTTTAAACGCTTTATTTTAATGTATGAAGTATACTTGTATAGTGAGCTTAGCAATTTTAGAAAATATATCTGACAACCTTGCTTTTTTCTACCTATTTTCAATTTAGAATGGAAAGTTTTAGAATGGATTCAATTTAGAATTTAGAATGGAGTACCTAAGTTTGATATTTTTATATTTTAGGAACTAGAATACAATTACGAACTAGGATTTCGATTAAAAGTATAAAAAATGTATTTGTTAAGTCATGGCTATCTATGCAAATTTTTTTCATGTAATTAATTGTAATCTGTTTGTTTGTTTATGAAAATAGATGTTCATTGATTATGAAAATAGATGATCCAGAGATACACCAGGTGTCACATTTTAAAACACCCACATGAATAACTGTGGAGAAATGCCGCCAATCCAAAAATGACTGACAAAAGTTGTTTGATTTGGAGGGGGCAATCTGATCATGTGATCTAGCACCTTATCCGGCATCCTGATACCTACAGCCCTGAGGCACTTATATTTTTTTTTAATGGGAACCCTCAATTTTCATTGCAGAATCTGATTCTACGGGAAAACTACGTTCAAAATAGGTTTTTCAAGTAATTTTCCTGATATCCGGGCTTCGTCCGAACTCCTTACGAATCTTGGAGTGGGTGCTGGAACCTTCGGCGTAGAAACAAAAAACTGGACGTTTTCCACGAACTACTATACTTTTCTCGACGCGCGTTTCGCCAACCAAGTTGGCATCTTCAGGAGAAGATTAAAACTAAAAACCAGTTTTTAGAAGATTAAAACTAAAAACCGATCCCCGATCATTCTTGTTGTCAACCGGCGATCTGAACGCAGAAGATCCCGTATTCTATCGACATTCTCAACGATTCTTAAAGATGAAGCCCTTCCGCTGCGTGGTTCATTTTCAATCGACTCTCTTCCTTCCGAGAATGCCTTAAACCATCGAAAAACCTGGGCTCTTGAAAAAAACACTGTCTCCGTAGGAATGTTGAAATTTTGCAAAAGTATCTGTTGCGCTGTGTCAAAGTCTGAAGCAAAACCAGATAGCAGACCGTTGTTCAAAATTAATGACTCATTTTTAAAACGCACTAGAAAAAACAAATTCAAATTTGTACTGAAGGTGCATTACATGTTAACCTACCGTTCTTCCAAGTCCTGTCTCCGCAGTGTTGCTAAATCGGGCGCTACGTTGCCAGTCTCGTTCTTTAATTTACAAACCTTATAGTCTATAATAAGAAAATGGCGTTATTTCAAACACGTTTCTCTTAATTTTTACGTTAAAAATGTATTTTAACACCAAAATATTTATTGGATTCAAAGAGACTATTTTTAGAAATGTACCTAGAATTGTGAAAAGTGGTCGCCGTGTTCGAACATGCAACAATGTATTACATCGATGTCTGACTTTCCCCATCGGAATAAAATTATAAATTCACGATGAAACTCGAATGTCCTGGGAATACCGAGTCGGAAGGTGCCTCAGCGCCCTTATACATTTCTGAGTTAAATTAATACGTCAACTTGTTAATTTTGACGGGAAGAAATTGACCCTGACGCGATGAGTAAGCAACGAAGGGCTAGAGCCACTTCGGGCTGAAACTTTGCGAATTCGAAATGAATCCTTTAATTTCCCGAGTTTCTGGCCCCGACTCCTTATCATAATTTACAAAAGTTGGCGTCGTAATGAAATAGCTAGTGTTAAATTGTCTTCCTCTTTCCTACGTAGATAAATGTTTTATTAGGTAATTCAGTAGTGCCCGGGAGTTGGTAAAATTCACTGAATAATATTAGAACACTAATAGATCGATTTCGATTAGGGTTCCAGGATCCCAGGTTTTTATATCGTTTCATTGGTTTCTCATAGATTTTTTTATGTTGAATTCAGTGGAATTAGTTTTTTTTTTGCTGTGATTAACGGTTTTTAAGTTGTGGACCAACCAAACCTACAATTTTTAGATGGAAACCATAGTTGGCTCTGACATGTTTGAAAAGAGTATGCATTACTCTTTTCAAAAATATACCATATAATTTGATATACTATATATATTTGATAATATCATTTGATATACCAGGTGTCCCATTTTAAAACATTCACATGAATAACTCTGTACGGGGGGGGGGGGGGGGGGGGGGGGGGGGGGGGGGGGGGGGGGGGGGGGGGGGGGGGGGGGGGGGGGGGGGGGGGGGGGGGGGGGGGGGGGGGGGGGGGGGGGGGGGGGGGGGGGGGGGGGGGGGGGGGGGGGGGGGGGGGGGGGGGGGGGGGGGGGGGGGGGGGGGGGGGGGGGGGGGGGGGGGGGGGGGGGGGGGGGGGGGGGGGGGGGGGGGGGGGGGGGGGGGGGAAAAGAGGGGGGGGGAGGGGGGAGGGGGAGAGAAGAGAGGGGGAGGGGGAGGGGGGGGGAGGGGGGGGGGGGGGGGGGGGGGGGGGGGGGGGGGGGGGGGGGGGGGGGGGGGGGGGGGGGGGAAAGAAGGGGGGGGGTTGTAAAAAGAGGGGGGGGGGGGGGGGGGGGGGGGGGAAAGAGGGAAGGGGGGAGGGGGGAGAGGGGGGGGGGAAGAGGGAAAAAAAGAAAAATTATATTAAGGGGGGGGGGAAAAAAAAAAAAGAGAAGAAGGAAGAGGGGGGGGGGGGGGGGGGGGAAAAAAAAAAATTATTTGGAAAAAAAAAGGAGGGAGGGGGGGGGGAAAAAGAAAAAAAAAAGGGGGGGGGGGAAGAAAAAAAAAAAAAGGAGAGAAAAAAAAAGAGGGGGGGGGGAAGAGGGGGGAAGGGGGGAGGGGGGGGGGGGAAAAAAAAAAAAAAAGAAAAAAAAAAAAAAAAAAAGAAAGAGAAACAAAACCAAAAAAAAAAAAAAAAAAAACAATGCCCAGGAGGGGGGAGGGGGAAAAAAAAAAAAAATTCTTTTTTAAAAAAAAAAATTAGGGGGGAAGGGGGGGGGGGGGAGGGGGGGGTTTTTTTACAAAGCCCTGAAAGAAACGGAAAAAACAAAAAAAAAAAAGGGAATTTTCCCCCCCCGGAAAAAGAGCCGCCAATCCAAAAATGACAAAACAAAAGTTGTTTGGTTTAGACCACCATCTGACCATGTGATCCAGCACCCTATCCTGAATCCTGATACGGCCCTGAGGCATTCCATTTTTTTTTATGGGAACCCCAAGTTTCATTGCAGAATCTGATTCTATGAGAAAAATACTGGACGTATTTTTAGTATTTTGAGATAGGTTTATTTTCCTGGCATCCGGGCCTCATCACAGCCCTTAAAAATGCCTTTTCTCGAATATCTTGTAAATTCGAGATCATGGTAGCCACAAATATTTGAAAGCATATTAAAAAAGCATGGATAAACATTCATAAGGAAAAAAACTGGACGTTTTCCACGAAACACCCAACTACTATAATTTTCTCGACGCGCGTTTCGCCAACCAAGTTGGCATCTTCAGGAGAAGATTAAAACTAAAAACCAGTTTTTAGAAGATTAAAACTAACTTTTGTTTTTTTTCGGTTTTATCGAATTCGTGCTTTTTGCCATTTGCGAAACTTTTGCCATTCTCATACATCTATAGAAACTGACGTCTTTAAGCGTCATAATCCTCGTTGTGTTATTCATTCTCTCGTATAACTTTTTATTATCCGCGTTATCAATAGCCCGAGGCAACTTCTGTCGAACTTTCGAGACTAAACGGCCGTCGAAAGATGCAGCCTGTGCAGTAAGCGAGAACACGCGTCGTCGAGTGAAAACACAAGAGGAAGAATCGTATCGGATCCGCGTATAGAGATAAAAAAGCCAATTTTCCCCTCACGGACTCCAAATTGTACAGAAGCGGATTCCGACATTTAACTTTTTCAGGCGTGGGATTGCAGTCCTTTATGGAGCAGACGCCGCGCCCGCCGCCCGAGATATCGACACGGAGTTTTGATCTCGCGACGCATTACGGAATTTATATTATAACTCGGTGGAAGTTAGGAAGTCGAGAGGTCGCTAAAGCGTCTTTTGTAAATACATTTACGTTAGATTTGGCGCAAGTTCGCGGCGCGAAAAAAATTGTAAGGTCCCAATTCGCCCAGACGCCCTCGGGGACCGCGAGGAAATCAGGAATGAAAAATTTTTCGCCGGGCGAGTTTTGTGTAAAATTCCCGGCAGAATATAGAAAGTCTAAATGAGGTCTCTGTTACACTGAGCGAAGTCAAATTCATGTTTTATTATGTGTACAATACGAGATGTGGCTATTAAATAACCGGACTGATGCTGCTACCAGCGCGCTGCGAGCGTGTCGCGACAAGTTTGAACAGAACTGTGTCTGGTGATACTTTCCTCACCCTGAGCTCGCTGGACAAGCCAGTGAGTCGCTCAGTTTGACTGTAGCAGTCGTTTGAATTAGTCTACACAGCAGTGACGGGTTAATCTCAAGTTTCTTGTTAAACTGGGGAAAACTTTTACAGCTTATGCAATGTTAAAAGAAGTGTACAGGAATGAATGTTTATCCCTCACACAAGTGATTGAATGGTAAAACGGTTTAAAGATGGTGGTGAAACGATCGAAGAAGATCCGCGCCCCGGACGACTCTCAACGTCAAAAACGGACGAAAACATTGGTAAATTAATACGCGAAGATCGTCGTCTAAGCATCCGAGGGACTGCTGAAATGACAGGAATCGACAAAGAATGTGTTCGCCAGATTTTGCATGAATGAGTTCAACATGCACAAAGTTTGTGCAAAAATAATGCCAAATCTTCTCACTCTCGAGCAAAAGGAATCAAAAAACAATATTTGCGCTGACATTCTAAACAACATTGACACTGATCCTGGCTTATTAGAAACGGTGATTATTTGTGATTAATCGTGTTTTTTTTTTAATCATGGTTAAACTAAAAGCGACGGAGGTTCTGGACCAGCTTAGAGAAGCGGACTTCCAGAACTGCTATCAACAATGGAAAAGTCGTATGGAGCGGTGTAGAGGTCCCCAAGGAGAGGACATTGAAGGCGAAAAAGTTGCTACTGTAATTGGCAACGAATAAAAAGTGTTATGACAGCATTTCGGTTATTTAATAGCCACACCTCGTATACACGGTGACTGAAACCATTCGTTAAACGTAAACTCTCAGACAAAAAAAGTGACTCATGAGGATTTACGTATAAGAGTAACATTATTTAATAACGTTGAAAAGAGTGATCCGACGTAAATTATGTTTTTCTTTAAATGAAAGCTCTAAGCTTATATTTGCTTTTTCCTCTAAGTTCAGCTTTCACTGTGAGGTGAATTTCAAATTTCTGCATTTTTAACATATTGTCGTGGTACTACCTCATGTTATTCTCAGCAATTTTTTTTTATTTACTATTATAGCCCATTGATCAACGGAAATATTAGTGTTGTCGTAAAACGTTTTATTTCCAAAACAAAAACTATTGAGATAAGCAAATTCAATTTGAAAAACAATAAAAACAAAATGCAGAACAAACATAACACAACAAAACAAACAGTGTAAAACATTTGACATTTAAAAAATCGCTCAAAATGGGCCTATTCGCTGCACTTTCTAAAGGTTTTACAATGAAAAGTTGTTTATTTCCAAATTTTACATAAGCATACCTTTGAACGCTCATGAAGAGCGTTTATTTTTTTGACACTTTTTAATATCCTCAAAACTGTCAGAAAAACTAAACACCTCGAATTAAAAAAAAATCTTTATTTCGGCAGATTTAGGTACTTCCCCAATAACTATTAATTACAAAATAACGATTAAAATATGTATTTATATATTTTTCGGTTAAAACATGTTTGCCTTTATATAATTTTGAATAAAAATATAAAATAACATTTCTAAATTCTGGTATATTTCAAGTAATGTTAACATACCATCCAGCATATAGGATATAAATCATAAACACCAAAAAATATTATTTAAACATTTATTTTGAAGAAATTGTGATTTAATAAACAAATTCAATTACAATTATTTAAATGTATTTAATTACACAATTATTTTGAAAAAATAGCAAAATTATTATTCGCGCACCATAACTATTATACATGCAGGCTTCAACACACCTCTCCAATCTCGTTCTAAAAGATGTGTATGTTGAGTGGATCATTTCTTGATTTACTTGGGCCACTGCTTGAATTATCTGAGTCTTGAGTAAATCAATATTGTGTTATATCGGCTGTCTATAAACTTCAAAAATTCCCAAAGGAAAAAGTCAAGTGGCGACAAGTCAGGGGACCTTGCTGGCCAACAAATAGGTCCATATCTTCCGATTCACTTCCCTACAAATTGTTTGTTAAGCCAACTGCGGTCCTGAATTGTTGAATGAGCGGGTCGGGTCATCCGTCCTGTTGAAAATAGTCTTTTTTTCTATATTCTAAATTCTCTTCGTCTAATTTTGGCCAAAAAAATGTGTTTAGCATCTCTAAACTCTCATCTAGCAAGTATGAATTTTGAATTAAATTTTCTTTAAAAAATACGGACCAATTATTCAATTGAAAGTAATTGCACACCAAACATTCAGTTTTTTAAAATTTTGACTTCTAGAAGTAATTGAAAAAGACAGATTTTCTTTTGCCCAAAAACGACAATTCTGCGACGATACCACTCCATTGGTAGAAAAAGTGCTTTCATCGGAAAAAATATACTCTTGTGAAAATGCATATCTACAGTAAGCCCCGCTCCTATTTATAAACAGAAATCCAATCGACGTGCATCATCACCAACTTCCAACATGTGTATAATTTTCGGTTTCAAAGCTTTAAACTTATTTTCGGCCAAAATCCTTTGAATGTGTGTCTTACGAATATCAATTTGTGAAGATCTCTTTCTTAGTGATAGTTTTGGATTTTCTTCGACTGAATTTAAAACTAAAATTGTCGCTGCATCATCGTCATCATTACACCTTTTTTGATTTTTTTCCGCATTTTACATCACCAGTTAAATCACATTTTCAAACTTTTTCAAACTTTGACGGCTAATTTCGACTTCTGGATATTTTTCATGAAACAATTCAATTGCATGACGATAAGAAATATTACCGATACCATAACATTTAACAAGATAAATGTTATATCGTAAAGTGAGCATTATTTGGAATTAAAAATCAATAATTGAAATTTCAAGCGCGTTGTCAAACACAATGTCAAATAATAACAATAGCCTTATTGATGGCTTGCTGGAATTTCAAATATTCTAATTATGGACTTTGAGAAGAAATAGTGTAAAGACAACCTATTAACTACAGTGTTGATTGACTAAATGATTATCTGGACGTGCTGTTTCTTCAAAATAAATGTTTAAATACAATTTTTGGGGTTTATGATTTCTTTTATTTCTGGAGCTTTATGATTTCTTGTTATGTCTGCGCCTTTAGTAAACATATTTTTTTTAAAGGGAATTGGCTATACTTCAAACGTATAACAATGATAAAAATTGCGGAATCTTCAAAATACTTAATATTGACTAGTAGGCCATGCTTTCATATTTGAGTATTACATTTAATTGCAAACAGTATTTCTTAATAACTTTTTTACATAGCGTTAATATTTTTTTTTTTATTTGGTTGGATTGGGTCCAGGAATAAATAACAACTATTCGATTTTTGCCAACGTTTCGGAGCTTTATTTCTCCTTCATCAGGGCTCAATCAATGTTGTTATTGTTGTCATGTAAGGTGGTACGTTACAAACATTGGCGGTACTGTCTATATACATATATAGTAAATGAATAAAGATAAAAACAAAACACTATTATCAGGACAATACACTTTAAAAATTTCTATAGTAATGTATATATCCAGGTATAAACCTCGATATATGTTTATAAGTTGTTGGCATCATTGTATTGGTTAACAGTAAAACAGTTAATTTCCTATAAGGTAAATCTGTGTAAAGAGGACATACTCTCATATATTTACTAACTGGCTTTCCTGTCTTCAGTTTTAATTTTTAATATCCAAGTCCTGTGTCTATACAGTAAGCGGCAGCCTAATGCGTACATACTTGGATATTAAATACATATTAAATGATACATTTTTATGTCATAGTTAGGCGAATTTACTACTAGCGTCTAGCCCAGCACCAGGTCACGGGCGATCCGACCAATCAAACCGAAAAAAGAAAAACGCGCATGTTTCTAAACAATTTTACTGCTGAGAAATAAAATAAATCTGTAAATCCTGTAATCAATTTTCATTAAATAATAAGACAATTTTTGTCTGTATTTCCTTAAAAACTAAATTTTAATATCAAAAAAAGAATCAAGCTAAGTTAGTAAGGTGATTGCTTTAAACCTTTCAAAGTTTTGTGGCTTACTGACTTCAAGTTTACCGCCTTCACCGCGTTACACAGGTATTTCTCATTGGCCAGGATCACCCATGACCTGGTACCGGCTAGACGCTAGTCGTTTGTTGTCGTACTTGTCGTTTGGTTAATTTATATTTTATATTAGTATGCCAATAATTGTTCGAAGGAGATGTGCTGGCGTATGTGTTTTAGCTTACACACATACGTAAAATCATTGGCAAATGACAATATTGATTGATGATACGCACTTTTCTAATCAGGCACTAGACCAGAATAAAATATAAAATGGTATTTCAAATTTTAACTCAAACAGCCCTACCGACAAACCGGATGCCTTTCATACGCATGCGCTAGCTATTGGATTGCGATTGGTTCTCACCTCATATTTACATTTACTGAACAAAGAAGTTAAATCATCAATTGTCCTTCATTCGGCTATGTACGCATTAGGGTGCCGCTTAGTGTATATGCGTTCACCAGGTGGTGTAACGCTTATTTTGTTCTGTTTTGTTTTATTAACGCTAAATTCCTTATCGTTAAAAACATATTAGACAACGCATGATATGTGTTTTAAATCCAGTTAAAATGTATCTGTTTGCCTTCTACACTTTTGTTCACGATCCTCCCAATGCATTTGATTCTGTGACTTGTTACCTCGGCTTTGCTATACATTTTTCGCGGTTATAGCGGCGGCTACCGTGATGTATTAAATTCTATAGTTTTATATCCCAGAGTTAAGTATCCAGAATACGTTTGCCGTCAGAATACGTGTGTATAATTCCAGCAGCATAGCTACGAACGCAGTCGTTTCGCTTATTTTTCAACGAGACAAAGGACATTTTATTACAGATGCAGCGGCTCTGGTAATTTCACTAAAATGCTCTTCTGCTTTTATATCTTTTTTCCGAGCCAGATGGTTTCTGGCTCACTACTAAATCCATCGCAACGTATCAGCTTAATTAAATTTCGGTAATGAATGCAGTTGGACGTTATGGTTCAACTCAGTATATGCTGCATTCGCTTTTTTTTTTCAATTTTTCTGGTCTTACAAAAACACCACTCTTTTATCGAGAAAACTACAAGGTTGTCATAAAGTGAGGGATATATTCGGCTGCCATATTTCAAAACACAATAACTGTTATTTTCAAAGTTTTGAGTACATTAAAGAAAACTTTAAACATATGGCCCTCGAACTATTAAAGATCTTCAAATACAATTTTAACAGTTTAGAATACTATAATTGCAAGTTATTGTATACGTAAACAATAATTTAAAGATTCTTGTTTTTTCAAAAAAAAAATGCAGTTACTGTGTTTTGGCATAGATGTTTAATAAAACGTGAGGAGAGTATATAGTAAAAAAGCATTGTATCTGCACATAATATTTTCATTTTGATAATTACCACTTGCTGTGGCCAATAATTACCACTTACTTTGTGACCAATAATTACCAATTAACTTTGTGACCAATAATTACCACTTAATTACCACTTGCTTTGACCACTTACTGTGTTACGAGTAAAACCATCTAACTAAAATATATTTTCCAATTCACAGTAACTGCCACATACTGTGTTACGGGTAAATTTTTGTAAAACATTCTCTTCCGGATGTTGCTTCCAATACACAGTAAGTACCACATACTAGGTTTCGCCTACATTTTACTATTGAAAAATAGCATTTGCTGGGTTTTAGCGTAGAAAACCAAAAATTGTATTGTAGATACTGTGTTTTGCCGCAATATATGTGCGTAACTATGAAAGATATTCATTTTCTAGGTAGTGCAATAGACGCGGAATAAACACAGTATCTGCTCGGAGTCAAAAATGAATTTTTGAGATATATGTTGGATACTGTGTTTTGAAATGTGGCAGCCGTATTTCTTATTATACAGTTTCAACAAATTAATAGAAGAAAAAAAATGCAACTATTCCTTTAGAGTTCCTAAAATTACAACAGTGGTTACCGTATCTGTTAAATATGACCTCCATTTTAGTGGAATAACCGCACCAACCTTTCCACCAAATTATACAGAGCATTACACAATACTTCTGGCTGAATTGCACAACTTGCTTCCAAATACTGTCTTTTAGTTCTTTCAGAGTTGTTTATCGTATTCTAAACACTATTTTTTTTTAAATAATCCTAAAGCGAAAATTTCATTGGGTTCAAAATACTTGCCGATAACACGACCTTGAGAAACAGCAGGTAACAAGTATTTAACTGGTCGGTAAATGTGCGGGGGTGCTACGTCTGCTACATCCTGCATAAAATTATGCTCTTAATTACGCCCCTGTTTTGCAACTGTGGAATTGCATAATCTCTTAATAGACATCCAAAAGAACGTCATGAACTCTGGCTATGAACAAGAGAAATGGAAATAGCGGTCATGTCTTAAGCTTTTCGGTTATGTCAAACTTTTGACAATTGACTGTCACAATTTGTAAAATAAATAATGGCTCTCATATGATGTTACAATCTTGACAAGGAAATAAGGTTATAAATTCGATTAAGAATAGAAATACGTCTTTTTTTCTCGGCCAACTTTGATAACAGTAACAGTTGATAACAGTAACAGTTCCAGTTCTGACCTTCCGACAGTAATTCTGTACTTCCTCAAAAAAATAGGGTTCAATTATGAAATTAGCTGTGAAACCACTCCAAACAGTGGATTTTTTTGCCATAAAGACCTTTCTGAATGATTGCGTGTGGATTTTCTGTTGACCATATTCGACAGTGTTGAGTATTGACTCCAACATGAGCCTCATATCTCCATAAAATTTACGTATACGAATATTGGCTAATATTCGCAAAGGAAAATCGTACTTGATTGTCAAACCTGCAACCTTCCAATCAAGGAATCGCTGCATCTTATAAGGGTACCTGTAGGATTATTAATAGGCAGTTCAAATGTTTGGCTTCTGTGAAGAAGAAGAGGAGCTGACAGTTGGCAACTTCACTTGATTATTGATTTGACATGAGACATAGTGTAATAAGAACTAATAATAATAAATAGTGTTATCTCTATGCTTTGTCAGTAATAATACATGGTGGCAGCGAACAGGAATCGTTCAAGAAGTAATAAGGTTCACGTTCACGAATAAATAACAATGCCGGACAACGCGAGTTCAATACACCCGACACAGGCAGATACCCAAGTTTTACCCGTATATCAAATACCTGCTCCTGATCCCTTTACCTTTAAATCAGGCGAGGAATGGGAAAACTGGAAACTAAGGTTTAATCGTTTTAGAAGTGCCTCTGGATTAATAAATAAGTCCCAAGAAGATCAAGTTAACTCACTTATATACCTAATGGGGTCGCAGGCTGAGCCTATAATATTAGTCATTTAAACTAACAGAAGCAGAACAGGTGAATTAGGACTCACAAACAAAAGACCAGAATTGTCTGTTGGGAAAAGGTCAATGTTACTAATCGAGATCAACAAGGAACTATTATAGAACAACAGAGTTCTCCTCGTTCTTATATTGTGGAAACCCCAAGTGGTAAATTTAGGCGTAACCCTAAGTTTTTACATTCACTTATAAAAGATATGCCTGATAAGAATTTGCCTGAAGACAGAATTGTGGAGAGTATTCCTAATGAAACCTAAAAGGAATTAAGAGATCAAGAAACTCCTCAGCCTGTGGTTATAACAGAACCATGTCAAAGTTTTAGTGAAAAAAGTTACTTCACCAAGGTCACAACGTCTGAAGAACCGCAGTTAAGGGGAAGTCAACGTACCAGAAGGTCCGTGCAAAAGTTGGATCTTTGAGGAAGGGGTGTAGGATTATTAACCCGGCGTTGGACAGGTAAAGAAAAGTTACTAGTTGGGACAGGTGGGGTATAACACACCCCAATGTATTTGTTGTAGACTGAACAAAAAAAAAATTTTAATTATTTATTACATAATAGTAAAATGGTATTATATTCTTATAAAGAATAAATTAAAAAATATATACATCTCTCAAAGTTTTAATTATTATAGAGGAACATAGATATTGCCTATTTCAGGAACTAAAAAGAACATCTTTGACATACAATTGCATAAACAAGAAACAACTGGTAAGTCTTCCAAAAAAATATTAAGATATCCTAAGAGACGACAAAGTAAACTACAAACTAAAGAAAAAAGTAATGAAATCGACAAAATACGAAAAACGTTATTCGTCTTCAAAGTTGCTACAATTTTCGCAGAAAAAAATAGCGTGCTCTAGACATAAATAATCATTACATAATTTGCAGCTATATTTAGTCTTCCTGTCTTTTGCTCTTGGGCATTTTGTACAACGGCCTGGCTTTAGCTTGGGCCTTTTTAGCTCTGGTTCTATACAATCATCCACAATTTTGTTTATTGAACTCCTCAATGCCTTAGTCAGTCTTGGATTATTTTTTTCGTTTTTCAACATGTTCCTTCACCAACGATAAGCCTAAAGCCTTCAGATATTCTCTTCTTTTCTTAGACCAGTCATTATTGTTCAAACGGTAGATCGACACCTCCCTTGGTTTTGTTGTAGAATTGAATTATTTCGGGGAGTTTTTTCTCTCCAGACTTTTCCTCAATTCTATTCCCATCATGATATGTTGATAGTAAAATTACGTTCTTGCTTTTTACCGGTATATAAGAAACTATCGTCATATTTTCTTGGAAAGCAAATAAACTAGAACGTGGTGGTCTATTTTTTAACGATAACATTTGATAAGGTATTTGTCTTTTATTTTTTCTCATAGTCCCAACAGCTGTTAGTTTATGCTGACTGGGGAGTTCTTTCATTACTTCATAACTTGTATACCAGTTGTCAAAAGTTACATTTCTATAGGTTCCTGAAACAGGTTTCACAAGACGAATGACGATATCATGTGGTTTGTTACTATATTTATATGGTCCATCTGGCTGCTGGCCCACGTAAACCTCCATATTTAGAACATAAAAACTTTTGAATCCACCAAAGCTTGAATTTTTATCCCGTATTTCGAGGGCTTGTTTGGTATATACTGTCGGAAAGAACACCTTCCTCTAAATGCTTCTAGTTTTTCATCTAATGTAACATATTCACTTGGAGTATAAACAGCCTGACAGTTTTCGACAAACATATCAAATATTGCCCTTATGGGTGCCAATTTGTCATATTTTCTCCTTTCAGCTCTATTGTTTATATTGTCAAATCGAAGACATGTCAAAAGAAACATAAATCGTGTCATGCTCATTGTAGCAGGAAAAATCTCTATTCCGGTACCGTCTGTTTTGTAGAAATCTTCGATGTTTCTACGATTATTTCGGAAGACTCCAGATAAGTAAAGTAGACCAAAAAGCGCCCTTACCTCACATTCTGTGGTTTCCCTTACATGATAATTATTTTCTTTGTACTTGGCTGCCTTTTCTTCAATTTTTACATTAGTATGTGTGACTATGTCTGAAATCATTTGTTGATTAAAAAATAAGTTCCAGCATTCCAGTGGTGTCTTGCTATTTTTGGCATCAGCTTTAACACCTGGTAAATGTATTTTTATTTGGTTTTTTGCACGAGTTCTTACATTTTGAGGAGGAACTTCTTTCATCCATCTTGTATTGTCCTTAGAAATATAGTACTTTTTATTTTCAACAGAATCTATTATATTTTCGTCTAATTCTTCTTCTGATGATTCGTCAGTAACTTCCACATTATTTTGGCTCTGTAATTCCTCCCTATCCACTTCAGAATTATTATCACTGCTATCAATAAACTCTTCGTTGTCCTCTTCTTCCCATAATGCCAATAATCGAGCTTGTTCCTTTTCATAGTAAGACATACTGTAAAGTGATAAATAGCAATTATAATTGGAAAATAGTTGATAAATGTACCATGTGTCACCTGAAGACACGTGATAAATAATCACACACCAATCTGTAAAACTATGACTTATTTGGACAGGTGTGGTTTAATACACCCCCAACAGACTTTTAACTGGTACTTCTCCTTCCCGAGTTAAGGTAGAACTGAGCGCGTTCTCATGCAGACAGAATAATATATTCTTAGAAGGTACTTAAAGCAACAAGCACCAGAGGGCGTTATCTGAAGTTTGGCGCAACTTTTAAAGTCATTGTGGGTGTGTCACACCCCACCTGTCCAATGCCGGGTTAATAGGTAGTTCAAATGTTAGGCTTCTGCAAAAAAGACGAGCTGACAGTTGACAACTTCACTTGATTATTGATTTCACATGAGACATAGTGGAATAAGAATAATAAAGTTTGTTCCTATAATAAATAGTGTTATCTCTATGCTTTGTGAGTAATAATACACTACCTTGATGATTTTATAGCCGTTTTGATATTGCATTAATACTCCTGATTGTTAGCGGATTAATATTAGCTATGTTTTAATTTTCCTGAATAACTTCTGCAATTTGGACATCACTAATCTTTGGTCTTCCTGATCTCGGGAGGTCGATTACAAACCCTATTTTTTTCAAATGTGCTAATCAAGTCATTTTTTTTTCAAATGGTTTGAACTCACATTATGATCAGTTTAATTTTGGGAACTAATTTGAATTCTACTAACTAAACTAACTACTTTGAATTCACTAAATTGAAATCGCTTTCTTTTGACACTTGTTCAGTAGTTGTCATAACGAAACTTTTGTTTTCCATAGATATACTAAAAACCAATGATTGTGGCAACTAGATTCCAATTCTTTTTTTGCAATTATTTCACTTTCCTAAAACTGTATAAGAGCTTAAAGTACTTGTATATCCCTGATTTTGTGATAACCTTGTAGATCAATTAAGTTCTTAAATTACTTTTCATTCATACGACGAAGACGATGATGTGACAAAACGTATCCTGCTGGCGAATACGAGAAGAGAATTGATGCTGTTTCGCATATGTACTCAGTGAGCAGCACTTTGCGAACCTCCATTTACAGGATTACTTCTGGCCAAGTGACACACAATAATTTGAAAAACGTACAGATAAAACACTTTCATAATTTTAAAACATCATTATTTTTAACATCTGTATAAAATCCACCCTTGCATAAACTCGGCTTACCCTTTCCGAGTAAATGCGGACGAGTCAGTTTGTCTGCCTATCCATCTTTTTGGGGTGCATTTCGTGACAAAAGCAGCCGAGATGCCGCGCATAGTTCGTGATACGAGATTATATGGGGGTGTTGATTGTCGATGACGCGTGTATACCATTGTAGTTGTGTGGCGGGTTGCGGATCCAAGGGCTCTTGTTCTGGATTAGGGAAGTCGTCCACAAGGATCCCCAGGCATGCAGGCCAAGACCAACAAATACTTTTATATGTTTCATTTATTTTATATCGTTTTCGAATAAAACACGATTATTTATATATTGATTGATATAAATTGCCATTTTTAAATAGTTTTCATGAGTCAACTTTGCATATCACCTTCAACTTTTTGGACGCAGAATTTCACAAGCTGAGATTCTATCAGAAGCAAAAAAAGTAAAAGTGAAAGTGGTCTTAAATCAACCTTTGTACCTAACGTTATGTGTAATGTGTAGAGTTGGTGCGAGCATGGAGTGTAACAGGACCGTAGTCAGTTAACGAATAAAAATATTAATATGTTTACATAAATTAAGTAGCAACATAGTACTATTTTTAGGATATGTTTATATCAAGGATAAAATACCTATATAAATTAAGATAACACACAACAATGGCAACACTTACCCGACAAACGTCAGTGTTGAGACAAGGTTCCCATGGCAGGTTGGCGGTGGTTAAAACATATTAGTATGTACTTTTCAAAGTGTTCTGGAGTGAAACAGCGACATTTATCACTTAATATTAACTTGTGCATGGAAAAGGACCGTTCAACATCTACTGTTGACAGTGGACAGTATGAGAAATTGTTGAGGCATGAACTATATAATAATATATTTTCTGGTAACTCCTGATATGTACCCACTAAAACTTTACATGTTTGCCAAAATGAAATATCCTGGATTTTTTTAACACGCTTTGCTTTTTTTCTTTTATTGTATTACTGACTGGGTGTATATTATTGGCGTCGTACATATTTTTCACTCATTATTTCAAATGGTTCCTGTAGGGAGAGTCCATGTGACTCCAACATCCTTATTGCACGAACTGGGAAACCATAGTGTCTACTAATATAACGTATATCATCGCGAATGTTTTACCCGTTTAAGTCCTGCAGTGTATGTATGGCCTGCTGTCACTATGATTTAATCTATAAATAACACTTTATGCCATCAAAATATAAAGTGTAGTCCCAACTTAGGAGGGTTGGTACCTCTAGTCCCTTTTGTGGCTTAATAAAAACTTTTTTGACAGTTGATATAAAAGTGTTTATTAGAGAGAAACTGTCCCTTACTTCCTCAGCTACCCGATTAAGTGCGTGAGCGGCACATGTGAAATGAATCATTTTTGTATATTTTTTAGATAAAATGTCTCCTACTTTTAACATGTACGCGGCTGCATCAGTTAGCATCACAAGAACTTTATCTGTAGCATCTTGATCGGGCCATATATAATTAAAACAGTCATTAACAAAATTTACGATCGTTTCGTGATTAATTTTATCATGAACCTTAGAAGCTAGTAGGTGGCTGTCACTAGCAGTGTCACTTTTTAACGCACCAATTAAAAAATTATCTACTGAATGCCCGCAAGCATCGGTAGCTTCGTCTATAATAAAATACACGAAATTGTCCGCAATGTCTTCGCGTATTGATGTCACTACATTGTTGTAAACCCGATCGACATATGCAAGCTTCTCTGGTCCATATATTTTTCTAAAAACGTACGTAACTTGAGGTCCTCTAGTTTGTTTAATGGAATATTGCTTGCAACAAAGGCTTCTGTAAATTGATAGAAAAATACGGGTCGTCGGCGCTGGACGAGGCATGGCTTTTCAGATGTCTTATTACTTTACTTTTATCTGAAGAATTTACAATGCGTTCACACACACGGCGAATACACGAATACAACACACGGCGAATACGTAAAAACGAAACGTATCAACGCGATGCAATACCAGCGACTTTCTGTTACAGCATGCCATAAATAACTAACATTGCTAGCGCAATTTGCGTAATGCAAGTCAGCTGTGAAGGCCAACGAGTCAAGGGCAGGACATGCACAGTATCGGCCCTGTGACATTCGCGCTTGGTAATAAGTAATAATTTTTAATAATATACTATGATGCAACATAGTTTCTGTGAACATATTAACATTTTCATTCGTAAACTGACTACGGTCCTGTTACACTCCGCGCTCGCACCAACTCTGGGTAATGTGTATATCATATGTGAACTAAACAATATTCTCTAAATATGACGAGAATGGTTCATTAAGTGAGACAGACGCAGTTGTTGCCGATGGCGTTACACAAATCAGAGCAAATTGCTCTTACTCCAGTACTTGGCTTCTATAGGGAGGGTATAAAATCGCCAACAAATGCGAATCGCCCCACTACGTCATTATTGACCCGCCCGCTGAGTGGGACGTGCCTATTATGTGTGGCAATTATATCTTGAGTATTCTATCCTTCGCTCAGGTCTTACTTCCTTTCTTTTTTCTTGGCTGGCAATTAATTAATTAATATGTACTGTATATTCGTTTTTGGTATATCTGGAACTGACATTTTAAAAGTACTTTAAGCCCTTTAAAAGAAATTTAAACTGTGAAATAAATTCAGTTCATATATTAGTGCTTGAAGTCCTTTGAGATAAGTTCATCCTTTTATGGGACATGAAGCCTTTTTTGAAATTACCGATCACAAAACACTTTTATAGTCATTCGATTACAAAGCCTCAATTACATTTTCACAAAAGATCTCAAATTTCATTGCCCTAAAACTCTGAAAAGGCTTGAAACACGTTCCAAAGAACAAAGCACAAAATCCCTTCCCAGCTCTGTAATTAATGATGATACTACAAATTTGGCATCATTGGGCACCTGACAATTACTTCATAAGTATCTCCATAGAAAATAATCAATAGATGTTAGGTCTTGCGATGGGGCTGTCCACTCAATTACATTTTTCTTCATATCCAATGCCTCAGAAAAAAAAAACTTTACCTAAACAGACTCCTTTTTTTCAACAACATTTTATTTTTCATTTGATTAAAGGACGCGTTTTTTTTAATTTTTATTCAAATTTAATAAATATGGTATAGCGGATCTCATGAGTTAGATTAATATGGGAGGTTATATTGCTAGTAATTCCATGGGGATGCATTTTAACCAGTAATCAGTACTTTTATCTTCATTCAGCTCATTTCATATGAAAATGTGTATGTATTTTTACATTTTTTTTGTTTTCAGGTAAGTCTACATTAATTCCATATAGGGAAGAGACTACATTAATTGATGGAATATGGAATAATGGTAAATATGGCCTTAATAATACTTTAACATATTATGGAAATAAACCACCCTGGATAACATGAGGGAGTGAAATATACCTTTCAGATTACTTAATAGTGTACAAAAATAATAGTATCTAATCGAAGCGGTATCGTTCATATTAGATATTTATTTGGAACGAATTGTAAGCATTTTTCTATCGTCGCAAGTTTCATCAGTATTTTTCCCCCCCGCATTTTCCACCCTTCGGTCTATAAAGTCGTTACCGAGCGTCCACCTTAAATTCCGCTCCGCTCCGAAATGTAATATGAGGTCATAAACCCCCGTGCGGAGCGGCTGCAAGGCCAGATGCCGATTCAGCCCCGTGGAAAGTTAAAAGCATCAGAGGGCATTTTTTCAATTAACGAAATTCCGCGGACGCGGCATCGACGCCAATCATGCGCCATCCAATCGGCTCCCGGTGACAAACAGGGGTGGATTACACGGGGGCTCGTTGGCCCGCGTTTCGGTACGAATTCCGATATATTTTTTTATATATTATTTATAATATACACGGTGGAGACTTTAACTGGAATATATTCGCTAGCGGGGTGGTGAATGATTTTTCAAAAAATTCCCGAGACACGTCAATTTTTAAATGTATTTACCTACATTTTGCAAGTAATATGAAAAATATAGCTCTTCAGGGGTGGCTGAAACCACCCTCGACATGATTTTTTCAAATGCAACCCTATGGCTTGTGACCCCTCATTGTAAAGCTGGTGGAAAGAGGAATCCAACGCACTGATCAAATTTTAATTTTTAGTATGTTTGTAGGGTTACATACAATTAAAACAATTTATAAATTAAATTTTTTTTCAACGTAACAATTGTTCAAAATGTGCACCATTCACTTGTTGGCAACATCCCAGTCTGTGGTAGGTTTCGTCACTTACATTATGCAACATTTGCGGTGTTATTTTTCTGATTTCCTCTCTTATCCTTTCCTGCAGGTCTGCTATGTTGTTGGGTTTCTGGATGTAAACCTTACTTTTAAGATGTCGCCACAAAAAGAAATCCAGTGGTGTAAGATCTGGAGATCTTGCTGGCCACTCAATATTACCTCGCCTCCCAATCCACCTACCGGGAAAAATTCTGTCCAGATACTGACGAACAATGGCAGCATAGTGTGGTGGGGCCCCATCTTGCTGAAACCATAACCTCTCGTCGGTCAAGTTAGGGTTTAAGGGGTTTGGAAATAAATGACATAGCACTGGCATTAGTTCGTGCTGGAGTAAACGCAAGTATCTTCTCAATATATCCAGACATGACCCATCTCTCGATATTGTGCCTCAATTTTACTAATGGTACCTTGATTTAGTGGTGGCAAGTCAGGATGCGTTTCTCGAAACAAGCGAACAACTTCGCATTGAGTTCGCGCCCTATCACCATATCCAATCATCATCAAAATTTCGATTTTTAGTGATTCAGTGAAATAAGACATTTTCGCCAATTTGAAATAACACTTCGTTTCAAACTCTGAATACAGCATACAAACTAAATTACTCTTTGCGGCCGTGTAAAAACACTAGCAAAAAATAACAAATATCAGTTGTGGCAAAAAATTGCTTGGAATTTTTTGTGGGGACATATGAGAAGTAAGGTTTACATTCCAAAACTAAACAACACACATTTTGAATACGAAATTGTTGCGTTAAAAATAAATTAAACTATAAAATTAAGTTTTAATTGTATGCAACCGTACAAACATACTAAAAAATAAAAATTTGATCAGTGCGTTGGATTCCTCTTTCCACCAGCTTTACAATGAGGGGTCACAAGCCATAGGGTTGCATTTGAAAAAATCATGTCGAGGGTGGTTTCAGCCAACCCTGAAGGGCTATATTTTTCACATTACTTGCAAAATGTAGGTAAATACATTTAAAAGTTGACGTGTCTCGGGAATTTTTTGAAAAATCATTCACAACCCCGCTAGCGAATATATTCCAGTTAAAGTCTCCACCGTGTATATATGGGACATTGCATGTCAACTGGGACAGTTGCCTGCCCAAAAATAAGCGCTTCGGAAAAACGTTTTTAAGGTCTCAAAAAAGACCGGATTTTCAAGAACAGGAATTTGGATTTTTAAGAAATTCGGTAATAATGAACTCTGATTTTGGTTTTTATCGATATACGTTTCATATGTATATGTATGTATACTTCGAGCTAACGGATAAGCGTGTTGCTTGTGGCTCCGAAAGTGTAGTAATGATATGGTACTGATAACACAGCTAAACATTCCACTAAAAGCTGAATATATAGGCTGTAATTGGTAGATCATTATGGTTGAAGTTCGGAAATTTGTGTTACAACGTAGGGCTCGATACTATAAAACTCTTACTATAAATATACTATACTATAAATACTAATACTCTAATATAGGGCTCTACACTATAAAACTTACCCCTCGTAAATGCAGTTTTACATGCGGTAAGCCTGGATTTCCGAACTCTAATAATGATAGATTCGCTAGAATCTACTAATAGAATCGATTTTATACTAATTAGACGCGCATCAGTGGAGTTTTATTTTTAATCAAACAATTATGATCTAAGGTAAAAAATATTTCAATAATTTCTGTCATATAAATACATAGTTCGACACTACATGTTGAAAACAAACAAGAGTAGCTTGTCTTTTCTGTTATTTTTCCATCCATATGATTTGCAATTTCTATTTTATTTTGAATAGAATCAACAATGTAGCCCGCTGCTACACTAGCACTCTGCTGTCATGCCTTTTTTTAATAACGTATTTTTAAAGTTGTCTACGAGTTCTTTATTACTAGCATTAGTTACTAATTAATTTAATTTCGGTAGATCTACTATGTGGATTGAGGTTACTTGTCGTAAGTTTTATATCATTTTTTTTTATTTGATTAAAGTGTTTTATGAAAATATAAAAAAGTTAATGTTGTATTCTCAACACGGTTAAGTCTTAAAATTGGCGTAAGTGTTATATTTCACCCCAATTTTGCACCTCATACAGGGACTGTCACGGCTTATGAAGCCGTTTTTATTAAAAAAAGGGAAACACGTTTTAATGAAGCTTTCTTTGGGCGGATCGACCTTGTTACGTATTTCGCGTGTAGGCCCCAAAAAAAAAAATATATTGCGCAGAATTTTATACTGCGAAGATAAAAATAAAACAGGAAATTCGTGTATCGGTTGACTTTTTTCCATTGCGAATGTAACCCCCCCGTCGCAAACCCCGGCCAACGATACCTGACTGTGACATTTTGTTTCTGAGTCGAGAGGCACGTTATATTTCCACCCTTTCCTGTAAATGGGGCCGTGTAAAAAAATGTTGAAAAACACCAGGAAAGGCAAACGTTCCCTGTACAACATATGCGTATTTCTCGATTGGGGTTTTTAATTTTAATCCAGGAAATAAAGACATAAAAATTGTCGAAGTTCGGACAAATTTGTTGCAGGCTAAATTTTAGTACACTCATTGGTGCTGGGGTTCTAAATAATCTTATATATAAAAATCTACATTTGAACATTGCAAAATTCCTGATAATTTTTGCAAAAAATCGCATTTTTCGCAAAAAATGATTTTTTTTAAACTCCAATAATTCATACACAAACGCACTTAGAGAGTTCAGTTAGGGCTTAAAATTTTCCTCAAGTCTCTCGTATACAAATAAAGCGCGAATCGAAATTGTGGATTGTTAATATGCTAAAATAACCGCGCAAAAATCGCCATTTTTTTATCGAAAAAAATATAATTTTTTCCAAAAAGTTAAAATCATATCGAAATGGCGTTATTGCCATTCGATAGCTGCTATTACTTTACAAATTAAAAAAAAAACTTTACCCTACGACCTTCTGGAGCCGAGATACAGTTCGCCGACTCGACTTATACAGTTAGCGAGTCGGCGTCTCTCTCTTTCTCTCTCCCATCACCACGCGCATGAACGAACATCGAGCGGAGGCAGCATTTTGTATAGGGGCCAATACCATGTAGTCTACAGATCAGGAAATGACACTGACTGCCATAAAATAATATTTATATGAAAGTACAAGTATTTAACTGCGATCTGTGCAAAAAAAAAAGGTTTTTGGCCAACTTTGGACGCCATTTTGAATATGACGCGAATTCAGCTCGGGAAAAGTAGTTTATCCAATTCTACGGAATTTTTACAATTTTTTACGTATATTTTCGTGCTGTAACTAATTTTGGCACGTTAAAATGTATTGGGCTTGGCCTAATATTAAAATGGACGACTATGAAATGTTTATTTAAATTTTTGTCTTGCGCAATTGAAGGATTATAGGCACACAGATCCCTGTAACTTAGTTATTTCTGGACCGATTCGAAAATCAAAAAAAGAAGCAGCAATAATCATTCATTTCAAGGAAGATTTTTACGTCATAATAAAAAATATTTGATCTTCAGTACAAACAAATTACAAGGTGATACTTGACTTTTTTTAAAATTGAACAGCCTCCATGTCACCGGAAAAAATGGAATGGTCATTTTTCTTTCTGATTTCATCAATACATGGTTCATATATATCTCCTTTTGCTGCTGTTACCAGTAATAGTTAGTTTGCAAAAGGAACGCAAAACGTCCTGACCTTACGCCACTTGATTTTTTTTATTGGACTGTCTATTTTATTAACAGAGCCATTTAGGATTTTTTTTCCTAGACATGAAAAATTTCTTGTTGAAAGTTTAACAAAAATATCTTAAAAAATCAAAAAAGCCCTGTACCCCACACATAACGCTAAAAAAAGGAAGTAATATTCATAATATTAGAACTCCTCGTGTTTTATTAAAATTTCATGGACAGTGATTTTTACGGAAAGTGATTTTTAGAAATTTTTCATATCTAGGATGTTTTTTTTTAAATGGCTGTTTGTCAGATATACTCAAAAGATTTCCCTTTAATATGGGTCCAAGAACTTTGAAAAGGATTTAAATATTTTCGTAGATTTCACGGTTTTTTTGAAAGCCGTGATATCTTCACACAATCGGCATACCACCTTCCACTTGGAATTATTAAGCGCAGAATTTCACAAGCTGTATGCTATCAGAAACAAAAATATCACTACTGTACTACATAAATTATAATAATGGAGACAACCTTCAAAAAATGGGTGTATAACAACTAGGGTCCGGAAAAATCTGCTGTCACGCAGAGCTGGCACTATACAACTCCATGAAAATTAAAGTATAAACCGTATCTTTTTAAACGCATATTTCTTGCCCCTTCATACCCACGCCGCTGACCGTGTGTAGAAATCGCACTGGACTCCTGTCCAGCTAATCCCGTGCGGAAACACGGGACACCTGAATACAATTTCTCCGTAAGACAGCGAGCAATTCCGATAGCGACCTGCCGTGGCGGTGTAAACGGATCGACTGCCGCATTGAAAATAATTTTTTTGTCGCGAGTGGCTAACTCGTTTGTGTACCGTATTTACATGTTACCTGATTTGTACCGTATTTACATGTTACCTGATTTTGTGTGAATTTTTGAAATAATGATACAGTGGTGAATAGACTGAAACAGATTATTGAAAATTACGACGATTTTAAAATAGACGGATCACATCCATCCAAGAAATGTACCTGACACTGTTACAAAAACGGAATTTTGGTTTGATCTGTGCATAATGTTTTTTTTTTTGTCAAATATGTATCCTACTTTTCATTGTCTACTAGTGATACGTTGCGTAAAACATAAATATTTAAAGAAGACGTATCAACTTGTAGGAAATATTAAAGAAGACACACGCAATAAATTTCTGTGGCTGACAGAGGATGAAACAACAGATTATAAGCGGTAATAAGGTCGTTCTGAAACGAATATTATGTGTTTCAAATATTTCGCCCCCCGATATTCATAGCTAGTAAACGGGTTTTGTAAACAACATCTAAAAATATAGAAATAGAACACGTGCATTGTCCTCTGTAGATGTAAAAAATAATAATGTACTGATGTTAGTGACGACAACAACTGTTAGTGATAGAAACAATTGTGCGAAATTCGTGAAAATAATGTGCTTGGCGTAACATCCTCTGTCCACATGAACTATTTTGAATTTGCACCTTTGACTTCAGTAGATGTGGAACGATTATTTTCCCTGTACAACCATATATACAGGCCTTTTGTATACTACTTTTGTATACTCCTGTCTTTTTGATCTCTCACATGTCTTCCGTCAATAACATGACGGATTACGAGCCGGTCCTGCGTTACAGCACACGTTCCGAACCCTAATAATGACTCGTTGCTGACTGTATGTGTCATCGGAGAAGCCGTACATATTTATATCCGATCAGAACGACTAAAACTAACTGCGGGCACAACAGGCAAAAACCCTTGCCTGTGATCCGATCCGATACAGAAGCCCCTAGAAGATTAATGCGAATATAGTACTCAAATTGTTAATTTGGATAAATTATTTTCCTCTGTGTACCAAACAAACGTCGAGCGTCGAAATACGAATCACATGTCTTTTATTAAAGTTTATAACGATACTAAAATCAATGTTTTTAAGAGATTGACGGCGCTACCTGTAAAACCACTATATTCTCCGTGCCGTGGGTGGGGGTGGGTATCTCCATCTCGCCACCCTCTCGTTCTCGGGGCGAGGAAGGGCCGAAACGGCGTTACAATAGATTTGGGGTTGCGGAGCGTGCCCGAGGCGAGTTTAAATAATATTTTTGATAAGTTTTTTTCGGCGCTGTAAGCCTTTGTTCTGGCGTCAGAAGTGCCGTCGGGAGCTCCTGGGTTTTCCATCGAAGCATCGAGGATCGTCCGATGAGGCAGAAAAAAGGATTTTTGAGCCGGGGAAGCCATTTTACGGCCATCTTTGACCTAACCTCGGTCGAAGTACAGGGCGGTAACGCGAAAGTGGATTGGGCAAACAAGAATATCAATTTTAACCGGTATTAAAGAACATAAGGGCCGCTTAAAATATTGACTAACAATAAAACAAAATTGTAGTCAAATATTATTAGTAACGAACTTATATACCAGTTAATTTGAAACAAGAATAAATAAAACATGAATATCAAAGTGATAGATACGAGTCGGCAACGCGGTGCCAGTGTCGGATTGGGATAGGTACCACACATTACTCGTAAATGAATGTAGTGCTGACTACTGACATTATCATCGCACAGTTGAGCTCGCTGAATCTATGATTCCCACACGCACCACCTAAACTAGGCTCTAGTCGAATTGACTCTGCGCTAACATAAATACGATTTCGCAACTCTTCTTCAATATCAAGTTCAGTAATATATACCGTACTTTTTATAATATAATAATAATATTTATTGCCAATAGTTATGTACATAAGTTTACACAGTAGGAGACTTATTAGTCTGATTAAAAGTTTTACATTCAAATGTTGTAACATAATTTCTGGCATCAAGGAAAGGGGCGGAGGTTCCACTGATAGGGCCGGAACCCACCTACGGTCTGGCTTACCAGACAGCTAGGAGGGCCATAAAGAGGACCTATTAAGAGAAAATCATCTCGCATTGGGCGAAGCCAGGGCATGATGTTCTTTGGCGAACCATGGTGGGACAAGTCAATAGACTTCATAAAACTGGGTAGAAACCAGCTGATATGGATAGTAGTATGCAAATGCTCAACACTGGCAGCTGTTAGGTATTCGAACTTTGGCGCTATAACAACACAACCGAACCGAAAGAAGTGATAGACGCTCCATTAGAAATTGTCCTTAAATTTCTTAAGAAAACAGAACTAATGACTAGACTATGGGGGCACAATAAGAATCGGCTTAAGTATACTGGGTTTGCACCTACCCCATTCGAAATTGTAACATAATTTCTGACTATATATAGACGTATTCTGACTTTATGTGACTCTAAAAATAAAAGTCAAGGAAAAGTCAAAGACCTTAAGTCTTTGACATATTCGAGGAGTACCGGTAAATTATTATGCAAACGTTGTAAGTAACGAGCACCAGTTAAACGATTTTCTAGAATGAAAGGGCCAATAAGTACCGTTCACAATTCCAGATCAAAAATTTACCGAAAATCGTTGTTCGAAAGTATGTTCACCGAGTGGCATGGGGATTTTTCAGTGCCCAGTAATGTGTCTTCCCCCGTAATTACATTACTTCAAAAAAAGATTGCCTTAGCCGTAACTAAAATGTTTTTGGTAAAGTTTGGGTTTAATTGACGCTTATGTAACAACCATTTGCAAAGGTTCACTCGAAACTGAAGATCTCTTGGACGATATTTAAAATCTTTTCCTCGAGATTCAAAATTTGGCGAGATCTCACTGGTCACCCCTTGGCAGCGAAGTACCAGTTTCTCTACCCAGCTGAATCACACGTAAAAAGGCTTCACGTCTTGGATGATATCTTTGGGTACGCGTTTGGGTGTAAAGATGCAACCACTGAATTTGGATGTGATTCTACGTGTGCCAGTGCCATGTCCATAATCTCTTCATTTGAGATTTTTTTATTTGCTGAATCTTTACAACTTATTTCATATATTCCCCACTTTTGAGTCGTCTAAAAGTTTTTGTAATTTGTTTATTAACAGATCTGTTCCCAGAACCAGTTTGTGATAGTGTCCAATCGTCAGAAGTTGTACATCTGAATTTTGCAGTAAATGGAATGAGTTAAAAAGTCAAACGCAACTGGTCTAGTATTTATGACGGTTGCAACTATCAGAAATGCATCTACAAACAGACCTGAACAGTAAAACAAAGTAATCTCGACAATTTTCTCTAAAATCATTTAAAAACACGTACTTTATTATTATTAATCTGTCATTAAATCAAGTTCCACTAGCGCAATAGCTATCTGTTTATAAAAAAAATGGTATAATTGAAATTCATTACTGCATCGGAAATACCAAATTAAACGGGCGCCATATTGGGCACGCTTCCATTGTCGGCGCATAATAAAAGGGATTTATAGGTTTTCCATCGCATAATATAAATAATACTCGAATGGAGGCCCTTTGTTTCACGCAAACCAGCTTGAAGTTATTATGAAAGTGCCCCGATGACGGCTTATTATTCGCGAAACACTCCGCTGCGGCACAATAAAAAAAATGGCGTCGACATTTTCAAGCACTTATCGACAACGGCGATCGGTCAAATACAATACGCCCTTGAAGTTAAATTCGGAATTAACTCCATTTCGGGCTCTGCCCACGTATCACGGACGAAGATCGGATAAATCAAATTCGGAGGGCAGTTATAAATATGTCGGACGTACCTTTAATCATACGTATAAAAAGAAAAGATCTAAATTTAACGTTTAAAACCTTTTGAGTCTGGAGCTAAGCTATATCGGTATACATACAAAGGAAACGGATCGCTCATAATGTAAATCAGGCATTCGAGAAGGCAGTCGTTTCACTTATGTAAGTTTGTAGGGGTTGGTAGGGGTCTCCCCAAGTACCTCACAAGTGGATCTCACCTATTTTGGTCCATTCTCAAATTTGCACTTCACTCGCAGTTCCAACTGGTGATTGCACATGAATCATAACCCCGATGATCAATATCATTGCCCTAGAGATGAACTCGTTGATTTCAATGGTAAACAGCGTTTTACCATTGGAGTTATTGAGAGTTAATTCGAGGATAAAGATACTGATCATCGTAGTCATGATTCCAAGTGCAACAATCGACGAATCACATTTGCATCATCAGTTTAAGTTAAAGTAAACTAGTGCTCTTTCCAGATAAGAAAGTTTATTTCCTTGTTACATATTCTTTAGCATAATTCTTACAGATTTAAGTTATATAATAATCTCATCTCTTGATCTTTGGTAGTGATTTTTATTGGAAACAGTAGTTTCTATGGTTTACTCTACATAAACAATCTACGACGTCCATATCTATGTTGGATCAGAACCCTTAAAAAATTATTTCTTCGTAGGCATCCAGATACCCTAGGTTTTAGTTTTTTAGATGTTGAATACGTAAAAACAACGGCAAAGGTGATTATTCCACATGATCACCAGAACTACTGTTCTACTTGATGTTTTAAAAATAGATATGTTTGCCACTAAGGAAAAGTTCAATAACTTCACATTATAATGATCCGTTTATTCAGTTTTCTAGATGAACTTATTGCTCATTCAGATAATTAAGTTGTCTGAATGTCCACCAATATTCCCTCATAGACAGAACCAAGATGCCTTGGCCTTTAATCCTTCATGTATTGCAAATCGTATATCAAATATTTCACGTCTGTTGCCATATTCATTATTGTGCATGTTTTATATTATTGTGGAAGCAATACGATGTATTTCTCTGTATCCTAAACCCAAACAATGTCAATAGATTTAAGCAGGATTCCTCCATACCTCGAGTTCGAAGTCGAATGTTAGAACTATGGAATTACTTACGTATCTACCATAAAGTATAGGTATATTATACGATGGATTTCTAGCATTTTCATCGCCTAAGGCTTTATATCATAGGCGGACCTCCTATACTATATTTTCGAGCTCTAAGTCGAGCCCTTCTTACAAAGTATAATATTCGGCAATAATGGGTATTTTTTGCGCTACACCGTGCAGGTGCGTCAGCGTTGAGAAATATACAGTCTTAGCCGTCCTAAATTCTTCTCGGTCGAAATAAACTTTATTTATTGCCTTTCTTTTATTTATGGAGGAGAAAAAGGCCATTAGGTATTACGCTTGGGGCGTTAGAAATAATAATGAGGGAGGGTGAGTTGATCGCTGTACGACTAAATCCGGAATCCTAGCGTTTATACAGTTAGGGGCATATAGGGAGGCCTCGCCAGAAATGCTGACATTCTCAGAAAATGTTTTCCGGACCTGTTTTAAGACCCCCCCTTTCCTTGTGTTACGCTTTTGTAGACGTAAATTTCTATTTGATGTCTGGTAACCACTTTCACACAAATTGAACATATTATGCAAAGAACGGCAAAAGTACCGGGTGGGCAAATTTCGATTTTTTATAGGGTATCTCGGTAACTGTAAGGGCTATGGAAAAAATGAACCCACCTTTCCCGACCTCTTTTTTCGAGCTAAATTCATTGGTGAAAACCAGAATTTGCTATATCTTTTCGTTTTCGAGTTGTAAACGAAAATTGATTTTGAGTTTTCGATTGGTGTCGAAACTCGGTTGTTTGTATAATTAGAAGAAATCTGTTTGCACGTTAGGATTTCCTTAACAGATTTTTATATCTTGTGTAGTTTTCGAGTTATGGCATAACTTCTATTTTTTAAATGGAAACCATAGTTGGCTATGATTTAGCTTAAAGAGGATTTTTTTCTCTTTACAACGATATATAGTTTGTGGGGTCTATGATGAGTGTTTATCGGAAACAGTTAAAAATTTTAATTTTTTGTATAGGTATACTTACTTTGTTTTTTCTTTGCAGGAAGAGTAAGTTTCTATAGTAACACATTGTTACAACAATGTTTTAATAATAATAACTGTTGCTATGGAAATTTACTCCTGCAAAAGTAACATAAATACATAGTAACAGTCGTATATAATGAATGGTATATTAAACTTTAATAACTAATTATGACATATTAGTGACTAATTAATAATTAATTATAACATATTCATAACAAGAAAGTTTAACACACCTTAACAATCAAATTTGTAACAAATAATGTATGTAAAAAAATACGATACAATATATTTTACAAAAACAAAACTAGACGATTAAAAAAAAAAGAGCATGATTATTTACCTAAGTTTTCAAATTGTCTCGTTGTTTGCGTGCACAGTTCACATCGCTTTGAAACACTTTTGTTGCATTATAGATGTGAATATTTGAAACGGAATTCAGACAGTCTATAAGATTTTCTCTCAGTTGAACCAGTGTATTTTTGTCTTTTTGTATAAATTGTCTTTAATCGAAAAAAGAAATCTAACGGTGAGAGATCTGGCCACCGAGGAGGCCACTTTAGCCATTGTTCCCTATCCATTCTCCCCCAAAATTAGTATCTTAATAATTCCGAGATTAAATTAGTATTATGGGGTGGTGCCCGTCTTGTTGAAAAAATACATGTCGTCTTTCGTTAAGTGGCAAGTTGTCTAAAAATTCTTCTACTATGTGGTAGTTTATCATATTGTAATACCGTTGACCATTTAAATTGTCATCATAAAGTTGGTAAAGCTAAAATGCGGTTATTATATGGGCACACCATACACTAAAACCGAAACGTCCTTGATTTTGAACATCAACAGTCTGATGAGGATTATCTTCAGACCAATAATGTTTGTTGTGTCGGTTGAAAATTCCGGCACTACTTACGTAACTTTCATCTGTCCAAATGATATTTTTAAAAAATAATTGGTCTTGCTCAATTTGTTGTAGGTACCAATTGCAGAAATCCAGTCGGCGTTCAGGATCAGTTGGAAGGAGCTGTTGTTGTTTCCTTATTGTATAAGGTCTAAATTTGTGTTTTTTAAAACTGAAAGTGCTCTTCGTCGCGATATACAAACTCTGCTTCAATTTGCCTACTTGAAATTGAAGGATGTTACCATTACCAACAACATTTATGGCAACATCCTCAGCATCTTGAATACGATAATTTTTTGGTCTTGGTTTATTAAATCCTCCGTATTCAACGAGGTTTTCTTTTACACCAAAGATGGACATATTGGTTGTCTCCGATTAAAATATGCTTCCGATGCAGCTTCAGATTATATCATTTTGAATAAAACACTCTAGCATATTAAACTTTTCGTAATTTTGATCGCCATTTCAATTCTAATCGAAACTTTAAAACTATAATCAAGCAAAAACCAAACATAAACAATTAATCAAACAAGTGTAACTGTGTATTTACATCCCAATATCCAACTGTTCTGTTTTCAAAACGCGCCTACTGTGAAAACAATTACTATACTTTTTATTAGAAACATATGTTTTAACTGTTTATAAACACCATCAGACCCCACAAACTATATATCGTTGTAAAGAGAAAAAGTCCTCTTTTAGCTAAATCATAGCCAACTATGTTCATTAAAAATAGTTTTATGCTTTCCCTATTCTACTTAAAAAGTGCCTGTAGACGTGCAACAGATTTCTTCTAATTTTACAAACAACCGAGTTATCGACACCAATCGAAAACTCAAAAAAATCAATTTTCGTTTACAACTCGAAAACGAAAAGATATAGCAAATTCTGGTTTTCCCAATGAATTTATCTCGAAAAAAGGGTCGGGAAAGGGGGGGGGGGTTTTTTTTGGCAAAAAGAGAAAAAAAAAAGAGTCCCTTAAGGCCGGTTTCGGCCTAATTGGGGGGGGTTTAAAAAGCTTTTTTTAATTTATTATAATTTTATGCAATGGATCTGACCTCAAACGAACCCACCCCCCCCCTCCCTCCCCCTCTTCTTAACCCTAAAATGACGCAATAAACAATTTGCTTTTTACCACTTCCACGGTAGTTTTTGGCTAAAAAAAAAAAATGTTTTCAAAAAACATCCCTACCCTACGGATTTCACATATAATTTCCCCCCCTCCACGCCCCGGGAAATCTGCACCCCCTCCCGTTATTCCTACCACTCACTTCGGCGTGTAAAATGGATTTCTGGGAACTGTATGAATATTATTCGCGATAATAATAAACCTTTTTTCCCCCCAACCAACCCCCCACCCCCACCATCCCGTCTGAATCCCCTTCCGTCATTTTGTAGCGCGGGTAAAATGGTTCTTTGGGAACTACATGAACATTATTAAAAATGATAATGCTTGTACTACAAACCAAACTCCAAAATCCCCCCTCCCCCCCCCTCCCCAACTGTAATATAAAGCAAACCAGCATTTTTTCGGTATCTTTATTTTAGCCATGTTTTCAAAGCTTTTTTAGAATGTGATATCCGTGAGTGTGTAGAGGGTTGTTTTTTGATAAAATATATTTTTTTAGCCAAAAACTACCGTGATATGTTAATTGTAAAAAACAAATTGTTTATTGCGTTATTAAGGGGGGGAAAAAAGGGGGGGAGGGTTCGGGGTAAAGGGGGGTACGTTTGTGGTCAGATCCATGGTAAATGATATATAAATAAATAAAAAAAATGTGATTTTTTTGACCAAAAATAAATTAGGCCGAAAACCGGCCTTCGGGACCCTCCTCCTTTAATAAAATCGAAACAAGCAAGTTTTCGCAGAAAGCCCGAAACAGGTCACATTATTGCACAATACTTTGATTACCATTCCATCTTTCGATAGTCAACTGTTTTCTAAAAATGGCGTAACTCTCAATTTCTTCCAATGACAATCCCGTATTTTTGGTGTTTGTATTGGTTTCTTAATCTAGAATTGTTTAAAATGACCGCAAAAAAAATTTAGTACCTTACATTAGAAAATTTTAGAGAAAATTCGAAATGAAAATTAAGAGACACAGATTTCATTATTAGGTACTAAAAATTAACCCTAATGTTAAAAATAATTTGCAATTGCTAGAAGAGGGTCAATAGAGTGGTCTCCGAGATCTCCATATCTTACACCTCTGGACTATTTTCTTTGAGGATTATTGAAGGCGAACGCCTATAGTACTAGATCAAGAGTACAATTTTCTGAGAAATTGTAATAAAAAACTTGGACCACGCAGTATACATGCCAATAGAGTGGCCTCCGAGATCTCCAGATCTTACACCTCTGGACTATTTTCTTTGAGGACAATTGAAGGCAAATGTCTATACTACTAGACCACAAAATTTAGTGGATTTAAAGAACATAATTCTGTGCAAAATTAGGTACATTACGAAGAAGTAATTCATGCCCGTAATTAATTTGTATTATTATTGTTTAGAATTCCAACGGTGGCAAGCAATTGCCACCGGGTGCAAGCAATTGGTTGGCTATGGTTAGCAATTTGATATGTCTGTATATACATTTTTTTTCCTAAATATATTAATTCTTGCACCAATTTCATGGTTTTGAGTCTTCTTGTATGCAATGACCTAAAGGCACAGTTCTGTTATTGTATTTCTTCGTTTCTAAAGAAGCACTAATTACTTTCAAGAGTGCAATTTTCTGAGAAATCGGCAATAAAAAATTTGGACCACACAGTATACATGCCAAAGTTTATGTTATATATAGTACTCTGAGTTGGATTGCTGACCTACTACTCCCTTCGACTCCTTCAGGTAGAAACGGTTAAATGAGATTTTTTTGGACCAAACTAAACTGCTCGTCAAAATTAGCGTAACATTCGGGTTAGAGACTTGCGGTTTCTAATTTTCGGTAGCGAATAGGGTTGGTTTGAATGCCTCAAAGGCGCTACGTTGTGACTTAAATGTTTCGCCGTCCACACCCCAAAATGCAACCCCATGTCGAAATTTGAATTCGTTAGATTTTGACGGCAATTTCAGAGACATACGGGATGGACTAAGAAGGATGCTGTCGGATAAAAACTCCATTACTTCCTCCTTCAGTCTTCACACACTAAGACCTTCTCTATAAGTTTTATGAATTTGGTCACTGCCCCATTTCTGCAACCCATTTCCAGACCCTCTAAAGCCACCCTTTTACATTTACGCAGGATCTTGCTTGGTTTGTCCTCTGTTGGGCGGATCCATTGACCTTATTGATCCCTAATAAATTGGTGTGGGGTTCCACAACTCACTTTCACCCTTTGATAACCCAAGCACACCTCCAAGCCCCACCTATTCCGACCTCCCACTCACTCCCTCTGGTTCCGCCGCTGTAGAAGGCTGCGTGGGATGTATATTTGGGGTTAGTCTCAAATTCATATCATTACATTATTTGAAGGCTCTTGAAGTTCATGGGACCCACTGTGAACGGCCGAATGAGTTATATGCACTCTGAATGCCTTCCTGAGGATGCTTGAACCCTTTTCAGCCCACCTCCAATCGTTTGTCTTCTTGAAATCCTCTTGTGCGTCCCGTCGTCCTCTTTTTTTGACTCTTCTTTGAAAATTTTTGAGTGGGTGAAAATTCCTGAAAGGCTTGTTGGGTAGACGGAACCTTCCTTTGCACTTGAAATCGAACTCTCGAAATCGCGAGAAATGCTTAGTCAGCGTGACAATTGTTCACTGTGACTTGGGCTCATGAAGCCTCGACTGGGTTAGCGCCTGCGAGATAGGCCACCCAAACATGCCCTCGCTCGTAAAATTAGTGGAAGAAGGTGTTGTTTGGATGGTCTACCTCGTAGGTGCTAGCCCAATCGAGGGTTCATGAGCACAAGTCACAGTCACCATTTGTCACGCGTACTAATCATATCTCGCGAATTTGGCAATTATCGAAAAACACAAGTGCACAGGAAGGTTCCGTCTACCCAATGAGTCCTCTTTTAGGAATTTTTATCCACAAAACATTTTTGGAGGGAGTCAAAAAAAATGACAATGGGACGCAAAAGAAGTTTTGAAGGAGAGGGACGACTCGGGGTGTGCCAAAAACAGTTCATATATCCTTAGAATACTCGAATAGAACACAAATGGCGCTAATTTGAAATGTGTTACGCTAATTTTGACAAGCAGTTTATATAAAATATCTACATGTCACTGCGTGTTAGGCCTGATTGTGCATGGAATTTGAAAAAAAATCTGTTGTAGACATTAACCTTCCAATCCACGACGTGGAACTATTAGGAATATATTGAGTTTGAGTTTCAGTTGTGAACTTATGTTTGTTTCCTGCTATTTATACAGTGCGCGCCTAAAGTATGGAATAAATTCAGTAAATGTGAAACAAAAATTTTTTTGGAAAAACTCCTCGAAAAGGGCGATTTTGTTTAATAAAAACACACATTTTTGAGGGAACGGCTATTTTCAGATGTCATTTGTTTTTGAGTAATGACGTCATCAACTTATTTTTCAAATGGCAACCCCCCCATTTTTTTAATTTAATTTGAGAAACCCTTTCATTGTCAATTGAACGGTATAAAAATGTTGTCACTTTATATAACATTTTTGAGTAAATGACAATTGAATGTTACAAAATGAAAAATATATTTTTCACAATAAATAAACGAAAATGTCTTTCATAGTCAAATGCAATTTTAAATTAAGTGTTCGAAATGCCGTCCATCAACTTCTTGGCAGTATGCAAGTCTGTGTACAAATTTTTCTTTTTCATTCTAAAATGACTTCTGTGGTAATGGATCCCATTTCATCTCTAATTCGATCTCGTTGTTCGGCTAAATTGTGTGGTCTTCTGCAGTAAACTTTTGATTTTAAATAACCCCAAAAAAATAATCAAGTGGTGTAAGATCTGGGGATCTCGTGGTCTATTCTATCGGTCCTCGTCTGCCAATCCACCTCTGAGAAAAGATGACGTCTAAATATTCACGAACTGAGCGCGCATAATACAGGGGTGCTCCGTCTTGCTGAAACCAGAGTGTGTTATCTGGAATGTCAGTATCATTCTCGGTTAGGAAAATTACTGCAAGCGCTGGAACTAGATCATTCTGCAAGAACTCCAGATATCTTTCTCCTGTGAGAGTTTCTTCAAAGTAGAAAGGCCCTACTATTCTGTTTGCGACTATTCCGGCCCACACATTTAATTTCTGCGGGTGTTGAATATGTGCTTCGATGATCCAATGAGGATTCGTCCGACTCCAATATCTGCAATTTTGACGGTTCACTGTGCCGTTTAGACAAAACGTGGCTTCATAGGAAAAAAGTATTTGCTGGTGTAAATTTGGATTTGTTTGACAAAGATTCATCATAGTTTCACAGAATTGCAGTCGCCGTTCGGGGTCGTCTTCGTTGAGTTTTTGCACAAGCTGAAATTTGTAGGGATGATAGTTTTTTTTTCCTCAGGATACGTAGAACTGTCGTTTGACTAACTTCATTTTCTGAGGCAACTAGTGTAGAGGTACTCTGAGGGTTCTCTTCATACTTAACACAATGTCAATCTTTTTATCTTGGGTAATTTTTGGACGTCCTGATTTTGTTAGATCTTTAACATCACCAGTTTCTCTAAATTTGGACTCAATCTTACTAACTGTGGATTGGGACATACCTCCTGCTGAGTTCTGGTCTTATTTCCACATCCGATGAAAATCAAAATTTCAATTCTTTGTGTCACAGTTAAATATGCCATATTGAAATTCGAATTTTTATAAATACTAACACGTTATATTAACTTTTCGCACAATTTAATGACAAATCTTCTGATTAACTGATAGTAAAAACCATGGATACGTCAAAAAACTTAATCTGATAATTTTTTTGCTTAGCAACGTACTTTTTGCCATGTTTTATTTGTGTTCAGTTTCTTCAGAAAGTTTCGTTTATTTATTGTAAAAAATATGTTTTTCATTTTGATAACATTCAATTGTCATTTACTCAAAAATTTTGTTATGTAATGTGGCAACATTTTTATACCGTTAAATCGACAATGAAAGGGTCTCTCGAATAAAATTAAAAAAATGGGGGTTGCCATTTGAAAAATAAATTGATGACGTGATTACTCAAAAACAAATGACATCTGAAAATAGACGTTCCCTCAAAAATGTGTGTTTTTATTAAACAACATCGACCTGTTCGAGGATTTTTTCCAAAAAAATTTTTGTTTCACATTTACTGAATTTATTCCATACTTTAGGCGCGCACTGTATATATTTTTAGGTTAAATGATTTTTTTACTGCTTGTTAGCATCAAAAACAACCGTTAAGATTCCCCAGTCGCCGAGTTACACACAAAAAAACCGCAATCAACATCGGTTTTTAAATCCACCGGGCTTTTCAACAGCGGTCGTTAATTTCTTTCGCGAAAAACAAACACGGCCTTATTTAAAACACAAAAACATTGCCCGACGTACAGCGGTTCCACGCTAATGCGAAAATGTTGTACTTAATTTAAACTGCTCGCCGGTTTTTTTATCGTTAAATAATTGCCCGCAATGCAAACTTCGCTACTTGTTTTATCCGGGCCGGCTGGCGGCCGAGCATTCTGCGTGCATTTAGCGGAGAGCCGTGCGGTTTATCTAAACGGACGCTGATGTGAGCAAAAACGGTCAGGTGAAGTGGAATTAACAACTTGCGATTCGGTTTCGTCGCCAACTGGAAGGGCGACGCCCATTTTGGTTTCGCGACGTGCTTCGAAAATGGAAAACAGTGGGGACACACAAACGGATACTCCAGCAAAATATGGACATAAACAAAAAGTAAACGGGGCATTCTGTATCACATCACCTACCCCCACGTCCAAAATTAGGAGCAACAAATTAACTTGCGGTTTTGGTTAGTTTGTAGCCATTTATAGCCGCGGACAAAACTACATACACGACATGGGAAAAAAGTTTAAAGGTAATTTTTGCTGCAACATTAAAAACTTTTAATACTGCAATATTCCATTAAATAGCATTTTTTTTTCTTCACAAGATCAAGTGTTTTTCTATTTTATAGGTATTTATAAAAAAATTAAACTAAAAAAAAACTTTTTAGATACAGTGGACGCCGCTTATAAGACTCACTTTGGAACCAACAAAAAGTGAGTCGTATAAGCGGATGAACCTTATAAGCGAAGGGGGAAAAAACAAGATTTTTGAATGTATGTAATACACAAACTTTATTTTACCTGTGAATAGACATAATACAACACAATAGCGTGTTATTTACTTATAAAAATAGGTAACTTTTTAAATACATACGTACAAACATACATAATCAGTTCAAAGTTTAAGATGGTTTAAAGTTTTTTTTTATTTTTGTTTTTTTTTTGTTATTTTCCATCATTTCATCAAGTGTATATGTTATAACTGTATATATGTATGTAACTATTGGTGGATGTGTCATTTTTTAGTTTTAAATTTACAATTAGAGCTATTTTATATTTACATTTTTGTTCTTTTTAGCTTACGTACGTATACGTACATACGTATACTTTTGTATTTTACCAAACATATTGACAACTTATACTTTGTACTCAAAGTCTAATGGGAATAAAGATCAAACAAACAAACAAACAAATTTCAGTTATGTATTTTTCATAAACTGAGTCTTATATCCGAAGTGGTGAGTCTCATAAACGAGTTTTTTTCAATGTATTCGGATACGTCCGGACTGTTTCTGGCGATTTTGAGTCTTATAGGCGACTGAACCTTATGTCCGTGAGTGTTATAAGCGGCGTCCACTGTATTTTGTAGAGACAAAACCACGTAGACGATTTTTAAAAATTGTTTATAAGATGCTTATCAATTTTAAATTTTGATAATTTAGTTGTTCTTATTATTTTTTTTAAATTTTCGAATAATAACACAGGTCTTCAAAAAAAAATGTTCTGTTCTGTTTTGGTGCACTGAAACCAAATTTGGCAAAACAAAATTTTTACCGCATCAGTTTTTCTCTCCACCCCCATATAACCCCCATAAACACTTATAGAGGAAATTTTTTGAAAAAATTTCGTTAATTATTTTGTATGACCTTTATATTGGTTTTTTGGGTCGCTGATCACGAATCTGAAGTCAAGAATAAATTTCGACTTAATGACAGCTGTCAACAAGCTGTCAAATTTCACTAAAAAGTAAAAAGGTTAAATTTATTAAATGCATATTATAAAATTATTATATAATTAAATACATATATAAAAATGATATTAAATGCATATTCCTACGTTTTTTAGATCGCTGAATACAAATCCGAAGTCAAAAATAAATTTTGAATTCATGATAGCGTTAGCAAGCTGTCAAGGTATCAGACTGTCTGTCTGTCTATTTGCTGTATGATACCTGAAGGGTATATAAATAGGAGTAAACTGGACAACGTTCACACCGGCACAGGTAATTTTTCTATGATGCAGGGTATCAGATGCTCATTACTATTTTCTTGTAGATGTTGTTATATTTGTGAATGAGCTACTTAGATCTTTTTATTTATATCTATTTTGTTCTTTTTCTTGTTTTGGTTTTTGTAACTGTAATATAATTCGAGTATGAGTTTATGCAATTCTTTATAGTCAACACGGAAAAATATTTTGAGTACCAGCTCCCTAATAGATTAAAAATTGAATTTTAGACACGTAATTTACTTGTCTCAAATATATTTCCTAATTTATTAGGGAGCTGGTGCTCAAAATATTTTTCCGTGTTGACTATAAAGAATTTCATAAACTCATACTCGAAATATATAACAGTTACAAAAACCAAAACAAGAAAAAGAACAAAATAGATATAAATAAAAAGATCTAAGTAGCTCATTCACAAATTTAAAAACATATACAACAAAATAGTAATGAGCATCCGATATCCTGCATCATAAAAAAAGTTATCTGTGCCGGTGTGAACGATGTCCAGTTTATTTATATTTATTTATCTCATGGATAGTAAAAAAAATCCTCTCTCGAAGGGTTGCGGTGTATTACTGACCTCTAAAATGTCTTCAGGTTCACACCAAAGGAGATCTTCAGACGAAGGCCACTTCCATTGATGTAGTCCATTTTTGTGTATGTACGTTGTTAAGTTAATTTTGTAATATTGATCTTTTGTACCTTTCTGATGCGTGTTTTTGAGACACGTTTCATTCATCCCTCTCTTATATTTCTTATAGCTTCTTGTAACATAACATTTGTATAATTGCAATAGTTCGTACAACCATCAATGGTGCTATATATTATAAAATGTATTTAAATAGATTTATTACTCACCAATAACAATAAAAGACTACCACAGCAACGTGAATCACCGGCGGCCAAAGTCACTCACGAAAACTACCGAAAGTGGATGGGCGACTTTGGCCACCCTATAGCGGCTAGGGGTGCAAGTTTGACTTGATGGCATATGAACAGAAATCTGCTATAGAGATCTACGAAAGTCTACTTTGATCCTCCGATCATAAATTACCGGAGTTTCGCTTGTACAGGCAAAGTTATAACTACTAAAAATTCGCGCATTTTTAACAAGGACATTATCAGATGATTTACGAAAATACAGTACGAGGGGCCAATTCATTTCCATATTTATAATTTTGAGTTCCTTATAGTATGTATAAGTTATATAGGAATACCTTGATATTTGAAAATTTAAAGTCCATTTTTTTTATATATGGGAAAGAAACAAATTTCGGAAATTAGCCGAGGGTGGCTAAAATCACCCAAGTTTACGGTACCGCCGAAGTTTACTGCGAGCAGTTGGATCACGTCACTGCTGCTCTACATGGAATACAGGACGAAGTCTACTTTATCCATGACAACGCTAGGACACATATTGCAAAGAGACATAGAGAAAAAACCCAAAGCTTTGGATGGCCCGTTCTAGCCCACCCATCATATTCACTCGACTTGAAACCAACAGACTATCTGTTCCGGTCGCTATCTAATCATTAGAGCCCGAAGGTTAATAATATATGCGTACTTTACCAGAGTTGGCTCCAGGATACCACTATCAGTATTGTTACGAAATGTTAAACTAATCGGCAAAGGAACCATAGTCACAAGACATAGAATTTGCGTACAAATAGACACTATAACATGTCCGTACTGCCGCTCGAGTTTCCATAAATTATCAATAACGTGGATTAAATTAGTCTGATCTTTTTAGGTGCCAGCCAACCACCTCCGTGTAACACCCTTCGCATCCAACAGTAGCAGCAATACATGGCGTTTATTTACTTTAAAGTTCTTCTCGTCCCATAGTGACTATAGACTGTGCAATGTAACCCTGGGGGTTGTATTGGCAACCACCCCTAGAGCCTACAGAACGTAGCTCCAACTAGGTCAGGGGAGTCGTGAGTAAGTGATTTCTAGGTTAATATAGCAACCGTAACCTGAAAAAAATAGTTGGGCGCCAGCTAATGAAAAAACAACACAATCTTTAGGTTAATATAAAATTACTATATTTAAAATGAGGTACATATAGATAAGCTGCAAAACTTGTGTTACAAACCAAATTAACTTCGTATACAATCGTATCTAGCTCTGATAAAGATTTGAACAGTAGATGGAGCACTTCTTCTGGCCAGAACTTAATTACGGAAAGAATTTACCCTTGGTATACTGGGGAGATGAGATTTGGGGTGGTCTGGTGGTCTGTTGACGCCTTAACCCCACGGCTTGGTGACTTCACGTGCACGGCTGGGTGACTACACGAGTCAGCAGGTCAGCAACACCTTCGTCACACGAGGGGATCCACCATCTCAAACTCTTATAGCTTTCACGGGTACTTCTTTCTTCCAAGGTCAATGGCTCAGCAAGATGGCATGAAAAGTTCAAAACACGAAAATAGTAACAGAGCTAGGTGAGGTTTGGTTACAACAGTATAGCAGGAAACTTACAAGTTTCGCAAACTCAGCATACTAATATAAAATCTTACTTAAAAATAATCAGTGTAAACTTATATATCTAAGATACTCATTATATTAAAAATTCCAAAAGTTATGATACTAAATTACATTAAAATTCAAAATTATTCTACTCAATTACAAAGGACAACTGGTATATGAAACCAGAATATCTAAAATAACGGAATTAAGTCAAATTTAGATTAACAAGATAATTTTTTTTCTGCGATAAAAGAGATAATTTGAGTTCGAAACGAACGCTCAGGGCAAACTACACCCCTGTCCAGGACAGCAGTATAGCTCCGAGTCAGCGGTTGATTCAACGATAAATTAAAAAAACAAAAAATCAAAATCGAAACACTGTTAATTTCTGTGGAGAAAATTCATTACCATTCAAGCTGTGTAAAAACAAAAATTACAAAAATTCCATCAAAAGATACACAAATACCAAGCCGGAACGAGAGATAGGGCTCTAGCTATAAAAAATTCCTGAATACATTCAGGTAAATTCAGGTAAGGTTTTAAATTGTTTTACAAATTTTTGATTAACTCAAAAGGTATATAAACCAGAAAAACAATGAACCTTACCTGAACTTAAGATTCCGGGACCTCGTGGCTGCTGCAAATTTTTCCTGTCCTTGGAAAACCAAAATGGCTCGTCACAGCGGCGAGTCCGTTATGGAAGTCTATAGCCCCTATCAATCGCTCAACAGGTGGAAAATTGTGGATATATTACGGCCATACGGTATATAACCTGTAAAATTCAGGACACCAATATCTGTTCTATACAGTATTAAACCTGAAAATTAAGCACACGAACGTTCTTTGATTAACTCAAAAGACACCTCGTGTCCACCGTAATTCCTAAAGTAATCAAATAAATATACTAAAAAAATATTATCACACCCAGCTAGAATTCCTTATTCTACCAAATATTTCTCAACAGAAAGTACCAAATATCTAATGATTACCAAAAATAAGTCAGATTATCATTAAATTCATCAAACCAAAGATATCGTTAAATCACCCACTCACCTGATCGACGGTCGTTTCCCTCTGCCGTTTTACCAGCGTACATATATCTCGACTCTCTCACGATTGCGCAAAACATAGAAGCTAAAAGTCTGTAGAAGGCTATGGCTTGAAGTATATTAATCTATAGAAGCACATACCAGCTGAAGTGAGACAACGGATTCAGACAGATGCTTACCCTTTTCCTTTTAAAACATAATACATACCTGATAAAGGAGAGTGTAACGAAATTAACTAAAATTTCGTTACAACTGCTAGTCACACACTCACTAATTGTTTTTGTACTTATTTGTGCTTTCCGACACCCTTGAAGCTATCAAATGCCCTTCCGTGGCTTTGCCTCATCCAGTTTTCTGCTTGGAGTTAGGTTTTGAAGTTCTGCCCCATCCACCGTTTTCAGCAGACCTTTTTCCCATTGACTATTATTTGATCTCTGCCCTCAGCACACATTTAATAAATAAATCAGTTGACGATCGTCACCATGTATAAATAGTCATACACAACTTTTTCTTCGCTGGACAATCGCATGAGTTCTAGGAACGTTGTGTCCGCAGTCTGCTTACTCGTTGGCGACAAGTTGTATAGTCGAATGGCCCTTACATTCTAAATTGTTTTTCTCCTACTTCTAAAATAAATAATCGTAAATGAACATATTAGCAAGCCTCGATACTTTTGAATCAACTGGACATAAAATCCACCCAGTGACTGACACGAACTTAGTTTAGGGGTCGACTCGACAAGCGTATCGTGTAAACGCGTAGATTTCTACTCTGGATTAGGCGCAACCAATTCATTATTACGACGTTTAATTGGCCAGAGTAGTTTTTCGTGTCGTAGTCTTAATAAGGGTGCGATACGCTATTCTTAAGCCGAAAAGTTTATTCAAATGAATTATTTTGGGGATCGGAGAACAGATGCGGATTTTTCTTTTTGTCAAAATTAAATGTGTCCAGTTTATTTCGCCAAATATCTAATGGATAGACAATGGGGACTGATTTATGATTCGGGAGCGTCCGTAAATTTGGCGAGTGATTGTAGGCTAACATACAGTGTCTACGAAGATAGTATGCACTTTTGAACGGAAAGAGATACACGTTTTGAGTGTTCACTCTTGCAAATGGATGTTTTTTTTGTATTCTTCACATTTTAACATAACCAACTTGATCCGTGAAGTAAATAGGAACTTTGGATATTGAAATGGAACACCCTGTACATTTTTGGATGAAAGTTAATTCATAATTTACAAGTCGTTTGAGTAAGAAGACATAAAAATGAATTGTTTGTATTAACAGTTTTTTCTAGTTATTCTATAAAGTTTTAATAAGTGTTTTTCTTTTTAAATAAACAGTTTTAATAAAAGGTTTTGAGTAAATTTTTTTATAAATTTTCATAAAAACAAGTTACAATCTCTAAGATCTGGGGACCTTGGCGACATTTCCAGATCTGAATGTAAAATGGTTTATGTGTCTGTAATGTACTCTTTTTTATCCTGATTTTTATTATTAATCTTATTATGTATTTATTTTTATTATAATTGTATTGTTTTTCTTGTGTTCGTTTGTGTTTCGTTCTTACTGCATTCTGTGTTCATTGTTGTCAGTAAATGCTTTAAACAATATTGTCAAGGCCTACTTGCCTCTTTTAAATCTCTCCCATGAACTTTGGAACTTCGTTTTTTTCTCGAAAATTGTTGAAGACAGATGTAGACAATCTTATATTGGTTAAATGGTAATTTAATTTGGCTTTCAACGGTATGTAAGGGTAAATTGATGTTGGTCATTCTATTTGAAAAAAGAGTTATTGCTGTTCGAAGATTGTTAGGTATAGGTTCCAGTATTTGCGAACACTGAATAGCGTATAACTTTTTGCAACAATGAAAATGATTGTGATCGTGGCGAATCGAACTATCCAAACCGCACGTCTCTAACTTTTTTGGTTTATACGCTATTTAGAAATATTTAAAACGTTGTCATCATGATATTTTTCAAAAACAGTTAAATGTCTCCAAAACACTGGGTTTTAGGTACCATGTATTAACCCGTTTCGGCCGAAAACGAAAAAAAAAATGATAAAAAACGATTGATTGCTGTCAAAAACATGAAATGGCCTGGGTAAAATGGCTGGGAACTTCACCCCTAAAACTGTAAAAACCACCCCAAAACCGCTAAAAATAATTTTCGGTTTTGGTCAGAAAACTCATATAAACCACAAATAACAGTTGGGAATGGTTTAAATATAATAACATTAAGTCTTTAAAATATGAAATCGATGAGAAAATGTCGCTTTCACCCTTAAAAAATATAAAAACAACCCCCAAATGTCTTATTTCCGATTCCTAAAAATTGCTGATCTCGGGTGTAGCTGGGGAACGCTTGAAACCCAGAAAAAATGATTGAATATGGTCAAAAAATATATGAAATTACTCCTTAATATATCACATGTTTGGGGGAAAGTCTATTTCACCCCCTAAATTAAAAAAAAACTTGTAAACTGCTATAGCCCATATCTTTTGACTTCAATAGAAGGACTTTTTTGACCCAGGTAGAATAATTAAAACTGGTTCAAAAATAGTAAAAGAAGTATTCACTACATCAATCTGACTGGATGTGGTTTATATGAGTTTATCTGACCAAAACCGAAAAATTATCTATTTTTAGCGGTTTTGGTGTGGTTTTTACAGTTTTAGGGGTGAAGTTGACATTTGCCCAACCATTTGAAGTATTCAAGGGTCATATTTCATGTTTTTTGACACCAATCAATCATTTTTTCTGGGCTACATGCATTCCCCCCGAGCAGACCAATTGACTGCAAAATCCAAAAAGTTGCTCGAACAATTTGGAGCAACTTTAGGTGATTTTAAGAACTTTTTATTCTTCACAATTTTTTGTAAATGTGCATCATTTTCCAACTAAAAATTCTTCAATTTTTACGCAAAAATTTTGCAGTTCAGGCGCCATTTTGAACGCATAAGGGAATCGATAAAAATCGATCCTTAAACCACGTATGTATACTTAAAGTTCAACCGGTTCTTGTTCCATTTATTCCGCCGGTTAGTGAGGTTCCAGGTCCATTGCAGACCGGAAACCCCTTGAAAATTTGATTAAAAAAACTGTTTTTTTTTAAACTGCTTTTTTTAAATAATTAAGTTATTTGGAGGAATTTTATGGACACCATTGGAAAGGCCACATCTTAGATTTTAAAAATATGTCCCTGTCAAATTTTTCTGTCGCAAATAGTATTTGAGGCGCTGAAGAGCCATGTACCGCGAATGGCGTTTTCGACCGAAACGGGTTAATAAAGGCGACCTAAAATTTAGCGGGGTATCCAAAAATGAGTGTTCCATTTGAAATAACGAAGTTGTGTAGCGGTTACATGAAATGGAACCCTCTGTATGATTAGAATTTACAAATACACACCAGATCGTTTTGAGCAACTTTTATTTGGATCAATGTTTTTCTTAAAATTACATACAATAACACAGTTGTGGAAGAAACCGTCAAGGTGTATACCTATATTTCTGTTTCATTATTTCCATCTTCAGACACTTGGTAGTCTAAACAATGTAAAAAATGTAAAAAAAATGCGGCAATACACCTTACAAAATATATTTTACATATTTAATTTCGCTTAGCGAACTACAGTCTGCCGACTGCAGACTGGAATCGAACCGAATTTCGATTAACCCGAGTTATTATAAATCGTGTCGTTCCCCTCAAATTATCGAATCGAGGCGGCCATTGAAAATCCCGTCGATTGAGTTCCATCCGTGGAATTTGTCGAATTTCTTGGCTTGTTAAGCCCAGAAATCACTCCGTCGGTCCTTTTGTACTTTTATGAGCGAGAGACAGGGGAAGCGCTGATAATGGCGGCCGGAGAGTAGTAATGATGTTCGGCAAATGAATGAACAGGTAACTGGCCCGAAAGGCAGCTAACGTTCGGCAATAAAAGCAAAGGTCGCTTCCTCCCGACCGAACCTAAAAGGCAAGTTAGTTAATGGATACATCAAGAATATAAAATCATACGAATTTAGAATCTTTTATAGTATAATTTTGATCTTCAAACTGTGCATAATACAGTAATAATTAGAGACAGGATCAGGTTTGTGCAGAACTAACAGAACTGGGTGAGCTTAGGGAACCAATCAGTGTTTGCGGAGGAGATATACCGGGTGTCTCAGTTGTACTATTCCAATGGCATATCTCCGTTAGTTAATAAGACATAAATTTGAAATTTGGGGCATCTAATTTACATCTAAAGTTCTTTACATAGAGCCTAATATTAATATTCTGCCACTTCCGGTTTAACCTAACTTTCTTATTTCAAATGGCACGCTGTATATTTTTCTCAATATTTTAATTCTACGCAAAATTCCCAGGAAAACTAAAGCAGGCTTTGAAAATATTTGAATCATTGTTAATTTTTTGACTTTTGACGGTTTATAAAGTTATTAATTTGTATTAAAACTTCAAATTGCTTCGAACAAAAGTGGTATTAATAATGACTAACGACAATTTTTCAAATGTAGAAAAGTTAGATATGATCCTAATTTATGGGGAATGTAAGAAAAATCGGCGTGATGCGTTACGTGTTTATGGAGAGAGATATCCTGACAGGCGTATGCCAAGTGATATGTATTTTACCCGTTTGGCTTCTTTAGCCACATGTGGGGCATTCTCAAAAAAAAAAAACAAACTGTTTTTAAAAGAAAGACTGCTACTGCCGAAGAGCATAGTGTTGGTGTTTTGGGAAGTGTGTTTAATGATCCACATATTTCAATTCGACAAATTGAATCAGAATGCGACAAATTGAATCAGAATCTTTTAAAATCCATCTGCATCAAGGATTAGAGCCAGGAGATTATGAGAGAAGAATGGCGTTTCTTGCATGGCTAGCGACTGCTCATGAAGATGGCAATATTAGCTCAATATTGTGGACAGATTAAAGCCGTTTTCATAATAATGGAAGTATAAATCGGCACAATTGTAATTATTGGTCTGAGTATAATCCTCATTGGATGAGAGAGACTAATTTTCAAAAAATCAAAACCAATCCAGAGTGGCTCAGAATCAACATAAACTTAGACATCAAATAAAAAGAAGCACCTCTATAATATGTCTAGTAAAAAAACCTGTCTAGGTTTTTATTTCAATGCTGAAGGTTTTAGTCTCATTTCAGGAACAATAGATGCTTGGCCACCAAATTGTCCAGATTTTATCCCTCTATATTTATACATATAGTGCCACAAAATTGCTGCTTATAAAACTAGACCAGTTCACGTTCAAAATTTAAAAGTACATCCTAAATCTAGAAAATTTTCCCAAAGTAATGGAAAACTGTGTAATTACTTCAATTGTTGGAAAATAATAAGATATGACATTAAGCAGAATAAAAAAGAGTTACTAAGTGAACGTAATGGTGTTGGATTTTTCTGCAGTTTGTTTGCATGGTGTTATTCCACTTATTGCCAAGTGATTAGTCACCAAGGTATCGCTTTAATAGCCAAAACCTAATAGATAAAGAGCTGGAAGGGATTTAGGTGGATTTACTTTAACTTACTTTAGAAACTTTTGTCGTGAAGTCTGTAAAAGGAAAGTAATTATTTCTCTTTAACTGCATAGAAATTGGTGGTAATTGAGCTTGTCACCAACTATCACGACATGCCTTTATCTCAGTTACAGCGTTGTTTAGAAATTATCTTCATCTTAATTATTGCCTTGTTTACTAAAATAACTACTCCCTGCTCGTTTGAGCTGAAAAGACAATTTAATTGTATTAAATAAGAGCAGCAGCATACAAATAAAAACGGTCGTTTCAGCTTCGCTTCTGTTTACAACTTTAAATCGACGAATTAGAGCAAATATTAATTAGATCTCTGCGTAAAAAGGAGTCGTGGATAACAGCGAGATTAAAATTGAAAGATGCTTTGAGAGAGAGCGTGCACACCACTCTCTTACAGAGTCATAAATCGTGTTAATGTAATAAAGTTGTGCGTTGCCTTTTGCGTTTTCCTTCCTTCTTTCTTTTTCAACAACAGTGAAAAATCTGATACATAAGAAATCACTCTACGTTCACAGTAATCTGGTTGAAAGATAGCACGTAATTTTTAGAGTAAATAATACAAAATTGACAAATCCAAATTTAAAACTGTACCATAAGGATTTGTACCGTCTAGAAATGTTACTTACGAGGTGTGTAAATTAAGTAATGAGACCGGCAATGTGGGGGCCCGATCTAGCAACACTGCGGAGACTGGACTTAGACGGGCGGTACGTTGACATGTAATGCACCTTCAGTACAAGTTTGAACTTGTGAGAGTCATTTGTTTGTTCTTTGTGACTGTTTTCGTAAACCGTTTTCTAGTGCGTTTTAAAAATGAGTGAGATTAATTTTGAGGTGTGCTATTGAGTTTTGTTTCAGACTTGGACACAGCGCAACAAATACTTTTGCAAAACTTCAACGCACCTATGGAGACAGTGTTTTTTCAAGAGCCCAGGTTTTCGGTGGTTTAAGGTACTCCCAAAAGGAAGAGAGTCGATTGAACATGAACCACGCAACGGAAGGCCTGCATCTTCATGGACCGATGAAAATGTCGATATAATATGGGATCTTGTGCGTTCAGATTGTCGGTTGACGACAAGAATGTTCGGGGAAGAGTTAAATTTGAATCACATCATTGTTCATCAGTTTTTGACTAACGAATTGGGGATGAGAAAAATCTGCGCAAAAATGATTCCGAAAAACCTTACCGAAAAACTCGCAGGAGCAAAAGGACATCAGGAGAGAAAGTGTCTTAACTTTCTGGAATCGATTGAAAATGATCCCCATTTTATGGAACCTGTCATTACTGGTGATGAGACTTGGGTGTTTGAGTACGACCTGGAAACCAAGCGCCAAAGCATGGAATGGCACACTTCAAGCTCTCCAAGACCCAAAAAAGCAATAATGAATAAGTCGATGTACAAATGCATGCTGATTTGCTTTTTTGATATCCAGGGAATTGTCCACAAATAGTTTTCGCCTCCTAGCCAAACAGTAGATCAACACTTTTACAGAGCGGTTTTTGAAAAACTTCAAAAAAGGGTAATGCGTGTGAGACCAAACTTCAAGAACAACTGGATTTTGCATCACGACAATGCGCGTTGTCACACAGCCAAACCTAAATAAAGCCCAAATTGTCAGGATGAACAAAACGCTAGTAATTCTTTCTCTAGTTGCTTTGAAAGATTTATAGTTTGAATAACTTTAATTTGCAGTACTTTAATGGAATCTTAAAAAAAACTTTTTCTCGATGAAAATTAACAGAATTTACCAAACACTGCGTCTTGTTTCAGCAAGTGAGCGCACCACTGCACAAAAATTCACCAGACCCCAAAATTTATTTTTAATGGTGCAATTAATTTTTACTAATAATAAAATTTGTCATAATTTTCATTTCGAATTTTCTCTAAAATATTCTAATGCAATGTGGAAAAATGTCTATGCAATCATTTTAAATAATACTCCTATTAGACACAACGCTGGAGACGGTTCTTCCATTCCTCATAGCAATGCTGGAACTCATATACTGGAATAGCCTTCAGCTGGTCGGTTACAGCCGTTTGAATGTTTTCTGTCTCAAAATGACGTTCCTTGAGGTGATTTTTCAACCTCGGGAAGAGAAAAAAGTCACAAAGACTCAAGTCAGGCGAAGAAGGAGGCTGATGAGCCACAGGAATATTTTTACTGGCTAAAAACTCGTTTATTGAAATGGCTGTGTGACAAGGCGCATTGTCTTGATGCAACATCCAGTTGTTCTTGATGTTTGGTCGTACACTCATGACCCTTTTCGAAGTTTTTCAAGAACCTCTCTGTAAAAGTGTTGATTTGCTGTTTGGCCTGGAGGCACAAACTCTTGGTGGACAATTCCCTGGCTATCAAAAAAGCTAATCAACATGCATTTGATCTTCGACTTGCTCATTCTTGCTTTTTTTGGGTCTTGGAGAGCTTGAAGTGTGCCATTCCATGCTTTAGCGCATGGTTTCCGAGTCGTACTCAAACACCCAAGTCTCATCACCCGTAATGACACGTTCCATAAAATCTAAGACACCTCTCCTGATGTCCTTTTGTTCCTGCAAAAGGTTTTTTGGAACTATTTTTGCGCAAATTTTTCTCATCCCCAATTCTTTAGTCAAAATCTGATGAGCAGTGATGTGATTCATATTTAACTATTCCCCGATGATTCTTGTCGTCAACCGATAATCTGAACGCACAAGATCCCGTATTCTATAGACATTTTCATCGCTCCTTGAAGATGTAGGCCGTCCGCTGCGTGGTTCATCTTCAATCGACTATTCCTTCTGGGAGTACCTTAAACCACCGAAAAATCTGGGCTCTTGAAAAAACACGGTCTCCATAAGCGTATTGAAGTTTTGCAAAAGGATCCATTGCGCTGTGTTCAAGTCTGAAACAAAACCTGATAGCACACCGTTGCTCAAAATGAATGTCTCTCATTTTTAAAACACATTAGAAAATATCGGTTTACGATAATAGTCATAAAGAACAAACAAATGACTATAACAAGTCTAAACTTGTACACTCATACAAGGTGCATTACATGTTAACCTACCGCCCTTCCAAGTCCCGCAGTGTTGCTAGATCGGGCGCTACGTTGCCAGTCTCATTACTTAATTTACACACCTCGTATTTTTTTATTTTAACCTCTTTAGTGATGTATTGAATTAACAATTGCTGTAGGTAGTCTATTCAATTTTTTTACGCGAAAAAATAAAAAAAATCTAATATATGAAAATTTTATTGAAAATATAACATACGCTTCAAACACAATTTTATTCTAGCCGTGTCCGTGGGTTCGAAAATATCGCCGAAACAAAATTAAAATAAAAACGAAAAAAAAAATAATAAAAACAAAAACGCATCTCGTTCATAACGGGTTGTTTGTGCCGAAAAACTGTTTTTTGCGCGTTGCATGTTTTAGGCCCGTAAAGTGTGCTCGACGACCATTATTTTTCTCGAACCGTGTAATAATAGCCCGAAACCACTTGTGTGAAACTGATTAATTCGCGGATTATGGCTTTATTTAACCTGTTAGTTGTACACATATATTCGAAATCGATTTTAATGCCCTGAAATACGGCCTCGTTATTTCGAATATATTCACGGGAAATTTTCAGTTTTGCAGGTATTAAACGATAATGAATGTGTAAATGATTATCCGATATTACTTAATAAAGTATCCTAAGTTACTGCTGTATGGTACGGTTGTTCTAATACGATAAATTATCGGTTAAATAGTTCTCATATTTCAGTCTTTGCCACTTATATTACGAGGGCAAGTCAAATATAAACCGGAATTTTCCAAAATTATAAATTTTTATTAAGAGATTCTTTTTTCTATATAGTCTCATTCAACCGAAATACATTTCTCCCACCCAATCGGCAACTTTTTAATTCCGTCGTCATAAAAAACAGGTTGTGCCAGCAGCCAGTTGTGCGCGAACTGTTCAACTTCATCATTTTCAAATATCTCAGTAACGAGGATGTTCAAACTGCTTCCAATGCATTTTCTCTATTGAGTTACGGCTACAGTGTGTGGCCCTGCGTTGTCATGAGGAAGAGAGACGTTCCTAATGGGAGAACGGCGCTTTTTTGTTGCGATAGGCAGCTTTTGCCCTATCCAAAAGGTGACAATAATATTCTGCATTGATTGTTCGGCGTTCATAGAGAAAATCAACGAAGAGAATACCTTTCCTATCCCAAAAAACAGTTGAAAGCACTTTTTCTGTAGACAACCTTATTTTCGCCTTCACTAGTGTTCTTTCTCCTTTTTGTTGCCACTCCATACTCGCTTGTTTGGATTCTGCTGTATAGTGGTGAACCCATTTTTCAACACAAGTTACCATGCGATTAAGTAACCCTTCTCCTTCATCTTCATAACGAGCCAAAGGCCTCTGACAAGCCTCAAAACGCACACTTATTTGATTATGCATATAAAGTTAGCGAAACACTTTTAGATAATGATATTGAGTATAGGCTGATAATTTGCCGTTTTTTTGTCGCTAATTAGTTGTGCTAATGGCGATTTTGTCGTTTCGATTTTTAAAAAAAAAACGATGTTTCGCTAACTTTATATGAAGTTAGCGAAACACATTTTCAAGAATTGTCCGTTTCCAACAATTGATACATGGAAATTGTACGTTGATTTTGTCGTTAATTAGTTGTATTAATGAGAAAATGTAATTTTGATTTTTAAAAAAAAAACTAGGTGCTTCGCTAACTTTATATAAAGATAGCGAAACACACTAGTAAAAATTGTTTGTTTTCAAAACGTCATACGTGAAATTTGTTGGTTGATTTTGTCGCTAATTAGTTGTGAAAACACTCATACTGTAATAGTTTATTTATGAACAAAAATTTTAAAAACCCTAGCTCAATGTAAAATCCGCTAAGTTTCATCGAATAATTCAGAAATTAATTAATAACAAATGTTAAACGACCACGACAAAATAAAAAAACGTCACAACTAATTGTAATCGACAGAACGGCAAATTCTGGACTAAAAACCAGTCAATTGAAGCTTTCTTACCAAAGTTGCATCGATGTTTCGCTACGTTTCATCAAATTATTCACTGATTAATTAATTAAAAATGTTCAACGACCGCGACAAAATCAAAAACGCCACAACTAATTGTAATAGACAGGACGGCAAATTCCTGCACTAAAAACCGGTCAATTGAAGTTTTCCTACCAAAGTTGCATCGATGTTTCCGCTATGTTTCATCATACTATTCACTAGTTAATTAATAAAAAATGTTCAACGACCGCGACAAAATCAAAAACGCCACAACTAATTGTAATAGACAGAACGGCAAATTCCTGCACAAAAAACCGGTCAATTGAAGCTTTCTTACCAAAGTTACATCGATGTTTCGCTATGTTTCATCATACTATTCACTAGTTAATTAATTAAAAATGTTCAACGACCGCGACAAAATCCAAAAAACGCCACAACTAATTGTAATCGACAGAACGGCAAATTCCTGGACTAAAAACCAGTCCAATTGAAGCTTTCTTACTAAAGTTACATCGATGTTTCGCTAAGTATCATCATATTATTCACTAATTAATTAATAAAAAATGTTCAACGACCACGACAAAATAAAAAACGTCACAACTAATTGTAATCGACAGAACGGCAAATTGCTGAACTAAAAACCAGTCAATTGAAGCTTTCTTACCAAAGTTGCATCGATGTTTCGCTTTGTTTCATCAGATTATTCACTAATTAATTAATAAAAAATGTTCAACGACCGCGACAAAATCAAAAACGTCACAACTAATTGTAATCGATAGAACGGCAAATTCCTGGACTAAAAAACCAAGTCAATTGAAGCTCTCTTACCAAAGTTGCATCGATGTTTCGCTATGTTTTCATCGTATTATTCACTAGTTAATTAATAAAATATGTTCAATGACCGCGACAAAATCAAAAACGTCACAACTAATTGCAATCGACCGAACGGAAAATTCCTGAACTAAAAACCAGTCAATTGAAGCTTTCTTACCGAAGTTACATCGATGTTTCGCTATGTTTCATCATATTATTCACTAGTTAATTAATAAAAAATATTCAACGACCGGGACAAAATCTTTATCAAAATAATTAAAAAATTAAAATTTTCGCCCGAAAAAGAAACACAATTTCGAAATTTTGTGCAAAAATGTTTGATTTCAACACAATTATTAAAAAAAAAACAAATTAAAAAGTATATCTGACACCCTATTTTTGGTTTTCTTTACTATTAACTCTTGGACTAACAATTATTGGTAGAATAAAATTTCAAAAGTTAGCCAACAGCATAAAACTGATTATTGACAATTATTAGTAATCAATTTGACGTTGTTGGCTAACTTTTGAAATTGGAATCAATTTGTAAAAATAAGTACAAATAGAGAAAATCTTAGATACCTAATTTAATAATTATTTGCCAATAATTAATTTTATGTTGTTGACTGACTTTTGAAACTTTTTTTGGACGAATGATAGTTAATCCAATAAGATGGTAGTAACCAAGGCACAGGGCGTCAACTTATAATTTTAAATTCGGTTTTTCAAATAACTTTTTTAAAAACCAACATTTTTGACAAATTTTGTAAAAAGTTTTTTTGATTTTTTTTTTAATGGTTTTGATTTTGATGCTAGGGGGCACTTTCTGCTGCATACTGGGTATATAAAAAATCCGGCAAAACTTTTTTTGCGGAAAAATAAATAAATATATTGTAAACATCCCGCTTGCGTCGTAGGTAGCTAACTAAAAGAAAAATCGTAGTTCCTAATTTAATAACTGTCAATAATTAATTTTGTGTTGTTGGCTGACTTTTGAAAATTACAAACGGGAGGAGTGAATTTAATTTTAATGCGAATAAAGAAATATTCATGTGACGTGTCGTTTTGTAGGTTTTCGTGGTAGAAAAATGCAGATATCATAATTATTAACACCCTGCTTTTTATTTTACTTCCATATTCATTTGCAGTACAGACAGGAGTAATGTAGCTCAGGTGGTGGTGTGAGTTTTGTCTTTTTTGGGTTTAATTTACAACACGATTATTGAATTTTAAAATAATAATAATAATAATAATAAATCGACTTTATTGTTCAAATATTAAATTGCTACAAAGAAGAATGGAAGATGTGAATATATAATAATGTAAATAAACAGGGTAAGTAGCAAACAAAAAAATATTTATATTAACAGTGGAAAGAAGAAAAATTTACAAAATTTAGAGAGGCGAAGTCTAGCCACAGAGGCTACTCATACTCAACCACTTCTAAACCCGTAAAATCTCTCAAAAAAAAAAAAAAATAAAAATAATAATAGAACTTAATGATGGCATATGGCAAAACTAAAAGTAAGTAAATACAACATTGGAAAAAAGATAAATAAAAAAAAAGCACATGGTAAATATAAATTTATTTAGGCCCCTCAACATATATAGAACACTTCTCGATTACCTCTTACGGATACAGTTATTGCTTGCTGAATAATTGTAATTTATATTTATACTTGAATTTATTTATATTGTACAACTTAAATTCATCTGGTAAAGAATTATACAAGTTAATGGCATTGAAAATAAAACATCTCTTAAATATGGCAGTTTGATGACGTGAATAGAAAAAATATTTTTTAAAACGCGTGTTTCTAGAATGGATTGAGATCTTAATGTAAACTGACTTTTGAGTGAGATGGAAGGTGTTAGGAGAATTTAATAGTGAATGTACAAAATTGCCGAGATGTAATAACCTTCGATTTTTCCATATTTAACCAATTTATTTCTTTTATTTTATAACTTACATGATCATACTTCTGTAGACTAAAAATAACTCGACAACAAGAGTTTTGCACTTTTTGGATTCTTTTGCCTATCAATAGCATATAAACAGGGTCCATATAAAAAAATCGCAATAATTAAAATGACTAAGTACTAACGACTCACACAACATCTTTTTTAAACTTACATCTAGAATATGTCGATTTGTATAAATAAATTTCAATGATATATATGCCTTTTTCAATAGATTTTTTATATGTGCTGAAAATCTCAAAGTCAGAATCTAGTTCTACACCCAGGTTCCTAGCTTGGTCAACTACGGGTAGTTACATTGTCCATGTGTATGTATAATTGATCTTCCAAAAAGACGGTTCATTTTACTTCCAAAATACAGTACCTTTGATTTTTCTGAATTAAGTTTTAAGGCATGTTCCTCTGCTAACTGTTTAATATTTTTTAATTCTTCATTCATTTGATTAACTGCAACAGCATAGTTATTTATATTGAAATGTAAAAACAGTTGCGTATCATCTGCATAGGCTTGAACTTTGCACTGAGATACCGAGGTTAAAATATCTGAAGTATATATAATAAACAATAAAGGCCCTAAAATTGACCCTTGTGGAACGCCGGACATTATATTGAGTGGTGTGGAATTTTCATTATTAATGCTAATTCTTTGAGTCCTTTCACTTAAATATGAACTTATAAGTGAAAGTGATAACTCATCAAATCCAATATATTTAAGCTTAGAACATAAAAGTGCATGACTAATTGTGTCAAACGCTTTTGAGAAATCTAACAACACCAGCACACTGACTAAATTATTATCACAGGCTTGAATAATATCATTAGTAACTTTAGCAAGAGCAGTTGCAGTACTATGTCCCTGCCTAAAACCGCATTGAGAATCAGGTATTAAATTATTAAGTGTGACATATTCATTTACTTGATTATATATAATTCTTTCAAAGACCTTTGATAAAGCTGGCAAAATACTTATGATTCTCAAATCAGAAAAAGTAACTGGGTTGCATTTTTTAGGTAATGGCTTTTCCTATTGCATGTTTCCAGGCGAAAGGGAAATATCCTGTTTCTATACAACAATTTATTATATTAGTGATATAAGGATCAATGAAAGGGCTGCAGTATTTTAGCATAATAGAAGATATGCCATCAGTTCCATAGGCCGTAGTTTTTAATATTATTTAAAATTTTATTAATCTCTTCCTGAGTTACTAACCTAAATGAAAAAATGGAGTTTAAATCAAGCAGATTATTGTTATAAAATTTATTTTGTTATCACAATTATTTGTAACATTTTGAACAAAGGAGGAGAAAGAAAATTATTGGTACTTCGTATTATTCTTCGATATACTTCGTAATATTGGTACATCGTATTCCTTTCGATGGAAGTACTCTGTTGAGCCTCAATACACTTTTTAAAAGAGTCCAAGCCTTGATCAATCTTCAATGACAATTCATCGACACGTGTAGCAAGTGCTGTAAGTGACTTGGATGTCATTTTCCAACACTTTTTTTATGCAATCACGATTAGCACATATAGTAAAACAATACGAATATAACAATACGATACAATCGTTAATAATTTTCCACAAATAACTTAAATTTCTTGAGCTAACTTTTATCAACAACTAGCACACCAACGCCATCTCTGAATTTAATTCTCTCTGCCATCAATCTCTCTGCCATCAATTTAAATCTCATCTAATCTAATCTAATCTAATCATCATCTTCATCTTTAAATCTCTCTGCCATCAATGAATTTAATAGCGGACTGTATTTTGGATACATGTAATGCTCGCTCCAAGAGCGATATACCTTCTCTGGTCACCGAATATAAACTAGTCTAGTTTATGTTCGGTGGTCTGAACGTTACATACAGTAAGTAACGAAAGTCATCGTACACCCACTTTTTGAAGTTTGCTTAAATTCTGATAATTTTTTGTATTACAGAATTGATTTTTTTGCTTCTGACAGGATTTTGCCAGGCAACGGACAATACAATAAAATTGCAGCAATTTTTATTGCGCGACGCGTATTTATGTCGATTTAGACAATTTCTTCACAAATAAACACAAATACGCGTGCGCGCAATAAAAATTGCTGTAACTTTGGTAAGAAAGCTTCAATTGACCGATTTTTAGTCCAGGAATTTTCCGTTCTGTCGATTACAATTAGTTGTTGCGTTTTGGATTTTGTCGCGGTCGTTGAACATTTTTTATTAATTAACTAGTGAATAGTATGATGAAACATAGCGAAACATCGATGCAACTTTGGTAAGAGAGCTTCAATTGACCGGTTTTTAGTGCAGGAATTTGCCGTTCTGTCTATTACAATTAGTTGTGGCGTTTTTGTTTTTGTCGCGGTCGTTGAACATTTTTAATTAATTAATTAGTGCATAATTTGATGAAACTTAGCGAAACATCGATGCAACTTTGGTAAGAAAGCTTCAATTGACTGGTTTTTAGTCCAGGAATTTGTCGTTCTGTCGATTACAATTAGTTGTGACGTTTTTTATTTTGTCGTGGTCGTTGAACATTTTTTATTAATTAATTAGTGAATAATATGATGAAACTTAGCGAAACATCGATGTAACTTTGGAAAGAAAGCTTCAAATGACTGGTTTTTAGTCCAGGAATTTGCCGTTCTGTCGATTACAATTAGTTGTGGCGTTTTTGATTTTGTCGCCGTCGTTGAACATTTGTTATTAATTAATTTCTGAATTATTCGATGAAACTTAGCAGATTTTACATTGAGCTAGGATTTTTAAAATTTTTGTTCATAAATAAACTATTACAGTATGAGTGTTTACACAACTAATTAGCGACAAAATCAACCAACAAATTTCACGTATGACGTTTTGAAAACAAACAATTTTTACTAGTGTGTTTCGCTATCTTTATATAAAGTTAGCGAAGCACCTAGTTTTTTTTTAATCAAAATTACATTTTCTCATTAACACAACTAATTAACGACAAAATCAACGTACAATTTCCATGTATCAATTGTTGGAAACGGACAATTCTTGAAAATGTGTTTCGCTAACTTCATATAAAGTTAGCGAAACATCGTTTTTTTTTTAAATCGAAACGACAAAATCTCCATTAGCACAACTAATTAGCGACAAAAAAACGGCAAATTATCATCCTATACTCGATATCATTATCTAAAAGTGTTTCGCTAACTTTATATGCATTATTTGATTGGGGGTGGATGTCGAGGACCCGTTGAGCTGAGACCTTCCTGAAATGAAGTTTGTCATGGATTATTAAATGAACACTCCCATGACTGATTCCCACTGATCCAGCAATTTCTTCAAGTGTAAGGCGACGGTCACCCTTCAAAAGCTCACGTACTGCACAGATGTTCTCTTCCATGACAGGTTCGAGGACGATGATCATGTGGTTCATTTTCCACCCTTTCTGGTCCCGCTAAAAAACGTTTATGCCACTCATACACTTGCATTTTAAAAAGGGTTTCATCACCGAATTGGGCCTGAAGACGCGTCAAAATTTCAGAAGATGGCACACTAGACATACATTTTATAATAGTGCATTGAGCAACAGAAGAAGGAACTGCCTGCTTCACTCATTGTTCTACGATCAACTGAATGCAAAAAAGAAGATGTGTCGCATGTCAGAAGGTGACAATATACTAAACTATTTTTCCAATATGTGATTTTTGCGCGTGGTTTTGAATGTTTGAAAGCAATACAGTACAGACTCGATAATTCGGATATGCTGTAATTCGAATGTCTCTATAGTCCGGATATGACTTTTTTATCATGTAGTATTCTATAATCCGTAATTATGTAAGGTTCCAGCAATCCGTATATATAAAAGAAATTAAAATACTCTATAATCCGACTATTCTTCGACGAGTATTCACTAAGTACTCTTTAATCCGAATTAATATGTTGTCATCTAGTCAGTTTAGTGTTGACTAACGCATTGGAAACAACACGTGGCGATTTCTTTACCATAGGAAAGAGAAAACATAATGCTCTATCGCTTAGTAAGTGATATGAAATTTTGCAGAAATTACAGAAAGGACAAGGAATTACAGGAATTTAAAATCGAAAGGTAAGTACCTACAGAATATTTGCTCTTTTTCACTCATTTTCTTTTCATTCTCACGCAGCTTTTAATTTTCAGCTTCTTAAAAAACTGCTATCATGGCCCTGGAAAGAGAAAAACTCTGAAGCAGGCTGATTTTCCGAAAATGGAAGACGCTATATTAATGGTTTTTAAAACAAAGATCTCGTTATGTTCCTATTACATATGAGATTTTAGCCGAAAAGGCTAAGCAGTTTTACCAACAGCATTATAGAAAAGATGATTTTTGTGCTAGTAGAGGTTGAATCATAAAATTTAGGCAGATGTATGTCTTGAGAAGTTTCTTCTCACCAGAAAATTTCTGGTGAGCTTACTAATGATTTTCAAGCTGTTGAAACTTTCAAAAAAAAGTTGGCCCAGAAGATTAGAACAGAAAACTTATCACCTTGTCAAATATATAACGCAGATGAGTTAGCTTTAATGTATAAACTCCTTCCAGAAAAAACTTTGGTAGGATCAAATGAAAAAACAGCGCCAGGACGCAAAACTAGTAAGAAGAGGGTTACTTTTCTTGCTTGTGCAAATGGAGAAGGAGACCATAAATTAAAGTTACTCATCATTGGTAAAACTAGGAACCCACGTGCTTTCAAAAACAAAGATCTTCCAGTTATCTACAAATGAACTTAAAATGCTTGGATGACTTCAGTGCTTTTTAAGGAATGGTTCATGGAACATTTTGTTCCAGAGGTAAGGAAATATTTGAAAGAAAATAACTTGCCTGGAAAAGCTCTACTATTAATCGACAATGCGCCAAGTCATGCTTCAGAAAGCCAGCTAGTTAGTGATGATGGATTAATAACAACCATGTGCTTACCACCTAATTGCACAGCACTTATCCAGCCAATGGATCAGAATGCAATTCGCCTTACAAAACTGTTTATAGAAAAAGTTTACTCACGCACGTGCTGTGCAGTAATGAAGATGACATTACACAATGTCTCAAGAAAATAAATTTGTATCATGCGGTATGCCCACTTTCCGATTCATGGGGAAAGGTAACATCTGCAGTTCATAAAAAGTGCTGGAAGAATTTAGAAAGCAAAGAAGACTGGGAAACCGAAGGATCTAATACTGGGATCTAATACTGTTAGCCACGATGAGGCAAACACTAGTCTGGGAAAAACATAATACCACAGAAGTTAGAGACATGTGGAACAAAGTAAACTCTGAGGAAGTACCCACAGTCAATGAAGTTGAAATGTGGTTAACTGGGGACAACGATATGATTTTAGACGAAGAGGAAGAGGAAACAGAAAATGACAAAGAAAATGAAAATCCGAATAACAAAATAATCATACATGATGAGGCAACAATGTGTTTTGGGACATGTTTGCAATGGGCTGAGGAAAATGAGGTATCTTCTCACGAAATTTCCATTTTGAGAAATTTACGAGAAGCATACCAAATGAGTAGAGCAAACACGAAACAGACAAAAATAACAGATTTTTTGCAGCATCAAACAAATTAAGTTGAGTTACTATATTTTAATTTTACTACGTCTAACATTTTTACAAAGAAATGCAAAAATGTTTTTTTTTTTATTCCAGTTTCTTTTATTTGTATCAATAAATCTTATAATTTATTACATCAATCTTGAGTTTTTTTTGTTTGTTACATACAAATAAATTTTAAATAATATTCCAATAATACGAATTTTGCTATAATCCGGATTACCGCGGTTTTAATTGATCCGGATTATCGAGTCTGTACTGTACTTACAATCTTCATATATTGAAAATAAATAAATACCGTGCTTTTAAACAAATTCTCAATTAGGTAAGTTATGATTATCTACATTGATGGTTGGTAGATCTACCACTGATAGTTGTTAGATTAATTCAAATCAATTAACTCAAGTTGTGAAATATCTATTATTTATAGTTTTAATTAACATATTTGTATTAAGATGGAATTACCACGCAAAACTTTTCTACTTGAAAGTTATTTTCGAAGTTGTAGGTTAGAAAATAGTCTCTGACTAAATGTTTACTCAATTAGTCTGCATAAAGGAGTTCCATGAACAGTTTCCTAACCTTGTAACCACTTACACGCAGCTTGTAAAACAAATTCATTATTGTGTTTCGTAAAATTGGATCAGTAAGTCGTAAACCAGGGAATTTTTTCAAATAAAAACCCCATTTCTTTATTGCAGATTTGGACTCTACATTTCGAAATACATAGGTTATGTCCGCGAAACATTTGTTTTAGATTCGTGCCAAATGATTTCACTTGTTAAGTATACACACCTACTTTAGAAGAATACATTGATGTTTTGTTACATTGATATTGAAATTAATTGAATACATATTATTCCCATGAATGATGCACTCGACGAAGGCACCATAGAAGCCAGCAAAGTTCGCCTGATCTGACCCCTTTTAATTTTTTTACAGGGAATGTTTGGAAACCAAAACTTATGAAACCAAAACCCTAACGATATTGAAGTGGGGCAATGCGTCTAACTATGACCAATTTGATGATTTATATGCGCTTCCATTAACACGATGAGATCCGACGTAAAAGTGTTATTACCTAATATCGTTTATGCGCGCAAATGGGGTCAACTCCAATTTGACGAAATTTTAATAAAACCCTTATTACGAGCCCCTCATTGAGTTCCACAATTTTTCGGCGTCTTATCGATACCGAAAGCGATTATTCAAACCAGTAGAAAACTCATTTCCTATTCCCCTTTAATTTCATTGCGGGCTAATTCTTTTTAATACTTTGTGGAAGATATCAAAGGCAAAGGGAGAAAGCTCCGCTTTGATTTCTTCGAGGTACTTAGTTCGTTTTTTATTCGGATTCGCTCGCGTTTAAAAATGTATACGCTTTATGCGAGAATTGCTCTTTACAGCTGCGAAGCGGCTTTATTACTGGCGTAAATATTCTTCCCTCTAGTTCTTTAGATTGTTTTGCACCGTTTGATTGTAACTTGACCGGTGTGGGGGAAATCGGGGTACGACGATGAGTAACTTGGTAAAATCGTAAATCTAACGAAACACATGTTTGTTACAATATTTTTAGTCCATGAAATAAAAGACAAAAAAATAATTTTAACTATCTGAGATACCATAAACACCGCTACGATTTCTGATGTTTTCTGCAATCCTGTGAACTGCACTGAACTGCATATGTCACGTATACGTGTATACCTATGTCCAGTATGACAATACAATATGACATACTGGTCTTTAACCATAACCTTTACTAACCATAACTAGTATTAACTTTAATCATAAATCATTTTTTCCTTATTTCCTTTATGTAACACATTTTGCATTGACCGTAGTTAGTTCATTGCCAAACCTCTCTAAATCATAAACATTATTTTTTTGTTCGAATATCAGTTTGTATTTGAATATTTTTTCTTAACTAAACCACTCATCCAGTCAGCATTTTGCAAGAGGTAAAAAGACTTCGGAACGAGGTATGTAATCTATTTAATCAAAAACAAATTAAAAGTCCTTATTCATGCAATAACAAACTATGAATGAAAATTACGCTTGTCATTAATTACCAGGTGTTTCATATTTTCTGAAATGTCCTGTATAACATTAAAAAACGTACATTATAGGCCTAAAACCGTATCCCAAATTGATCAGAAGTGATAGCCGCGTGATTGAATTTACCAATGAAAAAATAAAAATTGTCCGGAATTTCGAGGCCCTCTAGCGGTTAAACAAAGCAACATTGGCTATATGAAAGTTGGCCTGAGTCTTCTTTTGGGTCAAGGAATCTCTACTACAGACGTCAGAAATTAAGAAGCCAGCGCCACTCCGGAAAATTTTGGAACTAATTACTGTCCATTACTTCTCTGTTGTTACGTCTAGTTTAATGTGCTTATGTTCAATGTATTGCTTTATTTTTTATTTTTGTGTAGCATTTTATTATTTTTTACCTTAAGACGCCATGTGTGATAATATATGTGTGTATATCAAGGTTTATCGTTTATAAGTTGTTCACATCGTTTTATATATATATTTTTTTTGATATAGAGACATCCAAAAAAAACGTCATCAAAGTTGGCCGAGAAAAAAAAGACGTATTTCTATTCTTAATCGAATTTATAACCTTAATTACTTGTCAAGACTGTCACATTATATGACAGCCATTGTTTATTTTACAAATTGTGAAAGTTACTTGTCAAAAATTTGACAACCGAAAAGCTTAGACATGACCGCTATTTCCATCTCTCTCGTTCATAGCCAGAGTTGATGACTTTTTTTTGGATGTCTATATAAATAACATAAGAATAAATAAAGTACATTTTCGGTTAAATAGGTTTATTTTAAAAAAGTAAAACCGTTTATTATAAGGTATATCTGATTTTTTTCCAAAATTATTTAACATATTAATCATATTTTTAAATAAAATGTCACATCAAACTTCAAAGAGTATCTCAGTCTTTCATTGCGAATTTTCTTCTTCATTCGAAGATTTATGTATTATCATTTCTTCCATAATGTTCTTTGACTTTCATAATGGACTTTGATGCATTATAAGACTAATGCGAATATAAAATACTGTTCATCCAAAGAATATTTTAATAAGGGATAAATTATTGTTTATTTAGGTTTTTAATACTGTTGTTACATATTCATTATTTAATAATAATAATAATAATAATAATAATAATAATCTTTATTTGTAGGTAGTAAATATACATATCTATATAAAAAAACGAACTCAAGATTTTTTTTTCAATTCTTAGTACAGCCCTGACGGTAAATATGCCTCGTTCAGTTGCAAAGCGTGAGTACATGCGCACTGACCAGTAGTCCGAGGTCACGAAAGCTGGCTTACTCATTTCAAAGCGCTGACAACCGAGTGATTTTGCTGGTCGTCCTAATGTGCTATTACCACAGCATAAAGAAGACCAGCAAAATCACTATATCCAAAATCATAAGTAGGCGCATCGCATACTGCGCATCGCTCGCAGTAGGCAGACCGGTTAATCGTATGCCTAATGTTGTTCAGTGAGCATTGGCGGTACAGAGACGTATTTAAAAATTTATAAGACTATTGTGCATGTAGAATACTCGGTGGGACTCTTCGGCGGAAAACTAAAAACGCCTTGTGCGTGCCCGAGCGGCCGGAGCTGTCGACCGGGGCAATTATATCCGGGATTTGTCTTAGGACCGTGCTTGTTTAAGATTTTGGTCGCATAAGGGATTATTTGTGTGTTTGTTTGTTTTATCGTAGATTATGTTTATTATGGCACAGGCAAACTCTCGAGGTGAGAGATCGAAAATGTATTTTTTAGTGTACTTCAGATCATTGTTTAAACCTTTCTCGAGCCGTACGTGATACAGTTATTATTTATTTTCTTTAAAATACCTAGAGTTGTTTACACGAGACAAATTTTGGATTTCATGTGCAAACATAACCTCAATAAATGATTCTGCAGCCAAAAATTGCATTAACAATTTTAAGAATAGTGTTATGAGTTTCTTTAGATTTTCTTCTGACATGTATGTAAGTAGGTAGGTGTGCTGAGATTATTGAGAATGATATACATAAAATAGTTTTATTTATGTTTTATTATGGTTTCAGTGCTTTATTAATTTTTAATTGAAAATACAAGATTTGCTCAAAACCCAAATAGAGGATGAATCACAAAACATGTATGTAGAAATTTTAGTATCTGAAACTGATTACCAAAAATCTAATATTTCGAAAAATTCGTTCGGTATATTTGCGGGTATTTAAACAAAAAAATGCTTATCCAAACATACAAGCGAAATATGTGAATGTTACGCAAAGGCCTGTGAAAATTTGGGTAATACATCTTTATATTGTTATATGAAAGCCTACAACCATATAAAGTTAAATTAATTTGGTAGAAATATATATGTCACATCAAAATTTCGTTGATTTTGTCACAGCAATAGAAATTATGTTTAAAAAAAATTGAAAATTTAGCAAGAATATATTCATAAATTCATCCAATAGCAAGAATTCATTCATAAAGTCGTCCATAAATTCGTCGAAATATTTAATGATATCAAATTTACGTACGTCTGTATCAATTTTGTTTATAAATATATAATTAGATTGTATGCCAGAATTAAATTGTATTAGACATTTAAAATGTTCAAATAGAAATTTTAAATTAACCATCTGAAATAAGAAACTACTAATTTGGAATCATAATTAATATTATCGCCGCAGTCGCATCGCATATACTTCTTGACAATGCATTGCTATTATTGTTATTAGAATTATGAGTTGAAAGGCTTGCGTATTTTTTATATTCTGTTTATATAATATGATAATAAAATCAATGACTTCAAATATACATTTGTATTTTTTTTGTAATTTAATACCTAATTGTCTCAGGCCAACAAAATTTGACTGATTTTTTGGTAACAGAAACTCCAGTACACTTTTCCGAAGGTTTTCGATGCACTAAATCCGAATCTGGCCTCAGAATTGCTCCACCACGTCAGGTTTTTGAGATATCCTAACCTATTTGAGATATGATAATTTGAAGTTTGTGTCTCACCGATCTACTCAAATGTAAACCAAAAGCAGAGTACAATGTATTTCTTTGAGCAATGTATTTCTTTTATTGTTTTAAATACTGTTGAATTCCTTATAAAAAAGTTCCTTAAAGAATGACCTTGATATTCTTGAAACATCTTACCATGCATTCGCAATCAGAAACATCCTTAATTAATATTATTATGAAATTTTTGCCTGCCATATTGGATCTGACATTTTGAAATTTTAGAATCTGACAGTGAATCTGTAATCAACGACCTTGAAAATGTTTATACAGTAGTTTAACAGTATTTAGAAAAATACGCTCAAAGAAGTAGCTTGTACTCTATTTTTGGCTTGCATTTGAGTAGATTGATGAAACACAAACTTCAAATTATCATATGTCGGTGAAAAACACAGATATCTGGACGATTCAAAATTTATTTTAAAGAGGAAGAATCATACTTTTAGATGCTACTACAAGTTTTGTGGACACAACACACCTTATGATGCTATATAACCTCAAATATGTCAAAAAATTGTGTTTTTTGCACATTTAGGTTAAGATATCTCAAAAACTTTACGTGATGGAGTAATTCTGCGGCCAAATTCGGATTCAGCGCACCGGAAACCTTCGGAAAAGGATACTAGAGTTTCTGTTTCCTGACCCTTGTTGGCCTGTGGATTATTGATTTTCGCTTTAATTATTGTTTATAACTAGGGTCTCAACATTCATCCATGTCGTTAATCATAAGTACCTAATCATCATTCAAAACGAACGCCACAATATTTTTAAAAAATCCTATTACAACCGATGGCCAATATACCTCGTTTTGTTAAAACACGTGCACTCGCCAGTATTCCGAGGTCACGAAATCGGGCTGACTCACTTCAAAGCGCCAACAGTTGAGTGATTTTGCTGGTTTTTCCTATGCAGTGCTATTACGTTGTACTCTCCCGGGCACTCTGTATAAGTAAGGGTGTTACAGTCTGCAGTGGGACACCTCGTCGATAACGAAGAAGTTTGCGACCGGGTCACAAAGAAAACTCGCCTGCACAGAAGACACGTCTGGCTGGATCCGCGCCGGGCGGATTTGTGACGAGGGCCTAATTAAAGTTCGCTGCTTAACGAGCAACGTTTCACACGTACCCGCGCGCTCGATGATAAGTAAGTCTGCGTATTGACAATGCCCGCCAGACCGGAAAACTGTTTTTCGCCGGCTCCGCGTCGAATTCATTACCGAATTTAAAAATATTTCCGATTCGGATTCGTAAATATATGGCCGACTCGCAGACGGTCCTCGACGCCGAGTGGGTTTAATTAAAACGCGCGCGTTTTTTTATCGCAGCCCAACTTAAGAGGAAGTAAAGAAAAATATTCGTTTTTGAATAGTCAGTAAAATGCGGGCGACTTTATATAGGGTTTATTCACACGACGTGAAAAACCAAGGCATTACTTAACTCGTTGACCGTAACGGTAATTTATTGAAATTTGATGAATTTCTTTGCCCTGCCAAACTTGGAAACTTTGACAACTTTAACCAGACATATCATTTCCGACGGATGTTGGCCCGTTGAACATCATGGCGTTGCCAGAATTTGTGTTACACACGCCAAATTATCATCAAGTCTAAATTTTGTCGTTCAATCACCTCATCAATCCCTCAATCTACAGTTTTCCAATATTTTATTCAGACATTATTTCCGACGTAGTTGGACGCACTGAGTCAGAATGTCTTGTCCAATCTTCGCCTCAATCCTTGAATATCTGAATAATATATACAGTATGTACAAACTTTGAGAGGCCGAACATAAACCAACTCAGTTTTTTCTGTCACAAATTGAATAATTTTTGAGGCAATATGCCCACAATATTGGACAAAATAACACTGTTTAAATGTGGCACAAACTTGAGTGTGTGTGTATATGAGTATAAGAACAAATATTTAAAAAAAAACTGAAAAAAAGGATCATTTCCTTAGAGATATAGTCTGTTTTGGGTGCAAAATAGAACCAATAAACCCCGGATCGTGTTTAGCTTCCCCAAAAATATAGGAAAACACATGTTGATTACATTTTACACATCATCAGACGTTAGTAGAGCATTTATTTATCTTTGCTCTCGGCAGTTAAGGGATTGAAAACCATTGCCTAAGGAATTACTACTTCCACTCATTTTTCATAAGAGTACATTTTTATAGATGAGATTTGGATATAACATATAAACCTTTTTATAACTTATATAAACCTTCATGAGCAGTGCGCCCTTTATGTGGTTGACTTCGTGATATATGACTTATATCGGGTTTATGATTAATGTGACCTTTGGGACCTGTATGAACTTTGTGACTTACAGGATCTGTGTAACCTATATGACGTGCATGACATATTTATGACCCATTGTTGGACCTTTAGGGTCCATATTATGACCTGTATGACCCTTATGGTCTATATGACTTATTAAGAACCTTATAATTTTTATGACTAACATGGTTTTTATGATCTTCAAGGCCAGTATGACCTTCATAATTTGTATGACCAATATGACCTACCCGTAAGACTTTTGTGAGTTTTATGATTTTTATGACCTTTATGGCCGATATGACTTTTATGGCTTATGGAGTAGAGGCTTATTAATATGATATTTGAATTCTTCCACCTCAAAAACCTATAAAACAACACATCACATGAATATCTTTCACATTAACGTACAAATTGAAATGCTATCTTCACTTCTCCCCTACCGTGGGATAGCAAATAACACCGTCAGAAAAATAAATATAATTTCATGATTTAGCTTGACCAAACATACTTGTATACATATTTTTAATATTTCTTGTACATTTTATTTTCGTTATTTACCCTCGTACCCCCTGTTGGATGATCGAAGAAGGGAAGGGTTTTAGAACTCACCCCCTTCAACCCCGTCAACCTCCAACCTATTAAACTAAAAACCCTTACATTGGCAGACAAATTTGAGATGCATATCTTGTATCGTTTATGAATTACATATAGCCAAAGAAACCTTATGAATTACATATAGCCAAGTGTCTTAACCTCATTATTTGTTCACCAACCCCTTAACCGATTAAGCTCAAAATCTAATCAGCTCCAGATCTCATCATGATACATAGTAAGTATTAAAATTTCAAGATAATATTTCAAAGCGTTCCCGCGTTATCGTGCAGATAAAAAAGATTAGTAGGCCTACAGACAGACAGAAATTTTTGTCGCTTAAACGTAAAATCTCTCCGTTTCAGAATATTTTAAGCATATTTATCCGATTAAAACTTTTTAAAAAAATTTCGTCCATGCTATAGTTTCACTACTACACTTTTACTTTTGTAGCTGTAAATATTTGAAAAAAAGTTATGCATAATGTACAGAATATTTAGAAATCTAATCTAAATTAATATAGATAAAAAAACCATACATTTTATGATACAATCTACCAAAACATGTATATTTTTATACAAATAATATTTACTGTGTGTTAGACCAAAATCGTATTAAGAGCAATTCAGAATTTATTCCTTTGTTGAAATTTTATGTACAACATGATTTGTGTCATTTTGACAGTTAGAAAATCAGAGGTGTTATATTTTTTTACCATTAAAGTATTGATGTCGATAAACCGCTTGCTTAGAATTACACAGTTGTAAGTGACATTTTTATGAAAAATGAGTTTTTGTTATTACAATGTTGTATGCATCTCCTGCTATCCCTTGGTAAATTTACAGAAGTCTGTGTGCACCTTTAGATAGTTAGGTAACCATACTTACATAGTTGCATGTTGTTTAACGTTCTACATAGGATTACGTTACGATACACATTGTATTTGGCACATACAACTTTTTAATCCTACTCTTGAGATTTGAACTTATATCTTCTAGAAACTAGTTGTATGTCTGTTTACTTAAGAGCACGTGAGAAGTTTTCTCCGACTGTGTAATATTGGTGTAAGTGAAAATGTTGTTATGAGACTTGGAAAAATTGTACCAAGAAATTGTTATTACAAATTATATTCCGACAATTGGTTCAATAGCGGAAACTTGCAGATTGCATTGGATAAATTAGGTATTCAAAGCTTAGGGACGGTAAGAATCAATCGAATGTCAGGATGTTCTTTTTTCACAGAAAAGGAAACGAAAAAAAAAAGGAAGGGGATATTTTGAGAAACTAACCACTACGGCAAATGGAACTGAACTAACTGCTGTCAAATGGCATGATAATAAGGTAGTGCATTTGCTTAGCTCTTTTGTCGGTGCGTACCTTACGAAACTAGTCAAGAAATGGGATATGAAGTCCAAATCTTGAATAGAGATCCCATGCCCGAATGCAATTTCTCAATATAATCAATTTATGGGTGGTGTAGACCTAGCTGATTCTTTGATGGCTTTATACAGAACTTGCATACGAAGCAAAAAAATGGTACCTAAAAATTTTCTTCCACTTACTAGATTTATATGTAGTAAACAGCTGGCTTTTGTACAGAAGAGACTGTAATATGTTGGGAATAGATAAAAAAATCAGCAGTTTACTAAAATATAAAATAGATATAGCTACGACATTGTGTTCTTATGGTAATCAAAAGAAAAGGGGAAGACCAAGTAGTGCCACAATTGATATTGAGCAACAACTTCAGTCAAAAACAGGAAAAGTAGCTGTGCCGCCCTCAATAAATACCCGTAGGGATAAAACTGGTCATTGGCCAGTTTCATTTTTTTCATTTTGCAAAATTGGGCTATACAGGGTTAACAAGTCTGAGTATTTTTCGCCATTTTCACTAGTAAGACTTCTGTTAAAAGTGAATGTGAAAAAACCGTTTTGTATCATTCAGATGAAAGCTGAAAATTTCAAAGATTTCAAGGCATGTAGCACATCTTTAGATTATAAAAAAGTTCCATTTTCTAAAGTTACAAGTTTAAGATTTTCACAAACATTTTTTCGAATTAGAATACAAAACCTCTCGTATGCAAGAAAATTGAATGACAGTCCTTCTAAGGACCCCAAATATCACAAGATCGGCAGCAGAAGCGACAATACCTACTCCGAAGTCTGGTGACATAAAAAAATACATAGCTGCAGAAAAGATTTCAGCTGTTAAATGTATGATGAAATATATGCCAGAGGTTGACTGTCAATATTACAAAACAATTATGAAATTGCAACATAGGTAGTTTTGTTGTTTCTTTCTCTTATTTCAGTTAGATAGGTAGTTTTGTTGTTATGTTGTATGTGCAGTAAAAATATTTTTAGTTTGATATGTAGTAAAACATAGTTGTATGTTATTTTTTAAGGCAATAAATTTTTGTGAAAAAGTACCCTAAACATACATTTTTTTCACCCTCATAATCTGGAAATGACACTATGATGATATACACACGTTAAAACTATTAAGATCATATTTCAGTTTTTACCCAGCCACACCCAAATTTTTAAACCTCTCCCCTGAAAAATTGCGTCATCATAGTGCATCATAGTGCACATACAACTGTATAATTCTAAGCAAACGAAACAATGAATGTTTTACAAAAATATTCATTTTTTATAAATGAAATCGTCGGTAAATCATCTCGAAATCTCTCTAAAACCGAGATTATCGCCTAAATAATGTTGTTTCAGTTTCAACGAATTTATTTCACACTCGGTCCGCTCGCTGTGAAGCACTTTGTGAACTTGCGCCGTTATTAAGCAGTATGATATTATTTAAAACGCGGAAAGCCATTATTTGCATCGGTGCAGTCTAAATGGCTTTTATTTTTCATGTGCGAACGTTGTGCAACTGAAACGAATAAAACCGCACACCGCGGAACGAGAAAATGTGCTGTTGTCATGTGGCAACGCGAGGCAGGCACGTATTAAATTTTTAGTTGACATTTTTAACATTTGAACGCCGTCAGCACGGTCTAAATATCAGCGACTGTAAATGTACACGAAGATCCGAGTAAACGGAATATTAAATATGTAGACGTACAAAGATATCTAAAATAGGAATACCAGGTAAAATGTTTTTAAATAAAAAAGTTCTAAATCACAGAGAACGGTAAGAACGTTCTTATACTTATAAAACAAAAACGTTTATCTAAAGTCTAAAGAAAGATAACACGGCACCACAAAAAAAAGTGAAATGTACCTCTAACCAAACTTGGTGGATCAAATGTTTTTGGGGACGCTGAATCCGAATCCGAGGCCCGTTTTGCCCCATCACGTCACAATTTTTTTTGTCCTCAATAAGCTGCGGAAAAATGTCAAAACATTTCAAAATATACTCGAGCCCAATCAAACCTCAAAACCCAATACTTCAATAACTTCATACCTCTAATCCCTTAGCCCTCACAATCAATAAGCCCCAAAGACCCCAATTAACCATATAACTTCAAACCAAAGTTGTGCAGTCATCCAAAACGGGTATTTTAGCCATAAATGGCCAAAAAATGGACCAGACCCCTAATAACCCAATGGCCCCATTTTATAAGTTAATAACTTCGAAATACCGCATGATTAATTCGTGCAGCAATTCGAGTGCTGGTATTTAAGCAAATTTTCATCACAATCAATCAGATCATTACAATCAGAGTTATATGACTTTGAATACAATTTGAGATACATTTTTTTTTAACCATAACTCCTACGCTATTAGTCCGATCGCGACCAAATTTTATAGCACTCGAAACCACATTAATTGAGAAGCTTGCTGCAAGAACAAGGCAGCTCCATTGTCAACGCGTGACGAGGTTAGCTGCTTATAATTTCGATAAAAATTTTAGGCGTTATTTAACGCAAATTCCACACATCTCAGTGCATGGAGTATACGTCCTGACATATGCTGAGCTGCGTCGAATTTGCGTTACATAACGTCTAATATTTTTATCGAAATTATAAGCAGCTAACCTCGTCACGCGTTGAAAATGGAGCTGCCTTGTTCTTGCAGCAAGCTCCTCAGTTGTAATGTGCGAGTCAATTTTCATCAAAATCCGATGAATGAAAATACACTTATGGTGGGCCAAACGAAATTTAAGTTTTAAATCCTAACTACCCCATAATCCATCGGGTCAGTCCTAAAATTTAACTGTAAGGAATACTTACGAGCACCAATATTTATGCATCTCAATTCGATCATTACAACGCGAGTTATAATTCGTTAAAGTCTGCGTATATACGAACGTACATACTACGTGCGTGTACGTACAAACGTACATACATACGTACGTACGTACATACTAGGGCTAGAACCGAATGGTACATGCCAGGGTCGAACTTGAGCATGCATGCTGCAGTGAATAAATAGTGACTTACTAAGTAATATTGTTTTCTCTTACTTTTCCCGCATCTGTTATCACACTCTTACACCTCGTCGTCCTTATATAGGAATTCACTTCTTGGGATTCCATTTCTTTTATATTCTCGGTGTTTTAGCGACTTTACGTGCTTTTCACATTGTCCTTTTCTGTAAGTAATGTCTGTAATGTAAATAAATTCTGTAAGTAATGTAAGTAATGTAAGTAACACTTGCATATTTCACAGTACACAGTGGTGGCTTTAACACTTCAAATCTGCAAAACCCTGCACATTTTTTTTAATTGATAAGCAAATGGTGCTGGCGTTTTAACCATCGTTATAATATCAATTAAGTATAACAATCAGTAATGCACAATTACAGGCGCGCGACCTTCAAAGGACTAAATAAATACGGAACCTGTTTCGCGTCGCAGTCGTCCCGGCCCCTGCCCCGCTGGCCGAGCCACGGCCACCTGGAATACGGGATACCGATACGCGGCCGCCTGGAAGACGGTCGGTATGCGAGACTTTTGTTCTAGCCCTAGTACTTACATATGTACCTAGTGCGTGTAATATGGCTCTAGCATTTACTAAATCTTCTAGCTAATTCAGAAGTCGTGAGAGGCTAAAGTTAACGAAGTATTTGGAGCTGCGAGAGAATAAAGAACTGATCAACCTGTGTGTAGCATATTGAACTATATAGATATACACGACCAAGCTCATTCTTGCATACCTTAATACAACAAAAAATAGTAATAGTGGCAATCAGCAATGGATGTTAAAGCTGAAAACTAGTACTATATGATTATATTTCCAGAATAATTAAGAAACAAACTTTTCCCATAACAACTGCATAAGGTTGTTCAAAACACCTTTTGACCTCTACAGTTAGTCTAAAGTCTAGGTAACGTATTGTAGAATTTCGAAACCAGCAGCTATATTTTGCTATTACCGGAAAAGAAAGAATGGTGGGGCAAATTCAATCGATGGTTTCAAAAAATGTTCTTTCCTCTTCAGAAATGCAAAAAAAAATGCTTTTTGCTCTTTAACTGATCAGTGTGTAATTGCATTAAAAATGAGCAGGCCCCACCCTCCACGAATAGGCAGGATAGTCTACCGTCAGGTTAAATCGACCCTTCGATACTGGCTGATTAATTTTGTGTGCATCCGCTAATTGTTTCTATTATGTTTCTATTATATTTCTAAGTTATTGGTAGCTCTAGCGCCTATTGTCTTCAAGTTTAAATTTGCACTGGCAATTCCAGTTTCTTTCCGTCATCCTGTCTCTTTATAAACATCGTCATTCCATTACATTCCCAGTTGCTGGAACGGCAGCTTCACTTGATGGAAAATATTAGGTACTTGGGAGAACGATCTCGTCTCCCTTTCCTACCGCATGGCGAGAATAGGTGACATAACACGACTACTTTATTACCGTTAAGGGGTTGGTGTCTGCCGAGGAAGAGAGGCACCCCGCCATCACGAGGCAGTCACTTCTTTTATTCGAAAGTCCGTGGGGAGACCTGAATAACCGCTTCGCCTTTGGCGATGTCTAGCGTTTGCTGCGGCACACAACATAAAGTTGTATATTAACTGATAACTAGACATCGCGGAAGTGAGGATCATCACAGGGTCGCATTCGCCCATACATTTACCTAGGTATAATACAGGTGGCTTAACTTATAAATGTCTGTTGACAGAGTTGAATGGAGTGGAAGGTGATGGGTAGAACATAATTCCTTACTGTTTAACAAGAGCTGTTTGACAGGTGGAACCAGGCCAACTAACACAACACAAACACTTTAAATGCTTCGTAATTAACTGAGGTGTAATACCAATACGAGGGGGTACCCAAAAATAACCGGAATTATTTTTTAAAAGCTATATATTTTCAATTTTTTTACAAAACAACCTTATCCCCTTCAAAATACTCTCCATTACAACTAATACATTTGTCCCACCGGTGCTTCCACTGTTCAAAACATTTTTTTGTAGTCATCTTTAGAAATGGCTGACAGCTCCTCCCCGGTTTTTTCTTGACCTCTTCAATGTTGTCAAATCGGTGTCCTTTCATACCCCTTTTCATGCGTGGAAATAAGAAAAAAGTCGCACGGAGCCAGGTCAGGAGAGGAAGGTGTGTGGGGCAGCGGAACCATGCCATTTTTAGTCAAAAACTGGCGAACAGAGATGGCTGTGTGTGCAGGTGCATTGTCGTGGTTGAAGAACCAGTCTCCTGTCTGCCACAAATCGGGTGTTTTTTGACGAACACTGTTGCGCAATCTTCTTAAAACTTCCAAATAAAAGGTTTGATTGACGGTCTGACCTGGGGAACAAACTCTGAACGCCCTTGGCATCAAAAAAGCAAATCTGCATTGTTTTGATGTTTGATTTGACATTTTTTAGACTGGGTGACAATGGTCTTTCCCATTGGCTTGACTGTTGCTTTGTTTCTGGGTCGTAACCATAACACCATGACTCATCACCAGTAATGACCTTTGACAGAAAATCTGGATCAGTTTCAAGCTTGTTTCAAAGCAATGCAATGTTGTTTCAAAGCACGACATATTTCAACTAGTAGTGTTTTTGATTGTCAGTCAGAGCCCGAGGAACAAACTTGGCAGCAACCCTTTTCATTCCCAAATCTTCGGTTAAAATTCGCTGAACCGAGCTCCAAGATAACCCACTAATCTCTGACAGTTGATCAATTGTCCGTCGACGATCTGTGAACACAAGCTCTCGAATTTTTTTCAACATTTTCATCGTTTCGGGCAGTTGATGTACGTCCAGAACGAGGTTTGTCATGTCGTCATCAATCGACATTTCGCCATTTTTAAACCGAGCAAACCACTCGTACATTTGAGTTTTTCCCATAGCGTCATCTTTGTAAACTGTTTTCAACATTAAAACAGTTTCAGCAGCATTTTCTACTCGGTAAGAAAACACAATTTTACAGCTGCACTTTGTTCACTTAAACTTGCCATCATAAAAAACGAAACAAGAACAAAACAGCGCTAGCAAAAACAATCACTGCAGATGAACGGAACAAGCCAGGTCGACAACACAGGCGGCACTGAACTGGCAATGAGTTGCACTATACACGCCTAGCGGCAGAAATGCGTACTACACAAGCTCCGCCCACGGCAATGCTGTTCCGGTTATTTTTGGGTATCCCCTCGTATAGCAGTAAAAATGTGTTCCATATGAACCAGAGTTGAACGACGTCTTCTGTAGGTGAATTTCGTTATGCCCCAGTTACGTTTGTAGACACTGAACGGTAATTTTCTCTGTACAAGTGAATATTAATATTAAATTATCATGTGCGTTTAGCCATTTAAAGAAATGGCTATTCAACCACCAGAGGAGTTAAATATCGTAAGATAAAAAAAGTTCAAAGTAATGCCATGGAATCAATCCCGCATTCCAATCTAGCCAACAGTGTCAGAAATTATAAAATCACTCTTTTCGAGGAGCCGAGTGTTCGATTCTGAACTGTAGCCGTTTCTTCCAGTTTCAAAGGCTTATTCATTAATTTCTTTGAGACCTCCTGCTTTGTTCCGTGTCTCGGGGCGTTCTGAATGCAACTTCCCTCGTCGCTGCAGGAGAATTTGGTAAATTGCTACTCGTCGAGAGCGGTTAGACGCCGTCGAGATAATCGATTCGAACAGTGGCTTTAATTTAATCGCTTAACGAACGTGCCGATTTAAAGTGTTTTATAATTAATGTGTCCTCTGCGATACGTCGGTCTTAGAAGTCGGCTTTCGGTTGTAGTTGAGAGAAACCGACGAATTAAAATGTTAATATTCTACCGATCTTTTCGTTTATTAATGTAAAATTTTCTAACCTTTCCAGTTCCTAGAAGCTGAGGATTTAATACGTAATTTGGGAACATGACTTTTAACACCCAGTACACATTGACGAAGTAATCTAGTAATGGCGAATCAAAGAGTTATTTACCACTAATTTATTTAGAACACTTTATAAGTATCGATTTACGTTTAAATACGCCCATAACTTGACAGAGAAACAGTTTGTTTATATCTTGATAGTCTGCTTCTTGACGAGTCGATGGCCGACATTGTCAAACTTCTACATCCGTCTGGATTATCCTCTGTGCTTCAAAGTGTGTTACCCACGGAATGGTAAGGCCTCTGTGCATGAGTGACGTCATCACTTCGAGGTGAAACTATACCATGACAATAATAATAATAATACTCACCCTATAATTACTCCGAAGAGTAACCCCTTAGGTCCTCTCAGGGACCTGTGCGGGAAGGAGTGGCTATTATTATTATTTGCCATGGCGCTATACAATGCAATCGCTCAACGACATACAGGTACATAGGCGAATAACCCTTTAGAATTTATTTAAAATAAGTCGCCAATTGAGCCATTCAGCGCACTCCGTTGAATTTTATGAATTGAAAGAGAAATTCCAGTGCAAAAATCTCGTGTTATGTATTAAATGTGACCAATTTTCTCTTATTTCTTATAACACTTGATCTGTGGTTAATTTTAAAACAGGGTGTTAAACAAGAAGACTAGAACTAAGGAGACCGAACTCGTTCGGTATCATGGGCTCATATCTGTCCGCCTCCAGAGGCGCTGTAAGCAGTGCTGTACTCGACGTCACGTGATTAATATTTAATATGTCATTCCATACAATTCTTTAGCTAGTGTATAAACTAAACAGCTAGTGTATAAACAAAATAGACTAAAGGCCGCTTTACAGTTCGCAATTTTTATTGCCGGCAAGAAAAATGGCAGCAATTTTTATTGCGGGCACGCGTATGTATGTCTGTTTGGACAATTTCTTAACAAATAAACATAAATCATAAATGTTAAATAAACATGGTTCGAAAGTGTTGTGTTGCATTGTGTGATACAAGAAGCGTTCCGAAGCGTCAGAATAACCTGATATAACAAATTACTGATGTACAGGTATGTATGATACGAAATATTTTCCATTGTCGTATTGCTAACGTTGAAGCACGTAACATGAAATATTTTGAGTATATTTTCATAGTGATAATTACGAAAATTTGTGATTACAAAGATAACAAATTAACGAAAAATATCGAGCGTCTGCCACATATATTCGCACCACGGACATTCACACGGACTCTAACCTCTAACGCACACAGATTAGTACAGAACTACGGTATACGTATACGAGTAGATATCTATTTGTATACCGTGGTACACATCTGCTTACAGCGCCTCTGGAGACGGACATGTTCGAGCCCGTCGAGATATACAGCGAAAAGCCGCAGCTCTATCTCCTTAGTTCTAGTCTTCTTGGTGTTAAGGTTAGTTTTTGTAATGTCAATCATATTCTCAGAGAATATATAAATAGTCGTTTTTCGAAAGATATACAGCGAAAAGCCGCAGCTCTATCTCCTTAGTTCTAGTCTTCTTGGTGTTAAGGTTAGTTTTTGTAATGTCAATCATATTCTCAGAGAATATATAAATAGTCGTTTTTCGAAATCTATTTTAATATAAATTGAATTAAGAATAACTGTAATAAAACAATTATTCTTGGATTTTTTCACTACACCTGTGTGTGCTTATGTCACATATTATGCCAGAGCGACTAGGCCTTCTTTACTGTCGATAATGACCACATCCTATGCGTCAGTGGCATTGGACCTCGTTCTCGATAGATGTTTTGTTAATATTAATATAAAATTCGTGAAGTTCATCCTGTGTCATTTTCATATGAGGGGTACAGATGCAAAACTCACATTATTATCCATAATTTTTTGAAATAGAGTTAGTGGCACTATCTTGTTCATCGTGTTGAACTACACCATTTTAAAGTTTAGAAGTGGCTCAAGACACATTTTCATATTTATTTTAAATTGTGGAATCTGTGAATTGTTTCAAAAATCACATTCTCCTACTATCTGAAGTTGCCAAAACTCACATTATCCATATCCACCAATTAAAAAGCTTAAAGCGACAAACCATGGCCGACAGACCAAGGAGAATGTGAGTTTTGCTTCTCTTCTTGTTTTGCTTTCCTAGATGGTTGGTTCCGTTTTTTTTCCGATATACCATTGAGTTTGCTTCCAATTTCCTCTTCTTAGCTTAACTTCATGAATTTTAGTGTAAAAAATAATATGTAGAATAATTTGGAGCAAGACTACCATTATTCAAAAAGTTGTATCAAAACCCACATTATCCAAATTTTAATTCACTTTCTTGGAGTCAAATATTGTTGCGCTGTCATTTCACCAATTGAAAATCAAGTTTAAAGTTCTAATACAAATACCAAAAAAAAAAATCAGGGCCTTAAGTCGCTTGAAAAGTGAAAAATAAGTTATTCCTTCTTCCTGAAAAATTTTTGAAAGGATAATGTGAGTTTTTCATCTGTACCCCTCATATGGTATCCAGCAACCTACGAGTTAAGTTTTCTATGTCTCATTGGTTAGTAGCATTCTTCTTGTTTCGAATCAAAAAACGAACGAAACTTTCTTCTACTTCTTACAAATTGGCAAAGTGACTTTCGACCAACAAATCAGTCATTGGTCGGAATATCCATCTTAGAAAAAAGTTAGTATTCACAAATTGATGTACCAGGTTCACCTGGATCTGGATACAAGTCAGTCAATGCGGGGATTATCATTTATATAGGGCCTTGTCAAAGAAATAATGACCTAGAATTCATCCGTGAATTACGCCACATTAGTTTTTGAGTTTTGAAGTTGTGTACGAAACACCTTTATCTACAGGGCATTCTTAGCTTAGTAACGACAATAATTGTGCCGATTACATGTCCGCATAAACGGGGCTGTTTCAGGAAAAAGTGAGCCAAAAATATCAACACAGTTGCTTAGTTCTTGCATATGTTCCCAATTAGTTCGTCGTTCAAATTAGTAAAATTCACATAAACTAGCCGTACCGTATAAGGCTGATACTTTGTTAAAGTCAGTATTTTGTGAACAGGGGAAGGTGCTGTAGGATCTAGGATGCAACCTATGGTACATATGAAATGCGGATTCTATGGCATTCAACAAAACGTTAAGTTCAAGTGATACTGATGGTCGACCAGATTTAAGTAGATCATGAACATGCTTAAATTTTCTGAGACTTGATCCAACTCTACTAACTGTATTTTCAATTTGAAAGAAATGATAAGAGGTGATGATCCATGAAATAAATCCAATTGAAAAATGAACTCACATTTTGCCATACTCCAAAGAATAACTGTATTTTGCCTATCAGTATGACTTGGATTGAATAACACAGCAACTGTTACTAAGGACACATCTTGTTTCCAAAACCAATTATCGAAAAAAAAGTTCCATGAAATAAATCCAATTGAAAAATGAATTCACATTTTGCCATACTCCAAAGAATAACTGTATTTTGCCTATCAGTATGACTTGGATTGAATAACACAGCAACTGTTACTAAGGACACATCTTGTTTCCAAAATCAATTATCGAAAAAAAAGTTTTTCTTTTCTAATTTTTCTTCAATTTCTCTTTTTTCTCTTATAATTTTTTGCATTCGTCACAAAGTAAGAATAAAGGAAATTACTACTGAACACTCTTTACGAAAGCATTCAGTATCGTAAGTAGATAATATACGTTAATAATATTTCATTATCCTTGCTTAAGTATACCCATGGTAAATTTCTTTCTTCTCTAACAAAAGCGGAACTCCATTATCGCGTTTCCTTTAAATTATGTGTACACCGTGGGATTTTTCTTACATTCTTCATACTTACATGTATTTCCCCGGCTTCGAGTTCATGTTTATAATTAAGTACGCTGTACAATGATGTAAATTTAATAGATATATAATTATGCCCTAATGTGCCCAGGTATGGTCTTAATCCTTCTCGGAGCGTGCAATTTTCTTTGTATCGACATTTAGTTGGAGCGTGGGAAGGATTTGCGAATAATACACTTAGTTTAACTAATGCGCCAGCGTGTATAGATCGACGTAGAAAAAAAATGAGATCCTTAAATGAGATATATATATATATATATACAGAATTCATTGATGTTAATGGAGATTTGCTAATAAGATACAGACGCCAACAAACGCAATTAGTTAAAAAAAATATATTTCTCGTAGTGGCAATTGGGAATATATTATGATTTTACGTAATAGTTTCAGATATCACGTGGTGCTAATGACAGAAAATGCCGGAAGACTGTAAATTTGACAAATATATTCTACACAATTTGTAGAATATATTTGTTCTCTGTACATCATTAGGTACAACGTGCTAAAAAATTAGTTGCTTTGTAAATAGAAAAACTTCAAAATTTATATTATTTAAAAATCAAATTATCGTAAATATAAGTACACCACACATATTTTTTTTTTCAAATACGTTTCTTGCTTTAAGTTAGGTAAAGTATATCCAAAGGTAATCGGAACAGATGAAAAAAGTCGGCAAAGCTGGTTTGTGATGACAAAACCAATCCAGTGGCGTTACAAATTATTTTAGTATTGTCGGCAGTATTAACAATATTATATGTATTAACAATAATTACAGAGGCCAACAATGGTCAGGAAGAACTTTCCCGAAGGTTTCAGGTGCGCTGAATTCGAATCTGACCTCATAATTGCTCCATCACGTCAAGTTTTTAAGATATCCTAACCTAAAAGTTCAAAAAACAGTGTTTTTTGACATATTTGAGGTTATGTAACATCATAAGGTATTTTATTCTCACAGAACTTGTAATAGCATGTAATAGAGTGATTTTTGTTTTGTGTCTCGATTGATTTGATTTTGTGTCTTATCGATCTACTCAAATGCAAGCCAAAAATAGAGTACACGCTACCTCTTTCAGCGTATTTTTCTAAATACTATTAAATTACTATATGAGCATGTTCAAGGTCGTTTATTACAGAGCCACTGTCTGATTCTAAGAATTCAAAATGTCGGATCCAATATGGCGGACAATAAGTTTTAAATTATGGAGGTTTCTAATTGTGAATGCACTGTAAGATTTTTCAAGAATATCAAGGTTATCCTTTAAGTAACTTTTTATAAGGAATTCAATGGATTTTTACCTTGACGATGACCTTCATGGTTATTTCAATGTAGACTTATTTTTTAAATGAAAATCTCTTTACAAAACACAAGTCCGTCAAACCCAAGCCCACTAAATCCACAAAACCCAAGCCAACAAATATCATGCCCACAACCCCCATGCTTAGGGTTTGTGAGCTTGGGTTTTGTAGGATTGAGGTTTGTGGGCAAAAAAAATTACCTCATAACATTACATAACCTCGAATATTTCGAATATGGAAAAAGAGTGATTTTTGCACTTTTAGCTTAAGATATCTAAAAAACCTGACGTGATAGAGGAATTCTGACTTGGGTTCAGCACACCGAGAACCTTCGAAAAAGTCTACTAAAGTTTCTACTTCCGAAAATCAGTCAAATCTTGAGGTAAAGACTAAAAATCAGTCAATTTTTTTGGCCTGTTATTGTTTCAAATTGTTAAAATAATTTAATAACTTCTTGAACAACGTGTTATAAGTTTATGTATGTATATTTGTTTCTCTTATTTCTCATATTTCTGTTATAATGTTATAAGTATTAGGTATACGCCTATACGTCAAGCCAAAAAAGATAATAACTCTTTGAGTTTGTGAATGCAGGTCCTTATTTTTAAACTCTGTAGACTCAGATTCTAGTTCAACATTATTGTTTGTCTCACTATCACTAACAACAAAAGGTCTCCAAAAACATCGTAACATCGAGCATCGTAAAATTACCATAGTTTGCTATAACGTCCTAAAGACTAACAATAATTTTTAATCACGAAACAGGTTGCTAACTTTGCTCGGAAAGACAATAGTGCCACGCAATTGATCGCAATTGTGGCGTGGCATATCCTAAATCCACAAACATCCTAAATACTAACAATAACTTTTAATTTTACTTTACTCAGAAAGATACAATGGTGCTACGCCACTGTCTGGAAACAACTAAGTAGATAAACATACAGATATGAGAAAGAAACAAAGCGACGAGTGAAACGACCAATGCAAATGATCCTACGTCACCTCCAATGAGTAAAGAGCAATTACCAATTAAACGCATGAAGATTATGGGTCCGCCCATACTTTATGTGAGATCTCCGTCAAGTCCGAGTGGACTTCGTATCAGTAGGGTCAGTGAAATATCGCATATTTTACACATACATTTAAATGGGTAACTCTAGAATGTTGAAGACTCCCTGTAGAAGCTCTCTTTCTCTAGCTGTTCCAATTGACTCTGGATACACTTTAAGTTTACTACCTATACACTTGGAGTTTTTTCATGTTAGATTCGTGTTCGTCGTTTTTTGAATATTGGTATTTGGAGAAAAATGTTTGTTTTGAATAGTTCTACATGCTGTGAAAAAGTACGGTTCAACTTAGGAATCTCTCTATACACATACGTAAAAGCATGGTGTAGTCTCCTTTGACTTGAAACCACCAAGTCTTATTTTGGAGGGGGTTAACCAATTTTCAAATTTAATAAGAGGGTTGTTCCATTTCACGTCCTTTACTTTGCCGCAGGTCCTCTATTATTATATAAAAAAGGTCGCCACATATACGCCCACTTTTTTTTTTTGATAAAACAGCAACATAATATGTAGCTGGTTGTTGTACATTTAAATAGGTTGGATCCTACAAGTTGACCACAATAAAACAAAAAGCGTATAAAAAATTGGAAGGCCTACATTTTATAGTGGATATTGTGGTAAGATTTAAACGAATTATCATTAATTACCTTGGTAAACGACGATCGAAAATTACAAAGAAAAGAAAAACTGCGATATTCTCATAGAAAAGCAAAAATCCTGCTGCAACTACGTCAGAATGAAGTTTTTCCTGCTATAGTGAGAATCAGGTTCATAAACGATCTATTTTTAAAAGCGTCCAAACTCCTAACTTGCATAATCATTACCCGCTTACAGAGGCCTAATTTATGCAAACGAATATGTAACTGCAAAAAAAAGACGCGATTTCCGTCCTGCGGTCTGCACAGCGTGCACCTGCTCTAAATGAACAATTCGTATTTTTAGTCCGGGAGATTCGTCCACAAAACCGAGTTTAAAACTAATAACATATGACCAGAGATGGGCGTCGACTCGTCGACTTTTGTTGTGGACCTTGCCATGTCAACAATACGTTGAGTATATAATTAACGTCGACAATAAGTAAGTACCAAAATTTACAATGCCCAAATACAAAATAAACTAGATAATCAAGAACATTTATCGTGAAAAACTTAATAATTTATGGTCACATAACAAGTCGTAAAAAATTCCTCAAATGAAGAAGAAAATCACCGTGAAACTGATAGCTACATAATAATTTTATTATTATAGAAATTTTTCCATCGAAAATATTTTTTACATTGTCTTTACCTGACTTAATATGTCAATTACTAACCAATGTGCATTATATTTCTTTGTGAAGAAAAAATCCATTATCTCTGATGTGTGATATGTTATTTTGAAGCTCTGTCCGTCTCTGTTAAATATTTTGTAGACCCGTAAAATTGTTTATTTTTTCAGTTTGTCAAAAATCAAAGTTACACTTCAGTTACTATACTAAACTAGCAAAAGGTTCAACCATACCAGGCACGGTCAGTGGCATACATGCACGGGCAATAAATACACGCGTATATAATTTACAAGGCGCTTACAAAAATACGGTTTATGCTTTAATTATCATATAGTTGTATAGTACCGACCCTGCTTTTTGGCTCACATTTCCGGACCCTAGTCATCATACACGCAGTATTCTGATCATTTTTTGAACTACAAGATTTATTTATTTTCGCTTCTGATAGGATTATAGCTTGTGAAATGCTGCATCTAATAAGTCCAAGTTGAAGATGATATTCTGGAAGAATTTTTCCTAGACATGAAAAAATGGGCTTATAGACGCAGAATTTCACGAGTTATCAGAACAAAAAAATCAATATTGTAGTACAAAAATTGACAGAATTAAAGCAACCTTCAAAAAGTGGTTGTGTGATTTTTTTGTTTTAGTTATTTTCAGCATACCCCCAGTACTACAGCGGTCCAATTAATTAAGGGTGGGCAGACTGAAATTGCTAATTGCGCCGAGTGGGTTTGTTTGTTTCTTCGACGCGACGTCCGGTTTTTGATAAATAGGGCCGAAGGCAACCCGCTGGCAGCGGCAAAAACCCCTACATCTGACGTACAGAATTGCCATATTTACTACCGAACGGTGGACATATCGCCATGTCAAAATAACGATGTTCCAAACAGTAGCTATGAAACTTAATATAGGTACTTTCTAAAAATATTACTTGTAAATGTACCTGCGATCATTTTATTTTTAAAATAATTGTATTTGTATTTGTTACTGTTGAAGTTTAGGTAAATATTTGTATTTAATATATTTTCCGTTTATCAATACGGTAACAGTTACTTTCATATTTACAACTATTTTTAGTAAGCACAGATACAGTAGGTGATGTATCAAATATTAAGACTTTTTTTCTGTCAAATTTAAATGTTTAGTTAAAATTTAAAATTCAATGTCAAAACTTCATTTAATTAATATTTTAATTGTATACAAGGTGTGTCAATTAAGTAATGAGACGAGTTTGAGAGTAATGAGATAATGTTTTTTTATTTTTTTTTTATTCGGATAGAATTACAATTCAGTATTGTCTCTTTCAAAATAACTTCCTGGAGAAGCCACAACGCTTGAGACGGTTATTCCATTCCTCATAGCAGTATTGGAATTCATATACCGGAATAGCCTTCAGCTGGTCGGTTACAGCCGTTTGAATGTTTTCTATGGTCCCAAAATGACGTCCCTTGAGGTGATTTTTCAATCTCGGGAAGAGATAAAAGTTACAAGGACTCACGTCAGACGAGTAAGGAGACTGAGGAACCACAGGAATGTTTTTACTGGCTAAAAACTCGTTTAGTGAAATGGCTTATTTGGGTCTTGAAGAGTTTGACGTGTGCCATTCCATACTTTGGTGCTTGGTTTCCGGGTTGTACTTAAACACCCAAGTCTCATCACCAGTAATGACACGTTCCATAAAATAGTGATCATTTTCAATAGGTTCCAAAAGGTCAAAACACCTTTCTCTCCTGATATCATTTTGTTCCTGCGAAAGGTTTTTTGGAACCATTTTTGCGCAGATTTTTCTCATCCTCAATTCGTTAGTCAAAATCTGGTGAACAGTTGTGTGATTCTAATTTAAGTCTTTCCTGATCATTCTTGTCGTCAACCGACAATCTGAACGCACAAGATCCCGTATTCTATCGACATTTTCATCGGTTCTTGAAGATGAAGGCCTTCCGCTGCGTGATTCATCTTCAATCGACTCTCTTCCTTCTGATAATGCCTTAAACCACCGAAAAACCTGTGCTCTTGAAAAAGCACCGTCTCCGTAGACATGTTGAAGTTTTGCAAAAGTATCTGTTGTGTCCAAGTTTGAGGCAAAACCTGATAGCACACCGTTGCTCCATATTAATGTCACTCATTTTTAAAACGCACTAGAAAAAAACCAGTTTACGAAAACAGTCACAAAGAACAATCAAATGACTCTAATAAGTATAATAAAAAAACTTGTACTGAAGGTGCATTACATATTACCCTACCGCCATTCCAAGTTACGTATCCGCAGTGTTGCTAGATCTGGCGCTACGTTGCCAGTCTCATTACTTAATTTGCACACCTCGTATACCGATAAAAAGACGATTCTCATAGAAAATGCATGTAAAAATGTTCATACAACGTTGTTACGGCTTACCCTTCAATCTTTATTTCAGAAGTAACACTTTGAAATTAAAGTTACACCTTGAAAATACTCACATTAAAACAAATATTTAATAACAACTTGCAGTATTCCTAGGTGATGTATCAAATAGTAAAGCTTTTTTCTGTCAACTTTAAATGTTAAAACTGGATTTAATAAATATTTTATTTTTTTATTTAAATTACCTTTCTACGAGCTGTTAAGGGTAGCAATGGACTAATATTGTCTCGTTCTTTTTCAAAATAGCTTATCAAAGATGCTATTAACTCTTGGCAGCAGCTGTTTAACTGTTTTTGCATTTCGCAAATGGAAGTCTGACACCTATAACACTTTGATTGTTCTGGTAATACCAGTGTTTCAGTGCAAGCGAAACGTTTGAGGCTCAAAAAGACATAAACCACTATTAAAGCCAGTGTAATGTTCAGATAATTTTCAAAATGTCCACAAATATCAAGTAATACAACACGGCAATTTCGGATCTGCTACCAACTGTATAACAACGAAAATCAAGCGCGAAATTTAAAACTCAATAAAACATGCCATTATTGTGTTTATTTCAATATAATTGAATGGTAGTGAACTGAACACATTTAATATCGTCATCGGTGACGTGCATCGGTTTTTATTTTGTCCAAAGTATAGAAACGCCCTAGAACGCTTTAATCTGTCATTTCCAATAATACTGCCACTGTGCTGATCATTTTCGGTCCAGGAAAGTTGGTGGTCCGTTAACAAGCTCTGCTGTCTCTCACAAGATCTGAATGATTTGTTGGGGATTTCGCGGCTATTATAACATATTAGAGCGTTAGGGTTGCGTTTTTGTGCCACAGCGGGCTTCTCCTACCCTTATATATTACGGCGCGTAGGCGATTTGTTGAAACTCCCCCGAAGAGGATTAATATTTAACCCAGAAGTTTGAATGCGTGTACTTGGTGGTATGATTAATTAAGGCACTTTGCGTAAACCATCGTCTGTTGCTTTTTTTTCGCTCGACTTGTATTTTGGATAAGTTTCCTCAGTTTCGGCACAAGGTCGTTAGTCAGTGCTGTTTCATAATCAGTTTTGAAAAAGTTATCTACATATTGAATATACGAGGTGTGTAAATTAAGTAATGAGACTGGTTTTTTTATTTTTTATTCAAATAGAATGACAATTCAGTATTGTCTTCTTCAAAATAACTGCCTTGGGAAGCCACACAACGCTGCAGATGGTTCTTCTATTCCTCACTGCAGTGCTGGAACTCATATACTGGAATAGCCTTCAGCTGGTTGGTTACAGCCGTTTGAATGTTTTTCATGGTGTCAAAATGATGTCCCTTGAGGTGGAAGCATGGGGAACGTCCCTTAATATTCCTCTCGAAGAGAAAAGAGTCACAAGGACTCAAGTCAGGCGAATAAGGAGGCTGAGGAGCCACAGGAATGTTTTTACTGGCCAAAAACTCGTTTATTAATGTCAAATTTTTAATGTCACTCTTTTTTAAAACGCACTAGAAAAAAACCGGTTTACGAAAACAGTCACAAATAACAAACAAATGACTCTAACAAGTTCAAACTTGTACTGAAGGTGCATTACATGTTAACCTACCGCCCTTCCAAGTGCCGTATTCGCAATGTTGCTAGATCGGGCGTTACGTTGTCAAACTCATTACTTAATTTACACACCTCGTATCTCTTTATTCCATATTATACCGTTATTCAACTCAACCTTAAGAATGAAGAACTGACGATTTTGGACCAGTTTATGCACAGCATGTTAACAACTTGCATACATACTAGCAAACATATGGGCAAACGAAAATATCAATTTACGAATAGTTTACAATTTTCAGCATTCATTTCGTGATGTACTTTATAAAACCAAATTTGTCAGGACTTTATAGTATATTTTTTTGTTTTTATTCCATCGCTTCATTTTAATAAAATTTATTTGTCGACAAACTCATTTATCATCTCCAGAAAGCGCGATATTTTCTTTGAATAACAACAGAATAACCGCTACTGGGTCATTTCGATGGTCTTTTATTAACATAAATCGCGTTTACAGTTAGAATAGCATATTATTGGATATTTCCTGCAATAATTCTTCCTTTAGAACGGAACGAAAGATTTATTGAAAAGATATGCACTCGGATGCGTCGGTATTCTCTGTAGGAGACTAGCGAAAGCTAGTAAAATATAACGCGAATGGACTGTCTAACATTAAAGGATGTCTGAGAGAGAAATATTAAGCCGTTGTCAACGAGATTTAAGGTGCGATCTTCTATTTTTATGCAGAGTTCTCGTCGTGTTCGAAGAGTTAATATTGCTTCATATTTTAAATTAGTCGTTTCGAGTGCATTTCTAACATGGAAAGTATTTTAATATAAAAAGATCTTCGCTCCTTCGTAGGCATCTTTTTAAATTTTGATCTATTTGTTTTAACTCGAAAAACAATCAAGTCAGCGATTTTATCAATTAATATTTTTGTTTTTAATTATTTAGGTATAACTTAAATACTACAAAATTGTAATTTGTTAACACCGTTAAAGGAGGAAGGTCGATTTGGACGGGTTTTGCCCCAAATTATTTTTGGATGAACAAATCAGAAAACATTTTTTTAATGTCAACTAACAATAATAAGTCGATTTTACCCTAAACGGGCCAAACTGTGTAACTGGGCAAAAATATATACCCTTTCTGGTCATTTTAAAAGCGCAAAATTCTATTTTTATCTAGTCTATATAAGAAATATCGCGTCTGATATATATATATATATATATATATATATATATATATATATATATATATATATATATATATATATATCGATATATACATATATTCGATATAAACAAGGAAATATAGCAATTGTATTTGTTTTTGACTAGTTTACGATTTAACTCCCCTTTAAATTAAATTGATCCAAAACTATTCTTGATATCAACTCAGTATCCAAATTTTTTTAGTGTTGTAGTTGAATTAATTGTACTACCTACCTTATTATCTAGTAGATCTAGTTAACACACCTTGCTGCTCTAATTGAGCATCATTAAAGTAATTAGCGTTTTACCTTCAGTAACGCTACAATTATTAGGAATATTTAATTTGCAACGTAAAGCACTACATAATTTCACATTAAACTCTGTCTAACACAACGGCTATTACTTCGATTCTAAACTGGGACGAAGTGGGGCAAGTGGGTTTTTGGGGTAAGTGAAATCGCGTGCTTGGGTTAACTTAGACTATTCTGGTAACTCTGACGGATTTTATTATATTTAAACATAAGACAGTTTCTACATAGAGAGAGCGGCGAAAGTGCTGCTCAAATCCAGTAAAACCGAAAGAAGCAAGTTTTGGAAAAAAAAATACAAAGCAGGTCAAATATGATTACAAAAATGCATATTTTGACTGCCATGTCACCCTTCGAACTGTTTTCGAGAGATGGCGTCATCCTCAATTTTTTCCTCTAATACTAAGCCCCCATTTTTGGTGTTTTGGTAAATTTTGTATTATTTAAAACGACTACAAAAACATTTTATCATCTTGCATTAAAACATTTTAGAGAAAATTCAAAATAACGAAAATTATCAGACACAAACTTTATTATTACTAAAATTTACAGTGACATTAAAAATAAAATGCCTGATCAAGTCAATTGATTTCTTGATATATGTATAGGCAATTCATTCTACAATTTCGCTTCATTCTTCTATAATTTGTCTAATTTGAGACTATTGTGTTCTTTAAATTTTGTGTCTGATAGAATAAACCTTTGCCTTCAAATATCCTCAAGAAAAATAGTCCAGTGGTTTAAGATCTGGAGAACTCGAGGGCTACTCTATTCGCCCTCTTTGCTCAACCTGTTCGAGATGACTTGTGTGATTTTTTCCTGGGCGCTAGATTGTTACCTTACTGTTCCCAAATGGAGAAAAGGGTATTTTTAACAACATTTGAAACACAGCTAATATTTAAAACATTACATACTAAATTTCAAAAATAAGATCTAGAAATATGAAAGATGTTATAGTTGACTATAATAATTATATTTTCACTTTATTTTTGACAGAGCAATAGTTTATTGACAACGTTATAAAGACAAACATTTTCTTAAATTCGTATACCCCACTTCACCCTTTGTATTTTCTAATTAATCGTCTTTACCGTTCTCACATAAATTATCGATTTATTCTCGGCAATCGTGTAAAATATGCCTCGTTAATAATATTTATTGGTTTTGTGTACCTCATAGAGATTCGAGCAAATAAAATATACACAGGGTGCGTATCGTCGTGCGATTTTCCTTACTTTCTAACAATGAAGGAGTAACCGAGGCGTAATATACACATAAATCTGCTAGCGTCACGTTATTCTCAATAAAATAGCATATTTTCACTTTTATAACGGGTCAGCAGGTGTGGTCGTAGCTTGGCATTTTGCTAAATTATGCTGTTGTAATTTTTATATTGTTTATAAATATTAGTATTGAAAATAGTATTGTACTTCTGGATAGGCGTATATGGAGACCGTTTGCGAGAAAACGGCGCGAAATGTGATAGCTCCAAAGTTCGAGTTGATTGAAAAGACGGCTGGCCCGAAAAAAATTTTAAAAACCTACAAATATAAACAAATATTAACGCATTGTGAAATAAAAATAGATGACCATAACAAGTCTGCAAATTCCGTGGTTGTGAAAGCTGTTTCGTGTTTCTCAGGCGATTTCATGGAGAAAAAGTGATATAAAGGTTTTTCCTAAGTAGCCTGGTTTTCAAGTAACAGAGCATTAAAGTTTTTTTTTTTTGAAAATCGCCGATGTAAACTAATTCTTTTTAAATTTCTGTCACTTACACACTATGGTATAAGGCTATTTGGTTGATTGCATGTGGTATTTGGCTGCTATTTTTTCCATCACTAACAGTGGCGTGCATGTAGTGACGGGTAGTCACTATAATATTTTTATGAACAAATATGTACGCTACTGTTTAGGTAGAAAACGTCAGTTCAATAATCATGTAAAATGTTTACAAAATTGTAGTAGACTAATGACTGAGTGTGTTTTATCAGGAATACTTCTATCTATCACACTTTATCCCCAAAATAAGTTACTTTGTTTATTTCTTTTTTTGTCTATTTAATCGATTATTAAAGTAACAAACACACTGAATAAATAATAAAGAAATACTTATTAAAAACACACTTATTAGCTAATTGATAACTAATTTTGGTAACAAAGTTTTCATAAAAGTATATATTCTAAAACAGACTCGATTAAATAGATTTAGGCCCGGTTTTACAATATTGGGTTTAGCGCAAGTTCAACTAAACCAAAGCTCAATTTAAGTCCAAGCTTAAACTCAGTTGCGTTTTATAAACTAAATACAACCCTAGCTTAGTAGAACCCGCAAAAGCCTCTAATGAACTACAGTTGGTACTGCTAACACATGCGCAGTTCGATTTAACATTAGCTTCTCTCCAAAGGATCCATAGAAAACATATGTTTTTCATGAAAAAATCTAACCTTATCATCATAAAAAAATCTACATATGCTATTCGTAGCATAGGTTTTAATTAAAAATGGTAACAAAAACTGTATGAAACTTAGGACTCTAGTTTTTTTTTTTTTTTTTTTTTCTATTGACTATACTTTAAAGGTGAAAGAGTATAAGTTATACTAGACATAAAAATATATTTACGAAATAAATCACTTTCTTTACAACTGCTTTTAAACATTTTTATTTGTCTCCTCTAAATTTTACATTTTGTCATTTTATTTTTGTCATTTACATATATGTAAATCGTACCAGAGACTCTGAGTGGTAAAATTAAGTTTCAGTATATTAGAAAGAAAATCTACCACATAAATTTTACTTTTTTCACTTAGCAAAGGTTTAGCAGACCGATTTTTTCAAGATTCGTTAGTTATCAACTAGAGAATTGTTTTTCCTTTGTGATTTTACTATAACAGAAAAATTTTTCATTTCACAGTATTTTACATTTATCTTTGAAACTACATACATTCATTTATACATAAAGAAAATATAAATATCTTATTTGTTAACATTATTAAGTTATATATCATATCGACGTATAGATATACAAGGGTGTCTTCTAATATAGGGTATACTTAATAACTTTTACTGGAAAGACTAGGGTTTTAGAATTTTTCCTGTCTTGCTTTTTTTCCATAACCACTCGATATTCTAGGTTTAACGTTATGCATCGCTTAAGCTACTCTTGTAATACCGGCCCTTAATCATCTCCTGATGATACCAACATGGTTGGCGAAACGCGCGTCGAGTACAAGAAAGTCGATGTTAAGTGGTGAAAATTATCTTCATGGTTTTTCTTAGCTTGCCAAATCGAGGAGCTGTACTTCTTTATGAGGACAGAAATCCCGGATCAGAAATCGCAGAACAGAAATCTCGGAAAATGAGCGGTCGGATCTCGCATTACTATCGAAGCTAAAGCAGTTCGCCTCATTGCTTTAAATACTCCCACGCCATTAGCGTATTTTACATCGTCTGCTGAAGCCGTCGCTACGCACCTTGAAGTTATCGGCGTCGAAAGAAAAAAACTCACCCCCTGCGACGACGCCTTAACCAATATTTGTGTGCCCCCGACGCAAATTCCCACTTACGCCCAAATTGAAAAGACCCGCGATATTGCGGGTGCGATCGGGGGAGCGGAGAATTCAATTTCCAGAATGATTTAAACGTCCTCGGAATCAATATGCGATTATTCGTCCCGACATTTAATATAGATTACGGATACGTATTACATTGGCAGCTTCTGGAGGCTGGATTCGTTTAGCTCTATAAAAAAAACCTCGACAATATGTTTGATCGCGCGTTAATAGAGCCATACCACGAGGCGTCGCATAAAAAGTTGTCAGTATTCGATTCCAATTTCCAATAATGTACAGGAACGAAAGTATTCAATTGCCCAAATCGTGCAAATATTTCGAGTGCTATAATACAGTGTTCGAAAAGTAACGAATGAATCCATTATTTCTGAAATTGAGAGTTTTCCGGAGAAATCCTCTGACACGTCGATGTTGATTTAAACAAAGACTTTTTGACAGACGACCCATATTTGTGACGCCATCGTTGTTCAAGATATGACGTCATCGACAATTTTTAAAATGCAACTCCCAATTTCGACCACGCCATTTGAAAGAGCGTGTCATTCTACTTACACATCGTCAAAAATTGTGGTTGCCTGACAGTAGCCTAAGCTACCGAGAATGTTTTTTTATTGCTGTCAGATAAAATCTTGAAATCGTACTTCGGTAAATAGTTTTTTTGTTTTTTGAGTTATTTCTTTAGTTATTATATTTTGTTTGGCAAAAGCAGACTGTTTCGAGTGTTTTTGAGTAGTGACTTTTGTCATTTTATAAATAAATGGTTAAATTAACTGAACGAGAACGAATTGAAATTCTTTGCATGATCAGATTTGGGGACAGAATGCGCACCCAAAAAGAAGTAATTGAATTGTGCAATGAAAGTCATCCTGATCGGCATCCCATTAGCCAAAGCGTGGTAAGCAATATTGAGTCTAAATATCGTAGCTTTGGACATGTTCGTGATCGTCCTAAATCTGGTCGACCTTCAAAATCAGAAGAAAATCAACTTAATGTTTTGTTGGCAATACAGGAAAATCGTCACTCAGCACTTAACCAATTGGCTTCTGATTTCAATATGACAGCGTCCACAGTTCACAAAATTATGAAAAAAGCAAAGTATCATCCTTATAAGGTATGCCTTGTTCATGAGCTATCTGAAGACGACTTTGATCGGCGAAATCAATTGTGCGAGCAAATGCAAGAGCTATGCACTAATGATAATAATTTCGTAAAAAACATATGTTTTTCTGACGAGGCTACGCTTATTCTGAACGGCCATGTCAATAGGCAAAATTGCCGTTATTGGGCTACCGAGAATGGACGATGGAGTATCACACACAACGTCCTAAGAAAGTGAATGTGTGGTGCGGCATACCGGCAGACCGGAAAATTTAGAAGATTAGAAAGCAAGAATTCGTCACGAGATACATCGTATACTTCCTGAAGTTATTGACAATGTTCAAAAATCAATTTATTAATCGCCTTGGCTACTGTCAGGAAGCCAACGGTGCACAATTTGAACATTCATTTTAGTTGATTTTTTACATAATCATTATCATTAAATTTAGTATTTTGAAATTTAAAATATTTTTCTTCATTTTTTTTTAACCTATACATATACTCACGCTAATGTAATCATACCATAATTTTTGACGATGTGTAAGTAGAATGACACGCTCTTTCAAATGGCGTGGTCGAAATTGGGGGTTGCTGTTTAAAAAAATTCTCGATGACGTCATATCTCGAACAACGATGACGTCACAAATATGGGTCGTATGTCAAAAAGAGTCTTTGTTTAAAACAAAATCGACGTGTCAGAGGATTTTTTCGAAAAACTCTCAATTTCAGAAATAATGGATTTATGCGTTACTTTTAGAAAGCACTATATTATTTGCATCAATGAAACAGCCCAGTTGTAAAGTACAGTGCTGAGAACTGAGCTACAGTGACCCAATTGCATCGAGTATTTTGCATTGCATCGAATACGTTGGTTAGCTATTCATGCGGTCCACTATGTCATTAAAATGATTTACGAAATTCATAATTCCCTCTTGTTTCCGCCAGTGAAGTGTTTGTGTTTGATTTCAGATAGGTTTATTAAAACTTCAGATCGTCTGGCTAAATGAGCATTATTTACAGAAAATTATATTACAAATATTATGAGTTTTGTATGCAGGCATATTTTAATATCCTATATTGATTTGAATGAAAATAATTATTTCACAATTTTCGAATTTATAAAAGATATTTATACACGCCATTGGCCGGCGTTAGCCATCAGAGGAATTAAAAAAATATCTCTTCACATTCACTTTAGATGGACTATACAATGTTTAAGTGTTTAAAAAACACAGTTTTCCTACAGTGTACATTTAAAAGTAACTGTGATTTCTATATTTATTTTGACGCATAGGTATACAATTCACTTTATCTAAGACCGCGTTAATTTTTTTAAGGTAACACTGTCACGAAAGAAATGTAATTTGCACTTTTTGAGACTACACCCCCATAACATGTTTTGTTTTTTTTTTTTTTTTGGGCTGTTGAATCTGAATATCCAGTAGATTTAAACTCATCACATCACGGTTAGTCCCTAACCTTAAGAAATGGTCTAAAATCGTCAATTTTTCCATTTACAAGGTTGAATAAAAATTAATTTTTATTTGCACTTTTTGAGACTACACCCCCATACCATGTTTTTTTGGGCTGTTGAATCTAATATCCAATAGATTTAAACTCATCACATCATGGTTAGTTCCCTAACCTTAAGAAATGGTCAAAAATCATCAATTTTTCCATTTACAAGGTTGAATTAAAACTTGGTATAGAACAGATTGTAATTCTTTTATCATGAGATATCATTTATGGATCAACAGAAATTTTAGAGTGAACTCCCCCATGACCCCACAACCCCATAACCCGATACCGTTAAATATAATAGCCAATCGCCCAGGGGACTGTGTGTATGAAGCTAGAAGCCACGTATCTCGGGGATCTGTAAGCAAATAGCCTCTAACGCAATAATCCCATATCCCCAATCCTCAGAAACAATAACCCCATAACCCATACATTTGAACCCAATAACTCGTTTACTGCGTATATAGAACTAGAAATGACGTATTTTGGAGGTTTTTGAGCAGATAACTTTAAACCAAATAACCCCATAACCTGAAGATCTGTGAGCAAAGGCTCTCAAATCCAAGAAATCATAACCCCATTTCTTCAAACTTAATTACACCATAACCCTGAAGATCAAATCACATAAATGTGGATGTATACTAGAAAAATGTCCTTCAACACTGGCTAGTCCCAAGTCTCCCACCCAAGTCCCACCGAGTCGGGAAAGTGCTTTCCCTTTAGCAGAGTATCAAATAGTCACTATATTACGTTTCATTGGCGTATATTTTGAAATTGAGGATGCCAACTATAGGTTGTCAACTATGGGGTTAGAAAATGTGTAGTAGTTCGGATAAATTCGCGAAATCGTTTTTTTTTCTGTCAGTTAGCCTCACTGTTATGGAGTTACATTTCATTTGTTAGGTTAGGAGAAATGGAGTAGAATTCCGTTGTAGACCTTCGGGCTATGAATTGTGTAGTAATTTCATGAATCGCGTATTGGTTGTTTCTGCCTGAGAAACTCAGGGTTATGGAGATATTTCAGTTGTTAGTTTAGGGACAAATGGAGACATCAACAGTGATCCTCAATTCCACCTTGTAAATGGTCAATGACAGTCGATCTTTGCCTGGATTAAGTCGTTTCTAATTCTGTATTTGTACAGAGCTATTAGGTTCGAGAATATGGGGTTATGAGGTTATCATTATGAGGATTCTGACTCTCAGACCCTATGGGCTGAGTTATGGGATTTTTGACTGTCTGCTGACAAACCTCCGCATGGCTAGCTAGAAACATAGCTTCTAGTTTCATACATACAGACAACTAATTTATTGGAAGATTACGTTTAAGGGTATAGGGTTATAGGGTTGGGAGTTCGCTCTGGATTTTGGACTCATGAAGGGCATCTTATGACAAAAAATTCACAATATCTCTTTATCCTTCACCATGCTTCTCGGTTTAACCTTATAAATTCCAAAATTGATGATTTTAGACCATTCTTTTAGGTTAGGGACGAACCATGTTGTAATGGGTTCGGATTTGGATTCAACAACCCAAAAAGCAAATAGGCATTGAATTGGATACGAAAAGTGGGCGGGAAGGCCCATGCACTTAGGCCGCCTGACGGACCCATTGTGCACCCACATTCCATGAGTGTTCACCCAGGTATGCCGACCTCTCTAGCAAAGGCGCATATTTTCCTGGGGTGAATACTCTTAACATCCTCTGGGTTCAGAACACAGCTCCCAAAGTGCCGTTCTCTGACCCTTGCAATTGCAGGGCACTCTGTGAGGATGTGAGATGCAGTCTCCTCATCCTCCATGCACCATCCACATTCAGGATCATCTATGACCCTTATCATGTGGAGGTGCCTTTTAAGGTGACAGTGGCCTGTAAGGAGTCCTGTCACCGTTCTAACGTCTCTTCGGTTCATACCTAGGAGACTTTGAGTTAATCTGAACGAAGGCCCAATAATATGGGCCTTCGCCTGCCTCATACCCGTGGCTTCTTGCCATGATTTTTCGAACTCCTTGTTTAGGAGCTCTTTCATGGTTGAAACCCCCATTGAATAGGGGACCCCTAATATAGGTTCAGGTCCTATGGGGTACCCTATTGATCCTAGTCTGGCCAGTCTGTCGGCCTCCTCATTTCCCGGGACACCTGAGGGTCCCGGTACCCATGTGAGTATCACTCTATTACAACTGGCCAGATCATTTAGAATCTTTTTACAGTCAAGGACGAGTCGCGATTTGGCCTTGCTGGATTCAATATCCATCAAGGCCGCTTGACTGCCCGTGCATATTTGAATCGTTCTCCTTTTTGGAGCCGTCTTTAGGATTTCCATCCTGCATGCTAGGATAGCATATATTTCCGCCTGGAAAACGCTAGCATATGACCCGAGGGCAAAAGATAATTTTGTCCTCGTGGTTTTGCCATATACTCCCGCTCCGGCCTTAGCGCCAATTTTGGAGCCGTCTGTAAACCAGATGATTCCATTTTGGCATATAATATTATTTGTGTTATCCCAGTCATCCATACTAGGGATTTGGATCCATAGTTTTGGACTGGGACAAATGGTAGGCTCCACACTGTCCTGTAGCATAAGGAGTACTGGACATGTTTTGGTAGCCTTGTTCCATATTGTGGCGTGGCCAGTAGTTTGTTCCTCGCCTATCCAATGGCCAAGTCCGGTCAGTCTGTAAGCCGATCTCATGGCCTCATGTTCAATCACCAAGTGCAAAGGAGGCAGCCCCGTGAGGACCTTACTTGGGGCTGTCCTCATTGCACTAGTGATGCCTAGACAGGCTAGTCTTTGAACATTATCAAGTTGCTTTCTAGCCTTATCCGTTCTTGTTCCTGGCCACCAAACGATGGCACCATAGGTAATAACGGGGCGAACTATGGCCGTGTACATCCAATGAAGGATCCTCGGCCTTAGTCCCCACGTACACCCGAAGGCTCTTCTACACGCCCATATGGCTGAGGTAGCCTTCGCAAATAGGCATGGTGGTGTAGTCTGCTGTAAATGACACTTTTTTTGTATGTACGGTATACTAGATGAGCATGCAGGAAGCAAAAAATAAAACTGGATGAGGAATGTAAAACAAACGCTGTAAAGCGCTACCGATCCTTGCAAAGATCCTCGTGAAAATGTTCCGTCATGTCATTACGGAATACCTGGAAAGCAGAATAATAATTAATTGTGTACACTTATACGATATAAAGGAAGCTTCTAACATCCGTATACAAAGAGAAGATCGAGGCGAAATTGATGGAGGAACCTGATGCGCCGCATTATCCGCGGCGTAAAACTGGTTCGCAATCCTATTTGTTGTAAATCTACCTGTCAGAGTAATATAAATTTTTAACGCCGATGAATTATTAATCAAAATACGCTTGTGATAAATTTGCGCGATATCTGTAATTATCGACAATTTTGCATCGGCGACGGAAAGAGAAAAATATTTGCCGTTCAATGCATTGTAAATTAAGCGTTCAGCGTTATATTAACTATAAGTTTTAGCTGTAATATTTTAATATTTATTATTCAGCTGTTATATTTTACTATTTACGTTTATTTTCTTTATCCATTAGTTTATTTACATACGTTTATTTGTTTGAACTGTAGAATTAACGAAACTAACGATATTTTAATAGAAAACAATGAATTAACAGCAATAACTAAAAAGAGCCAAAAAAAACTCTTGAGATATTAATGCTTTTCTGAACATTCATTCACGGTGAAGATTCAAAATAGATGTGTAAATTAAGTAATGAGACTGATTTTTTTAAATTTGTTTATTCGAATAGAATTACAATTCAGTATTGTTTCCTTCATAATAACAGCACTGGCAACGGTTCTTCCATTCCAGCAGAGCTGGAACTCATACACTGGAATAGCCTTCAGCTGGTCGGTTTGTTGCAGCCATTTGAGTCAATGATATGTAACTATCATTGACTAAATGATCATTAATACATTACCTACATGAATACTAGACAGCCGCAATGATTTGTGTACATTGATTTAATGACCAAAATTTTATGAGTCGATGTAATTTACTGATGTTGATGACTTACATTAACTCATGAACGATGTACGTTGCCACTATAAAATGATTTCATTAATACAAAAAAATAATATTCATAGATTCAATGAAACCTGCGGTAACCCAAGAAATTGATCTTATTTCAATAATATGAAATTCATTCGCATAATAATTTCATTCTTTGGACCGATTTTAATGAATTGTTCATTTGGACAATTCCAATTTTCTTTTTATTTATGCCACAAATTGGTTGGGCGTATATAAACCGTATGTATTCATTTATCTATAGGCACTGCGAACTCAGAACTCGGTGATTTCTCTATTTTCTCACTCAAATATAAATTATAATTACACACGTACCCGCTAGCACGCTACTGAATCAACGCTGTGGCTGAACGAAATAATGAATTATTAACTAGTTGTCCAAAACGAAAACGAGCAGTTCTTTTAAACATAAATTGTTCAAGAACACGCATATATATTAATAAAAACGTAACTGCAAGCGTACGTGATGGTTTATTGCCTCGCGTATGAGCCTTTCTGGAATATTCCCAATAAGACCGACCATAGTTCTTCATTACAACCAAGCGCTCCGCAACGCGAGCAAGTCGATCTTAAATTCTTTATAATGCAAGATGTTGAAGCCGGTAACGAAGCTAGTAAGTCTGGAAACAAAAGAAAATATGCGTATAGCTTGTCCGGTGCAGAGAGAGTTTGATATATGGACCAGAGTTATGGTGAAGAACTAACAGACACCTTTGAGATAACCACTAGGGTCCGGAAATATGTACTGCAGCGCAATGCTCGAGCACTATAAAATGCTATGATAATGAATGTATAAACCGTATTTTTTAAGCGCCTTGTACATTATACAGGGTGCTCCACTTGAGGCGGATTCATCCATAACTCTGTTATTAGAAATTTAACAAGAAAGTGCTTTGGGTGGTAGTTGTCTGGAATAATTGTGCATATGAGGAGAATATTTTCAATTATATAGGGTGCTCCGTTTATTCTGCACGCCACCTAACTTTGTAATTTTAAATGGAACATCCTGTATATTTTTACATATAGGTCGACTTTGTTAAGGGTTCCCTATACCTATCTCTTATAGTTTGTGTGATATCCAACTGTCTGAAAAAAAAAATGACGATTTCAGCTCTTGAATGAGGCCCAATAGCATTTAAACCATAAAAGCTAGAAACCTGTATACGCGTGTATTTCTAGCCCCTACGTACCTACGCCGCTGACCGATCCTGCCCATGTGCCGGGACCCGCGTCTGCGCGGTAGTACGCCGGTTTTTCACATGCGGTAAGACGAGATTTCCCGAACCCTAATTATCACTTTCTGATGACGAAATTACGAAATTTCGGGAAACCCATGGTTCTTGGGAACGAAGATGGTAAATATTGAAATTAGTGTTAATTACTTTATCTTAAAAAAAGTGTTTCAAATACGTCTAAACAATTGGTAGGAAATAGTCAAATCAAATATATACTTTGTCATGTAATTCATTACAGTCGTTACGAATAGTTTTTTAAATCTGTTTCAATGGAAATATATTAATTTTTTGTCTGGCTCTCCTTAATAGCTGCCGCTTTGGCAGGATAGAATTGTAGAATCAGCTTTTATTTGTTGGGAATATTCAACATAACAAAGACCTGCCTGCAACTATGTTTCCCGTTTCCGAACGTGTAAGAATCAGTTGTGGTGGTTCGGGAATACCAGGACACTATGTGTGGAATGCTTAAAGGCGTTTGGGAGATTTGAGAAACAAGTTTTTTTGTACATGCTATTAATGTCAGGTTTAAAACAGGTTTTAAACAGTTTGTTCTTATAACAACTGAAACATTGTCAAAAAGAATAGATTTAGTACATTGATATTATGAATATTGTAAAAAAGATTAGTGACCTCCAAGTTGCAGAATTTCTTCAGAATATAGCAAAAACTATTCCTCTAGTAATCAGTAATGTTAATGTAATTTCAATTCAACTTCAGAAAACCACAGTTTGGCCAATGTCACGCGAAATCCTAAAAATGTGTCCTTATAAACTTCAACGCCTGTTTAATTAGAACGAATCAGGTTTCAAGAGGTTCAAGAGGCAGCAAGAAGGAAGTCAGTTTGTGATGTTTTTTTGTTGTTGCCTTAATTTATTGAAGTTGTAACATATTCCTTACTTTATGATAACTTCGTATCTCCATCTAACACTGGAAAATATTTTCGAATAGTTGTAAAACAGGTAAAATAGTACATGTAACATGTAAACACTCGCATTTAAGCTTTTATATATTTTGGAAAATGTCTCCGAATGTAATTATTGTTTTTAGATTAATGCTCTACAATTTTTAGTGACGATATTTTTTTCTGCGCGTAGAATAAAAAATTACATGTTCATTTCTTAGGCTGGGTAGAAATCGATAGGCGTCCGCTATTCCCCACACGTAGTCTACCAAAACGGGAAAGAAAATTGATGTAAGCACATACATCAATATCAACAATGCCGCACTTAAATTCGGTAATTTAAATTTACAGCGAATCAATATGCCACACTTAATAACAAACGATAATTTATCTTTATCAAACAGTTCGTGTCTGCGGGATAAATCATTACCGGGGAATTCGGAACCACAACAAAACCTCCGATAACTCCTGTAAATGCCTGCGTCATTCATCCCGTGCCCTGTCGGCTAATTCAGGACAACGCTTTTTCGTAAGGATCAATACGCTTGGAAAGAGGTCTTCCTAAAATGAGTGTTCAAAATATATGCGACATATGCAGTCCCATTAAGGATGAAAACACCCACGTATCTTTTTTATTTATACTCCGATTTTAAGGAACCAAGCTTGAAAAGATAGAGAATAAAAAACCCTTACAAAACTTACGAGGGATGTAAATTAAATAATGTAATTTTTTTGTTCGAATGGAATTACAATTCAGTATTGTCTCCATCAAAACTTCCTTGGGAAGCCACTCAGCGCTGGAGACGGTTATTCCATTCCTCATAGCAGTGCTGGAACTCATAAACTGGAATAGCCTTCAACTGGTCAGTTGCAGCCGTTTGAATGTATTCTATGGTCCCAAAATAACGTTACTTCAGGTGATTTTTTGATTTGACTCAAGTCAGGCGAATAAGGAGGCCACAGGAATGTTTTTACTGGCTAAAAACTCATTTACTGTAATGGTTGTGTGACAAGGCGCATTGTCGTGATGCAACATCCAGTTGTTCTTGATGTTTGGTCTCACACGCATGACCATTTTTCGAAGGTTTTCAAGAACCTCTCTGTAAAAGTGTTGATTTACTGTTTGACCTGGAGGCACACACTACAAGTATTTGTGGACAATTCCCTGGCTATCGAAAAAGCAAATCACCATGCATTTGATCTTCGATTTGCTCATTCTTGCTTTTTTGGGTCTTGAAGAGCTGGAAGTGTGCCATTGCCTGCTTTGGCGTTTGGTTTCTGGGTCGTACTCAAACACCCACGTCTCATCACCAGTGACATGTTCCATAAAACGGGGATCATTTTCAATCGATTCCAAAAACTCAAAATTCCTTTCTCTCCTGATGGCCTTTTGTTCCTGCGAAAGGTTTTTTGGAACCATTTTTGCGCAGATTTTTCTCATCCCCAATTCCTTAGTCAAAATCCGATGAACAGTGGTGTGGTTCAAATTTAACTCTTCCCCGATCATTCTGGTCGTGAACCGACGATCTGAACGCAAAAGATCCCGTATGTTACCTACATTTTCATCGGTTCTTGAAGATGAAGGCCTTCCGCTGCGTGATTCATCTTCAATCGACTCTCTTCCTTCTGAGAATGCCTTAAACCACCGAACCACCTGGGCTCTTAAAAATACTGTCTCCGTGGGCGTGTTGAAGTTTTGCAAACGTATCCGTTGCGCTGTGTCCAAGTCTGAAGCAAAACCTGATAGCACACCGTTGCTCAAAATTAATATCACTCATTTTTAAAATGCACTAGAAGAAAAACGGTTTACGAAAACACAACGAACAAACAAATGACTCTAACAAGTTCAAATTTGTACTGAAGGTGCACTACATTTTAACCTATCGTCCTTCCAAATCCCGTCTCCGCAGTGTTGCTAGATCGAACGCTAGGTTGCCAGTCTCATTACTTAATTTACACACCTCGTATTTTGCAAAATTCGTTTTCATTGTCACCCGACCAAGGCCTACTATAATATTTTTTTCTGTGTCAAAAATCGGCAAAAAGGTTTAGGCATTTTTTTTGCATAAAAGTACGCCATTGAATTCGGCATTCTTCAACAGCCTTCTATGGGTACATACCAAATTTCATAAAAAGTAACAAATATAAACCATGTCGGGGGAAGTTTAGTTTATTTTTAACGAACAAAACAACACGTTTAATAATAGAGAAGAAGCGAGACGCGCCACAGCGCCATCATCAATGAACTACATCAAAGTAATATAGTTTCCTATTCCCATCTTTCAACTTTACTAAGCATGTGAAATAATTTTTTCGTAATTTTGTAAAAACTTAACTAGGTCATCAAAATACTGCTCAAGTTACAACGAGAATCGCTTCTTCCATATTATTTTTTCTGGCAGCTTACAGACGGTATGATTGATTCCTCTTCATGTGATAGCCCCCATCCGACAAAATGGAAGTTATTACAGTAATTGGATTTTTTTCTATTGATATTGCAAATCTGGATAAGTACTCGTTTAAAAATGCCGTCGTTGAATCGATGGAAAAGTAATTCCGTGGTGTTTTTTTGCTAGAAAAACAGACTCCAATAATAAACGAGCGCCGTGTTTGTGCCACCGTTTCAAATCCCCTCAAAATCCCCATCGATTTGGCTTCAATTCTGGCTCCGAACTCCTATCCGTGCAATAATCGAATCATTACCGTAGAATGTTTTATTTTTTGTTCTCGTTCCTCTGTTCAAACAGTTATCGTTTAAATAATATCTTTAAATATTAAAAGATGTATAAATCCTTCGGGCTAGACGGGACAGAGAGGTTAGGTACAGGGGTTGGACTCGCTGCAAGTACACCTTCATAAATGTTGTAAATCACTCGCTGTTACCTAAAATATTTTGAATACCTAACTATATAATTTCATCAATACATTGATATATATATAAAAAAAGAGGGGCCAAAAAAAACAAGGGAAAAAAAAGAAAAGAAAGGGGGGGGGGGGGAAGAAAAAAGAGAAAGAAAAAAAGAAGAAGGGGGAGGGGGGGGGGGAAAAAAAACCCCGGCCGAACCAGGGGGGGAGGGAAAAGAAAAAAAAAAAAAAAAAAAAAAAAAAAAAAAATACCCCCTTTTTCCCCCCCCAAAAAAAAAAAAAAAAATAAACGGGGAAACGGGGGGGGGGGGGGGGGGGGCAAAAAGAAGGAAGGGGTTTAACGGTTTGTTTTACATTCCAAGTTGGTTTTTCACATTCCGCGGCGGTGGGGTTTCTACACTATATATATTTTATATTATTCAGTCTCAACACGATACAGAAAGGAAAGAGTGAAACAACACAACGCGAATCGGTTCTGTCTGGACTGCAGAACTGAAATGTAAACGGGTGTTTTTTGTGACTTCTTACTTGTTCCTGATAAGCCATTAAATTGCACTGTTCGGTACACACCCGAAACGTTCGAATTTACGTATAATGCAGTTAAGCTTAACCACACAACATACATCATAGCGTAATGTGGGTTGCGTGAGTACTGGGGATCCATTGCAGGGATACCTAAATATAGAATTATTGTTAAGTAATTAAAAATAATGTGCTATCACAATAACAGGAATGAAGTATGTCTGTCTTCTCAAAAAAGTGCCGATTCAGCAGCTTCTGTGGACAAAGTGCATTCAATGCATTGAACTGAAATTGAATGAATGAATGTATTTTGTGATTGACACTGTCGAAAGATGTGACTATGGAACTTATAAAATACGTTCCCCGTAGTCGCAACTTCGCCTGATTTTTCTTTATATATTCACCCCAGACTTGTATTTATCTTTCGTGTTTACGTAGATTATCGAGATCCAGCTAAGCGATGAATGTTTAAAGTGTTGTAAAACTAATATTTGAATTGCGGTTAATCCACGGGAACTTCAGCAAGGTATAGATTCTCTATGTAAATATCTCAGTCGATTTTAAATGTTGCCTTGCCGCCACTTCGTGTGGGGTAGTCCGCCCCTTGAACTTCTACGACGGCTCCGGTGTGTTTACTAAAAGTTAAATTCCATTTAAGTGGGGTAATTAATCTTAAACATTCAAACTATTTTAATTTATAGTTCGGGTACTTCTTAATCAAATTTATTTACATCACGCTGGGCCAAGTCGAGCTTTGAGGACTCTTAAGATTAATCGGTCTCTTCTGAGCGAGCAACTACGCGACAAAGAGTGAGACGTACACTATTTTATGCAATAATAAAAGATGGTATATGCTATACAAGGTCCGCTGAAGGTTCTGGAAAGGTCATATACCGCAAAAAAAACTGGTTTTAGAAGGAAACTGTTAAGTTCTTTGATTCAGGACGATATACGTATTCAACGGTGATCTGAAATTTAAACTTCTCTCGCTGAAATTTTAAGGGCATTAGAAGACAGAGATCAGATTTATCCTAATGCAGCATTTAAAGGTCATACTGTGACATCATATTGTAACGTTTTATTTATTTCGGGTTCGTGAGGTGTGAAAAATTAAACTCGCACTTTTAAACTAACACTATTTATTTAATTAATACAACTACGGACTAACACTTTAACTACACTAATTTATTTTTATACAATTTATATTAGAGCGTTGTACGGAAAGCCGCGGCGGTATTCAAATAGGAACTAAACTGTCCCGCGTCGAAACCCCGCGTTATATCTCCTTGCGGAGATATCTAGTAGCTTCCGGGCCGATTCCCGAACCATCGGGCAAAAGCCGCGATCTTTCGACGCGGGCGCTGCCCGCGTACGTCATCGACGTTCAGTTGGCTGGATCATCGAAGCAGGCAGGGGCGGACTGGCCCAGCGTTCGTAACAATATTCACAAGCGCCGAGAGATGTACATACAAGTTTTGGCTATTAAGGGGACCGCCTACATTAGAGGGTCAAAAAAATCGATTTTTTTGCCTGAATTGAAAGCATATCATCTGTAGAATATGCTCCCAAAGTTTCAAGTCCGAATTCGAACTGTAAACAGTCGAAATATAATATATAGTGCGCGCGCTCCGAAGCGTCGGTAGAACGAAGCTGAATCAAGCCGAAACAATTGCAAAGGAATTAACTGTTTGAAGAAGAGGAGGGACTTTCTTATGGAGCAGGGATAGCAGATTGGCCAAAAAGTTAAAGTATATAAAAGAAAAAAAATTGTCGAGACTATTTTTTCATGTACGAAAACTTTAAACGCGTTTTTCTCGAAACGATGTTTTTCAAATTGGCGTGCACGATTACTCAAAAACTACTGGACGGATCGACTTTGTTTTTTTTTTTAAATAAAGCTCAGTAAAAATTATTGCAAAAAAAAAAGTTATTAACAAAAACACACGAAAATTTTCGACAAAAAATAAATTTTTTTAAACAATTTTTTTTTATTTATTTTAATAAATTCATGATTTTTTTTTAGTTCAAATAGAAGCTATACTCATAAACTTTACATTTTTTTTTTATTTTTATGATTCAGATGATTCTATGGGACGCTATCCTGCACGCCGTGGAGATGGAATTTTCAAGGGCATCGGCATTCAATAATTAATAACTTTTATTTAAACACATGAAATGTAATAAAAAACATTTTTTGTAAACCTTTTTGATATACATAATAAACAGTAACAATTTCAAAACAATCCATTGTGTAGTTTCTTTGTAAAAAATTCACGAAATAGTGCTTGATTTTGACCTCCTAATGTACGCGGTCCCCTTAAATACCCGAACTGATGCTGCTACCAGCGCGCTGCGAGCGTGTCGCGACAAGTTTGAACAAAACCGTGTTTGATGGTACTTTTCCCACCCTGAACGCGCTGGACAAGCCAGTGGGTCGCTCAGTTTGACTGTAGCAGTCGTTTGAATTAGTCTACGCGTCAGTGATACATCGAAAAAATGTTGTGTTCAGATGGAGCAACATGTTAATAACTTATAGTCGTTCTAATTTTAATTGAAAATGATAAATACGCCTGGGGAACAAAAAAAGCGGTGCAACTTTATGATTCCATGAGCGTGCATATATCTTTTATAAATTCGAAAATTGTGAAATATTTTTTTTCATTCAAATCAATATAGGAGATTAAAATTAGCCTGCATACAAAACTCTTAATATTTGTAATATAATTTGCTGTAAATAATGCTCATTTAGCCAGACAATCTCAAAAAATTGTCTGTGTTAATAAACCTAGCTGAAATACACGTCACTGGCGTCTTAGACAAGTAGTTTAAGTTCCTAATTCATAAAGTCGTAAATCATTTTAACAACGTCGTTAAAATTTTATGGCACAGTGGACCGAACAAATATTAGCAATGTATTATATGCAAAGTGGTTTACCGCCCGTGGTTTACTTGTGCCACCAGCCCCAAGCAGTTGGCCGGCCAGCGCGTTGCCGGCTCTTTAAAATTTTCTTGAGTATAGTAATATACATAAAGTTGTTTTAATTTATAATTATTTTTTCCAGCAATTTTAAAAGCTTTATTTTAATGCTAACTAATAAATTTATATCTATGTATTTTTTTTTTAATATTTCCAAACTAGCTTTCTAAGAACGTCACGAACTAACAGTTTACTGAAGTATGAAGTATACTTGTATAGTGAGCTTAGCAATTTTAGAAAATATATCTGACAACCTTGCCTTTTTCTACCTATTTTCAATTTAGAATGGAAAGATAGTAAGTTTCTTGTTAAACTTTTACAGAAGCTTATGCTATGTTAAAAGACGTATGGGAATGTACGGTAATGAATATTTATCCCGAACACAAATTTTTTAATGGTTTAAACGGTTTAAAGAGGGACGTGAAACAACCGAAGACGATCCGCGCCCCGGACGGCCCTCAACGTCAAAAACGGACGAAAACATTGAAAAAATTGGTAAATTAATCCGCGACGAAGATCGTCGTCTAAGACTCCCAGGGCTTGCTGAAGTAACAGGAATCGACAAAGAATGTGTTCTAGGTTTATTAGACACGGTGGCACTGAAGGGGACAATATTCGAAAGCGTGGAAGCGGTTAAAGCAAAAGCTACGGAAGTTCTTGACCAGCTGACAGAAGCGGACTTCCAGCATTGCTTTCAACAATGCAAAAGTCGTATGGAGCGGTGTAGAGATCACCAAGGGGAGTCCATTGAAGGCGAAAAACTTGCTACTGTAATTGGTAACGAATAAAAAGTGTTATGACAGCAGTTCGGTTATTTAATGACCACACCTCGTGTAATAATCCTATAATCCACTAACATCACTTTTGTGAATTATATAATCTCGTATGAGCCTGTCGTTAAATAAATATAGGTATTTTCCATTCACATTTAGACACAACGAATTAGGTAATCCAGTGCCGCCTTTGTATGGACCTGATGAAATGCACATCTGCGTTTCTCTTTTTTTGCAGCGATGATAACGGCCGGTGCCATTCATTCTTCAGTTTACATGTAACCTTGATGTACGTTCAACACATTGCAACAAAAACCGAGATGTAGACAGACATGCTACATCGACCAAAGAACGAACTGGATCTAAATATGTACGTATAGAAAATAAGATTGATACTGTTTATATATTCGTTCAAGCGGATCTTGAAAGTAGCACAACACTAGGGGAAAGATCGATTGGTACCAAATCATTGGTGTTACCGGACAGTTATTAAAATCAATTTTGTTACTTATTTTAGAAGATTTTCAGATAATAGTCATGCCTCAAGTTACAACCAATTTTCTAGGGAACTTTTTGCCTTGTATATATAAGGATACTTAGTGTAAATGTTGGAGTCAGATGGCGAATTCGGCCCGTGGCCGATATAATTGGACATATCGCCATATGTCCATACTATACATGCCAGATGCCTAAACAGTGTTACAATTCGGCAGCTGGATAACATGATTTGGACACATCCCAAAATGCTTGTATACGTCATAAGCCGATGCCGAATCAAACAAAAGTGATTACTTTAAATTAAATAAATAAAGTATTATAGAGTTAACGTAACATTTATTTTATTATTTATTGCGACAAGAAGTAGTTGAATGATATTTACTGTCACATTTTATCTTATTTATTACACATTTGCATTTTTTTGTCACCACATTGTTTACGACAGTTGTACCGTACCAAAAACCTGTGAAGAATTAGATTATTTTGCTGCAGTTGTTCGCAAACTGAATTTTATATGAATACACGATCTCAGTGTATTCGTTTGGGAAGGCTGTAAAAGAAAAAGAATCTTAAAAACATTTATAAATCAAAGTATATTAACTAACAACCTGAAATTCATTCCTTGCATATAGCTTTTCCAAAACGCCAGATGATGTACCAAGTTGATACAAACCAATTGCCATTGCAATAATACCGTATTGAAGCAACGTCATCGTTCTTACGTTTCCCAATAAGGTTTTTTTTTCACCTACATATCTTTATAATTTCAAATCTATTTAGACGTACCTATATAATTTTGGCAACTTAGTTTTTCATTGAATTCTTTCTTTGTCATGCCATTCTTTACTTGATTTAAAATATTTGAATATTGCTCGATAGTCAATACGGTGGTAAAATTATTACCACTATTTTTTCCAATCAACGTAATCAGTTTTTCTTCAAAAATATGCTGGTCAACTAAATTTCAGTCTCCATAGTTAAAATAAATTATTTACTTACTAATTTTGTATTTACCATACAAAAACCACTAACAAACTGCACGTGAGCACTTTACAAAAGTAATTTGAGGCTAAGTTGTTTATTTGTGATTCGATCGGCAACGGCGTATTATAGACATGGGCACTTCGCGATATGGCTAAATTAAATTAGTCAGATGCCGAATTTCGGCATATGGCATGTCTAGTATGGACATATGGCGAAATGTCCAATTATATCGGCCACGGGCCGAATTCGTCATCTGACTCCAACATAAATTTTACATAAAAGGCATTTGGTTAGTCATAACAGTCAGCCAACTTGAAGTAGAATTTATTTGGAATAGCTGTATTTTTTCCGCACATTTTTATCAGTTCTCAATAAAAAATCCGGTACTTCCGATAAATTTTTGTTCAATGTAAGTACGGCGCAGTATTACTCTTTTAAATCCGGTATTCCATACACGTTTCTTACATATAAGTCGCTCTATACCTGGACGATGGATAAAGAAGGCAACTACAAGAGCGTACAAAGAAAGCAACACGCTAAGATACTCTACAAAACGATATCAATCCCGGCCCTCGTGTGCCGCTGCATCGAAAAGGTTGCATTTTGCATATCACTTACATGCTGAATAGCGACCGGTGATATGTATCGATATGTACCTAGGATCGTAAAATGAATAAAACATGCCCTGCCCCGGACTTATCATAACAATTCAAAGTGGCGTACGCTGCTAGGAATTGTCGGATATACTAACTTTTAATGCTTTTCTCTGTTGTCCTCTTGAAAGGGGTATCTTACGGAAGTCGGGAAGTATCCTTGAATGCGATTATCCGTGCGCTATTTTTAGGAGCATTATGATTATCACCGGAGCGTACACGAATGAGAAACGAAATATACGAGGTGTGGCTATTAAATAACCGAACTGCTGTCATAACACTTTTTTGTTCGTTACCAATTACAGTAGCAACTGTTTCGCCTTCCCTTGGCGATCTCTACACCGCTCCATACGAGATTTCCATTGTTAAAAGCAGTGCTGGAAGTCCGCTTCTGTCAGGTGGTTCAGAACCTCCGTCGTTTTTTCTTTAACCGCTTCCACATTTTTGAATATTGTCCCCACGATTCATCACAAGTAATATCCGTGTCTAGCAAGCCTGGATCAGTGTCGATGTTGTTTAGAATGTCAGAGCAAATGTTCATTCTTGATTCCTTTTGCTCGGGAGTGAGGAGTTTTGGCATCATTTTTGCGCAAACTTTGTTTCATCAAACACATTCTTTGTCTATTCCTGTTATTTCAGCAAACCTTTGGATGCTTAGACGACGATCTTCGCCGATTAATGTACCAATTTTTTTCAATATTTTCGTCCGTTTTTGACATACAGGGCCCTCCGGGGCGCGGATCGTCTTCGGTCGTTTCACGTCCCTGTTTAAACCGTTTGAACCATTCAAAAACTTGTGTGTGGGATAAACATTAATTCCCGTACTTCTTTTAACATTACATAAGCTTCTGTAAAAAGTCTTCCCCAGTTTAACAAGAAACTTGAGATTAACCCGTTGCTCCATCTGAACACTTAACATTTTTTCGACGCGTCACTGGTGCGTAGGCTCATTCAAACGACTGCTACAGTCAAACTGAACGACCCACTGGCTTGTCCAGAGAGCTCAAGGTGGGAAAAGTATCACCAGACACAGTTCTGTTCAAACTTGTCGCGACACGCTCGCAGCGCGCTGATAGCATCAGTTCGGTTTAATAGCCAAATCTCGTACATATAGCGCGATCCATACATACATAATTGATCAATTCTGTACGTTTTGAAAAATAAAGAATGATTTATGAACTTTTCAATAATATCCAAGCAGAGATGCCGATTTTTACTTTAAAATTGAAATTTTTTAACATGAAATTTAAAGTTGTGAGGGTCGAATAAGGTCACTTCCTGATACCAATGACCTTGACGTTAAACATTTCTTCTTTCACGCTTGATAAATCACTTTGACCTTGAAATAACCTTAAAAACCGACAACTTTTACTGTTTCCAATCTCTATCCCGAGCTAGCCCTCGTTATTTAACAATTTTCGAAAATTGTTAAATAATATTGTAAGTACCATTTTGGACGTAAAATTGGCCGCTCTTTTCAAATCCGGGGTCAAAAATAGTTGTTTCCATTTGAAAAAATTGTTTTGACCTTCAAATAACCCTCAAGGTGAACGTCGAGGTCAAAAAGGTTACGGTGGTACTTCCCCCTCCTTGCCCAACAACTTCTGTATACAACTTTTTTTATTTTCTCGCTTACCGGCCGAGTTATTTCCTATTAAAGGTTAAAATGGTCCACCCGGTATAACAGTTACAAAAACCAAAACAAGAAAAATAACAATAGATATAAATAAAAAGATCTAAGTAGTCCTTCACAAATATAACAACATCTACACTAAAAAGAGTAATGAGCATCCTAAAAAACGTAGGAATATGCATTTAATATCAACTTTTTACTTTTTAGTGAAATTTGACAGCTGCCATTAAGTCGGAATTTATTCTTGACTTCAGATTCGTGATCAGCGACCCAAAAAACCAAAATGAAAGTCATAAAAAATAGTCAAAGAAACTTTTTCGAAAAATTTCCTCTATTAGAGTTTATGAGGGTGTAGAAAAAAACTGATGCGGTAGAATTTTTTTTTGCCAAATTTGGTTTCAGTGCATCAAAATACATAGGAAATGATGGGTCTGATTGCAAATAGAACTTTTTTTTTTGTAGACCTGTGTAATCTACAGGGTGAGTCAAACTTAACGCGACAAACGAAAGGTACGGATAGGGCATGTTATTCTAAGCAAAAAAGTTCTAATAAACATGTGTCCGGAAATGCTTCCTAAGAACGCTACGGACGTTTAAAGATGGCCGGCCCAAATTGGTTTTCTTGCCTTTTATTTCAAAAACTGCTTAAAATAATTGGTTTAACGTAACAAAACAAACTAAAATTTTACAAAAACTGCTCGAAATGTCCACCATCATTTTCAATGCAAAGTTGACATCTGCGAATGACTGATTAATTCACTCCGCTGCCTTATTAATTAAAAAGAGAAGCAGGCCTTGATAACAATTGAAAGTGTTTGTTTGACAGCCTTGTTTGACGTGTCGATTGAATTCAATTTGTCACTAATTTTAAGCTAGTTTATGAGTATATTGCGGAAACATGCCAAATACCTACACTACAAGTGAATATGCGGATATTGTGTTTGTTTACGGGTACTGTGATGGTAATGCGCGCGCTGCTGTGAATGAGTACGCCCGAAGATTTCCAATGAGAAGAGTGCCCGACAAAGCGGTATTTACTAGAACATTTCAACGATTAAGAGAAACTGGGACAACTTCTTCGAAATCGCGAGCAGACGGTATTTTTGCACCCCTTCATAATAATCGAAGAACAGAAAATATCCTAGAACACTTCGATCAAATACCTTCAAGTAGCACGAGGAGATGTTCTTTGCAATTAGGCTATTCCCAGAGCATTGTGAACCGAACTCTGAAAGCAGATGGTCGCCACCCCTATCATTTGCAGAAAGTTCAGAATTTGCTTCCTGAAGACCTACCTCGAAGAAGAGAATTTTCAGAGTGGTTCTTGGAACAAATAACAAACGATGCTTCTTACTATCGGAAGGTGATTTGGACGGACGAGGCAACTTTTACCCGTAGTGGTATCTTTAACCAACATAATGCGCATATTTGGGCCCATGAAAACCCGCATGCTGTAAAAGAACAACATTTCCAACATGAATTTTCGTGCAACATTTGGATGGGGTTATGCGACGATACACTCATTGGTCCATATTTCTTGCCTCCAAGACTAAATGGTCCGGCCTTTCTTCATTTCCTGGAAAATGAATTTGAAGCAATATTAGATGACATGCCTCTAATTGATAGAGCAAACAGGTGGTTCCAGTTAGACGGTTGCCCAGCCCATTACACTCTACTAGTGCGGCAATGGCTTCACAACCATTTTTCAGGAAGATGGATTGGTCGCGGTCGAGACTGTCCCCGTCCTTGGCCTCCGCGTTCCCCGGACTTAACCACTATGGATTTTTATGTTTGGGGCAGAATGAAGAGCAAAGTTTATGCTGAGCCCGTCAACGACGAAGCTAGTCTCCGAGCGAGGATCTTGCAAGCTGCCCAAGAAATACCACTAGCGGAGTGTCGTGCAGCCGCGCAATCAGTCATTCGCAGATGTCAACTTTGCATTGAAAATGACGGTGGACATTTCGAGCAGTTTTTGAAATAAAAGGCAAGAAAATCAATTTGGGCCTGCCATCTTTGAACGTCCGTAGCGCTTTTAGGAAGCATTTCCGGACACATGTTTATTAGAACTTTTTTGCTTAGAATAACATGCCCTATCCGTACCTTTCGTTTGTCGCGTTAAGTTTGACTCACCCTGTATATTTATATCTTATAATAATAATGATCTGATGATGATCCTCCCGACTTGCGAAACGCAAGAATCAAGTGTTTCCATATTGTGTAAAACATCTCTAGATTTTTGTTCGATGGTGATAAATTTGTCGAGCTCTCGATGCTCCTAAAAAATCCTTCAAAACTCAATTTATTCCGCCAAATTGTGTTGTGTGAGAACGCGGACGGCAGCCGTTAGTATTCTAATCACGTGTCGCAATATACCGAGGCGGTTCCTGTGCAATTCTGTTTGCTAAATACGTACATAGAAAGGGTCCGTTAGAAATGCTCGGGTTGCATTCCGGCTGAGCCGCAATTGTGGAGTTTTAAAAATTTATTATGCTTACGCCAGCCGCCTCCTTAGAATGCAGCAGCGCCCGGGAATTGAAAGAGGAAGTTTCGGTGGCGCAGAGGGCGGAAGTTGCGCGAATAGAATTTGGCGCCGCGTTCGGAGTGTCGAAAAACAGTGGAAGCGGGACCTTTATTGCCAGTTAGAATTAAAATAAAAGGCTTTATTGGTTTTTAACACGCCTATACAGTGTGCCACCTAACGAATGTTACATACTTCACTGGCATGTTCTCGGACCCAAATGGAGACGGTTAACAAACAAACAAAAAATGTCGACAAAAAAAGTTACAGGGCGTTAAGGTTATCTTTTTATTTTCTTTGCTTTTTTCTTTCTATAACTCAGACCGCAATCAACCAATCTAAACAAAATTTTATGTGGACTAGTTTCTATTGGTGTATAATCCACTGGTTATATATAGTGTGTGCCCTTTAAAATGAAACCACCTCTTATTTTGTAAGAAACTGACCGATTTTAAAAAAAATGTTTTTTTTTTGATAATATAATATTTTTAATTATTAATAATTTTGATAATATAATTCCAAAAGTTGAAATGAATATAATTTTAAAATATGGTTAGTCTGGCGGCTTTTTCTGATTGGTTATTGGGTGTGGAAAATTTGGTTTGAATATGAGTCTTTTTTTTTTTGGCATAATTCTTTTATACTTACGGACTTAATTTTGTACGAAATGATGTTTGCAGTGGTGGCTAGTGGAATTCGAAATACTCGCATTTTCCTAAGGAAGCATGGGATCCACATCATATTTTAGGGGATTAATACGTATAACTTATACATAAGTAAAACTTTACAATATCAAAAAAAAAAACTTGCATTTGGTGAGACACTAGTTTTTTATTTACTTTTCCACAAATTTCGTTTGAAGTTTTTTTGCTATTACAGCCTTTTATTTAGGGCTAGTTCACTATCCCTTAACAAAAATATCCCTTAAAAAAGTTACAAAAGAATAATCATAATCACTAAGGGGTGCAGTAAAATGAACACCCTGTATGATTTCACCGACCATAACTATAAACAGTTGATTCTACATCAGCAGAAACTAAACCACGCTAGATTTTGTTCATATTGGTTGATTAGGGTCTGAGTTATAGAGAAAACAAGAAAACGAGAAAAAGAAACACCCTGTAACTTTTTATGTCGCAATTTTTTATTAAGTTTAGTTAAACCGACCCCACTTTGGATCTGTTCAGTTCGTTGGGTAACACACTATATTACCTACTAACACTGTATTACCTTGATCTGTCTGTTAATGTATTGTGTATATAACAAATATTTCCCGGGGTCAACTGTTTTTCTGCGAAAACAACTGTATTGACTTACTACTACTGGAACATTTCCATTAGATATAGGTGTATACAGGGTGTTTGGTAATAAATTGGTCATATTGTAATGATAATTTCAAAGAGTCAAAATAAGTCCTTTTAACTCAAGTTGTCTTAGTACAAAGGGCAATAATCACTGAAATATTGAGTGTCAAAGTTGAAAATTAATTCTTATCAATTAATTGTTATTAATAGTTACTAAGATAATAGTAATTGTCTTAGTAATTACTTTATTAATAACTGTTTGAAAGTTTATGATAGGGGAGTTTTTGTGACAGGGAAATCGAAATTCATCCTCAGATTTTGTATATAGTGTAGAGGGCACCACCTGTGATACTTCAAAAAAACCCTCATAACTTTTTTGACATGGTGTATCAGATGTTGGAATATCAGATGCAATGTTATTCATCATTACTAATGATTTTTTTTTTTGCAGGTAAGTGCGTAGAAAGGCAGTTTAATCGTCTATAGCAAGTATGTATTACATTTAATTGTTTTACATTTAACAACATATCCTAAGATAAAAAAAAGTCCTCGATGTACGCCGTGGAATCGATCCCACATGTCTTGAATTATTACCCTTAGTCTTGTAAAAGTTTTTAGTATTGCTAAGAAAATTGGTAAGAATTTCTATAATTACAAAGATATAAAATATTGTCATTGTTGTTACATGATACATAATTAAAAAAAAAACGTAAAACAATGAATCTAAAATAAATTTAAACTAAATGGTTAGGGTCCGGAAAGTCCGGAAAGTGTGCTACAACGCAGGGTCGTAATCCGTCATGTCATTGATGGAAGGACATAATATATGAGAGTCCAAAAAGACGGAAGTAAAAACGTGTTAATAATGTACATACATACATATCGCTTGTGTCATTCAAAAACACTGACTGTCTTTATTGATTGAGTACATTGCCACAACTAGTAGCCTTTCTGCATTTCTTCTCGTTGTAGAAGGAAAATGGTCAACATCTACTGAAGTTAAAAGTGCAAATTCAAAATAGTTCGCATGGACAGAGGACGAGACACCGCGCACATAATTTTCACGAATTTCGCACAGTTGTTTGGTTTCACTAACAGTTGTTTGTTATCACTAACATCAGTACATATTTATTTTTTACATCTACAGAGTACAATGTACGTGTTACTACCAGTTCTATACTTTTAGCCATTGTTTACAAAACCGTTTTACTAACTGACAGTATCGGAGGCGAAATATCTGAAACACCTAAAATTCCTATCAGAACATTAACGACCTTATTATCGCAAAAATATGTTGTTTCGTCCACTGCCAGCCACATAAATTTATTGCATATATCTTCTTTGATATGTCCCATGAGACGTTGATATATCTTCTGTAAATATGGTTTACGCAATGTACAGTAGGCTAGTAGGTAATGGAAAATCGGATACATAATTGGAAAAAAAACGCCTAAAGTCAATATTGTCCACCACGTTCCACGAAAGGCTATTAATAAAACGTACAGAATTTATACAAGGCGCTTAAATAAATACGGATTAAACTCAAATTATTTATCAGAGAGTTGGTTAGCACTTGAAAACATTGGTTAGTTTTTGAAAATTTGTAATTCTAACCCAAGGAGGTTAGAATTACAAATTGTAATTCTAACCCAAGGAGGTGTAGGTCTTCCAAATTTTCGCAATGGCTTTTGGAAATCGATACTCAAGGCATACTCTGAGGACTTTTTTTGAACCTCACTATTGTGTATAATTATTCCTAATTATATTCTGAAATATGAGTCATATTTTCAACAATCAAGAACAAAATCTGTGCTGTCAAATCGTGGCTTGATAATGCATAGTATTCTAGCGTAAAAGGTCCATTATTACGTTCTTTACAAGCGTTAATCTGTAAAGGATCCGGCTCGTGTTCCCTTTTATTGCGCCAATATTAAACAATATGTGTCGATACGGCTAGCATCTTGCGAGGGACCCGAATCGATTGAGCCGTTTCGGTAACTTCTTTTAGCCGTTTTTCCCCCCGCTAATAACGCCATAAAATTCCCTTTGTGGCGCTTTAATAAAGAAACTCGTTCCTGTCCATTACACGTCTACAAACTTACCGAAAACCGAGGAAGAAGCCCATTATCTCTGCGGATGAACTTCGGCGCGTCTCTAGCCGACCTCAGTCGGCCCTTTGTCCCCGAATGAAAATGGGAAAACGGTTTTTGAATAGTTGCTGATGGGAGAGTAGTTGCTGGATGTTTACCTGGCTCCCTCGGGCGAGGACCAGCGTCTTGTGGAATGTCCTTTGGCGCGCTTATCGGCGTTATCAATCTTTACAGAGAGCGCAACGTTTCAATCCCGGTTCGGGGTTGTTTTCTTTTGAATTTTCCCCGCGGTCGAGGTGGACGCCGTCTTCGCGACTATAACTATAAGCTATTCATCCTCCGAGTAAAATGTGGGGATAGTCCAGAATACAGTGGAAGATGTTAGTTTTATAAATGGATACCCTCCTTCATCATTATTTTTTTTATCTTTGATCGATGTTAATACTAAATAAAATACAGTTTTACACACCTTACATAAAATACGTATAAGATGTCATTTGCCATTTCAATATCTTTATTAGAATCGTTTAACCTCGATAATCCGAACTAATTATTCCAAAGGGTTATACGAACTAGTGATTTGTTTGAATTATCAAAAAGGAGCTATTTTCTTGTATTAAACAGAAAAACACACGTATTTATATACGTTGAGTGGAATATCCCATTTGGTTTTTCAACAAGACAGAGCGGCAATTCATTCTACTACTAAAGTCAGAGAATTCCTAAACATCTTTTTCAGAGGAAAATAGATCGGGAGGTTTTCAGAATTTTCTTGGTCACCTCGTTCCCCAGATTTCAACATAATGGACTTTATCTTTTGAGAATATTTAAAGGAACAAGTGTACAAAATTAGGCCTTTTCAAAATGTGGATCATTTAGATTCTGAAAGGCTGAGTAGTTTTTGAGTAATCGTGGTTGCCAATTTTGAAAATGTTGTTTTGAGTAAAATTCGTTTAAAGTTTTGAATACCGAAAAATGGTACTTACGACTTACATTTATATATGTGTATATACACATTTGTATGTATATGTATATGTATATAATACTCTCAGTTATAGAAATTTTGGGTATTAAAAAAGTAAGATACAATAGATAAAACTTTCATTAGGGCCGACCGCTCTCATATACCTGCTGCGTGCTGAAAAGGCGTTCTCGAAAAATGATGAGAAAAAAAAAAATATATATATAAAAGAGTTCGAATTTCGCTTTGAAACTTTCACGAGCGTATTCTACGGGAAACTTTTTAGAGAAAAAGGAAGAAATCGATTTTTTTGACCACCTAATTGTATTTACCCCCCTTAACCACTGAACTGAAAAATTCATGGAAAATGAAAAAAGACACAGATATATGTAAGGTTTATGCAACTTGCAACGGCATTCCATGGCTATTACTGATTTCTTTTGCTTTTTGATATTAAGTTCTTTTTTGAAGTGATTTATTTATTGTTTGTTATTTTAAGAGGTAGTTTCGTCATACCTAAATTGTAATTAAAACCATTTTTATACTAACAAAATAAAGTTTAATAAAAAAACAGTTGAAAAACAATGGGTGATTTTTTTGGAAATTGAAATATAATCCAGACAGTACCTTCTTTTCGATTAAGAATATCAATAATCTTCAAAACCAACGATACCTACGAATATTAACACAGTATGCATTTGCAATGGCAGACTTTATACTGCTTTGAAGCGTTTTAAATGTTTTCAGATTAATTAATTACGGGAGTGTGTTAAAAACATCGAAGTTATCAAAACACATTTTCAAGAATTGTCCTTTTCCAACAATTGATACATGGAAATTGTACGTTGATTTTGTCGTTAATTAGTTATGTTAATGAGAAAATGTAGTTTTGATTAAAAAAAAACTAGGTGCTTCGCTAACTTTATATAAATATAGCGAAACACGTTAGTAAAAATTGTTTGTTTTCAAAATGGCATACTTACGTGAAATTTGTTAGTTGATTTTGTCGCTAATTAGTTGTGTAAACACTCATACTGTAATAGTTTATTTATAAACAAAAATTTTAAAAATCCTAGCTCAATAAAAATTCGCTAAGTTTCATCGAATAATTCAGTAATTAATTAATAAAAAATGTTCAACGACAGCTACAAAATCAAAAACGTTACAACTAATTGTAATCGACCGAACGGCAAATTTCTGGACTAAAAACCAGTCAATTGAAGCTCTCTTACCAAAGTTGCATCGATGTTTCGCTAAATTTCATGAAATTATTCACTAATTAATTAATAAAAAAATGTTATTCGACCTGTCAAACGACCGCGACAAAATCAAAAGCGAAAAAATTCAATTTTGTCGCGGTCGTTGAACATTTTTGATTAATTAATTAGTGAATGATTTGATGAAAGTTAGCGAAACATCGAAATAAATGGGAAGACTTGTAGATTGGGGTCCAGAAATTTGTCGTTCGGTCGATTACAATTAGTTGTGACGTTTTTGATTTTGTCGCCGTTGTTGAACATTTTTTATTAATTAAATACTGAATAATTCGATGAACTTGGCGGATTTTAGATTGAGCTAGGGTTTTTTAAATTTCTGTTTATAAATAAACTATTATAGTATGAGTGTTTACACAACTAATTAGCGACAAAATCAACTAACAAATTTCACGTATGACGTTTTGAAAACAAACAATTTTTACTAATGTGTTTCGCTATCTTTATATAAAATTAACGAAGCACCTAGATTTTTTTAATCAAAATTACATTTTCTCCTTAACACAACTAATTAACGACAAAATCAACGTACAATTTCCATGTATCAATTGTTGCAAATAGATAAGTCTTGAAAATGTGTTTCGCTAACTTTATATGAAGTTAGCGAAGCGTCGTTTTATTTTTAAAAATCGAAACGACAAAATCGCCATTAGCTCAACTAATTAACGACAAAAAAACGGCAAATTATCAGCATATACTCGATATCATTATCTAAAAGTGTTTCGCTAACTTTATATGCATAAAATTTACAATTATGGGCAAGAAAACGACGGAATTTTCCTGTTTCATCGGAAAAGTTGTATTTCTTTTGTGTACTGCAAAAAAAAATTGTAAAACACTCGAAGGTCCGTATTTTTCGATAAACCAAGCGCGAATAGTAAACAAATATACTCTAAAACTGTCACAACTGTCGTAAATAAGGCGGAAATATTCGTCGTCTGAACAAACTGCTCTCTCAGAAGTTTTCGAACGCAGTTATATCGAACGGTTTTTACAACGGCAATATCCGACGGCTCCTCGGAAAACAAACTATTCGACGATGCAACTTACACTCACAACTTTCGCGATGATAAGAACGGCATCAGATTAAACGCTGCATCCGGAGAAATCCCCTTTGTGTCTTCTCGCCCAATAAGCACGGATATCGGGAATAAAAACGAGCACTTACGGAAGCGGAAGTAAGTCGGTTTATTGCGTCGCGTCACGCCGCGCCGGACCTTTTAACATAAAACGGGGATGTCTGGAAGAAAACAATTTAATTTAATTCGTTACGACTTCAGTTAGTTAATTATAGCAATAATATTCACCTTATTTTTACTCCGAAGAGTAACCCACGATTTCTCTAGGATCTGTGTGGAGAAGGGATGGCTATTAGCCAGTTAAGGGGGAATCAACCTTGAAACCCTTCAAAATTGCCCATATTTTGCAGGCTTATAACTTTTGATTCAGAGATCCGATTTTAAAAAGGATTACACCATTTAAAAAGAACACATTTTTCTTATTCAAAACTATTCTTTTTTTTATGAAAAAATATCAATAACAATAAATGTACTACACAGGCAAACACACTTGTCTTCCTTGCATTGCGCGTCACAAAATTCAAGAATGGTTTGACTTACAACTTTATAACCTTGCATGTTTACATAGCCTATCATGATAATTAAAAATAACGGTTAGAATTAATCTAAAGACCTCAGGAGCGCAGTTACAAAATAACAAAATTTTACAACATATTTTGATAGAAATTCCAACTTAAAAACTAATTTAAAAAAATGGATCAAAATTTTAGAAAACCCACCGGTATTATTAAATATTAAGGTGTTCTGAACAATTGGTGCAAATTTGAACATAATCCATTCTGTAGTTTATGAAAAAACACTGCGCGCAAGTTCAAAAAAATAAGTTTTTGGAAAAATAACTTCAAAGTTTTAGTTAGGGTCTATCAGTGAAAGAGGCATGTTGTACACTAATAACCCCCAGGAACAGGAACATATGAGTCATCTTTGCTAGCTTGCAGTGGGTTTCCCCCACCTCTCTCATTCTCTTGGCACAGAGTGGTCTTTTCAAGCAAGCGCTTTAACGCTTTCGGGTACAAAATATTAATTTTTTTGGAGTGACAGAGATAAAAAAAAAGTGCTGTAGCCTAACTAGCTTGCGTTCACTGTATTTTAAAAGACAAAGCCATATACGCAGTAAAAATTCGAAAGGTAATCTTTTAAAAGAATCATTTGCCGAATTTCACATGTTTGTGTACTAACGTGAAGATGCAACTTATTTGGCTGTAAGTAAGTAAGTTCTTGATGTTTGGTCTCACACGCATGACCTTTTTTCGAAGTTTATCCCTCTCCGTAAAAGTGTTGATTTACTATTTGGCCTGGAGGCACAAACTTTTTTGTGGACAATTCCCTGGCTATCAAAAAAGCAAATCAACATGAGTTTGATCTTCGACTTGCTCTTTCTTGCTTTTTTCGATCTTCTCTTTTTTGAATCTTTATTATTTTCTTTTGATATTATTGCTGATTTTGTTCATTTTTATGGTTAGAAATAAAAAAGAAACACAGTATACTTCACTTACAAAGAAACACAGTATACTTGTATTTTTTGTTCATTTTAGGGTGTCTTATTAACTTTGATACATTAGAATTACTAGTAGTAATACTCTAGAATTATTATTAGTGTGTTGGAGTTGTTTATATCGTCGGCGTCGGTATTACACATTAACAATACACATAACAATAGAGGTTAGAGCATTAGTTCCGAATCTGGAGGTAATGACCCCTAAAGGTGTAAAATGTACTTTTTTTGGAGGTAATCAAGGAGTGATAATTACGCTGAGGTTTTTTCATATGACCTAGCAGCGGCTAATACTGACAAGCTAGCGCAGCACTGCTGGTTGTCTAATTAATTATTATTTAAGTTTTTGAAAGGGTAACAATGCAAATCTCGAAAGGTCAAGTGGGTAATAAATATTAGGATATTTAATATTAATATCGGGATAATAAAGGTTAGGAACCACTGGGTTCGAGTTAGATGATGCAGTTTGTTAGACGGAAAAAAGATTAAAATTTGCATTGTAAGGACAATTGAAGACGTGAGAAAGGTTGTTTTGTTCAAATATATCAGATAAGAGACTTGTCGTTAACTATATACGTACTACGTACTACTAGCATTTAAATTGTGTATGTATGTATGATAAAAGCTGCAACAGCAGTTCTGCGATATCTTATGCTCCGTGATTACGTCACGGAAGTCAACTTGAGGCGTACCGTTCGTATAAGAAGATTATTTATTACATTCTGCGAAAATATTACGGAGAACCCATAAAAGTTTTATGCTTATAAAAAAAATATAGGGTAACGTGATCAGTGAGGCAAACTTTAGGGTTAATCTCGACTTTAGTACAGCGAATGTGATATAACCGCCTCCTTTTTTCTTACAAACTTCCGTATTATAGGGTTATCAAAATTTCCTTCATGTAAGTGAATGATAAACATAGAGAAAGAATATGGAGGTGGATGAGACGCCGACAACCATTGACACACCGACATTGAGATACCGACAAATTAGACTAAAATGAACAAAGAAGGAGTTTCAATTGGGCGATTTTTTTGCCCCAAATTATTTTTGGATGAAAAAATCAGAAAATGTTTTTTTTTAATGTCTACTAACAAAAATAAGTCGATTTGACCCTAAACGGACCAGCCGGTGCTTTAGGCTGTTGGATAGAGTTATGGGTTTGAGGAATGTAAGCTTAAAGGACCCTGAAATCTTCATTTCGAGCCGTAAAATAATCTACTACTGATCTTACACTGACCTCTATCAAACGTTACAAGGTTAAACGGGTTCTCTGTTTCAATTCAACAACCTCAAAAAGGGGTTCAACTAAAAAATCACATCCGGTTGACCTTAAGACCCCTGATTTAAATAAATGATTCCAGACGCAAACAGTAGATATAGATCTACTGTTAATAGGAGAGCTGGTAGACATTTTTGGGAAGGTATTTGAGGCAAAATCAAAAAGCCAGATCATTTAACCGGGTCAAAAAGTTTGCCAGACGTTTGCAAAATTAATTATTTTTCAAAAAAAATCAAAAAATGTACTTGAGGCACTTGAGGCTGTAGGGTATTATTCGTGACTAAAAATAGTTGTTTACAAAAAGACAGGTCGTTTCGGTGAGACATTTTACCCGCCAGGTGAGTGAGAATGTTCAACGTGAGTGGGAGTGAGTAGTGCGGTGCGCAAGTTGAAATGGGAGAGAACGCGTATATCGGCAGCTGTCTCAAGAGGAAGCACGATGCAGTGTGATTGGCTCCCGCAAAATCATGTGATTAAGAGCATTCTGGCGGTCGTTTGTAAGAATTTTGGAGTATTTAAAACGTTCTGTCGTATACTGCAACGTATTTATATAACACGTATTTAATAAAAGTCCTCTTTTGTCTATGATTATTTGCAATTGATAGTGATAATTGTGTAAAAAAAGTGTGTGTTATTTTCACAAAAGACACTGAAAAAAATAATTCATTTTAATGAGAAGACATTGAAAAAAAAGTAATGAAGTGTTGGAAATTAGAAAAAAACTTGGGTTAAAATATAAAGACATTATTTTACCAACCAATTCCAACCTAAGACGGTTATCATACCCATTGTTACAAAAAATTTCCTAGCTAATGAAAAAAATATCATGACACTTCATCTATAAATTCTGATGGGCCTCCTTCCCCACAAGGTATGGTATTATTTTGTTTTGTTTTTTTTTTTTTATTAAATATACCCATGAATAATCTTAGTTATTCGTAGTCTAAAAGTTTTAAAATAACAAAATTACGACTAGGAACGTTTTGAATACTCCAAAAATTCTTACAAACGACCGCACGAATGCTCTTAATCACGTGATTTTGCGGGAGCCAATCACACTGTATCGTGCTTCCTCTTGAGACAACTGCCGATGTACGCGTTCTCTCCCATTTCAACTTGCGCACCGCACTACTCACTCTCACTCACGTTGAACATTCCCACTCACCTGGCGGGTAAAATGTCCCACCGACACGACCTGTCTTTTTGTAAATAACTATTTTTAGTCACGAATAATACCCTACAAAAATTGCCTCAAGTACATTTTTTGATTTTTTTGAAAAAATAATTAATTTTGAAAACGTCTGGCAAACTTTTAACCCGGTTGAATGATCTGGCTTTTTGATTTTTCAACGCTTTAAATATTAAATTTTAAAATGTTAAAATCTCAATGTGCCTCAAGAACATTTTTTTCAAAAAACTATTTCGCTTCTTGAAAAATTTAATGGTCGCTTAAGCCCCCTAACACATCAGCCAGGTCTGCATTTTTGTATTTAGGTATCACTAAAGGAAGTTTTGAGCAACTTTTCACATTGCCTCAAATACCTTCCCAAAAATGTCTACCAGCTCTTGGACTATGTATGAAAATACAAAACGTTTTTTTAACTCAATCTTGAGATGTTACGTTCACCTTGAAACTACAACTAGCTGATCCCCCTAATTCAGCTACCCCAAAACCCTATACATAAAGTGATTCAAATTCATTACACGGCATTTTCTCCAGCTTCACTCTAGCGTAATATTGATTTGACCTTGAAATTACCTCTAATTGACAGCGAGCGATTCAACAAAGCATGAAATCGAATTCGGAGACGCCAAAAAACGTGTTTATCCATCGTCTGGATTTCTTTGTCAACTTTTTTTTTTCAAGGTCATTTGACCTTCATATTGCCTTGAACTTGATGTGATATAGGTTAACGGACTTTAGGTTCAGAATCAGGACCCCAAAAACCCCAGGACACGTGGTCAACTCTGGTGAGCAAGCTTGGATATTTTGCATTTATATTTCCCGCAAACGAATAAATTGTAAAACCACCCTCTCCACCTCCCTAGGGGGAGGGCGTAAAAAGAAATTATTTATGGTCCGTTTAGGGCTAAATTGACTTATTATTGTCAGTAGACATTAAAAAAATATGTTCTTGATTTTTCATCCAAAACTAATTTGGGGTAAAAACCGCCCAAATCTCCTTTAGTCATTGAATGAAACCTACACAACCCAGAGTGGTCCAGAAAATAAAATATGATATGAAGCAAAGTTGGTTTTTACTTCTATAGTTTGCTAAAAGCAAGTCTGTTTTGCTAACAAGTTATTTATTTTTTTGATAAATATAATTTAATTCAAATGACAAATGTCTGTTTAATGTTTTTTTTTTGTTTTTAATGATATATTTTTTGTTTGTAAAATTATATTTTATGAACTCGTTAAAAAATGTTCATCAAATGATATGTGTACGACATTTATAACGATGATGATCGTTGAAGGATGATATATGCATACACTGATAAATTCGCAATAGGATAAATATGTTTTTCGTTATAAAAAAAGTGGCCCATGAGGGGATCGAACCCGCGACCTTCGCGTTATTAGCACGACGCTCTAACCAACTGAGCTAATGGGCCAGTTGATACAACTTTCCAGTATAGTACGTCGTCAGCCTACAGAGACTATGATATTAAATTTAACATAGTAAATAGTTACATAATATTAAGATTTTGGAAGCTGCCCAATTTAAGATTAAATGCATAGCCTAAGGTTTTCATGTCACAATTGATGAAATGTAACGTTTCCATTTACTAAATTTAGTTTGTTTGTTTTTTGTCAATATACTTTGTCATTTCGTCAATAATAAAATTACTAAATAATGTTCAGACTATGGGAAGATCAATAACCTGATTTGAGTAAAAAAGTGTAGCGTCTCAATAAAATATAGCAAACCAAAAGATACTTTGAAGAAAAATTCCATGTTGAAGTTTTTCCAGACGCAGTTCGGCCATTTTAGCCGGTCAGTAAAACGTTTCCTTAATTTGTACCGTCAAACTGGAAGCATCTATCGGAAACAAGGCAGTGGCAAAGTAGACCCAGAGTAAGGACAGAAGAAAACGTTGAAATGGTTAGGCAAGTGATAACAGATAATACAAGAACATCATTTATCCATCTAAGCCAACAAGTGAATCTGCCCTACACAACGTGTCAACGAATTTTGAAAAATTATTTGGAACTGCATCCAAATCGTCGGCAATTCACACATGAAATTCTTAGACTACAGTTCTGCCAATGGTTTATAAACCATTTTAACAATAACAATTCTGCCTTCTAAAGTTTTTTTTACTGATAAGATAAGGCTTGATTCCATCTTTCGAGCCATGTTAAATCTCAGAAAATGAGACTTTGGAGTACAGACAACCCTCACTTTTTTATTGACATTGTGCTACTATACCCACAAAAAATTGGAGTGTGAGCAACTGTGAGCAGAAGGAGGATTATTTGGCCTATTTTTTTAACGGAACACTGAATGCAGAGAGGTACCGTTTAGAAATCTTGACACGTTTTATATCAATATTGCATGACGACGAAGGTTAATTCAAGGTTCAAGGTTATATTCAACAAGATGGAGCTCGTGTGCATACTACTAGGGAAACAATTAATTATATAGGCGAATTTTTCCAAGATCGTATAATTAGTTTGAACAAAAAGTTTGAAGAAATTGATGGAACACCGTGGCTCAATAAGAACTATAGTGTATATAAATATGGGGAGTCATCATTTTCTGTAAGTGTCTTATTTTTTCGAAAATATAGTTTCTTTTTAATAAAGTGTTTTTATTTCGGTTTTTTATAGACCTGGTAAGAGTACCCATCACATAGTGTGACAGCCTTGACAAGTCAGTTAGGTTATAAACTTAAGATTAATAATAGAGTACGTCTTTTATTGCTCGGCCAACTTTTATGACTTTTTTTTTAATGACTCGTTACTAAAAAATATACAAAATATCCTATAATTAATGAATGGTACACAACAAAGATGCAGATTTTTGGGGTAAAAATATTATGATGTATTCTATTTCCATTCTCAATTGAAAATAGGTAGAAAAAAAGCAATGTTATCAGATATATTTTCTAAAATTGCTAAGCTCACTATACAAGTATACTTCATACTTCAGTAAACTGTTAGTTCGCGACGTTCTTAGAAAGCTAGTTAGGAAATATTTAAAAAAAAAAATACATAGATATAAATTTATTAGTTAGCATTAAAATAAAGCGTTTAAAATTGCTGGAAAAAAATAATTATAAATTCAAATAACTTTATGTATATTACTATACTTAAGAAAATTTTGAAGAGCCGGCAACGGCGGCTGGCGGCACAGAGTAAACCACGGGCGGTAACACCGGTCAACGAGACTATTAGACTACTTTGCATTTTAGGGGGTATTCTAGTCTAGAGGCATGAATTTTGGGCGGTTTTTGAAGCTCTGTACAACCGAAACAAAACATATTTTTAGTATCCATTTTTTTATCATTTGTTTATTGATATTTTAAAATAACATAAAAAATTAACTGAAAAAAAAGACTCAAAATTGACAAAGTTATGAGCTGGCAAAGTGGGGGGGGGTCAAAAAAAAAGGGTGTCCTGGCGTGCATGATTTCAACCCTTCTGGTCAACTGAAACAAAAAATCCGAACGGATTCTTAATTAGTATAGATGCCCCTACAGCCCGAACCTTGGAAAAGTCAAAAAAAAATTATTTTCATAAAATGGCGGCCGTTTGAAAAAACTAATTTAGTTTTGCATGTTTTTTTTAACAATTCCGATTTTTTTTAAAAATAGTAAAATTAAAAATTTTGATCTGAGTGTGAGCTTGAGGCGATAGAGGAATGTATAAAGAACAATCACACCAAATTTCAAATAAATCGGTTAATTAGAACTTGAGATATCGTGCACGCCAACTTGAAAAAAGTAGTTTTGAGAAAAACGCGTTTAAAGTTTTGAGACAAGTTTCCGGCAGTTTTACTCAGTTAGCACGTCCACGTTGCTTGAAGGCTGGCTCAAAACTAATTTGAAATAAATACTAAAACGAAAAGATTCCGACTAAATACGTTTCGTGTTTCGTAAGTACTCGCAGCGTCTACCGTCTATTGTTCATTTGTTCCGGTCGGACCGGAGCCGACGCCGCGTCACAAAAATGGCTGTAACTCATGAAATAATTGAAATTTTGAAAAATCCTTTTAAGGGCATATTCTTGAATGTCTAAACTGAAAATATGAAACAAAAAAATTTCGATTTTTTTCAAATTTGTAGACTAGAATACCCCCTTAATACATTGCTAATACTTCTTCGGTCCACTGTGCCATAAAAATTTTACGACGTCGTTAAAATGATTTACGACATTTGGAATTCTGACTTGTTTAAGACGCCAGTGACGTGTATTTCAGCTAGGTTTATTAAAACAGACAATTTTTTGAGATTGTCTGGCTAAATGAGCATTATTTACAGCAAATTATATTACAAAATATTAAGAGTTTTGTATGCAGGCTAATTTTAATCTCCTATATTGATGTGAATGAAAAAAAATATTTCACAATTTTCGAATTTATAAAATATATATATGCACGCCCATGGAATCATAGAGTTGCACCGCTTTTTTTCTTCCCCAGGCGTATTTATCATTTTCAATTAAGAATAGAAGGACTATAACCAAAGTTAATAGTACCTAATCAAGATATGTACAGCCTGTATCTTGGTTAGGTACTATTCGTAGGTCAAAGTTACGTAGCAACGTTGTTCTTATTTTTCTGTTGCTTAAAAAAAAATAGTAACTCTGACATCAATCAACTGTCATGATATTGAAACAATCCAACGATTTTTTAGAAATTATTTTCAAGTTAACAAGTTGCGCTAAATGAAAGTTCCCTTTTTAACATCCTGTATATAATTGAGCCACATGTACGAATATATCTAGGTGTAGGTAATGGCAATTCATTTCCATAAACAGTTTGTGCCGAGAAATTATTGAATTACTGTCTGCCTCACACCTACACGCATCAAGTAAAACTCCTCCATTCCTCCGGTGGAAATTTGTCTGGTGTTTTCCTTCGTATTTCCCCTTTCGTTTCCGTTCGCCTTAGTTTTCCCGCATGACTCATTATCACCTTATAATTAAACAACTCCACCTTAGCGCGGAACGTGGAAGTGTTCGCCCTCTATGCGGGGCAAAATCAATATATACACTTGCCCTACGGATTCGCAAAGGGCGCTATGTACAGGGTGCGCAAATATTCGGAAACGGTAAGAAACGCGAGAACGATGCGTTTTGGACGAAAATGTTGAGCCTATCATAAGAGTAACGGTTTTTAATTCGCCTCCATAGGCGTTACCTACATATTGTAACGTTTTGTCCAACTCGGGTTCGTTTCAGTGTGAACATTAAACACGCACTTTTACAATTAAACACGTACAATTTATTTAACGCAAACATAATAACGAAATACACTATTGACTAACCCTAACACTAATTTTTATACAAGTTTATATCGGCGTACGTGTTACAAAACGCGAACCGCACATATTTATGTTAAAGACTAACCCTTCGCTGCCCCGATATGCCTTTACAGCACCCGTTAATCTTTACGCGAGCATTCAGGTGGGACTCGCGAAGGTTGAAAAATAAACGGACACCTTCTAGATGGGCCGGCTACTGGAGATTTACCAGAAGATGAAAAAAAAAACAATACTGTAGTACAAAAATTATCATAATTTAAGCAGCCTTCAAAATGCGGGTGTAAGGTAACTTTTCGTTGCAGACTGTACGTAAATCTACCTCCCTGAATATGTTCTAGACAATTCTGAGGGAATTGTCCCAGAAAATCGAATTTAAAATTAACTTTTGAAATAAATATACAGTGCTAGAGATATATGCGCTTTGTAGGTGCAATACACAGGTTAAATTTCTAACTTCTGTAATGTGCATTCGGGGGGTTTCTGAGCTTCGTGCAACACTATTACAGTTATCGGTAGTGCCTCCTCGTCTGATACGCCAAATATTAGAAGAGCACCTTTGGGAAATAAGTATTTCAACATTTTATTGGCCAATTTTAATATCCCTTTCCGGATATACCTATACGTTTATTGACTCTTTCCCTGTCTAGAGCGTTCAGCAGTTTCATATATCTTATTATATTACGTTTTTTTTGTATCCATACTCTGCAAACTATAATAACATTGTTTCTTTTTGTATACAGGGGCCGCCAGAAAGTTTACACCAAGTACAAAAAAGATTATTCAAATAACTTGAATAATAAATTATGCAAGTAGTTTATGCTTGTGTGAAATTTGTTATTTAAAAATTGTTGAAATTTTCATGTAAGGTGTACTTCAATATAACAAAAAAATTATTAGTTTCTTAAAACGGGGTCTAATTCTAATTATAATAGTTGTGGGAAAAGTAGTGACGTATTTTTTGCAATAGACGGCATTACATGTATTTTTACATGAGAAATGTCGATCACATCGCAAATCACGATCGGCTCGAGTGCTATGTATACCATTTGACAGCTGACATTTCAACCTTCATTTAAGAAACAAAAGTAATCGATTTAGTCGCATCGTTTGGTTTTTACATCACGTTGAAAAAGGAAGATCAAACTGTATTTTCGGCATATTTTGCTTTTTTTATTTCCGCAAAGGGAAGAACGCTGGGCAGGCCTATGAAAAATTGCGCAAAGTTTACGATAACAATGACCTACAATTGCGTCAGTGCCGGAGATGACTCACCACATTCCGTGCTGGTGACTTTGATGTCACCGATGCTCCTCGCTCCGGAAGGCCCATGCATGGAGGCTGATGACGATCAAATAAAGGCAGTGATCGAAGCAGACCCACATTCAACCACTCGTGACATTGCGGAGACACTAAACCTTCATCATTCCACCGTTCACGTTCATCTCTAGGATTCATCAGCAAGCTCGATACATGGGTTCCTCATGAATTCAAAGAAATTCATCTCACCAATCGTATCAATATCGCCAATACTCACCTCAAGCGCAACAAAATCGATCTGTTTTAGAAGCGCCTGGTAACAGGCGATGAAAAATGGATTTTTTACACAATATTCGACGTAAGTGATTGTGGTGCAGTGGAAATGAGAGAGGCCAAACATAATCCAAAGCTGATCTTTACCAGAGGAGAGCTATGCTCTCAATATGGTGGGATTATAAGGACGTAGTGTTTTTCGAGCTCCTACCGCGGAACCAGACGAATGATTCCGATGTGTACTGTCGCCAAATGGATGGGAAGTCTTGCCTCATCCTCCTTACTCACCGGACCTTGCCCCATAGATTACCATTTGTTTCGTTCCTTGCAGAACGACTTGAATTGTAGATCGTTCGATTTTGATGAGGCCATCAAATAACATTTCACCCAGTTCTTCGCTGGAAAAAGCGGTCCTTCTACGACCGCGGAATCATGCAGAAAGATGGCAAAAGACCATCGATCAAAATGGGTAATACATCATTGATTGAACTTTGTTCTGTTATTAATAAATGAGCCTTAGAAATCACCCAAAAAATGCGTCATGACTTTTCCGACAACAAATATATTGAGTTACTGAATGAAACTGAATTCTTGACTGACAATCGCCAAATTCATCCCATAGCCGTTCAATATTTTTTAAACGTTTAGTTTATGCGAATATTTATTTTGTAGTGTACTTAAATATGTTGTTGAAACAAAAATAAATTGTCGATTCTCAAAAAATATTGTCATTTGGGAAAAGTGTGAGGAAACATTAGTAAAACACGAAGATCAAGCACTTGCAAAAAAATCCGCCCTTATTTCATTACTCCTGAAGCCGGGGTTACTTTTAAAAGTTTCTGTCTGTCAAAGACGTTCATAAAACCCGGACTAAAACATCTTGCCGAAGGTGGTACAGCGACCCTTCCTCTGGAAAGTCTCTGGGGAAATCGAATTCGACTGCGTACACTCCCTCCATGTCGGTCATCTTGTTACTTTCGGTTGTTGTCAGTTGTCAACCCTGTTTGCGGATATTTTATTATATTTACACTCTGAGTGGGTATGTTATCAGACTACTGGAAACTGAATCACTTCTTAGAAAAGACACTCTTATTGGAATATTTTTTTAGAGTTGTTCAAAGTGCTTTTGTTTTTGTTGAAGATTGTTTCTTAGTTCTTAACAGTGTTGGGCAGTAGCTAACTACATGAGTAGCTAACTACAATGACAGCTACTCGATTAAAAGTAACGTAGCTACAACTTTCAACCTTACTGCTTGTAGTAATTAGGTCGAAATACTGATTGGAAACTGTAAACTACATCTTGAGTAGTTGCAAACAACAACTACAACTACTATCTGTAGCTGCTTGCTGCAACTAATTTTTTATTGGGAGCTACAGTAGCTGTACTTTGAAATAACAGCTACAGCCAGTGGTTGTGAAAAATGTATTTGCGGTGAACAGCTACAGCTAGTAGCTGTAGCTGTAACTATAAGCAAACAGCTACAACTACTCATGATTTACGTACTCGAATCACCGAAAAATGGGGAAACCATATGTAATATCAAACAAACTATATAGTTACATACATAGTTCTTTTAAGAGAGTTATCGAATTAGTTATGAGTGTTTGGAGAGTTATCGAATTAGTGATTATTAGTGAATTACTTATGTAGTTTCAAATGTTTTGCAACATTTGAAAGTACAACTTCGAACTTTCAAAAATTTGTTCGCGCAGATATCAGAAATATGATATCTATTTCACCATCATTTTAATGTATATGGATAGGTATAGGTATCATGATTTGGCTACTTCGTGAGAGGTAGTCTTGCAATTGTTTTGCGCGGCGATTTACTCGTAGGTTCGTGTGTCAGATCATTTTCACATTGTGAGGACGTCTTAAATGTCAAATGAGAGTCAAATATTGAGACAACCCTTATTTGACTACTTAACTACATCCCAACTACAGTAGCTGTAGTTAAAGCTACATTTTGCCTCACACTGGTTCCTAATAACATATAGCAAGAAAATATTTACAGGTAACAGTAAATAATAAACTTAATTTTTAAAGTTATATCTGTATAAAAAGAAATGTTTCACTGTATATAAAATGTTTCCCAAAAAAATACTCACTATCTAGAATTTTTTTGTCTTTTGTAGATGAAAATTGATTTCAGAAAAACATTAGGCTTATATAAAAACAAAAAAACCGTCTGAAATAGACGGTCCAAGCCATCTGTCGTTAAAAAAATTGACTGTGAAAACGAAAAAGTATCAAGAAGTTGTTCAGAATTTCACTTCGAACCGATTTATCAAATTTAAGATCGATATCCTACAATTCAATCAATCTTTTTCCTAGATTAAAATATTAAATTTTGAAAAATAAATCTATTTAATTTAAAAATTGTCATTTCACAACACCGATTTGCAATAATAATTGTAACATCCTGACTACTTTCAAAATAAAAGGAAATATTTCATGGTTCACAATTAAAAAAAATTAAAACACTGGGTTGTGAAAAATTAAGCCAGATGTTCTTTAAATCTTTTTGAAATTGATCGTATGAAAGGCATCCGGTCTGTTAGTAGGGCTGTTTGAGTTAAAATTTGAAATACCATTTTATATTTTATTCTGGTCTAGTGCCTGATTAGAAAAGTGCGTTATTACGAGCGTATTGTAGAAGCACTACATACATTGATAAAAATAAAAATGGATATTTATCACATTGACGAAAAAGTTCAAATAATTAAATGGAATTTTGGTGGTCGGTCTGTAAGGGATATTAAAGCCATGTTTAACGAAAAATTTCCCAATAGGCCCTCACCGACGATATCAACGATTAATCGGATCGTTAAAAATTTCGAAAAAACATGGTTGTGTTTCACCTAGATCCCACAGAAAAAAATTCATTTGCGGTAAATGATGAGGTCCAACAGAGGGACATAAATATTTTGGTTACTGTCAATGACAACCCAACATTGTCTGCCAAGGCAATGGCTGAAATTGTAGTGTAGTTAAAACACATACGCCAGTACATCTTCTTCGAACAACTATTATAAAATATAAATTAACCAAACCACAACAAACGTCTAGTCTCCTTGCGATGGCGCAGTTTGAATTTGACATGCGCAGATGCTACTAACATGAACATGGTGATTACGTCAGATTTCGGCGAATCTCAACAGAGGCGGACTCGGGTCATTATTATTACAAAACGATAGTTCACAGAAAATTAAAACGTACTTAAGGGTTAACTATTACAATTATTACAAAATGGAAAAGGTCTACCCTTGAAGGAAGACTCGTTTTTCCAGGGTATACCTGTTACAAATTCCTGCTCCCATAATACCTGTTTTGAGACAAGGAAAGCTCTAATATTTCGTCATATTAAAGGTAAAATTAATTAAGTAACACAAAAACAATTGTAATAAAACTGCAACTGTTTAACAAAAGACGAAAAAAGTTGCAAAAATATGCCCTGCAAAATATCATACGCTAGTTAAAAAGTAATGTTACTCTTTTGTATTAAACAATTTATGAGTTTTAATGGGTAAGTCCTTTTAAGTTTCATTTTTCGTGACCACTGACATTACCACACCTAAATACCGTCGTGCAATAGTACGCTTCATAGTACGTTTATTCGAATATTCACTAATGTATTCTGATCTATTTTCTGTGGATCGCTTTGCAATAATAGCGACCTGAGCCCGACTCTGACCTGAGCTACGATTCGCCACAACGTTACTCTTTAGATTTCCCCTAAAAACCCCCCACTAAAACCAAGCCTCGCCGGCCCAAGTAAATTCGCCTAACTATGACATAAAAATGTATCATTTAATATGTTGTTAATATCCACCTACGTACGCATTAGGCTGCCGCTTACTGTATAACTTGTGTATGTATCATTTAAAAATATCGATGACGTCATATCTTTAACAGCTGTCAATAAAAAAAAACAAATAAAGTACGTCAAAATGTCGGCAAATGAAAATTTTTATTGACGTGTCCGAGAGTTTTTCTAAAAAAAAAAAAAGTCCTTTAATATTTATCAAATTTTTGCGCGACTTTACGCCCTCACTGTATATCTGGATCAGCAGGCTAATCTCAACACAACCCAATATGTGGGCTTTTCCGTGGGGCACACCCGTGGGGTGACATGGTTACAGAAGGTTTCTCACCCCGGATTATGAACTTATGGGGTTGTGTGGTTACTGGAGATCTGATACAGAATATTTTACAGGACATTTTGGGGTAGAACGGTAGATCTGGAAGCACTGGGTCCTCTGTTATTATTCTTATTTTTCCACTACCGGAATGAAAGTTCTGCAAAGAGCAGTCATTAATATTTTCTAAACGGTTTTCGCTTTACCGAATTTTACCGGCCAATTTTGGCATGTCTGGAAATATCTGCCGGAGAGATATACAACCTCGTGGCGTTGCGTTGGTCGAACTTCGAGAGTCGGATGCAGTAAAAAGTTCATTGGTATTATTAAAATAATGCCGAACTTAGTTACGACTTGCGCAATTTGTAAATTTTATGAACCGACACTCTCGAAACCATAAAAATTGAATTATCGGAAAAGTCATAATGATTTGAATAATGCCGTAAAATATAACCGTTTCCCGGACACTTTATGGATTTTAACTTTACACTCCGAAGTTATCGGAATTGTTTCGATGAAAATTCGGTGTGCGCTTCCGCGCCCCCAGTGATTTGTTATCTTTGTGTTATTGACTATAACTCTTGGGCCATAAATCCCCGCCGCGGAAAAATTAATGCGTATTTAGTATTCCACCCCCTCGGGTTATATACGTAATGACAAATCGTAAATTCTATCTATACAAATTAAAATTATATAGGTGCCTTTTTTATATTCCAATAAAATTCATTTTACGATCGATACGGCGTTATTCCAGATTCGTTTTTCAATTAGCTGAGCATACCGGCGCGCCCGTGGATTTACGGCGCATATACGGGGTGTGCTTGTAAATTATGACGCAAAAGAACTTTGCGTCGCAATTATTATGACGCATTATTAGAGTGCATAGGTTAATAATATGGTAGACGCATACTCAGGGGCGGCTTCAGGACACCACTATCAGTAACGTTACGAAATGTTAATGAGTCTTAGTCACAAGGCTCAGAACTTACTTAGGGTAAATGTGGGAGAGATGCCGCAGTGGGAGAGAAGACGCAGGGACCATTTGGAACTACTGTTATAATTTCAACGGCAATTTCGCTTACTTATAGTCAGTTGATGCATAACCGAGCATCGTAAGTTACTTGTTACATGCAAATCGAACGTTTACGATAATGAATATTTAAAAAACACTTCAGGCGTGGCTTAAAAATTTTCAGTGGTTTCAAAAATATTGGGCAAAGCACCAGTGCAGCTTATATTCGCTTGTATTTTAATTTGTGATTAAACGTAGGATCATTAATATTATGTTTAACTACACCGTGATCGCTATGTCATTAAACAGCTATAAGAAATTGAGTGCAGTGTCTCTCCCATCTATTGGGGAGAGACGCTGCAAAGTATTGTGGGATAGAAGACGCACTAAGTGGTGCTTACCCACACAATCTACAGGCAATACCTGAACATGCTTTTTGCTTGTCGGATCTTCAGTTAACTAATATAGAAGTTATCGGAGGTCAACCGTCCTCTCATAAAACCAGTGTAACTGAAGCTTTACACAGTTTGGAGGAAGGAGAAAACATGCAGTAAATCCGAGATTAAAGCAATCTCAATCAGATACGATAATGCAAAGTTCCTCCAATAGCAATTCAGAACCTCAACCATCAACTTCGACCACGTGTGACGTTACCTCAGGAAAATTGTTTCAACAAATATCGCCCGTACCTTTACTTTCTAATATTAGAAAACGCAAAAAACAACCGGCAGTACATTTAACTAACCCAAGTTGTATAAAAGACATAAAATATATAAAATGATAAAATTTGTATATACATTAAATAAAATTTTGTCCCTAATACGGGCAAAAAGAGCCAAGTTAAATCTGTATCTAAATTGTTAAAACGAAAGTAAAAGAATCAATCATCCTTATTATCTGGAAGTAGAAATATCAGCTCATTCCTCAAGTAGCGATATTACTGATATTGAGGAAAATGAATGCGTCTTTGTGGATATTGAGCAAAATGAATGCGGAGAGTCTGGAACTTTGGAAATATAGGAACCATGTCAAAATCAGACTGAAGTGAGTATACACGTTGCAAACGTTGGTTACATGAAACGTGTAGAGCATTCGAAGTTGTCTGGAACCCATGTGGAAAGTATTTATTGAAGAAGGCTCAAGTGAAAAAATAATTTAATCGTATTTCCTATAAGCCATCTCTCCCTCTAGATATGCGGCGACTCACCCATAGCATGTAGGAGAGTTGGTCTCCTGTATATGACAACAAAATATTTTTTTATTTGCTTATTTCTTGCCATAACCACTTGTGTTATGTTCCGTTTCTTGAATAAATGTTTCTAAAGTATGGGTCTTAGCTAGGTTTTATTGCATTATTAAGGGGAGTTATAGCGTAAAAATGTTTCCTTCTGAATGGTGTTTTTTCACAAATACTTATTTCACATTCCCTGTGAGGCTGTTAACATTAGGACAATTCGGTGGAGCCCATGTGCCAAACATGTACATTAGGGTGCCTTATTTGCAACGAACATTTTTTTCTTTTTCGCTGACACATGAAAATTTGGTTCCTTACATCGAAAAAAAAATCCCCTCAAAATTTGAGCCCTTAATATTAATTTTAAGTACTTCCTCTCGATCGATGAATTTTTTCCATTTAAATAACATGTAAATCATTGATATTTTTTTTAAATTGTTATAACTCAGTTCGGTTTTATGATTTTTCATTGCAATTGGTCGCAATCTGTAGTGTATTAGAGACTCTATAAAAGTGACCATTAATATTTTTCTGTAACTTGAACCGTCTCGTCGGTGTCGGCCTCGAAAGCCCAATTTCCACGAAAATTGTCATATTTTCTTTGTTATCAGCGTAATCGCTGAAGTTACAATAAAATTGTAATTTAAAATTTGTAGGAAATTAAATTTCCTGCAAAAAATGTCTAAAGTTTTGCTAAAGTTTGCTAAAGTGCGTGGTTCACAAGATATATTCAGATTACTATATTAAAAATTAAAAAAATCATTAAATTTCAACTTTTATTGTATTATTTCTCAATTTTATTTTCGATAAAATTAACTTTATAAAATTATTTTTTTGAAGGTTTTGAAGTTCACTATTATCAGGCAAAGTGCCACTCAAGTGATTAGTGAATTAAATGATATTTGGCTTCATTTTTTAATTCCGACTAGCCGCTCACAATATGCTATCAAAAAAATAGAAAATTTTTATAAAGCTTATCAAAACTTGAAGAGAAATTCTTCGAAAGAAAAAAAACATTACAGCAGAAAAGGATTAAAGATTTTAACATTAAATTAGATTCATAATTTGACATAGCAAATTGTTCTGAAGTTGACAACTTACCTGCTGATATAAAATCATTTTTAATAAAAAATCAAGAAAAAAGGAGGCCATCGATGTGTACCGTTGATAGATGATACCATTAATGAACCACAAACTGTTGAAAATTCACTTATGATAAATGAGCAAGAAAAAATGACGAAAATGATGATTACGAAAACAGTAAGTTTTTTATACATTTCATTAATGAAATAATGAGTAAATTTTTTTCACATATTTCATTATTTATTCATATATTTCATTTCGTCATTTCGTCAACGGCTTTCGAGGCCGACACCGACGAGACGGTTCAAGTTACAGAAAAATATTAATGGTTACTTTTAAAGAGGCTCTAATACACTACAGATTGCGACCAATCGCAATGAAAAAATCGTAAAACCGAACTGAGCTATAACAATTAAAAAAATACCAATATTTACATATTATTTAAATGAGAAAAATTCATCGATTGAGAGAAAGTGCCACGACAGTATATAGTCACGCACGGTAAAACGAAGTTCACTGCCATAAAAGATCAGTTCCGGAAAATTGATTATCTAACGCTCTCCCGACATTTTTACCGACTTATTCGACATTTCGTCCATACTAATGATGATGCGTCGAACAGCGCAGTTTAACTAATACTAACAATAAGTGTAAATATAATGTTCACAGTCGCGACTCGACGCACGTGCAGTAAAATAACTTGTTTCTTCATCCATAAAAAATCGTCAAATTAAAACCTGAAGTATTGATTTCACCCAAAACTTTGTCGCCAATGCAAGACTGCGTAGTTAAACAAGTGAAAGAGAGAAGCCTGCTCGATTCCTCCAAATTTCCGTTAAAAGAATCGGATTAAAAACAACGTCGCAAATCGTGTGTGGTAGGGCCGCCATTAAATGCCCATAAAAGAAAATTATAGAGTGCAGACAATGGAGAGTAAGTTATACATTTAGACACAATTGGCAGCTTGCCTGATGCAAGTTATCGAAAACTCATTAGACGGAGAGCTGGTTGTATATATACTACGTTCTCGGAGCTTATAGCCCCCCGTTCTAGAGATGGCGCAAAGGGGAACAATGAAGTCGAGTAAAAACAATCGCATTAAACTTATTTATTGCTCATCTTCGTGTATGAAAAATACAGCCCGATATTTAAATTTTACTGCTCGTCGTAAAATAAAATGTTTCACGTAATGCCCATGGATATGTATCATAAATAATGTCGAACGTTGAGTACTTTAGAGGGGAGCGGGGCACGGGTAAAATATTTATAAGGACCTACTACAAAATAAATTTTATAATGAAGCCATTTTATAATTTAAGCTAATTTGTACAGTGAGGCTTTTTATCTATATACAAGGTGTGTATATTAAGTAATGAGACTGGTTTTAAATTTTCTTATTCGATTAGAAGTACAACTCAGTATTGTCTCCTTCAAATTAACTTCCCTGAGAAGCCACACAGCGCTGGAGACGGTTCTTCCATTCCTCATAGCAGTGCTGGAACTCATATACTGGAATTGCTTTCAGCTGGTTGGTTACAGCCGTTTGAATGTTTTCTATGGTCCCAAAATGACGTCCCTTGAGGTGATTTTTCAATCTCGGGAAGAGAAAAGAGTCACAATGACTCAAGTCAGACGAATAAGGAGGCTGAGGAGCCACATTAATGTTTTTACTGGCTAAAAAGTCTGTAAAAGTGTTGATTTACTGTTTGGCCAGGAGGCACAAACTCTTTGTGGACAATTCCCTGGCAATCAAAAAAAGCAAATCAGCGCGCATTTGATTTTCGACTTGCTCATTCTTGCTTTTTTGGGTCTTGGAGAGGTTGAAGTGTGCCATTTTTACATGCTTTGGCGCTTGGTTTCCGGGTCGTACTCAAACACCCAAGTCTCATCACCATAATGACACGTTGCATAAAATGGGGATCATTTTCAATCGATTCCAAAAAGTCAAGACACCTTTCTCTCCTGATGTCATTTTGTTCCTTCGAAAGGTCTTTTGGAACCATTTTTGCTCAGATTTTTCCCCAAGATTTCGTCCCCAATTCGTTAGTCCAAAATCAGTGGTGTGATTCACATTTAACTCTTCCCCAATCATTCTTGATCTGAACGCACAAGATCCCGTATTCTATCGACATTTTCATCGGTTCTTGAAGATGAATGCCTTCCGCTGCATGGTTAATCTTCAACCGACTCCCTTCCTTCCGAGAATGCCTTAAACCACCGAAAAACCTGGGCTCTTGAAGAAACACTATCTCTGTAGGCGTGTTTAGAGATAGTGTTTCTTGAAGAGTGTAGACGTGAAGTCTTGACGTGAAGAGATTGTGTAGTCTTGATGAGTGTAGTGTTTCTTGTAGAGTGTAGGGTCTGTAGAGATAGTGTTTCTTGAAGAAACACTATCTGTGATGCAAAAACCTGATAGCGCACCGTTGCTCAAAATTAATGTCACTCATTTTTAAAACACACTAGAAAAAAAAGGTTTACGACTATCAAGTTCAAACTCGTACTGAAGGTGCATTACATATTAAGGAGGCCTTGGACGATTATTCTGCTTGATCAAACGATTGAGTCACTCGATTGACGCGCGCTTCAATCAACATCAATCAGCGCTTCAATCTTTTGATGAAAACCCCTCATCAGTGGAAGTCGTGAAGTGGAGTAGTGCACACCTGTTGTTTGCTAACCTGTTGTTGATTTTGGCGGTGAACAATGGTTTCGATTACAGATTTGGGTTTCCTCGCCTTAACACTGGTTGCCCTCAAGCGGAAAAACGACGGTGGTCCAAGGAGTGGTACAAAATGAGAAACCGTTTCACTCATGAACATTTACTCAATTTTCTGCGTGATTCGGAACCTCCGCACGTTCCTAGATCGGGCGGTACATTGCCAGTCTCATTACTTAATTTACACACTTCGTAGATAAAAAGCTGCACAAACGGAAACAAAATAGTTATATATAAAGAATTCATTGTCTTGTTCGTCATTTTAGATATTTCAGATTTTGTTTACAATTTGGTTTCGGTTAAATAAATCCATAAAAAGTAGTCTAGAGAAGTAAGGTCTGGAGATCTAGCTAGCCATTCAACGGTTGTCTTGCAAACATTTCATAATTAGTCAGATGGTTCGCCTTTTCAAAAATTTTGGGCGGCTGGCGGAATTTGAAATTCTCATATTTTCGTAGCGAGGCATGGGACCCAGTTCATATTTTAGGGAGTGGTTACTAGACCTAAGTAGAACATATTTTTTTAGTAGTGTGTATATTTTGCTATAGCAAAAAAAAATGGAAATGAAACTGACGAGAACATTTTTCAAAAATGTCCGCCTTCTTAGAAGATCTTGAAAATGGCTTGCAAAATATTTTCTAAATATTTTTTTTTTTAACCAAATAAAATCAGTCTTTTTGTGCTTGATGAATGTTCTCAAAAAATTCGAGGTTAGAGATCCGATAATTTGAATTTTTATTTCATCCCTACATTTCTTTTTTTGAGATTTTACAATAGTTGTATCTTTAGGTAGAATGAAAGTTGCAAAAAGCACAAGAATAAAACGTTCTTGTATTTATTTGATAATTGTGATAAAAATATATTTCGCAAATATTCGCAAATGTATGTCTGGGAGACAGACGTTTATTGAAAACTTTTTTCGGAAGATTTGTTTGATTTTTTTGCTACTGTAGCCTTCTACTTAGGTCTAGTAATCACCCCTAAACTATAATATGGGTCTCATCCCTCCTTACGAAAATATAACTTACCGGCCGCCACTGGTATTTTGTAACAAAAGTAACATATTTCTGGTAACTATTGAATTTTTTTGTCACATTTGTTCTATTGTCAACCTAGTTTTAAAAATTATTGTTTTGAGTTAACTGATTAATAAATGTGTTTGTTATTGAAATTTGTTTGAACATCGTTTTACATATCATCGGTATACTTCTTTTTTATATACTGCCGCACGCAGAAAATGCTTATTTTCAAATCCATTCGAAAAAATTAGGGTTGTCGTTTAAAAAATAGGCCGATGACGTCATATCCCAAACACAAGACGATCAAAAAAATGGAATTTATTGAAACATGTGGCTTTATTAAAAGCAAAATTGTTTTTTTTTTTTTTTTTGTAAACAGTTTCCCAAAAGATCTTATTCAACACTTTATTTACACACTGTATATTTTCTGTTATCGAAAAGAAATGAAATATCTTTTTCCAAATTGACGTCTGCCTAGTCAGCCCTGAGGCGAACGCAGCGCCAACTGCCGCGAGTATATCTAGTTAATTACCCCGTAAATCTAGTCGGGGCGCATGCGATTGTCTCGCTGGCGAATGCCAGTAGGCATTAAGAAGGCGAAGAAAATAAATCCCCTGAAATATTCGCGGGGTCCGCGACGTTGTGTCGTAAACGCCACATAATGTTTCATTTAGGAGGCGGGGGTGGGGTGTTTTAAGATGCGCCGCGTACTCCGCGTGAAAGGGTGCAATTAGCGGGGCGTATATTAATTAATTAGCACCTAGGGCTCGGTTATTCAACGGTGGTGGATGTAGGGAGGTTTCAGTAATTTTTAACGCGGCTATAGAAGAAGGTGTTCTTAGTTACTTTTACCGATGCCGGGAGCATTTAGGGTTGTTTTGAAGAAAATTATTGAGAGAAAATTAACTTTTGCAAAAGCAGGAAAATAAAAGGAGTATACAAATAATTAATAACGGTAATAATTCATTAAAAATACATTATATTCTACACAAAGGGTTAGCAGTACAGTGAAAACTGATATTGAAAAACTACTAACATTTGAAACATTAAACCGTATCAAAAGAGATCGAACTTTCAATTCGAAGTAATTGTTTAGAACACAAGATTTCTAGTGATTTCTTAACACACTAGTTGTGTTTTTTGTGATATCCCTATATTTGTAGGCAGGTACAGTCAGCAGCCGAAGTATTCATACGTCTATCTTTTGAAGGTTGCTTAAATTATGATTTTTTTACTACAGTAATATTTTTTTTGCTTGTGATAGGAATACAGCTTGTGAAATTCTGCGTCTAATAAGTCCAAATTGGACGTGATATGTTGACTGTGTGAAAAGATACCGTTAAAAAAGTAAAATTGTGATGTTTTCAAGAAATCCGTCTCCTTCAAAATAACTTCCTTGGGAAGCCACACAGCACTGGAGATGGTTCTTCCATTCCTTATAGCAGTGCTGGAACTCATATACTGAAATAGCCTTCGCCTGGTCGGTTACAGCCGTTTGAATGTTTTTCTATGGTCCCAAAATAACATCCCTTGAAGTGATTTTTCAATCTCAGGAAGAGAAAAAAGTCACAAGGACTCAAGTCAGGCGGAGGTTGTGTGACAAGGCACATTGTCGTGATGCAACATCCATTTGTTCTTGATGTTGTCTCACAGGCATGGCCCTTTTTCGAAGTTTTTTCAAGAACCTCTGTGTAAAAGTGTTTATTTACTGTTTGGCCTGGAGGCACAAACTCTATGTGGAGAATTCCCTGGCTATCAAAAAAGAAAATCAACGTACATTTGATCTTCAACTTGCTCATTCTTGCTTTTTTGGGTCTTGGAGAGCTTGAAGTGTGCCATTCCATGCTTTGGCCCTTGGTTTCCGGGTCGTACTCAAACACCCAAGTGGCGTCACCCTTAATGACACATTCCATAAAATCCAAGACACCTCTCCTGATGTTCTATTGTTCCTGCGAAAGGTTTTTTGGAACCATTTTTGTGCAGATTTTTCTCATCCCCAATTCGTTAATCAAAATCTGAACAGTGGTGTGATTCAAATTTAACTCTTCCCCGATTATTCTTGTCGTCAACCGACGATCTGAACGCACAAGATCTCATATTCTATCGACATTTTCATCGGTTCTTCATCTTCAGTCGACTCTCTTCCTTCTAAGAATGCCTTAAACCACCGAAAAACCTGGTCTCTTGAAAAACATTTTCTCCGTAGGCGTGTTGAAGTTTTGCAAAAGTATCCGTTACGCTGTGTCCAAGTCTGAAGCAAAATCTGATAGTACACCATTGCTCAAAATTAATGTCACTCATTTTTAAACGCACCACAAAAACCGGTTTACGAAGACATTCACAAAGAACAAACAATTGATTCTAACAAGTTCAAACTTGTATTGCACCGCGTGTTAACCTACCGCCATGCCAAGTCCCGTCTCCACAGTGTTGCTAGATCGAGCGCTACGTTGCCAGTCACATTACTTAATTTACACACCTCGTATTCTTAACAACTCCCTGCATAATAATCCGGAAACCATAATCTAAGAAAATTCCTTGTAAAATTCTGCTTAAGGGGGTATTCTAATCTAGAGGCATGAATTTCGGGCGGTTTTTGAAGCTCTGTACAAACGAAACTTTTACTATCCATTTTTTTATCATTTGTTTATTGATATTTTAAAATAACATAAAAAATTAACTGAAAAAAAAGACTCAAAATTGACAAAGTTATGAGCTGGCAAAGTGGGGGTCCAAAAAAAGGGTGTCCTGGCGAGCATTATTTCAACCCTTCTGGTCAACTGAAACAAAAAAGCCGAACGGATTCTTAATTAGTATAGATGCCCCTATAGCCCGAACCTTGGAAAAGTCAACAAAAATTTATTTCATAAAATGGCGGCCGCTTGAAAAAAAAAATTTGTTTTGCATGGTTTTTTTAACAATTCCGATCTTTTTTAAAAATAGTAAAATTAAAAATTTTGTTCTGAGCGTGCTTGAGGCGATTGAGGAATGTATAAAGAACATTCACACCAAATTTCAAATAAATCGGTTCATTAGTACTTGAGCTATCTCCAATCAAAAGTAGTTTTGAGAAAAATGTGTTTAAAGTTTTGAGACAAGTTTCCGGCAATTTTACTCAATTAGCACGTCCACGTTGCTTGAAGGTGGCTCAAAACTAATTTGAAATAAATACTAAGACGAAAAAAATTCCGACTAAATACTTTCGGTTTCGTAAGTACTCGGGCAACGTCTACCGTTCATTTGTTCCGGTCGGACCGGAGCCGATGCCGCGTCACAAAAATGGATTATCATAAAATAATTGAAATTTTGAAAAATTCTTTTAAGGGCATATTCTTGAATGTCTATACTTTGGAAATATGAAAAAAAAATTTAGAAAAAAAAGTCTAGAATACCCCCTTAAATTAAGTATTTGAATTCAATTTATTGCTCAAAAATAACCGAAAATGTCGACGGTGAGACGTTAAATCTGTACACCCTATACAAATACAGCACAGTCTCGAAAATATTATCAAAGCAACAAACGTAATTTATGGACTTAATATCTTGATACTGGGATTCATACCGCCGCTGCCGCATCTTCCCGAGGCTGTTGCACCATTACCGTCTCTATAACTTGGCTCATTTAATTTTATACGATTTCGCTATTGCGGCAACGCCAGGGCGTTGTGTTCTGTATACTTGCGACACTTATACATCTATAGTTCCGTCCTTTGAAGAGAAATGAGGTCGTTTTACTTGGAAAACCTTCAAACAATATCTTCATCAACTAACACCGACAGATTCACGCAACGTGTGCTTTTCGCTCTCCACGTTGACATCATCGCTCACCACGTTGACATCACCCTTAAAACAATGGTGGCTGATGGCATTTGAAATTTTCACATTTCGTGGTACCTTGAAACGAAACTGGTCCGTCCGAAAGAGATACGAGGTGTGACTATTGTAATATAACTTGTATTGAATATTGTATTGACTATTGTAAATAACCGAACTGATGCTGCTATCAGCGCGCTGCCAGCGCGGTGCGACAGGTTTGAACAGAACTGTGTCTGGTGATACTTTCCCCATCCTGAGCTCGCTGTACGAGCCAGTGGGTCGCTCTGTTTGACTGTGGCAGTCGTTTGAATTAGTCTACGCACCAGTGACGCGTCGAAAAAATGTTAAGTGTTCAGATGGAGCAACAGGTTAATCTCAAGTTTCTTTTTAAACTGGAGAAAACTTTTACAGAAGCTTATGCAATATTAAAAGAAGTGTACGGGAATAAATGTTTATTTCGCACACAAGTTTTTAAATGGTTTAAACGGTTTAATAAGAGACGAGAAACGACCAAAGACGATCCGCTCCCCGGACGGCCCTCGGCATCCGAGGGCTTGCTGAAATAAAGGGAATCGACAAAGAATGTGTTCGCCAGACATTGCATGAATCATTCAACATGCGCAAAGTTTGCGCAAAAATGATGCCATAACTCCTCACAAGAATGAACATTTGCGCTGACTTTCTAAACAACATTGACACTGATCCAGGCTTGTTAGACACGGTGGAAACTTGTTATTAAACCTTTTTTTTTTTACTTACGACCCCGAAACAAAGCGCCAATCCATGCATTGGAAGAGCCAGAACTCGCCAAGGCAAAAAAGCCAGGATGAGCAAATCCAAATTCAAAGCGATGGTGATCGGTTTTTTTTGACATTCGAGGCATTGTTTAGTTATGGGTCCCTGAGGGTTAGACGGTCAATCAACATTATTACAGCGAGGTTCTGACGACCCTTCGTGAGCGTGTGAGAAGACGAAGACCCGATTTGTGGAAGACCAAATCATGGAAGATTCACCAAGACAATGCACCGGCCCATTCTGCTTTGTCTGTGAAGGCGTTTTTTTCAAAACGGAACTGGTGGAACATCCATTCCCGCCTAACCTTACCCCTTCTGATTGTTTTTATTTCCCAAGGTCAAATCGGTACTAGAGGGGACAGAAATTCGAAAGTGTGGAACCGTTTAAAGCAAAAGCGACGTAGGTTCTGAACCAGCTGACAGAAGCGGACTTCCAATACTGCTTTCAACAATAGAAACGTCGTTATGGAGCGGTGTAGAGATCGACAAAGGGAGTACATTGAAGGCGAAAAAGTTGCTACTGTAATTGGTAACGAATAAAAAGTGTTATGACAGCAGTTCAGTTATTTAAAGCCACACCTCGTCACAAAAGGGCGTCACACTAAACAATAACTAATGAAATAAGTCATCCACGTAATCTGTAGTAAAAAAGGTAGTCTCAGTTAACTGTGGTTTGAATTGTACATAGAATAAAATATACGAAAGAAAAATCACGAAGCGAACAAACGAACAAAAGTTACTTAGACATTATGCCGTGAAAAGTTTTATGGCAGTTGACTGGAATTTATGGCGTTACTTTTGCAAGATTAATTTCCCAAAATTATGTCCAACTCGAAGCCGTTCTAACGACGCAGTAAATGGATTGTTATACCAAGGTACATTTTCTATGAAAATATTACACGAAAATGTAGTTAGCGAACATTAGAAATATTACGTGGGCTGTAAACCTTGCGTAAATTACAATTAAACTGGTTGGTTCATGTGTTTTGGTAAAGGCAAAATTTAACTTAAAATAAATTTAAACTTAAAGCAGGGAAATTTACATCAAAACGTAAAATTAGTGCATAATTGCTATATTCAACTGTAAAGTACTGGAGACATATGTTTTAATACTTATACTTGCTTTTACTAATGCGGTTAAATTGAATACCTACTTAAAAATTTAACCGGTTCACTGGTACACTTTTTATCACTGTTCGTGCCAAAACTGGTACCCTCGAATAATTTACGAAATCATACAATATTTGGTATACAGGATTTTTTGAGTCACTGATTCGATTCCGAAGTTTTTTTTAACTACTACCACGGAAGGGTGAAAATATGGGTTGTGATATGTGATATTTTGAGTTTTTTTCATTTCTTTACCAAACCGTTCCATATTTTGTATACAAGGATTTTTTGTGTCTCTAATTCGGATTGCAAGAGTTATTCTTATGATCTGCCACCCCCGAAGGATGAAAAATAGGGGTTGAAAAAGTAATCTTGAGTTTTTTTAATTCTTTACCCAACCATTCCAAATTTTGTATAAAGATTTGTTTGTGTCTTTAATTGATTGCAAGATCCTGGAGTACCTACTGATACTGGGTACTGGAACCTTCGGCGTGGAAACATTTGCAAGAGTTATTTTTTTGAGCAAGAGTTATAAGTAAGGCCGCCCGAATCTGCCGGCATTAGTTATAAGGCTGATTTCAAGTTATTTTTTTGATCTGCCACCCCCGAAGGGTGGAAAATAGGGGTTGGGATGAGATTTCGAGTTTTTTTCAAAATCTGTTTTCAGAGTTGTTATCTGTGACTTCATAAACCCCTACATTTAGCTTTTCAGATTTGCATAAAATTTTTCATTTTCGTCCGCCATATTGATTTACACAATTCGTGTTCGTAATGAGTGATCTAAAAAATTCCCTAAGTGCAAGTCTTCAAAAATTTCGAAATTATTTGAATTTTCGACAGCTATTTTTGATCGGCCATCTTGAAATTTAAAAATCTGATTCCAGGTTCAGCAACTTCAAAAACCGTGATCAGAAACCTCGAAAAACATTTATAAAAACAATTTGCGGTCCAGATTAAAAAAATTTTTGCTCCACACTAGAGGGTTAAAGACGCCATGTTTAATCCGCCATATTGAATTTTATAATTATGATATGGATTCAAATGATCTGAATCCAAATATGGATTCAGTGCTCCCAAAAACTGTCATATACCAAGTTTGGTTGGTGGAAATCCCTAGAAAATTAAGAAAGTAATTCTATTTGATCATATATGATACAATATCAGTATCGACACGTTCTTTTTTATCAAATACGATACAATAGCAGTGAACTAGTTAAAAATAGTCAACTAATAACTTATCCGAAAAAGATTAAAACGGTTGGAAGAAAACATAATTTATAACATTATTTATTGACAACAAAGTTTGGTTTTGAGCTTCGACATAACCGCTATTTCACCTCTCTGTTAGGTACATTTGATGACGTTTTTTTTGGACAGCTCTTTACTTTTTGTGGGATTATTGAATTATTGTGGAATATCGATAAATTTGATTTATTAATATCTACACGTAGTATGTTGGCTTGGAAAACTTTAGGACTCTGTATATCAACAGGTGTGCAACTTTGAACCAATGTATGTTTATTTCAAACAACTTATTTTGACCTCTAGATTCACTGATGTAATTTTGGTACTCCATTTAGAAACGCCCTGGACACCTAGTAAATGCCTTTGACTGATACAGTATTCTCTGTATATTGGCGTCAAACAAATTCGGAAGGTTTATTCACCCTTCAGAATGGTCAAAATTGATATTTTTTAACCCATTTTCTGACGATTTTTTTGAAGACGAAACTTCGACAGAAAAGCGCTGCGAAGACAGAGTCGGCCGTGAAAACCGCACTTATCACTATGCAGCCGCTTTATCGGCACCGCCATAAAACCGGAGGAGGCATCGGTTTCCATGAAACATGACTGCAATTCGTTTTACCGCACTTCCACCGTCCCTTCTCCTTCCCTAACGGGATCAAGTTGGCAAAGAAATACGGCGACTCTATTTTACTCTGATTTGTTTGGCCGAATCCGTTTCGAAAACAAGAGGAAATTATTTCAATTACTCCCGAGCACACAAAAACATCTTCGAGACGATCGAATCGCGGGCGTTCTACCGAGTTTCATTTGTTTTTCTTAAGGGGCACAGCGGTGGCGTCAGAAGCGGCGGGAATTGTCGAAGTTTTTTTATGCCAAAATATCAGAAAGGATATGATTTGGTACGAAACTTGAATTATACCAAGAAAGAAATATCTAAAATAATTTTTAATGGACAGTGTAAGCAAGAATAAAAGTTTATAGATTTTGTATCAAAACCTTAATAAAACAGTTAATAATATTGCTATCTAAAACAGTATTATTTACTATTTCAGAGAAGAGTTTTCAATGAACGTTTATAAATCGACCATTTCTAATGCTAACCATTCATTGGAAGAAGTGGCGCCACTTAATTGATAATATTGATCAATATTAATTTCCGGGACAATAATATTGATCATCATAGTCATGATTTTAACTTCAATCGCCATAACTAATGCTCGGATAATAATAATAGATGCGGACTTTACCCAGCTCCAGGATACTACTCTCAGCGACGTTACTAAATATTAAACAGGTCTTATCTTATACATGTGATGATGACTGTTGTAGTCCAACTAATCGGCAAAGGAACCATAATCACCAGACACAGAACTTGCTTAGGATAACAGTTTCGGCAATTCGGTGGAGTCCATGTGCCAAACATGTAACATGGATTAAATGTATATCAAATCCCAATCCTTTTTTTTTTTTTTTCCAATCCCCCCACCTATGTTTTAAGTTATTTTCTGTCCTTTAACATCATTGTTTCGTCAATACTAAGCTATGTAGGTTAATCATGCAATTCCAAGACAATTTTTTTTATGTTCTCACACAATGTATAATCGTAATTATATAACGTTCTACCGTAACATACGATTGACGTTGTTCCAACATTTTTACAAAATTATTCGACGTTTCGTCCACGAATGATGCATCGGCCAGCGCAGTTTAACTAATACTAACAATAAGTGTAAATTATATTCACGTTCGCGACTCAACCTTTGGCACGTGTCATAACTTGGTTGAAGTGGGGCGCACAATATGGCAGACGGATTATATTCCGGAATATAATGGCGTTATTTGATTGAACTACATATGATTGTACTCTGTACATATACATATACAGAAGTTGACAATATACTTTATTAATGTGGCACATATAATGGTATCCCAGTTAAGACCGGTCCTGGAATCTCCTGGAAATAAATAACCTATGGATTCTAGCCGTGACTAGTGACGCAAACTATTTGCATCACTAATTTGAGCTTCAAATCCAGTGCAATTTTGAGGCCCTCGAAAACACATCATGCATTTATTGTTCTGAAAAAAAATAAAAAAGGGGGGGGCGGGGGGGTTTTTTTTTGCCCCGAAAACCCCCCTTTTTTTTAAAAGAAAAAAAAAAATTTTTGGGGGGGATTTTTGGAAGGGGGGAAAGGGAAAATTTTTGGATTTTGAAGGGGGAAACCGGGCTAGGATTAAGGAGTATTAATTTGTTATAAAGTACATATTTGTGATTGAGTGTTTGTAAATTTGCGATGAATAATTTAGCGAAATTGGATATTAAATCAGCACTTTGTGTGGCTTCTGTTGAACGATGAAATAAACTGTTTAGATCACTAAGGCGTATTGTCTTCTGTATTTAAATGAGTTCTCTTCAATAATTTGAATTCCTATTTTATAGTTCCATAGAATGTTGTGTATCTCTATATTTATATTCCTGTGTGGGTTGGGTTCTCACCTACCTCTGCATTTCACGCTTTTCATACTCAATATGGACCTCCTCTCTAGGCAATTAAATTTTAACATATTGTTATTAACCCAAGTAACACACTGTTCGCAAGATTATCGTCGTTTTGTTTTAATAATATAGCACCTGACGTGAGACATATGGCTTAGTTTTATAGATATTGCTTACAATTTAGACTCTATTACAGCACAGAAATTGCCGGCACAAATACTTTAATGGTTATAACTGCAGTTTTTACATAACGGTATAAGTTAATCTCTCCTAGGTTCCTTGTTATTATATTATATGGTTTACTTTTGAGTTCAGAATACCTTAGTTACTTTACTTAGTTTTATACAAGCCAGTCAGAACTTCATTTTCTTTGCTGTTGGTAAAAGTAAAAGAAATAAATAAAATATTACAAACGTCAATTAGGTATAACAAACAGTGAAACCACAGAAAATTTCGTCGCAAAATTGCTATTAAGTAATAACCTCACCCCCAAAATATTTAAATCTTATGCTTCATTTTCTGCAATTTCGACATTCCTAGCCTGCCACTCATTTAAATCACGTGACCTACCCGTGCATACTTTGCTCTGGACTACTTGAAGGGAAAATTTGTTGGGTGCTAAATCAGCGTATCTGGGAGGCCACTTACTTATGGCACTTGAACTAATAAGCATCGGAGGAAAAGTGGCTTTAAAAAAGAGCACTTGTCGAGCATCGGTCTATTATTTCGAATCAAGCGTGCCACGCTCTGTTTACTGTTATTTTTTTTTTTTTTTTTGACAATACTTTTTTCTAATTTGACAATTTTTTTTGCTTTCCTACCTTCTATCTCTCCTCAGTTGCAATAAAATCTACTTAATGCGTCATTCTATTGTAAAGAATATTAATTACGTTGACGTTGTAGTATCCCATGCTAGGTACGTAACGTTGAGATTATTAACCAAAGTTGAAAAATAACTTTCTCGTTGAATGGCACTCACAATGCCATCCTTTGACGTAGTCTGTTATTACTGCGGTTGTATACTTCATGTCAAAAGTATTGTAACATTTTAAGAGTGGGTTTTTTCTCCAAATGTTATTGGAGAAAAACAACTTTTGGCCCAATGTTATTTTTGGTGAGATTTCTGAAACAAAGACTTCATACCATGGATACAACTATTATCCTATATTGGCAATTTGTAGGATAAATAATATTATAAATAATAAGATAAATAATGTAATAAAGGATAATTGTCGTATACAATTAATACATACATTGTATACGTACTTTACATTGTAATACATACTTTAATACATACATTGTTTATAATAGAGAAATTCATGACTATGGTACAAGAAACAGGGATTTATTATATATCAATAAAACAAATACAACCAAAGCAAGAAACACGCTATTCTACAAAGGCTTAAATGATTACAACAAATTACCTAGTGACATAAAAAAGTTCTCAATCTGTTAATACTTTTAAAAGAAAATTGAATTCTTATTTAAGGGACAATACTGATTAAAATTATTATTACAATAAGTATTACTTCTTTTTTTATATAAAATCATTTTTTATTTGTTGTATATTTGGTATATTTTTTTTTCATAATTCACTATTATTTAAAAAACTGTATTTTTTGCACATTTTTTTATTTGTAAGTAGGTTTAATATATTGTGTAACATAAAATTAATATATGCACTAGTATATAGTATATGGATAGATTTAAGTAATAATTGTTTACCACTTGTAAACACATATGAAGTTTGTGTATATTAGGTTTCCTATTTGAATAAAGATTATTATTATTATTATTATTATACATAGTATGAGGTCTTTGTTTCAGAAATCTCACCAAAAAATAACATTGGGCCAAACGATATGATTCTGGGCTCGTAGTACAGAGTATCCGGAAAAACCTGGCGAATCTGAAAATACCAGAATTTCGATTCTTTAAAAAGGTAAGAAAAAATTAAACTGAAAGAGGACTTATGCTCTCAATAAAAACAACACGATGGAGCTCATTTGGATATAAGAATAAAATGAAACACTGTGACATCACGTTGGAGCTCCAGTATAGTCGGGGAGCTCCTGGGATTACCGTAACTGGACACTAAGCCCTACTCGGACGGCGCGTGTTGCCTTCGCGCGGGAACGCCTACTATTCGTCCCGATAACATATCTCAGTTGACCCCGTACATGGGCTCGTATTTGCTCCACGTGATACTTTCCCAAGCGCGACGTCTGAACGTATATTGATCGGGAGCCGTCGCACCGCCACGCACACAGCTGAGCGCCGTTTGGGCCTTCGAACGCGTCGCGAGTTCCTCCGCTTTTTCCTCCAAGACGCCGTTATTGTTTTCATTTTTGGCCACGTAAATCGCCAGAATGGGTCGTGGCTTGGCTCACACCCACCACGGTTCGCGATTTGTTTGCGGTTGTACAGTCTTGACATTAAATACGGAGATAACGTTAAATAATTTCGTTCGTTCGAAATTAGTTCGTTCGTGTAGTCTGACGGATAAAGGAAAGACCAATAAATGATCAAACCACTTCAAGAACCGGTCCAATCAGGGTGATCAGGATCAATAAGAGATACTTTCCGTATGATGATATAGCTCTTAGCTATGTTGAGCCAGCCATCTTTGACTCAACAAAAGTGTGTCAAAACTGCACCAACTCCGGACAACATACGTTGAAGAAAGCTTAGAAGAAAGGAAAATGAGTGTGGTACATGAGGCAAAACCCGAGGAACTTACCTTGTGTTACTACTGCACTCGTAAACTTAGACCCAAAACAGTCGACTCTTGAGCATTCCTATATATTTAGAAGATGCAAGGCACAAGCCACGTATCAAATATTCTAATAGGTCAATGTTAAATATTTCATTGATGCAAGTTACCTGGTGATAAGAACATTGCCGGAACTCTCTTGTTGCTGCGCCTACCTTGAATGGACCAATCAAGGTCTTGTATTTGGTGGAGACAGAGTTTATCCTTCTTCCCTTATTGTCAGGACTGATATAACGTTTACTCAAAACAGCTGCATATTGTCCTCTAAGTATAAGTCCATTAGATCCGTTCCAAGCCATACCGTAAACCCTTCAGTAGTCTGTGTCTAAGATTTTCTGTTCGTCCATTGGAAGTTGTAATCCAGTCGTGAACTACGTTGAACCAGAGCATTTTTGAGTCTCATTTTTGTTCAACAATGTACAAATCGTTTCTACCAGGAAAAAAAACAACTTTAGTATTCGACAGCTTTTCTGTAAAGCGATATATCTGACAACTTTTTGATCCCTGTGTATTACATATTGACAGCATAACGGAAAAATCCTTTCAGCGTTCAGTAGATTGTTCAGAAACTGTTTTGGACATTTTTTTTCCAAAACGAGATGTTCGGGAAGTTAGCGGAGCGGACACTGTATATCAAATAACGACGACGTAGTGGAAGAATTCCTCCAGCATGTTCAGACCCTACGAACAAGTTGATAAAAGGGCCCGACATAAATAACGCATTGACCCAGTTACGAAAAGGTCACGTTCCATCAACATTAGACCCTTCTGGCAAGATCAAATTCCCATAGACCGCCAGTCGCTCACCTCTTAAAAAGCTTTTCTATCAATCTTTGCCTGATAGCTGATGCATATGGAAATTCTGGGTCCCGCCTTCGAGGGTCATTCACGAAGCGTTACTCCGCACCGACTACTGGACCACTTGTCCGAAAACGGACCTGGAGCTCTTTTGTCAGCAATGTAGGCAACATATCGCTTGGAAATGAATCCGAATTCTTGTATTACAAAATTTGTTTTATTTAACGGAATCAGCAGTAGAAAAATTGTAGATGGCAAAAATTGTAGCCTATAGATGATGAAAAAAAAATGTTTCTCTTAAATCTTACAATAATGAGACAATATACCATTTAGAATATCGGTAAATAAATGTTTCTACAATAAACTTATAAGAAACTTACCCTTACTACTGGCACTACGTAAAAGTAGTGCCAGGTATGTCGACTATTACTTTCTGTTAGATCATAATTAATGTACTTTCACCACGAGCTGATAAATCGTAGCAACTATCTGAACCTTGGCCGAAACAACTGTTGTCTCATTCACCATAACTTAGCACCAAAACTTTTTATACAGTCAATTATCTTTGATAACATATACCGATTTTTTTGCCGTTTGCTCATTATGTTTCTGACTACGACTCCAATAGGCACTGTCAAGCTGAGCTTGAATATTTGTTCTACCCAGCACAGTTAAGTAAATACATATTCAAATGTATAGTAAAAACTAAAAATGTCCTATATATGTTTTACCTCTACTGCAGCCTTGAAACTCTACGGCATTGCAAAAACAATGGCTTTCCCTCTTCATAAATTTTATTTTTTTCCCTCGTAGCAAAGGCGAGAAAAGTTTTGTCACAAAAAAAAACTAACAGAATTGATACGACACGATACCTTATTGTCAGTAATCACTAATCAGTACAATATTATATTTTAGTTTTATTATATTCAGCACCACGTATTACATTGTTAGTGGAAAGAAATAAACAAGACTTTACCCGAATCGGTTCTATGTGGACTGTAGAACTGAAATGCCGTCGAAATAGGTGTTTCTTCTGATGTCTTACTTGTTGATTGGCTAATAAGCCATTAAATTTTTCGGTTAGGTACACAGATCCGAAACATTAGAGTAAAGCTTGACCACACGACATGCACGTTAGTCGTGTGGTCAAGCGTCAATACTGAATACTAGGGACCCATTGCAGAAATACTTAAGTATAGAATTATTATTAAATAATTTAAAAATAATGTATTATACATAATAACATGAATGAAACACGGTTTTACATTTTTGGCCGTTGCATATTTGAAAAGTGCCATTCAAAACACGCATTTAAAAAAAATGAAGGTCCTACGACCTCAGAGAGCCGAGATAATTTTTTTTAAGCTGAGGAAAAGATAATTTTGCGAGCGCGATCGATTAGAAATCGTGTTTAGTTTTCGATGCGCCCAAGCGGAGTGTCCCTCCACTCTGTTGCCGTGCACTGACTGCGTGCCGCACCCAACGCTGTACTTTCGCAAACAATTATGTCAACTTAATTTATGCGAAATGGTTTGAAATATTTTTTTTTAGAAAAAAAAGTTGAGATTATTTGTATAAAAAAAGTAATCGGACGTATACAGCGCTGTCAGGAATTAAAAAAAGAAAAATAATTATCTCGGCTCCCTGAGGTAGGACCTTAATTTTTTTTAAATGCGTGTTTTGAATGGCACTTTTCAAAAATGCAACGGCAAAAAAAATGTAAAACCAAAATTAAAAAAAGTTATTCGAAAAAAACCGGTTCGAAAAAATGATACAATTTTACAATGCATTTTTTTATGCAAAAATTAAATAAAAGCAATTTGGTTTTTTAATAGCATGAAAGTACAAGTCTTCGCGAATAAAATGAGCCCACGATCGTTTCTGTACGATCATTTTTGCCTCTGTAAAAGCTGATTTTTTGCAAACGTCTTTTTTTTTTTATAAAATCGTTATAACTCGAAAAAATAAAAAAATTTTGAATTTTTGAAAAAAGTGTCATATTCCACTTGTCATGGGCTGTATTTCTAGTTAACAAGAAGTCTGTTCAAACAAAATTGGAATTTATACAGCAAAAAATACGAAAACGCGAATTTTGACGTTTTTTTAAATTTTTCTCAAATGTTTATGAACCGTTTTTTTTTTTCGTTCACATCTCATTCGACGCGCATTTTTAAGACCTACAACTTTCTAATTTAACTTTCTTGTGTTGGACTTGAAGCTTTTTTTTTATTTGCAATTAACCGTTTTTTTTTGACTTTTGCGAATTTTTTTGGTTATGTTCGCCATTAAAACTCGAGTCGCAAAAAACGCTATCTTCCTTAGAATTTTCTTCTCTATACGACCATATTTTTTGTTTGCTGACAACAATTCGTGACCAATTTACATGGAGGCTTTCGCTCGTTGATTGGACTAACTGTATGATACAAAGTACACATGTATATGTAATAATGAGAAATATTTGTTATTCCGACACATAAAAATTGAACCTTACTCAACAAAAAAATAGAAAGTGCCTCTGTGTGCAGGAGGAATTAAGTAGGTACTTAAGTCCATCTGTGATTTAGATAAATTAGTCTGAAATGAGTTGAGTTGTCTCGAGATAAGCTGTATAATTTGCTCCTAATGGATTTAAGAATGGAAGTAAAAACTGCTACATGAATTCTTTCATCTTTGAGAGAAGATGAAAGAATTCATGTATGGATGGATGATTTGTCTACATCGGCTGGGCAAATGGAAACGTTGTACAATAGGAAATGATATGTATGTTAGAGTGTTTCAAAAAAACTGACTATTTTTTTTTCTCAAAGAGCATTAAAAAATCTTCAGAGTATCCCTAGAAAATGATCCTGTTAAAATATAAGCCCTTAATATTAATATTTAGAGGTGGCGATTCTCAATTTTCTATTTCCCATTTAATTATTCTTTCTGAATTTTTTTTTCTGAACTTTGGAATTTTACTCAAGGAAGAATCGCCGGACAGTAATACTCAAGATAGTTTTTTGTAGGAAATTGAACGCTCTATAAAAAAAGGTCTGATTGAAGATTTGCGTGAGGCAAGCCGTTTCGGAGTTATTAAGGGGGCTTTCCCGCTTTTCGGTTTCAAAAAATCGTTTTTTTTTTACTGAAATCGATGTGTTATACATTAAAATTTCTTTTCCTGAAATTTTAAAGTGATCCGTATATTAGATTTCGAGTTACAACCGGATTAGTGACGACGGTCCCGGCGCTTGAAAAGAGTCACGCAGGGAAAATGGAGGTGGACAGTGTAAAGGAAGTGTTTCAACGATCCGAAGAAAAGCATAATGTAAAATATGCTCAGTATATTGGAGACGGGGACAATAAGATCTCCAAGGCGACATTGGATTTGGACCCGTACAACAACGATCCGAAAGTAATGAAAAAGGAACGCGTCGGTCACGTGGAGAAAAACGCATGGGAACCAGGCTCCGTAATGCGAAGAAAACAAACAAGGGACTCGGTGGAAGAGGTACAGGAACACTGACCATCAAGGTAATAGGCGAATTGACAACTTATTACGGCCTGTTACTTATTATCCGTATTCGGCGAAATACGGATTCAGTGGAAAAAAATGCGTGAAGCTATCTGACGTGAAGCCAAAATGAGGTTTACAAGGCAGAGGAGGGTGTCCTGTACGGGCCCCGAATTGATGACAAATTGTAAGTAAAAAATTTCATAATTATATGAAAAAAAAACTTCAAACGCATTTTTCTCAAAACAACGTTTTTGAAACTGGAATGAGATTTTTCTCGGACACTAATTAACCGATTTTAATGATTTTTCTTTTAAAATGTTCACAAATGATGCCATTAGTGATGAACATAGGATTTTTTTGATTTTGCAAAAATTCGATTTTTAATAACAATTTAAAGGTAGAAATTTAAGGTGAAAATCGAACTTTTTTTTTTTCAAAGTTGCACCAAATCGCGTAAAATTTGAATTTCAAAAAACTCCTATGATCAACACTAACAACAACCCTATATTTTATAAAAATGTTTCATTTTTTGATTTCAGATGAATAGCGTCGTAGAAAAATCTCATTAACATGAGACATGTCCGCCTGAAGTAGCTGCATTGGAACAAGGATCGACGGCCGCCATTTTGGTTTAAAAAATAAATAAAACACTAAATGTAACCTACATACCTGTATCTTTTAATTAAAAAAAGTATCTCAATCCGTTTTATACTCTGCTCAAAAAAAATTCCCAAAAAAACCTTTTTTTCCAGTGAAAAAAGCGGGAAAGCCCCCTTAAGCCTCAACAAATGAACTGTTTAAAATTAAAATCTGATTTACTTATAAATACAATAAAATCGATTTATTTATATGTATAATCATTGCATTTATATATAAATATGATTTTTTATTTTAAACAGTTCATTTTTTGAGGCTTAATAACTCCGAAACGACTTGCCTCACGCAAATCTTCAATCAGACCTTTTTTATAGAGCGTTCAATTTCCTACTATCTTGAGTATCACTGTCCGGCGATTTTTTCCTTGAGTAATAAAATTCCAAAGTACAGAAAAAAAATTCCATGTTATTTAAATGGGAAATAGAAAATTGAAAATCGCCACCTCTAAATATTAATATTAAGGGCTCATATTTTCACAGGGTCATTTTCTAGGGATACTCTGAAGATTTATCAATGTTCTCTGAAAAAAAAAAATAGTCGTTTTTTTTTAAACACTCTAATGTATAGCCAGTTTAAAATATAATTAAATGAATCACTCATGATACGAGGTGTGTAAATTAAGTAATGAGACTGGCAACGTAGCGCCCGATCTAGCAACACTGCGGAGACGGGACTTGGAAGGGCGATAGGTTAACATGTAATGCACCTTCAGTAGTTAACGTGTAATGCACCTTGGGTGATTGATTGACCTGGTGATGAGACCTGGAAAGCAAGTGGAATGGCAAACTGCAAGCTCTCCAAGACCCAAAAAAGCAAGAATGAGCAAATCGAAGACCAAATGCATGCTGATTTGCTTTTTTGATAGCCAGGAAATTGTCCACCAGGGAAAGAGTGCCTCCAGGCCAAACAGTAAATCAACACTTTTACAGAGAGGTTCTTGAAAAACTTCGAAAAAGAGCCATGCGTGTGAGACCAAACATCGAGAACTACTGGATTTTGCATCACGACAATGCGCCTTGTCATTTCAGTAAACGAGTTTTTAGCTTCTAAAAACATTCCTGTGGCTCCTCAGCCTCCTTATTCGCCTGACTTGAGTCCTTGTGACTTTTTTCTCTTTCCGAGATTAAAAAATGACGTCGAGGGACGTCATTTTGGGACCATATAAAACATTCAAACGGCTGTAACCGATCAGCTGAAGGCTATTCCAGTATATGAGTTCCAGCACTGCTATGAGGAATGGAAGAACCGTTTCCAGCGCTGGGTGATTTCCCAAGGAAGTTATTTTGAAGGAGACAATATTGAATTGTAATTCTATTAGAATAAAAAAAATTAAAAGAAATCAGTTTCATTACTTAATTTACACACCTCGTATTCTTGCGTACTTAAATACTGAGATAGGTGTTGCCTCAATAACCCTATTTGCTATTATAATCACTAAATGGCGTTTGGATTCCTTTAATTTAACTTTCAACTCGTCGTTAGTGGTGTTTGTATATTTTTCTCTCCACATTTTCATGCAAACTCGAGTAGACCTATCGCAACCATAAAAAAATTAAATCCGCAAAGGCGTGGAGTGGATTAAATTATTTTTTATTATCTCGCGTCTCTTTCACCTACTTACAAAAGGGACATTGCGAGATAAATGGAGGCGGGGAGAATATTTTAAAATTCAAGGCCTATCTTCAAGTCATGAATCTTTAAACAAACATAAAACTGCGCATTATATCAAAACATTCGCCGCTTCGCGTCAGAATAAGCCGGAGGGCCTTCACAAGGCGGCCAGGAGAATCAGGCAGATTTTCGTGACCTTGAGATTATCTCTAGTCTGTATCGTCACTGTAGGAGAATTGAAACCTTCACATAAAAACAGCTTCACACTTGAACACTGGATACTTCTCTCGAAACACTTTTTTGCAATCAATGCGCGCATTTCACAGACCATAGTGACATAATTAGGAAAGTATTAAAACTCAGAATTTTAATCATCTCAACTCCAAAATAAAAACCCATGCACGAGAAAGCACTCCCCTGTCTCACGAGACACAAACAACCAAAAGTCCACTGTTGAGGCAGAACTCGGCCAGCGTTGTTCTTACGTTTAGTGAACATTGACTCGTCGATCTCGATTTTTTCGAATTTTGTCTTCGCCTTCAATTTTCTGAACTGGACGTTGGCTCAACTGCTCGGCAATAGCCTCTCTCGTGTACACATTCCAATCAACTGTCCTGTTCTTATAATTTCGAGCTATTCTTCACACCACTTGATTGAAGTCAACTCCTTTAACCAACAGTAAAAAAAGCGAACAGCAACAGCCAAAGACAAGTGGCTGCCAACAAGCTAGATACTGACTCGAATTCTGACCTTCTGGCAAGATTTGGTGTTGCACTTCCAAATGATTGCCTGGCCAAAGTAAAGCTTCATTTTGTGATTGTTCGTGCAAGTTCGCTCAGCTGTCAATATTCCTTTCTTTGGAAGGAACGCAACTGCATCTTCCTCGGTACGCGGCAATTTAAAGATATTCATCTAAACATCAAGAAACATAAAAAATCACAAAACAAATAAAAAAATCCAAAAAAATATACAAAAAACAAAGGTAGTCCGGGATAACAGGAAAGTAAGTACCTATTATTTTTTTGCTTCTGATAGCTTATAAAATTCTGCGTCTAATAAGCCCAAGTTGAAGATGATATGTAGATTATGTGAAAAGATATCGCTAAGATGTAAAACTGCGATTATACCTAGAATTCCACAAGCTATAATCCTATCAGAAGCAAAAAAAAATCGATAGTGTCATAAAAAAAGTATCAGAATTTAAAGAAATTTCAAAAAGTGGGTTCGTTGCTGATGATACCAACCACAAAAAAAAATTTTTTTGTGGTTGGGGGGGTTTTTTTAAAACCGGGGGGACTCGGTACAGTCAATTAATTTTTCACTAATGATGCTTTCCTACAACTTTAGATATGCACTGGATATATTTATTGTTGTACTGTATATGGACATAAGTTCTTCTTATAACTTATCGAAAAAGTGTAAATCTAAAAAACATTAGACACCAAGACCAGTATTCAAAGCAGTATCGACATATTTGGGGCTATTTTGTTTTCTCACTTCTTACTGTTTTCAAATGAAGTCACTTAACATTCGAGTGGAAAAAAATGATAACAAAAATAAGAATTTGAATAACTCTTTAGTTTTTTACAGTGTGTACTTTTCCACACATGAATGACGACAAAGACCTCTGTGCTCCGCTATGTAAATTAAAAATTCCTTTGCTGTTGTCAAAGGAGACATTCTGAAGTTTCTTAACTAAGTTTCCGCCAGGTCGTCGCTTCCCACACGACCCGGAGCGCTCCCACATTAAAGGAATATAATTGCAGGTGACTTCGTTGCATAACATATTTCTTTAATGTATCCTCTAGTCTAGAGCACCTAAGCTAAATACCCAGCATCTTTACTAAAGTCTAGATATGCATGCATACATAGACACGCTTCGTTTCAGAGTGCTTATATATGCTTTATTACTAGAGTTGGCAGTAGTACCATTACTAGAGTTATGGTACTCATCATAATATGATACATGTAATACAAGAAAGTAATTAATATTACGAGGGTAGTCCAGAAGTACCCGACCTAAGAAAGAAAACAAAAAATTTGGGAAAAAATATATTTATTTCTCTACATCTCCTTTCGATAAACTTCGATACAGTTCTAATTGATTTTGGCCATCGCAATAACGGATGTGTGAACTGGTGCATTGTCTTGAAATGAAACAAAACTTTCTTCTTCGCCAAATGCGGCCGTTTTTTCTTGATCACTCAAACGCTACAATAAGTTCGCATAATACTCGCCGTTGATTTTTTTCTTCTTTGAAGATAATCAATGAAAATTATCTCACGCACATCCCAAAAAACTGACGCCATGACCTTGCCTGCAGATAGAACTGGTTTCGCCTTCTTTGGAGCCGATTCTCCTCTTTCAGTTCATTGTTTTGACTGTTCCTTCGTCTCGGTGTAAAGTGATGGACCCATGTTTCATCCATGGTTATAAATCTAAGCAAAACTTTGCCAAACATTGATTTAACAAATTGAAACATCCTCACGACACTGTTTTTGTTCCAATCTGAGTAATCGCGGCACCCATATTGGGCATAGCTTTCTCATATCCAAATGATCAATCAATATATGATGTACAGCACTTTTTGAAATACCTACCTGTCTGCTACCTTGCGCACTTTCAGTCGACGGTCTTCCAATACCATTTTGTGGATTTTCTTCACTATTACTGGCGTGGTCACCTCGTTTGAACTCTGCCACTCAATATTGTACTATAACGAAAGAGCAGACTCCCCTAGAGTAAACAAACCTTTTTACTACGAATAATTTAAAGCTGATTCAACGGGACACATCTTGAAATTTGGTCTGGCTCTGTTTACTAGCTTCAGCTTCGGCAGCATATTGAATTATAAAATTACAGCTCTTATTTGCTGGAAATATCTCGTCAATACACAACCAAATCCGTGGTTATCTATTAATCCGCATTAGTAAGTCACTGCATACAGTTAGTAGATTTGTAGTTATGGAACATTGTGCGAACTTGTGACTATAAACCTGGAAATATATAAATATCTACTTGTTCTATGAAAAAGAAAGTTTAATACACTGATCATTGAGATTTTACACAACGCTCATGCCACACCTTATACGATACCGACCTCTGGGTGTCCTGACGGGTATCTTTCTCACGTGACTGTCGTCTCTCGCCTTCTGCGAACTTGTCTAACCGCATCACCGCTCCCTGGGGGCATAATTCAGCCAGACCCATCGCCGCGGAAAATTAAAATGGCACAGACAACCCCTTGAATATGATAACCCATCTTCGGTTTCGGATATCCCGACGTTTCAAGGTAGTTAATGCGAACATTCGGAATTAATCGCATGAGGGTCCACCCTCCCGTCCCCCAGAAAGATCCTAAGGAGCTTGGGGAGCTATAAATAGACATCGGAAAAGCGGAGGTCTACCAGATGCGGATTTGACATTGAATTTAATATGGAAAATAAAAAAATAACATGATTTCAATCTCGTTGCGTATATAATGCAAAATGAATTAATAATTAGGGTTCCGAACTTGTGCTGTAACGCAGGGCCGGACTCTTAATCCGTCATGTTATTGACGGAAGATGACATACGAGAGATTAAAAAGACAGGAGTAAAAATGTGTTAATAATGTATGTATGTACATACCTATTGCTTGTGTCATTCAGAAACACCGACTGTCCTCATTGCATGAGCGTACGTTGCCACGACCAGTAGTCTTTCTGCATTTATCCTCGTTAAACCTGAGCTATTTCGCCTGTACGAGGTTTGTCCGGAAAATACGTATAAAAGTGGAATAATAACTTTATTTTATAATTATTCAGGTATTTCAATATGGTCCCCTTCTAAAGTACTCCCCCTGAGACAAGATGCACTTCTGCCAACGCCGTTTCCATTGTTGATAGGATCGCTGAAAGTCTTCAGTTGTGAGGCTCTTCAGTTGCCATGTCGTTGCTGCCTTAATGGCATCCACATCCCCCAAGTGCCGCCCCTGTAGCACCATTTTGCATTTCGGGAACAGGAAGAAGTCGCAAGGGGCTAAATCGGGTGAATACGACGAGTGTTCTGTCACGGTGATCGAGCTTTGGGCCAAAAACTCACGCACAACAGCGGGCGCATTGTCGTGATGAAGGATCCACCTGCTCCCTTGTGCCAATTCCGGTCGAACTCGGGCCACACGAGCTCTGAGACGTCTCAAAACTTTAACGTAGAAATTTTCGTTCACTGTCTGGCCGGGAGGGACAAATTCCTGGTGAGCAATGCCAGAATCAAAGAAAACAATCAAATTGTCTTATACCTTTTTTCCTACTTTTTTTCTCGGTCCCTCTTTTCCACTTTGCTTTGAGATTTGAGCTCCACATCTAAGTCGTACGACCAAGATTCGTCTCCAGTGATGACCCGGTTTAAAAAGTCCCCCCCCCCCCCTTCCTCTGCTTCCAACCAATCCTTACAGCAAGCAACCCTCCGTGCTTTCTGTTCTGGAGTCAAAAAGCTTCGGAACGATTTTCGCGCACAATTTTTTCATTTCAAGTTTTTCTGTCAGAATTTCGTGAACAATTGTTTTGGAGATTGACAGATCTTCAGCTATCATTCCAACTGTCAATCGACGGTCTTTAAGAACACAAGCCCGAATTCGTTCAACATTTCCTCAGAACTCGATGTGGAGGGCGAGGCGTCCTGGGCGAGGGTCATCTTTCACCTCTTCTCGACCCTCCCGGAACCTTTTTAACCACTTGTTTACATCAGAGAATTCTCTCCGTAAACTTTTGCAAACACTCACAAATCTCACGGCCATTCTTGGCTAGCTTTGCGAGAAACTTGATGTTGATGTGCTGTTCCTCAATCAGAGAGAGCTCCATGCCGACGGCAGGCACAAAAAGGGTTACTTTCAACAAGCAGACGTAAACTCCTACTTACTCGTAGAGCGCTCTGGCTCGAACTGAGCGGGACTGCATAGAGCGGGGGAACCACCGGGCCACCCCTCCACAACGCCTTGACAAGCCGCCCCGATTTTTTTATACGTATTTTCCGGACAAACCTCGTACATTTGGTTGTTAACGTATTTTTACATACCTCGTTAATTTGTTTGCATTAACGACCGTATTACCGCAAATTCTGTTGTTTCGTCCACTGTCAGCAACAGAAATTTATTACGTATGTCTTCTTTGATATTTCCCATGAGACGTTGATATGTATTCTGTAAATATGTTTTACCCAATGTATGGCTACTAGGCAACGGAAAATCGGATACATTTGGCAAAAAAAAAACAGTGTCTAAAGTAAATATTGTCGACCACGTTCCACGCAAGGCTACATTCGTAAAACATTAGGCACAAATCGAACCAAAATTCCTCTCTTCTAACCGTACCTACGAGGTATGTATATTTTTTTGATGGATATTCGAATCTAAAAGTCTTTACACTCTCAGCGATCACGAAATATATAAGGACGATTGCAAGGAATACATAAAATATGTAACCGTCTGTTGTAAAATCCTTGTAATTTTCAATCATATTTTTAAGTATATTCACAAATGGTAGCGACTGTGTCATTATTGCATAAATCCACATAAAATCAGGTAACATGTAAATACAGTACACGAATTCATGAGTGACTATCTCGCGACAAAAAATTGTTTTCAATGCGGCGGTCGACCCGTTTACACCGCCGTGCCGGCAGGTCGCTATCGGAATATCTCGCTGTCTACAGAGAAAGTGTGTTACAGAGTCCTGGGTTCCCGCGAAGCCTTCGTTCAAGATAACATTCTACGCACGGACAGTGGCGTGGGTATAGAGGGGCAAGAAATATGCGGTTAAAAAATACTGTTTATACTTTAATTATCACAGAGTTGTATAGTGCCGGCTCTTAGTGATAGCATACTTTTCCGGACCCTATTAATAATTTCGAGGCGTTCATATGTACAGGATGTCCCAAATTCGGGGGTTACGTTTGGGGTCTCGGAAACTATGAGATATGAAAAAGGCAAATTTGGGAAATTTGATTCTTAATCAAATGTAGTTTAAAAAGTGAGGATATTCCAAATATTTATTTAATACGAATTCTTTATTATGAAAAAAAAAACAAAACTTTGAAAATTGTTTTTTTATTTTTTCTTGTATTTATTTGAAGGATTTTTTTCAAACGAATTTCACTTCCTTATTGCCATTTTTTCTTTTCAACAAAATAACAGTATCAGTTCTCGAGTCCGTTCCGATTTTTCGGGTTCATCATCAGCCTGATTTTTTCAAATGCGGAACTGAATGATTTATTTCAGATTTTGAAAGAGCTCGTCATTATAAAGGCAGATTTGAATGACACTTAGTATATTATGAAACCTTGCAACGTGAAATTGCAAATCAGGCAATAAATTAGTTGATCGTGAAAAAAATGCGATAATTTTTTTGAGATACAACCCAGGTCTTCGTGTCCCTTTCCTGTGTGAATTAATTACAAATCTCGTCTCGGTATTTTAGGTGAATGTATCAAATTCAGCAATAATAAACAAACTCCTTTAATCCATTCCGCAGCTTCCAGTGGTTTATTATAACGGAATCTAGCTGCGCTCGACCCACTGAACACCGATCCTAATTATCCCCATCAAACTCGAATCGCTTCCGAGGATTTTACGACTTTTAATAACTGAATATGCCAGCCGATACGGTCAATAATGAGTTTTGCAGTCGTTTACGGATTCCGTTGCAAATGCGCAAAATTGTCTATTCGTTTTAATATTTTACAATGCCTACGTTAGCTATTGTGACCAGCTTTTTCTCTCTGGACATCCTGTTCAACATTTTAGCGGCATAAAACTCATACAGGGTGTTTTTGAAATACTGGGATTAGTATTTCAGTATCTAAGAGCGTTGAACGTTGATATCACAAGCCGATAACATTTTGTATCAGAAGACAGACGGTCTTTTTCTGAAGGTTTTTGATGCGCTGAATACATCTGACGATTTCGACGTAGAAGTTCAAACGATTTGAACTTGAAAAGAAGTGGATCTCCAAACAAGAAAAACCTTAGTATAATGTTAAAATATACAGTGTGGAACAGCCAAATGGAATAAATTCAGTAGCTCCATTATTATGCATTTGTTTAGAAAATCCTGAGACACGTGAATTTCTAATTCTAAAATGACATCTTGCGACTTCACAATGTCATCCCTAAATTCCATTCCCTTCAGGTGACAGCTACAACCCCTACATTTTCAAATTGGAAGTAGGGGCTTGTGATACTTCATTTGAAAAGTAGTTTCATTCTCTATTCAAAACTGCTATGGTTTTAAATTTTATTGCAGAAATTAACAAGAAAAAAATATAAATTTCTCCAGCGTAGGAAATACGTTACATTAAAATAAAAAAACAAATGAATATTAATGCAGCAGATATTCAAAATGCATGCCTCCAGCATCTTGGCAGCATCCTAGACGTACATAGAAATGTCTTCTAACGTTAGTTAACATCTGCGGGGTAATCGACTTAATTGCAAGTGTTATTCTTCTTAAGTCAGCTAAATCGTCGGGTTTGGTTTTGTAGACCATACTTTTTACATATCCCCATAGGAAGAAGTCTGACGTCGTGAGATGATAGTGGAGGCCATTCTACAGAACCACGTCTCCCTATCCAGCGATTTGGAAAGATTGTGTGGAGATATTGCCGGACATTGACTTCGTAATGTGCTGGTGCACCATCCTGCTGGAACCATGTTGCATTACCTGGAAGTTTTGGGTTTCCTTCAGCTGGATACAGGTTTGCATCGTCGGTACAACATTATTTTGGAGCAGCGTTAAATAAGTTTCTCCATTCAAATTGCCGTCAATGAAGAAGGGATCAATGATATTCTCTTCAATTATTCCTGCCCAAACATATACTTTCTCAGGGTTTTGCGTGTGTAGTTCCATCATCCAATGAGGATTTTCTCTCGATCAGTAACGACAGTTTTGGCGATTAACATGGGCGTGAAGTGTAAATGTAGATTCATCCGAAAATAAAACATTTTCTATTTGTAAAGTATTGTCATCTATCATTTGCATCATTTGTTCACAAAAGAGAATTTGTCTATTAAAATCGTCTTCCGCGAGCTCATTAGTTGGTACGGGTGCATCTGATTTTCTGTCAATACGCGGAGAATCGAGGAATGGCTAATTTTTAATGTTGAAGCTGTTTGACGACTCGATGTGGATTTTCTTCAATTTATTCATTTATTTTTTGTTATTATTAACATTTCAGAACCTAAAATTGACAAATAGTGTTACTTATAAAAGATTTATTTTAATGTAACTAATTTCCTACGCTGGAGAATCTTATATTTTTCTTGTTAATTTCTGCATTAAAATATAAAACCATAGCAATTTTGAATAGAGAATGAAAAGAAAATGAAGTTTCACAAGCCCCTACTTCCAATTTGAAAATTTAGGGGTTGTAGCTGTCACCTGAAAGGGGTTAAATTTAGGGATGACATTTTTACGTCGCAAGATGTCATTTTAGAATTAGAAATTGACGTGTCTCAGGATTTTCTAAAAAAATGCATAATAATGGAGTTACTGAATTTATTCCATTTGGGTGTTCCACACTGTATTATCAACGGGGTAGACACTGTACTGTTAGTGCAAGAAGATTACCTAAGAGAATGATTTTGAGAGCAAGCCCCTGTAAATTGAAAACGTAGCGTAATTTGATAAGCAAATTTGAAAGAACAAGGCCTGTAATCGATTTTCCGAGATCAAGAATACCAAAAAATTAGTGATTCCCAAATTTGGCGATCATGCAAGATTTTGCTCGGATTGAAATTGAACCCAAATGGTTATCTATGGACAGATGAGGCCCATTTGTCTCTTAATTTGGAGTTATTTAAAAAATGTTGTGGTTACAACGCGACCAACAATGATGGAAGAATTAAAAGACATTATTATGGAGCAAATTGCTGTAATTCAACCGAAAATGTAAAATGATGTACAATTTGAAAGAAATATTGGTGCTTTTACACTACCAAAATGGAGGTCATATTGAACGGTTACGGTTACGGTTACATAAAAAAATCCTGTTATTCAAGGAATTCAACTCCTATTGACTTTTATTGTTGGTTTAATTGGTTAAAGTTGTATAATAAGTTCAAAAATATTCCTTACTTTATGTTACTTTATCCATGGATCTCAAACATAGAATCTTTTAATTATTCGGTTGATTCATTCGTATTGAGCCATTCCCTCGAAGTGCTTGAAACAACAAGTCTGGAGAGTAATGGTGTACACGTTATATAAATCATGCCCTTAAGTGCGGTAATATTATTAAATCTCAGAACAGAACTGTAATGCCCAACGTGAACATGAGCGAAACGTCAAGTGAGATTCGTTATGCTTTATTATATGAATTTCGTTTAAACTGTATTTCTACTGAAGAAATCTAGCGGACGCGTTTGATGACAACACCCCTAATTTAGCAACATGCAAAAGATTGTCCGCACGCTTCCGATCTGGCGACTACAGCATCGACGATAAACCACGATCTGGTAGGCCACCTCAGCTGGATATCGAGCTCTTGCGTACGCTTATAGAAGTAAACCTGTATGGAACCACACGAGAACTGGGTTGTAGCCAAGCCACGATAGTACGTGGACTCTAAAAAATAGGTAAAATACAAAAGTTGGGCAAGTTGGCCACGTTTATTAAGCGAAGCTGATTGCATTACATCGCATCGAATAACATTTGCACATAACCTCCTCCTGCAGTTGCCGTTTTGACTGGTATGTTATTGACCGTAAGCGCCAGTAAGTAGACAGATGATTCAGCACAATTGGTAACAAAACCTGACGTCCATTTGAGACAGATGACAGAAAGGTAGGAAGAAATCGCAGGGATTCAGATCCGGATTGTAAAACGGCCTTGTAAACGGCCCCGCCACCATATCGACTCTCGTAGTCGAGACCGATGATTCTTTCTGGAAGAGCTCATCTAGTGGTGACCAAAATCACACCTCAGATTTCCAACCTTTCTTTCTCGGATCCACAACTCCAGACCACAATAAGTGAGCGCGGTCATTTTCGAAACTTAAGCTCTGCATCTATTCAGGAACTGGTGTCCAGAGTTTAATCGAAATTCAGCAAGTAGTTGAGGAGTTATATATCGAATACTGAGTGTAAGAATTTGTCAATTTGGCCGTCCAACTCGATCTTCTGCCACCACGGCTGAACAAAGTTATACTACTGCACGATAATGCGGGTCCCCATGTAGCAAAATAGAAACTCTTGTAGCTAGGTTTTGAAGTTCTGCCCCATCCACCATATTCACCGGACCTTTCTCCCACCAACTATCATGTGTTCTGTGTCCCTCAGCAAACGTTTAATAAATAAATTCTTTGACGATCGTCACCATCTACAAATAGTCATGCACAACTTATTCGCCTCACAACCACATGAATTCTGGGAACGTGCTATCCGCAGTCTGCCTACTCATTGGCAACAAGTTATAGGGTAGGATGAGGCTTACGTTCTAAATTAAATGTATCCTGTTCATAAAACAAATAACCATATTTGAACATACCAGCAAGGCTCAAAGCTTTTGGATCAACCGGTAATTGAAGATAATTTCGTTAGACGACACTCAAACGTCTTTAATTACAAATGCTAACCCAATTCGTGGAAAGTATGTGCAGTTAAACTTTAGATTCCTGCAGAAAACCTTGCAGGGTCTGTCAAACGGGCTGTGTTTTAAAGTAGAACCGACGCTGACGCTGCCTGACCAATATTTAATAAAAAACTTTGTAGGCGTCGCCTCTCGAATTTCAAATTACCTTCGTCGGTTTGTATTTAGCATACTTTGAATAATGGCGAACGAAACCACTTTTACATTATAACTTGTCCCGGCGTTTCTCTTTAATGAAAAGGGTGAATACGTAATACTTAAAAAGTTCCTGTTTTACGCAAGTTGGTACGACGATTTCGGAACTCCGAAGTGTGGTCGGTCTCTTTTGGTTAGCACCTGGAGGTAAAAAAGAGTTTGCTTTAACTAGATTCGACTGTGACAGACTTAAATAAAGATTCGATATCGTTTACATACGAGGTGTGTATATTAAGTAATGAGACTGCTTTTTTTAATTGTTTTTATTCGATGGAATTACAATTCAGTATTGTCTCCTTCAAAATAACTTCCTTAAAAAGCCACACAGCGCTGGAGACGGTTCTTCCATTCCTCGTAGCAGTGCTGGAACTCATATACTGGGATAGCCTTCAGCTCGTCGGTTATAGCCGTTTGAATGTTTTCTATGGTGCCAAAATGACGTCCCTTGAGGTGATTTTTCAATCTCGGGAAGAGAAAAAAGTTGCAAGGACTCAAGTCAGCGAATAAGGAGGCTGGGGAGCCACATGAATGTTTTTACTGGCTAAGAACTCGTTTACTAAAATGACTGTGTGACAAGACGCATTGTCTTGATGCAACATCCAGTTCTTGATGTTTCGTCTCACACACATGAGTCTTTTTCGAAGTTTTTCAAGAACCTCTCTGTAAAAGCGTTGATTTACTGTTTGGTCTGGAGGCACAAACTCTTTGTTGACAATACCCTGATTATCAAAAAGCAAATCAGCATGCATTTGATCTTCGACTTGCTCATTCTTGCTTTTTGTGCCTTGGAGAGCTTGAAGTGTGCCATTCCATGCATTGGCGCTTGGTTTCCGGGTCGTACTCAAACACCCAAGTCTCATCACCATAATGACACGTTCCATAAAATGGGGATCGTTTCCAATCGATTCCAAAAAGTCAACACATTTCTCTCCTGATGTACTTTTGATGCTGTAAAGGTTTTTTGGAACCATTTTTGCGCAGATTTTTCTCATCTCCAATTCGTTAGTCAAAATCTGATGAACAGTGGTGTGATTCAAATTTAACTCTTCCCCGATCATTCTTGTCGTCAACCGACGATCTGAACGAACAAGATCCTTATTCTATCGACATTTTCATCGGTTCTTGAAGATGAAGGCCTCCCGCTGCGTGGTTCATTTTCAATCGACACTCTTCCTTCTGAGATTGCCTTAAACCACCGAAAAAGCTGGGCTCTTGAAAAACCACTGTCTCCGTAGGCGTGTTGTAGTTTTCCCTGAAAAAGTATCCTTTGCTCAAAATTAATGTCACTCATTTTTAAAACTCACTAGAAACAACCGGTTTACGAAAACTGTCACAAAGAACAACCAAATGACTCTAACAAGTTCAAACTTGTACTGAAGGTGCATTACATGTTAACCGCCGCCCTTCCAATTCCTGTCTCCGCAGTTTTGCTAGATGGGGCGCTACGTTGCCAGTCTCATTACCTAATTTACACACCTCGTAGTTCGAGTTCATTTTTCTTCAGTGTTCTTCAGCGTTACACAGATTTTGTGGGTCTCATTTTCGAGAAATAAACTTAGTGATCATCAAATCACGTACTACTTCGATTAACGTTTTATTTGTAACTTAACTTATTAAATGTTACCCTTTACATCCTATAATTTATATTCAAACGTTTGTATTAATCTGTGAGGTTTGCACAAAAAACAGAAAGTAATAAAATTTATTTGAATGATAATATTTCACTTACCAAAAGTCATAGCTGGGAAAAACTCTCAGTTAAAGGATTTGAAGCTTTAAGCTAGGGCTGAAGTTCTTACTTCAAATTCTTTGGATTTACAAGCCTTAATTACTTTTAAAAATCGAGTTTGAATTATCCATTACTTTTAAAAAGTGATTTTAAAAGTAAAGTAAATCACTTTCTGCTGTTTATGCAGTATGTGCTTGTGATCCTAAGAAATTACCTACTAATTTATACATTTTATATTGTGCATATACAGTTTCGTTAAAACGTTTATGGTTTATTTATTTTATATGCTCAATTAATAAGAAGATTCACTTTACATATGCCAGGTGTCCCATTTTAAATCCACATAGGTTAATAGGTATATTTTCCTGACATCCGGACCTCATCGGGGGACCTTAAAAATGCCTTTTCTCTAATGTCTCGTGAAATCAAGGTCATGGGAGCCATAAATGTTTGAAAAAAAGCATGGATAAGCATTCGTAAGGGAGCTCTGATGAAGCCCGGATATCAGGAAAACTACTTCAAGAACCTATTTTGGACGTATTTTTTTCCGTATAATCAGATTCTGCAATGAAAATTGATGGTTCCCATTAAAAAAAAATTAGGTGCCTCAGATTGGCGGCTTTTCTACAGAGTTATTCATGCGAATGTTTTAAAATGGGGCACCTGGTATACATCAAAACATAATCAATGATATTAAATTTACTTTTCTTTTAAATGTTTATCAAATCCCGGATTATATTTTCTGTCCCATTATTCAGAAACCAATCTGGTACCCCTGTCGGTAGTGAAGAGAAATCAACCCTGCCAAAATATCAGTAATTTTTTGGATTTGTGACCTGTTTTTGAAGTGTTTAATGAAATTGTTAACCAAATTAGGAAAAATGAAATTTTGGACGCATAAATACAAAAGACAAATTTTAGTAATTGTTACGTTTCCATGGAGACCCACAACTTCGGAAATTTAGAGCACCAGTGTTTACTCTAAATTTCAACAAACTCATTTTTCAGAATATAAAAAAATTGCTTTTCCATGCGCCTTTGATTCATAAATCAAAGCTTCCGATTCATAGCGTACGATGTTCGTTTTTGGAATACTTAAACGATCGTAATGGTTACATTAACAAAAAAGGCAGTTAAAAAGGATCCATATAAAAGGTGATTAATGATAAATATAATTGTTTGTAACCTTGATGACGGTATCAGATTTCGGATCTGAAAGCGGTAAAATAACATATACACGTAGTAGCTTAACAATCGTGGTCCAGATGAATCACAAAATTGTTGGGCAGTTAAAGCGTGGGTCCAAGGGCGTAGCTTGAATTTTTTTATACGGAGATTTAATTAATTTAACATATACACACATTATTTAATTTGTTTCATTTAACTTTTCTCAATTATTTCACAGAAGGCCCACTAGATCTATAACTTGTTGTTAACGATATTTTGTCGATTCTGATTTTTCAACTGATTCCATTTATTGTGATTTAATAGTCCTTTTTGTTTCAGGTAAGTCCCTGATCATTTATTACCGACAGTGAATGTGGTAAGTATAGTAGGATATAACTTAGGTCCATCAGGGCGGTTGGTGATATTTCAGTTAGCCATATCTTGAAAACGACGCATGGGACCCACTTTTCTTTTTAGGTGATGACTATATACTTCTTACAGAAAGGATTTATAGTGAAAATACCGTCAACAAAGTTTGCGAAAAAATTTTCAAAAAACCTGGAGCACTCCCTGGGGTCTCAGTAACGCTCTGTGGAATATTTGCAGTAAATTTTTTGTCGTAATCTAGAAACAAATATAAGGAGAGGTTTTTCGATTTGTTACAAAATATTTTTTTTTTCAAAAAGTTATGGTCATTTTAATTGTGGGAAACAAAATGTGCTATAAAATTAAAATTAAAATGGCCATAACAGTTGACGAAGTTAAATCAATATTCAGACCACATTTTGTACGAAATTTGTGAACTGTAGCAGCCAAACGTTCATTATTTTTGAACTATTGTTCAACAATAAAGACAGGTTGTTCTTTCGTGTAGTGTTCCATTTTTACTAACCCTAAACTGGCAGCTGTCAAACGGTTTTCTTCTTTTGGTTGCCAACACTTTACCCCTCACAAATGGCAGCAAATCCAAATCTTGCGTGAATTATGGGACACTCTTTATTAAACACCCTATATTTACTTTTTTTTTTTGGAGGCAGCACAATTGGTATCTGTGCTCTCTCCCCCTTTGCTTTTCCTTCTCTCTGCGCCTCCTACATAAATAATGTTTAGAATATTTAATTTTCCCAATCCCTCCAGTAATTAAAATAGGGTTGTTCGGTGTGCTCGAGTCGCAGTTAAAGGAGATAAAGTATTTTAGTTAGTCCTAAATTATCACGTAATGTATATTCCAGTTAAGCTAAAGGATAACAGTTATTTGCACATGATTCAGGATATCCTTAATGTTTCCTGCGAAATTTAATTTTGTTATTAGAACTGTATTTCTTTCGCTATGCGCTAATTGAGGGGAATGTATATATTGTACTTATGGGGGCAAATGCATGTTTTGTAATGTGTGTTTATTCTGTAACTGAGTATAATGCGGAAATTCAAAACTTGTTTAAATATGTTGATTTCAAAGATAATTATAAAGTTTATGTTACTGGTTGATCCTCTTTACATTACAAGCGAATTTCTCAGAATTGTCTACCTACCTATATCCTGGAGTGGGTACTGGAACCCTCGGCGTAGAAACAAAAATAAAAAAACTGGACATTTTCCACGAAACACCGAACTACTATACTTTCCTCGACGCGCGTTTCGCCAACTTAGTTGGCACCCTCACGAGAAGATTAAAACTAAATTCTAACCTACACACTTGCTTTATTTCTACTTGATCTGTCGTCACGGTTCACTGAACTGTAACATATGTCATTGTTTATCAGGGCAAACAGTGGACTGTTGGATATTGGACCATTGTCCTTATTCATACTACTGTCTATCCTATATTTGCTACTATCCTATGGTTGCTGTCAAAAGCATGTTGGGCAACACACAATTTTTCAGTTCTGCCATATTTTAAAAGCCATATGTTCTTTAAATCTAGTCAAAATATATCTTTTTGTTTACTCAATATACTTTTGATCACAATCTTAACACATGGACAAACAGTCCACTGTTTGCCCTGATAAACAAAGATGTCGACAGATTAAGAATAAATCTGTAGGTTAGAATTCAGTTTTAATCTTCTCCAGAGGATGCCAACTAGTTGGCAAAACCCGCGTCGAGAAAATTATATTAGTTCGGTGTTTCGTGGAAAACGTCCAGTTTTTTTTACCTACCTATACATTTTCGAGGTCCAGGGAACATGTATCTCCTTGCACTTAGCTGCAAAAGAGATTACCAGTAAGAATAATACGGATAAATCAATAAATAAATACGGACGGTAGACAATACTGACCTTAAAATGCCGTAAGGTAGTGTCGGGGTGAGTATGGAAATATCATCAAGCACTGGTGGATGCAACCAATTCTAACAGTGTATCTTGAGTTGAGTTAAAGGCCATGCGCAGTGATAAGGCAATAAAAAGTTGACAATTTGGTTTGAAGGGCGACCTGTTCCTAATAGACACCCACAAGAAATTCAGGAGGGTGTGAGATGAAACAACTATCTGTCGGTTTGCTAGAGGATTTACACGATACCTTAGCGGGGACGTCACAAAGGCATATTTAGCAATGGAAAACAAGGAAAAATTTACGTCTTGTAACCAGAAATCTGACAGGAGACTGTCTGCTACGGAAGCACCTACACATTATGAACCTTGTGCAGTGATACACCCCTTTACAGAAGGGTGCAACAACAAATAGTAGGAGATAGTCGGGCATTTACTCTGTAATCGTTCAGCTATCTCGTTAATGAGAAATTCCGTCTTAGGAGAGCACTGGCCTTCCACGGCCATAGTGAGGAAGCTAACCATGGGTGACCTTTTTTGAAAGCCTCTTTTGAAAGAATTGGGTAGTTGGAGCCATAGCTCGGATGAAGGAAACTCAGATCCAGAATCCAGAACCTGTGTCTCTACCTGCTTTTTCATTTAACAGAGACAGCTGTAAAACTACGTGTCCTGATGATGTTTCTTGGGGTTTATTTATTTGAGTAACTTCCTCCAGCAGATTCCTCAAAATAACACCATCCAACCAAACTTGACATGTTATTCTGCTTCATAACATGCATTTTTTATAAATACATCAAATCGAGAGGACACATCATAAAGGCGTTAGGTGGCGTTGGAGTTATCAATGAAAGTAATCAGTATAAAAATGAACAATTTATTTTATAATTGTATTGTAAAACAGTCTTTAGTCTGTAGATGGAAACGGTCGATTATTTCCGAATGTACATAATTAGCTGGCGAAAAATGTTAAATAAAAAGTTTCAGGGTTTAAACTTAGTTAAGCATTGACCATATTAATATTTGGACGACGGGTCATTTGGGGCTTATGATCCCTCTAAGGAAATGCAAAATAAAAAGTATTTTATTATCACAGATTGATCATGGGTAAAGTGTTGATCATGGGTTGGACAAGTATAGGTACTGGTTTTCCCATCCGGAAGGGTAACGCTAATGTTAAATTTTTCTGTTTTGAAAAAAATTCAGTTTTTTTACTTCACGATTCTGTTAATATATTTTTGAAATTCAAAATGGCGGATGCAAGTTAGCAGTTGCTGAAACGAAAAATGGATTGCAATAATGAAAGTATGTAGAGGAGTGATTTGGAGATAATAATTGTGAATCAGACTTCTACAACTCAAAATGGTGGATATAAAATGGCGGACTCAAGATAACGGATTCAGGATATCTTATAAAAGTGATAAATATGATGGAAAAGTGAAGTGGATGTCTTATAAAAGTGATAGATATGATGGAAAAATATACGTCACCGATTTTGACTACGTATTTTTTTGACTACCTATTACGATTACCTATTTCAAAATGGCGTATTCAAGATGGCAATCGAAAAAACAAAAAATATACGATATACGAACTCTTGTATACATATTTTCATCAATATTATCAAATTTTCCACTCAATTTCCGGAAATCAAAAAAACATATTTTCACATATACTCCCCCCCGAAACACTTGTTGAAATCGATTTAAATTGCTCGATTACGTAACTATACTGCAAATGTCATCAAAATGAGAAATATTCATGACATGATAAAGTCAAGTAATAATAACACATTTTGGTATTTCGAATTTATTTTGACACATTATATGGACATTTCTCAATTCGGTAACAGAATGAAAACAATGCTCTTCCCAAGTAAATAGCTCATATATATTCTTTTTACCAACTGGTACTTGGTTTACACCAGTTTGTGAATCAGTCCAACTGAATCAGTCATATTGAATTCCAAAAATCTGATATCATATTTGTCAAGCAATTCCTGTCCTAATTAAAAAAAAAACAAATGGATATAGATTTTATCCCATAATTGATAGAATTTAAATCCTTTCGTCGCCATATTGGGTCCACCGCCTTGATTTTTTTTTTTATATAAAATTTTGGTTTCATAATCAGCGATCTCAAAAACCCATGGGTACAGTTTTCAGTCGATTTCGAGCAAATTTGAGTTTTTTGTCCCTCATATTGGATCCGCCATCTTGAATTTTTAAAATCTAATTTCAGATTCGTAATTAGCGACCTAAAAAATTTCAACCCAAATTCTAGCAGATTTATAATTTTTGTCCCTCATATAGGATTTGTCCGCCATATTAGATCCGCCATCTTGAATATTTAAAATCTGACTTGGCAACCTTAAAACCCCAAAATAATGATGTTTGAACAAAGGCGAGGAACCTTTTCTTTGAGCCAGTATACTGGATTTTCATCCTCCCAAAGGTCCTCTAAAGTCCTCTAAAGGTTAAAAATATGTTTATCCATACCTCCATCCTGTACTTTCCCTCCACCTCGTGATTAGTGGCCCATACATTTACAGTCTTAGAGACGGACTTTGGCTGATAGGCTTGGTCTGTCAGTTTTAACCTCTGACGGGCCATCGCTTTCGTTACCCACTAACATGAAGCAAAGTTTATCGGTTTAATTCGTTTATAAAGTCCGTGAAGGGAAAACAAATTTTTTGGGGAAAAAAAACCAAACCTTATGTGGGGCCGGGCCTTTTGTTGGGGGGAAAAAGATAGTCTATTATTTTTTGTTGAGAATAATTTAGCTATTAAATAACTAATCATAATTACCATCTTAAAACTAATTATTTAATAGTATAGCATATAATAATTTGATTATGAGTAGTGCAAAAAGAAAGGATGTACTCTGTATATCAAGTTATTTGACTATAAAAAATAAACGGAAGCGTAAAAACTCGTACCACATGGGTAATACTACAGTTGACTTTTTCTCATTTCCTTTCGAAAACCATTTCTTAAGCTCTGAATTTTGTTTTGCACAAATTTTAAATCGACTTTCGGGTATTTTTGTTTGCAAAAGTTGACCATTTCCTGGTATGCATTAAAAACGTTCGGACGTTTTCCACGAAACACCGAACTACTACACTTTTCTCGACGCGCGTTTCGCCAACTAAGATGGCATCTTCAGGAGAAGATTAAAACCGTTTTAATCTTCTTTTAAGTTTCGTGGAAAACGTCCAGATTTTTGTTTCTACACCGAAGGTTCCAGTACCCACGCCAGGATGGTATGCATTAATTTTTAAGTTATTGTTTACATACTCGTTTGATTTAATTTTCCACTTCCATGGAAAACTTTCATATAAACTTATAAATTCTGTTAAAAATTGTTTAGATTAAAACCCTCATATCTTGATCCGCCATTTTAGTATTTGTTTACACTAAAGCTAACTATCACCATAGACCTATGTGTAGCATGGTTTTCTATGACTGTCACATAAAATACGTCTTCAAATACAACAGTCAAAGACTGCTGACAACACTTGTTACATTTATGACCAAGACGAGCTAGGCCGGTCGCAGGCTTTACCTGTAGGGAGAGGATGTACCCACTATCCACAGATGTAATCCACAGACTGCCAGTCTTACCGAAGGGCAAAGCCTGTCGCGGTCAAAGACGTTCGATAAGAATGTAAGTGTATGACCCGCTATTGTGGAAGCAAAAGTTCTTCGGAGGGGCTGCCTACGCATCCAACGCTTCCCGACCGCCTTCCACCGTCGACTTTGCATAGTTTCCACCGGTTTTCCCTTTCACCTGGGGCTTTGCGCCTGCACCAGCCCCCGTTATCATGCACGATATTATTTCATTAATAATTCGCCGGCGCCCTGGCCCAGAGGTGAACGGGAAAATCCGCGTACGGCTAATACCGTTTGCATATTTCACGCAGCGGCGGCAACGATAAGTCCCCGGAGGAATGACATACACTGCCGCCGACGCGTGCCCCCCCCCCCGCAGCGACCGGAGTTCCGGTTCCTCTCGGCGGGCTTCTTGCGGGCGGGTCCCGGAGCCGGGCGAGTCTCCTCGCAACCAGCCGGAATACCGCAGCACATGCCAGCTTAAGGAGGGCCGCATCTACACTGTGTTTCGCCTTTCACCCCATGTCTCGCTTAAGTGAAAATCAAATATTTGATTTTGTACAATGATGATTAGGGTCCGGTGTGCTGAAACGCAGGTCCGGACTCGTAATCCGTCATGTTATTGAAGGAAGATGACATATGAGAGATCAAAAAGACAGGAGTAAAAATGTGTTAATAATGTATGTAGATAGGTACTATCTTTCCATTCTAAATTGAAAATAGGTAGAAAAAAAGCAAGGTTGTCAGATTTATTTTCAAAAATCGCTAAGCTCACTATACAAGTATACTTCATACTTCAGTAAACTGTTAGTTCGTGACATTCTTAGAAAGCTAGTTTGGAAATATTTTTAAAAAAATACATAGATATAAATTTATTAGTTAGCATTAAAATAAAGCTTTAAAAATGCTGGAAAAAATAATTATAAATTAAAACAACTTTATGTATATTACTATACTCAAGAAAATTTTAAAGAGCCGGCAACGCGCTGGCTGGCCAACCAGTCGGCCGCTGGTGGCGCAACGGAAACCACTGTAGATAAACCACTTTGCATATAATACATTGCTAATATTTGTTCGGTCCACTGTGCCATAAAATTTTAACGATGTCATTAAAATGATTTACTGATGACTTTATGAATTAGGAACTTAAACTACTTGTCTAAGACGCCAGTGACGTGTATTTCAGCTAGGTTTATTAACACAGACAATTTTTTGAGATTGTCTGGCTAAATGAGCATTATTTACAGCAAATTATATTACAAATATTAAGTTTTATATGCAGCCTAATTTTAATCTCCTATATTGATTTAAATGAAAAAAAAAATTCACAATTTTCGAATTTATAAAAGATATATGCACGCCCATGGAATCATAAAGTTGCACCGCTTTTTTTGTTCCCCAGGCGTATTTATCATTTTCAATTAAAATTAGAACCACTATATTACTTGTCATTTAGAAACACCGACTGTCTTCATTGCTTGAGCGTACGTTGTCACGACCAATAGTCTTTCTGCATTCCTTCTCGTTAAACGTGAGCGATTTGGCCTGTATATATGGTTGTAGAGCGGTAAATGATCGTCCCACATCTAGTGAAGTTAAAGGTGCAAATTTAAAATAGTTCACATAGACAAAGGACGACACACCACGCACATTATTTTCACGAATTTCGCACAGTTGTTTAACATCAGTACATTATTATTTTTTACATCTACAGAGGACAATGCACATATTACTACTATTTCTATACTTTCCGCCATTGTTTGTAAAACCCGTTTACTAGCCATCAATATGGAGGGCAAAATATCTGAAACACCTAAAATTCGTATCAGAACATTAACGACCTTATTACCACGAAAATCTCTTTTGTCCACAGTCAGCCACAGAAATTTGTTGCCTATGTCTTCTTTAATATTTCCCATGACACGTTGATATGTCTTCTATAAATATGTTTTACTCAATATATAGTTACTAGACAATGGAAAATCGGATACATATTTAGCAAAAAAACCTCTAAAGTAAATATTGTCTTCCACGTTCTATGAAAAGCTACATGCGCAAAACGTTATGCACAAATCAAACCAAAATTCCTCTTTAGTAACAGTGCCAGGTTTATTTTTTTGATAGATAATCGAATATAAATGTCTTTGACACTCTCTGCGATTACGAAATATACACAGACAGGGAATACATAAAATATGTGATTCGTTATTTTATAATCGTCGTAATTTTCAATAATCTGTTTTAGCCTATTCACAAATGGTAACGACTATGCCATTATTGTAAAAATCCATATAAAAGCAGGTAATATGTAAATACAGTACATGAACTCACGAGTTAGTCACTCACGACAAAAAATTGTTTTCAATGCGGCGGTCGGCCCGTTTACGCCGACGCCAGGTAGAAAACTAAATGTACACCTGTCAAGATCAGAATATTCTCGCTGTCCTATGGAGAAATTATATTAAGGCGTCCTCTGTTCCCTCACGGGAATTGGTATGCAGGAGTCCAGCGCGCATTCTATGCATGGTCAGTAGCTTAGGTATACAGGGGCACATGCGCTTAAAAAATACGGTTTGAAAAGGTGGGCGCCAGCTAATGGAAGACAATACACCAGTTCGGTTAAGATAAGATTGATATAAACTACTACAAACAATTAAGGGAGCAGAAAAAAACTAAATCACTAAAAAAGAGTTTTTTAGTGATTTTTGAAGGGCTGTATTTATGTGAAAAATGGTCGTATCGAGATGACAAAAAAAGCATTTTGAAGTTCCAAGATTCTTGTTTTCAGATCTCTTGTAGATCTTTAGGAGCTACAGTTATCGAGTAATTCTAAGGGGAATAACACGAAAAAAAAAAATTTGCAAATTTTTTGCATTCTTGATCTCGGTCCACGGGCTTGGTATAATTTTTCACAGTGAAACCATGGTATAGACCTGATAGCTTGTGTATTCAGCTTCAATTTCTTTTTTTAAATTTTTCTCTACGTTGATTTGTCCCGGAGATATCCGACTTTGAATGCAAAAGGATCCTTTTGGCTTTATCCATCGATATCTCAGCAACCAGTCATCGGACAGAAAATTGAAGGGCAGTTTCAGATTCCCCAGACCGTTTGATCAACATTTCAGAAAAAATTAAAGAAGCAAAATTTACGTTTCTGAGCGCCCTGTATCTGACGTAAAAATGGATAATCCAGTTTTTTTCCACTTTTTTCACAATTGGGCATCTGTTACCCATTGAATTTGAAAAATAAAAAAAAAATCTTTTTTGAAAAATTGGAATAAAACCAGTAACAGACCTAGGACTTGATGGTTTGGTTACAACAAAATCCTTGATTAAAATACAAATTTTTGCAAACTGTACAAACAACTAATTAAAATTATATAAAAAAAGATTATAAAAAAAAATAACCAGTGGTTGGCTATATATATATAACTACGGTACTAATTACACTAATAGTTAAATTAAAAAAATCGGTACAATACCGGCCCTATACTAATTCAAAGGCACCTCGTGTTCCCAAGGTAAGATCCCCTAAATTCCCAAAGAAATACAAAAAATATGATCAATCAGAGCGAATTTACAGTTCTACAATAGGTTTATCAACAGAAAGACCTTTTACTCTATTGGTAATAGGGACACTTAATATTTTGAAAGGTTAAAGCAGTATAAAAGCAATAAATCCGACGAACACAGTCGCATCGTGCTCGACGCGCGCTCAGAGGTGCTGCGGCAAAAACGAGAATCAAACCTTTGATTTATTTTTTTCGTTATAAGACCAATTGCATATGATTTTTATGATCCTAAAGTACATTTTAAGCCAAAAACAAAAAAAAACTATTTTTTAGAAAATCCAAGAGTGGTGTTACCCCTTAAGACCTTTCTAACGTACAACTGAGAGTTTTCTAACGTACCAAGTACCATCCTCTTAACTGATGTAATCTTAATGGTAAATCTAATCTCTTAAATGTACCAATACCAGTACCAGTAAAATCGCTTAAATGTACCAGTACACTCGTGTAGTCTTTTTATGAAGCTGTTAGTGGCGTACATGCGTAGATAAGTAACTTTGCGAACGGTAGCTATTCATGGAAAAACCACTTCGGGATTTCCACAGCGTTTACAACGCCATACAGCGGGACACGCTTCGCCTGCGATATAACTATCTTTTATCTGCGTTCAATTAAACGCGCCCCGTAAAAACCGGCCGCCGGAATAATCCGGCAACTCTGGTGTGATCCTTCGCGCATCGCAGCGGGCCGTGGAAGCCCTGAAAGCCGGCTGGTACATGTTGCGGTAATGGGAAGGCCGCCGCAAGAGCTCGGTTCGGCTCCGGGATCATCCCTCAAGAAGTCTGCCGAGACCGGAACCCCGGAGCGAAAGGGAGGAGCGGGGAAGGCTTTTCACTGCACTAGATGCCGTAGTTATAGTAGATTATAGACAATTTCTATAACTGCACTACTATTCGTAGTCACATGTCCTAAATAATAATTTCGTTGTTTCAAAATAAGTGAGGTTTTCGAAATCCTTTCTGCAAATTGTTATTTTTCTTATGTATACTAATTTTTTTCCAAAGATTATTTACTAGTTCTGTTAAGGGGTGTTTCTGGTTACAAATTTTCAAAAAATCGAAATTTCTTCTTACGGATTTTACTAATAAATATCTTCAAAAACATGATACAAAAGGTTTTAGAGCGATATCATAATTCTAAAATTATTTTTAAGCGTATACAGTGAGACTCTGTGAGTGAGCATTTTTTCGACGCTCGGCTGTGTTTCGATAATCTCGACTCCCCACCTGTTGTAAACATCTGCTTCGATCTGATTCACTCTATACTATGATCTCTTTCTATAACATACATCTCGCTTGTTATCACACAACGTGTTAGTCTATAAGCAACGTATATTTTTTTAATTTCCTTAAAAAAAAATTTAAACGCGATTTTCTGGAAACCATGTTTTTTAGGGTTGCGGGCACGATTTAAAAAAAAACTACTTGACCAATCGATCTGATTTTTTAAATCTGTTATTGTATACATTTATGGCTATCGCATGAACTAGAATCGTTTTGATTGGTAAAAAATTTTCCGATTTTCACCCGATTTTCCACCCCCAAAAATTGTTTTTTTCGAAAAATGGCCGCCATTTTATTATTTTTTGATGGTAAAACAAATATTCTACACTTCAACAAGGAATAATTTGCCGTTTTTTATTTTTTTTCCAGATCATCCAGTCGCCCAAAATCATGCCCGCAGTAATTTTTTGATGTTTTTTTTTTAAATCCGTATGTCAAAAATAAAATTTTTAAAAATCTAACAATTTTTTTTATAATACTTAAACGTCAATAAACATACCTACAAATTTCCAAAATGATATCTCTATTCTTTCTATTAAAAAAAAAAATGTTTAAAAAACAATTTTTTTTTTTTGAAAATCGTAACCAGAAAGACCCCTTAAGAGATAACTCCATTCTAGCGGTCGACAAAAGGCCCAATTTTGATAATTCATTGTAGGAGAATGAATTATCAATTATTGAAGGGTTAATTAAACATGTATTGAACTATAACTATAATAATAGGGGCACCTATGGAGTGGGTTAAAGCACCGTCTTTCCAGTCGCGATACCTCTGTGCGCGTTGTTCGAGTCCCGGCCGGGGTAGCGATTTTTAATTGTCTCGCTTTCTCCGTCAAGGCTTGATATGCAACCACTAATACACTAGTTTATAGGTGTGGCTGCATAGATGCCAATCCAACCGCACATGCCCTAGATTTGGTAATGTTCTGAGTTTTCTGGGTTTCCTCAGAACTGTAAAGCAAATGCGTTACCGAAATAATCTTAAGTCGCGGCCAGTGCGCCATGGCAAATAATAATAATAGCCACTCCTTCCCGCACAGGTCCCTGAGAGGATCTAAGGGGTTACTCTTCGGAGTAATTATAGGGTGAATATTATTATTATTATATTATATTATTTATTTTATAAAAAAAAAAATATATTCCTATTTTCATGCAAAATGGCGGCGATACAGCGTATCTTTAAAAACACCTTTATAAAAAATTTTAGACCTGGAACAAAAAACCAAAAATGTTCTTAATTTACATATTATTAGCTAGAGAAGTACGTAGGGATTTTTTTGAATTGATTTTTTGTAGAAACTGCACTAACGAAAAAAAAATCGATTTTCGTCCTATAAATTCAGCAGTAAATTGTTTATAAAAACATTACATTCTATTAGAAAACGGGCACGTAGGTACTTTTATGGAGAATATAATTGATAAGTTACTGTTAAAATTTCAAATCGATCGATGGAATGGTCTTTGAGCAAATAGTCCGCCTAGTTCGAAAAAAATACACAGGAAAAGAGTAGGACAACAAACCAAACCCCGGGGAGGGGGCCGCCGGGGGGTTCCGGATGGGAACCCCCGGCTTTTGTGATAATGATGTTTAAAGTTTAAAATAATTTACATATACATGCGTATTACGGTATTTGCGTACCCTGGTGGACTTCTGAGGAACCCGAAAGACCTTTTACTCTGTTGGTAATAGGGCCACTTATTATTTTGAAAGGTTAAAGCAGTACAAAAGCAACAAATCCGACAAACACAGTCGCATCGCGCTCGCGCGCTCAGAGGTGTTGCGGCAAAATCAAGAATCAAACCTTTTATTTATTTTTTTTTTCGTTATAAGACCAATTGCATATGATTTTTATGATCCTAAAGTACATTTTAAGTAAAAAAAAAAACGATTTTTCGAAAATCCTAGAGTATTGTTACCCCTTAAGAAACCATACATTTGATTGCAGAAACTGTACTGTGCATTATTCTGTAATTAATTATTTCATTCATATTATAGACTTCGTGAACATAGGACACAGGACTGCAGATTCAGTTTAGATGTTTTCTAGTGAAGTATTGAACATTTAAATGAAGGAAATAATGAAATATGTGATAATTACTTTGTAGCAACTTTCACATGTTTGTAAATGCTAATTAATAGTTTATTTCACCCCCTCCTAAATGATAACAGATGTGAACTACACGTTGTATAAAATAAAAACCGATGAATGTCACCGATGACGCTATTAAATGTGTTCAGTGATACCAGCACTCAATTATATTGGAATAAAAACTATAATGGAAGGGTTTATTGATTTTTTAAATTTCGCGCTTGACATTCGTTTTTATGCAATTGGTAGCAGATCCGAACTTGCCATGTTTTATTACTTGATATTTGCTGTGTGAAATTAACTGAACCTTGCATTGGCTTTAGTAGTGGTTTGTGTATTTTTTTTAACTTCAAAAACTGTTATTTTCAATCAAACAATCAAAATGTTATGGTTGTCAGACTTCCGTTTGCGAAATGCTAAAACAGCTGCTGCCAAGAGTTAGTAGCATCTTTGATACACCCTTTTGAAAAATAACGAGACAGTAATGATCTATTGATATCCTTAACAGCTATTAGGAACGTAATTTGAAAATAAAATTAAAATACAATATATTGTTTTAGCGTGTAGCAGCATTTATATAAAAAAAAAACTGCACTGCACTATTGTAACCGAATGGTGTGGGCGTTGGTTAAAATGATATTATTTATAAATTTCTAAACTTCCATATTATGCTTTTTTCTACTATTTTTTCCTCTCATTAAAAAAAAAACATATTTACTAACTTATGCTGTTAATTTTCCCTGCTCTTTTTTTGTACTTGCACATTTAGGCACCAACTTTCAACACGTCTTTTAAAATATATAAATTTTTAAAATTATTCATCTTTTTTGCATGCAAAATTTAGAACAATCTGGTATCAGTGAGCTCTAAAACTTAAACACATGTTTGATGACGTGATTCGGCTTTTATTTTATATGAAGTATAACAATAAATTAGTTGAACGCCAGTACATTTAAAAAAAACCTTTTTTATTGAAAATTACCTTTTATGGATTATTTATTAAATCATTACAAGGTTTTGCAAAAGCGACAATTACAGTTTTTAAAAACGTTGTGTAGTACTATTACATTTAACAATTACTACAAATTGAACAAAATTTTCCGTAAAATTAATACAACGTGCATATTCTTCATTAAGGCTTCTATATGGTAACAGACATCTATTTACTACATCGGTTAAAAAAATGTTATGTGAAACACTGGTTTTATCGCACTTTAATTATGCAGACGTTCTATATGGGCCCTGTATAACAAATGTCTATAAGCAAAAAATACAAAAAGTACAAAATTCTTGTTTAAGATTTATATATGGCATACGCAGACTACAACGAATTTCTCATAAGCTTAAAGATGTCGGTTGGTTGAATATGTATATTAGGCCAATCCTTCATGCAACCATACTATTTCATAAAATTATCCTGAATAAACTTCCTGCATATTTATATAGAAAAATTACTTTTAGGACAGATATTCATAATTTAAATATAAGATTTAAAAGTATATTATCACCGCCTACCTTCAGGTACGAAAATTTTAGACGTAGTTTCAGCTATCAAATTTGTCATATTTATAACAATATCCCCCAAAACGTTAAAACAGCTAAGTTATATAAATTTGGAATAATGTACAAACAAATATTATTTGATTCACAATAAAATTACTCTGAATTATTACCTATTGTCAAAATATTTACTCATATCATTTTCTGCTTTTTTATTAATTTAAGCCATTCCCCATCAGTAAAATATTTATTTAGGTTGAGTTGATTAGTTAATTTGATTATTATTTTTAAATAATTATTACTCCTACAACAATTGTTAGTATTATATATAGTTATGTAAGGGTTAAGTGGAAGAGCAAGTGATGGTTACCTATGCGTTAACTATCAGTTGAACAGTTGCCCTTTGTCTCCAGTGATATTTTTTTTATTTATAAATACTATAAGCACTTATTGTTATTTGTATAAACTGGAACAATAAAGACGATATTATTATTATTATTATTATTATTTAAAAGCAATATACAAGCTAAATTAATCCATCTCATCCAGTAGTATAGTTTGAATGTATTTTATCAGTGAATGTTGTTAACTGAGGCGATATAATAACAAAGTACATATTAGAATTAGAAAAAATTAGAATTAGAACTGTTATCTGTTTTTAGTAGTTTGTAAATAACGCAATACAAAGGGCTAGATATTTTGTTTGTATGTATGTACATTTGTAGACTCGTATACTGAGAAACCTATTTTCTTTGTCCTAACTTGAGTTAACACACATGACCTGATGAGATGCAGACATCAATTTCATTTGTATAGTCCTTCTATTTTTAATTAAAAATGATAAATACGCCTGGGGAACAAAAAAAGCGGTGCCACTTTATGATTCCATGGACATGCATATATCTTTTTATAAATTCGAAAATTGTGAAATAATTTTTTTTCGTTCAAATCAATATAGGAGATTAAAATTAGCCTCCATACAAAACTCTTAATATTTGTAATATAATTTGCTGTAAATAATGCTCATTTAGCCAGACAAGCTCAAAAAATTGTCTGTTTTAATAAACCTAGCTGAAATACACGTCACTGGCGTTTTAAACAAGTCAGAATTACTAATGTCATAAATCATTTTAACGACGTCGTAAAAATTTTATGGCACAGTGGACCGAATAAGTATTTAAGCAATGTATTAGATGCAAAGTAGTCTAATAGTCTAATGGATCGTTGATCGGTGTTACTGCCAGTGGTTAGTAAACTGTGCCGCCAGCAGTTGGCCGGCCAGCAGCGTAGCCGGCTCTTCAAAAATGTTCTTAAGTATAGTAATATAGATACATAAAGTTGTTTTAATTTACAATTATTTTTTCCAGCAATTTTAAACGCTTTATTTTAATGCTAACTAATAAATTTATATCTATGTATTTTTTTTTAAATATTTCCCAACTAGCTGTCTAAGAACGTCATGAACTAACAGTTTACTGAAGTATGAAGTATACTTGTATAGTGAGCTTAGCAATTTTAGAAAATATATCTGACAACCTTGCTTTTTTCTACCTATTTTCAATTTATAATGGAAATTGTATCCATCACGTTGCTGAACATGAACTTCAGTGAGACCCCTTGAATAAGGAATCTTGTAAGTTCATTTACAAACCAGAACTTATTTCACGACTTCCCCTCCCTTGGTACTTTTAGGCATTGACAAATGAAAGAAATACAGTTCCCCCTTTTCCTCCCTTGATATTTGTAGGCTGTTTAATAATTGTTGTTGGAATTCTAAAAATAAATCATTATTTCAACTCGCTAGTAACTATTATTATACAGTGAACTGCATAAAGTCTGGAATAAAAATTTAATAACAATTATGTAACGTCTAAAAAAAAAAAAAAACAAAAAAATAAAATCGACTTGTTTTTGCCTTTACTCCAAAATCCTTACTGATACACATTTTGCAATGTTTTACATTTTTTTAAATAATATTATGCACCCACTTGAAGTAAATACTTTCTCAGATCCCTCAAAATATCTCCTTCGATTTTGTTTACGTACAGTCAGCGACGAAAGTCATCTCCTACCCACTTTCTGAAGATTGTTTAAGTTCTGATAATTTTTGTACTTCAAAATTGTTTCTTTGCTTCTGATAAGACGATAAGACTATAGCTCTAATAAGTCCAAATTGAAGGTTACAGGTTGATTGTGTGAAAAGATCCACGATCCAAGTCTAAGAACAGAATATAGCAGGACATAAGTTGAAAAGGAATTAATATTTTCAGTTATTCACGTTTTTTTTTGAAAACATTGTAATTTGACTTTTTTAGCGATATCTTTTCACACAATCGGCGTATCACCTTCAACTTGGGCGTACTAGATGCAGAATTTCACAAGTTATAATCCTCAAAATTTAAGTAGACTTCAAAAATTGTGTGTATGATGACTAAATTCCGGGAAAGTATGCTGCCACGCAGAATCGACACTAAACTCTATTATAATTGAAGTATAAACTGTATTTTTTAAGCGAATATTTCTTGCCCTTGTATATCCACACCACTGTCCGTGAGTAGAATGTTATCCCGAACGAAGCCTTCGCGGGAAGCCAGGACTTCGTAATAACTTTCTCCGTAAGATGGCGAGCTATTCCGATAGCGACCTGCCGGCGGTGTAAACGGATCCACCGCCACATTGAAAACAATTTTTTGTCGCGAGTTAGTCACTCGTAAATTCGTGTCCTGTATTTACATATTACCTGATTTTGTGTGGATTTCTGCAACAATGTCACAGTCGATACCATTTGTGAATAGACTTAAAAAGATAATTGAAAATTACAAGGTTTTACAATAGACGGATCACATATTTTATGTATTCCTTGCAATCGTCGATATATATTTCGTGATCGCCGTATAATAAAAAATATACCTGATACGGTTAGAAAAGAGGAATTTTAGTGTAGTAACGATTTGTGTATAATGTTTTGCGAATGTGGCCTTGCGTGAAACATGGTCGACAATATTTACTTTAGACGTTTTTTTTTGCTAAATATGTATTCGATTTTCCATTGCCTAATAGCCATACATTGCGTAAAACATATTTGCAGAAGACATATCACCTTGTCGTGGTATATATCACAGAAGACATACGTAATAAATTTCTGTTGCTGACAATGGACCAAACAACAGATTTTGCTGTAATAAGGTCGTTAATGCCCGATATTGATAGCTATTAAACGGGTTTTGTAAACAGCGGCTAAAAGTATGGAAATGGTAGTAACACGTGTATTGTCCTCTGTAGATGTAAAAGTAATAATGTACTGATGTTAGTAACAACAAAAAACTGTTAGTAATACAAACAACTGTACGAAATTCGTGAAAACAATGTGCGTGCTGTGTCGTCCTCTACCCATGTGAACTATTTTGAATTTGCTCTTTAACTTCAGTAGATGTGGAACGATCATTTTCCCTCTACAACAATATATACAGGCCAAATCGCTCACGTTTAACGAGAATAAATGCAGAAGGACTACTGGTCGTGGCAACGTACGCTCAAGCAATGATGACAGTCGATGTTTCTGAATGACACAAGCAATAGGTATGTACAATACATAAATTATTAACACATTTTTACTCATGTCCTTTTGATCTCTCATATGTCATCTTCCGTCAACAACGTGACGGATTACGAGTCCGGCCCTGCGTTACAGCGCACGTTCGGAACCCTAACGATGACTTTAGTTATTGATTGTATATCCAGAATTAAATTATCTTGGGTTATGTGACTCTATTTTCTTCCACCGAATCTTCACAGATAGATTCAGTTTCGGGCAAAAAACATTAACCAATGATAAACGAATATTGTGGTGAAGGGGATGTATGTAGCTTTATTGGTCTGTGGTCGTCACTCTAACCAATGAATTTCCGTCATAAATCTACCAGACGAAAGATGTCATTTTGCCAGCAATGCATTCAGTGGTTCAGTTTAGTTGGTATGTGACGTGTTTCAAAAACCATAAAACAGCATAACAGACACCGGTAGTAAATGCGACTGTACTGTACGTTTATTTACTAGAAGAGTTTTCTGAAATATACTGCGAATGAGCGAAATATCATTTACGAGCCTTTTCAAATATCACATAAACTACCAGAATTGGGAAGGTACGGGGATCATTCCGCACTTTACAAGACCGAGCGCCGGTAATAAAAAGTCCGGCTTAATTCCGCTCGGGCTTTAATCACCTCCATGAATTCTAAAAAAAATCACATAAAATAAATAATGCAATATTTCTCGGTCGGGGAACGTCAGGATCGCCGACCTTATCGCGCAAAGCGCAGCCATAGTTATGACCCGGAAACTTAAACGGCACGAAGCGGAAAATGCGGTCATTTTCGAAATGCCCGCGCGGGCTCCACTGAATATTTCATGGAATCATGCCGGATGGCCTTCTATTATGAGACGATAAAATCGAGGGCCTTCAATTTTTCATCAACCGGCGAAATCGAAGACATGACAGCCTGATCAAAACCTTAATTGGCAAACCTTAAATTAATTACACAGGACCACAAAAGTTCCCAATGCGCGGAAGTACAGACCCAGTCTACTTTATATTTTTTGGGGTCGCTGCACACGAATCAGGCCTCAGATCTCCTCGTTTACCACTAGTTTTTTTTTCTAATCTCAAAAAACGCATTAGGAGAAACACTAAATCAGATATAATGTCATGTACTTGACGAGCTGGTGTATGTAATGTTTCGGGAATGAACCAACAACAACCCTAAGTCTCCGAAACCTTCAACCCTACGACACACGTATACCCTCCTCAAAAACCCCTATATCTGTGTTCTACAACTGCTAGTTGACAGAGCAGATGCTCAAAATATTGGGAGCGATGCTTTATGAGGTTATAAAATTTCACGGCTGTGGAATTTTGAAGCTATGGAGTTTCGAGGCTATAGGGTTGAGATTCATGCCTCTTCATATGGTTGCTGCATGCTAAATTTTAGGGTTTTTAAGATTAATGGATTTGAGATTGAGGTTATGGAACCTATCTATTAAGATCACCACTATTAAGTCACCAGTGTGTATGTTCCCCAAGGGACAAAATAAACACACTAATCACAAAATATCTAAATATACACGTGTGTAAATTAAGTAATAGACTGGCAAGTGCGCCCGATCTAGCAACACTGCGGAGACGGGATTGGAATGGCGGTGGGTTAACACGTAATTCACCTTCGGTACAAGTTTGAAATTGTTAGAGTCATTTGTTTGTTCTTTGTGACTGTTTTCGTAAACCGATTAATTTAGAGCAATCAGGTGTGCTATCAGGTGTGCTATCAGGTTTTGCTTCAGACTTGGACACAGCGCAACGGATACTTTTGCAAAACTTCAAAACACACCATATGGGGACAGTGTCTTTCAAGAGCCCAGGTTTTTCGGTGATTTAAGGCATTCCCAGAAGGAAGATAATCGATTGAAGATGAACCACGCAGCGGAAGGCCTTCATCTTCAAGAACCGATGAAAATGTCGATAGAATACAGGATCTTGTGCGATGATCGGTTAGCGACAAGAATGATCGAGGAAGAGTTAAATTTGAATCACACCACTGTTCATCAGATTTTGACTAACGAATTGGAGATGAAAAAAATCTGTGCAAAAATGGTCCAAAAAAACCTTTCGCAGGAACAAAAAGACATCAGGAGAGAAAGTTGCCTTGACTTTTTGGAATCGATTGAAAGTGATCCCCATTTTATGGAACGTGTCATTACTGGTGATGAGACTTGGGTGTTTGAGTACGACCCGGAAAACAAGCGCCAAAGGATGGAATGGCACACTTCAAGCTCTCCAAGACCTTAAAAAGCAAGAATGAGCAAGTCGAAGATCAAATGAATGCTGATTTGCTTTTTTGATCCAGAAAATCAGAAACCAGATAACTAGAAAGATTTTTGTAGTCCACAAAGAGCTTGTGCCTCCGGGCCAAACAGTAAATCAACACTTTTACAGAGGATTTCTTGAAATCCAGTACTGAATGTTGCATCACGACAATGCGCCTTGTCACACAGCCGTTTCAGTAAACAAGTTTTTTAGCCAGTAAAAACATTCCTGTGGCTCCTCAGCTTCCATATTTGCCTGAGTTGAGCCTGATTTGTATGACTTTTTTCTTCCCTAGAAAAATCATCTCCAAGGGACGTCATTTTGGGACCATAGAAAACATTCAAATGGCTGTAACTGACCAGCTGAAGACTATTCCAGTGTATGAGTTCCAATACTGCTATGAGCAATGGAAGAACCATATCCAGCGCTGTGTGGCTTCTCAAGGAAGTTCTTTTGAAGGAGAATACTGAATTATAATTCTATTAGAAAAAAAAAACAGTTTCATTACTTAATTTACACACCTCGTATACTTACTGTCAAATTAAATGTCTATTATTAGAAATTATTGAAACATCAAATATTGAGTAAATATCTCGTGATCTGTGAGTTATCGTTTTTTTAACATTAAAGTTATTGGTCAGTTATCTAACTTTTCAGAAACCTGCCTGATTGTGAATTTTTGATGTGTTAACATCAGATCTGAATGCGCTATATGTTAAACGTCCCTGAAACTGCCTTATTAGAGAACCCCTATCGATTTTTCTTCGCTGACTGTAAGTTCCCGCGTCTCTTTGAGAGATTGATCTTTGCGAGATATACTTTAAATGCAATTTGGACGGCTTCCACAGAAAATTAACTTATATTTCATCTGTTCAAAGGTTCAATTTAAGTTGGCACACCTGGCCCGCTGAAGCGCGAGTGGACTTGATGAGAAGGGTTCCGTTTGACTAACGGATCGCCTTGAATTATGGACCGAAGCGAATTTTAATTAGTCGAGGAATAATCTCGTTTTCAGCTGGTCCAAGCTGAAATTTCCGATCGTTTGACGGCTGAAGTCATTATTTTTACGTTTTCGCCGATACGCAGTTTTTAAATCGGATCGCAGACTTATTCGAGTCTTAGTTCGTCCCTAAGTCAGTGTCAAATTAAGACGAAAAAAAAAAACACCCATTTTCTATTAGAAAGTTACAGACAACCAGTAATTTTTTTTGGAGCTCTATACATTGAATATTCATGTTAAGTACGTTATTTGTATTATTTTCAAACTTCAGCAAACAAAACACCAACTTTTTTAGGGGATCTTTGAAGATTTTGTTTTACTACATACGAGGTGTGTAAATTAAGCAATGAAACTGATTTTTTTAAATGTTTTCATTCGAATAAAATTACAATTCAGTACTGTCTCTTTCAAAAGAACTTCCTTGGGAAGCCACATAGCGCTGGAGACGATTCTTCCATTCCTCATAGCAGTGCTGGAACTCAAATACTGAAATAGCCTTCAGCTGGTCGATTACAGCCGTTTGAATGGTCCCAAAATGACGTCGCTTAAGGTGATTTTTCAATCTCGGGAAGAGAAAAAAAGTCACAAGAACTCAAGTCAGGCGAATAAGGAGACTGAGGAGCCACAGGAATGTTTTTACTAGCTAAAAACTCATTAACTGAAATGGCGAAGATTTTTTTGATCCCCAATTCGTTAGTCAAAATCTGATGAACAATGGTGTGATTCAAATTTAACTCTTCCCCGATCAGTCTTGTCGTCATCCGACGATCTGAACCCACAAGGTCCCGTATTCTATCCAGTGGCGGCTGGTGATAAAGGGCACAGGGGCCCGTGCCACTGATTCTATTGAATTTTTCTTCGGTTCTTGAAGATGAAGGCCTTTCGCTGCGTAGTTCATCTTCAATCAACTCTCTTCCTTCTGAGAATGTCTTAAACCACCGAATGTCTTAAAACCTGGGCTGGTGAAAAAACACCGTCTCCGTAGGCGTGTTGAAGTTTTGCAAAAGTATCCGTTGCGCTATGTCCAAGTCTGAAGCAAAACCTGATAGCACACCGTTACTCAACGGCACTACTCGGAGCGCTAGATCGAGGGCTAGATGGTTGCCAGTCTCATTACTTAATTTACGCACCTCGTAAGAACGTTCTTACCGTTCTCTGTGATAAAACTTTTTATTTCAAAACATTTTACCTGATACTCCTCTTTGAGATATATTTGTACGTCTACGTAATTAATATTCCATTTACTCAGATCTTCGTGTACATTTACAGTCGCTGATATTTAGACCGTGCTGACGGCGTTGAAATGTTACTCCTCGTACAGTGTGACATGTACAGAAAGTAAAAAACATTGTGCACAAATTTAATAAAACCGAAACAAGCAAGTTTTCCCAAGAAACCCGAAACAAGTCAAAATTTAATTACAAAAATTCATATTCTAACTGTTATATCTACCACCTTTCGATCATCAACTGGTGTTCTCTTTTTCCGTTCAAAATACTCTTTTATATAAAATAAATACAATTGCTATATTAGGTTAAATTCGCTTAAAATTTGAATTACGTCCTTCTTGAACTCAGCGATTGCAACTTAGTTGATCTGTATCATTTTTGTTTCTTTAGTGCGTATTCTTACTCCTCAGTATTGTGTTGCAATGTGGAAATCTGTACAACACACACTGCATTCTTTTCTGTAAGGGGTAGTTGAAGAGATTAGGAGACATTTCAAACTTTCCATTAACAAAAACCCCCCCCCCCCCCCCCCCCCCCGGCCCGGGCCCCCCTTTTCCCCCCCCAAATTCAAATTTAAATTACCCCTTAAATGCCGTAAGGGGTAATAGAGATACTACTCGATTACTATTATTACGGTCTTATATGCACAACTATACAAGTGGTTTCATTATAATGCTCGACTATAAAGTACGAGAGATCGGGAACAAGTGCTTCTGACGCGGCTGGAAGAGAGAATTGTTAATTTTGAACGGATAACTTAGGTAAAGTTGGCACGAAAACTAGTCTGAAAGCATGTGGATCTTCGACAAATCAAACCGTTATATTCACTTACAGTTAGCGTCAAAAACGAGTGGTGGTCTTAGTATTAAGTGCATTACAAAGTTTGGAGAAATACGTATTCCAAGAAATTTGATAGTGAAGGTCATTACCTTGTGACAATCAAGCATTAAGATGTTACAGAAATCGCCTACTTTGTCACCACCATGTACGTTATTCATAATTATCAGTAGAGCGAGGCATCGTGACCGCACTCCATAGGCCTAGGCAGTACTTAGTAAGTACAATAATAGAATATAAATAGTAATAAAATACCTAGATAATCTCTTATAATTTCTAAATATTTGTCAAACACCCCTTTATGTAGTGTTACAAAGTGGATTGGTTAGCCGCACTTAAATTACCGAACATAACAAGAGTGCTGTTATCAGTGTTTTCACAAAAAGGATATGATTTGTAAAACATTGACAACCTGAGATACGTTTCCACTGTTGTCTCGTTATTCCACTTTATGTGGTAAAATCGGAATTTTTCTTTAAAGCACTTTCGAATGTTTCTGGAACGCAAACAGTTTTTAAGGTCACCTAGAGTGCGTTGCAGTATACTTAGCCCAATCAACGGGGAGAAAACCGGTCACTAATTGTTATCAGCAAACAAAAAATATGGTCGTATAGAGAAAAAAATTCTAAGAAAGATAGCGTTTTTGCGACTCGAGTTTTAATGGCGAACATAACCAAAAAAAATCGCAAAAGTCAAAAAAACGGTTAATTGCAAATAAAAAAAAAGCTTCAAGTCCTACACAAGAAAGTTATATTAGAAAGTTGTAGGTCTTAAAAATGCGCGTCGAATGAGATGTGAACGAAAAAAAATCGGTTCATAAACATTTGAGAAAAATTTAAAAAAACGTAAAAATTCGCGTTTTCGTATTTTTGCTGTAACAATTCCAATTTTGTTTGAACAGACTTCTTGTTAACTAGAAATACAGCCCAAGACAAGCGGAAAATGACACTTTTTTCAAAAATTCAAAAAAGTTTGATTTTTTTCGAGTTATAACGATTTAAAAAAAAAGACGTTTTCAAAAAATCAACTTTTACAGACGCAAAAAATGATCGTACAGAAACGATCATGGGCTCATTTTATTCGCGAAGACTTGTACTTTTATGCTATTAAAAAACCAAATCGCTTTTATTTAATTTTTGCATAAAAAAATGCGTTGTAAAATTGTATCATTTTTCGAACCGGTTTTTTTCGAATAACTTTTAAATTTTGGTTTTACATTTTTGACCGTTGCATATTTGAAAAGTGCCATTCAAAACACGCATTTAAAAAAAATGAAGGTCCTACGACCTCAGAGAGCCGAGATAATTTTTTTTAAGCTGATGAAAAGATAAGTTTACGAGCCCGATAGACTAGAAATCGTGTTTATTTTTTGATACGCCCAAGCGGAGAGTCCCTCCACTCTGTCGCCGTGCATTGGCTAGCGCGTGCCGCAACCAGCGCTGTACTTTCGCAAACAATTATGTCAACTTAATTTATGCGAAATGATTTGAAATATTTTTTTAAGAAAGTAAAAGTCTTTGAGATCTATTTCGTGTAAAAAAAGAAGTCAATCGGACGTATACAGCGCTGTCAGGAATTAAAAAAAAGAAAAATAATTATCTCAGCTCTCTGAGGTCGTAGGACCTTATTTTTTTTTAAACGCGTGTTTTGAATGGCACTTTTCAAATATGCAACGGCCAAAAATGTAAAACCAAAATTAAAAAAGTTATTCGAAAAAATGATACAATTTTACAACGCATTTTTTTATGCAAAAATTAAATAAAAACGATTTGGTTTTTTAATAGCATGAAAGTACAAGTCTTCGCGAATAAAATGAGCCCATGATCGTTTATGTACGATCATTTTTGCGTCTGTAAAAGTTGATTTTTGAAAACGTATTTTTTTTTTAAATCGTTATAACTCGAAAAAATAAAAATAAAATGTATAGCTAGTGCAAGCCTAAATTTTTTCTTGGTAACACATCGATTAATAAGTTCGTAGGATGATTAATAAAACAACAACTTTTAGGCAAAATTCAACTTTATGCATCAACGTAATATACCTAGTCTCCTTCAAGAGTAATGCATTAATTCTCTAACATTTCTATGCCTTTCTTATAGAACGATTTGTCTAACCCTTCAAAATACGCTTCAGTTTCGGTGATCACCTCCTCGTTGGAGCCATATCTGTTTCCAGCAAGCATTTTTTTTTATATCTGCACACAAGTAACAGTCACTAGGGGGCTAAATCTGGAGAATACGGTGGATGCGGAAACAAATCGAAGTGCAATAAATTTCATGCAATTTTGCCATTTTTGCGATCGACTTGTGACACGGTGCATTGTCTTGATGAAAGAACACTTCTTTCTTCTTCATTTGAGGCCGGTTGTTCATGATTTCGTCATTTAAACGCACTAATAATGCTATTTAATATTCACTATAGATCCGTTTTCCCTTTTTAAGATAGTCGGTGAATATTTTACCATGCGCATCCCAAAATACGGACGCCATAAACTTCCCAGCCAATTTTTGAGTTTTTGGTTGCTTTGAACGTCTTTCGCCGGTTGCTGTCCACTCAGCTGACTGCCGATTTGACTCTGGAGTGTAGTGATGGATCCATGTTTCATCCATTGTCACATATCGCATGAAAAAATCTTTTTATTTCGCCTAAACAGCTTCAAACAGCGCTCTGAATTATCAACACGTTGTTGTTTTAGGTCAACAATGAGCAAACGCGGTACCCACTTCAAACAGAACTTCCTCGTGGACAAATGTTCATGCAAAATAGTGAATACACTGTCTTCTGATATCTTTAAGGTCAACTGTCTCACGCAATTTCACTTTACGATCTGCCGAATTTGGGCGACCAGAGCGCTCAGCATCATCGGTGTTTGTACGGCCGCTTTACAAATCATCAAACCACTTCCCTACCATTTGTCTCGATGGAGCAGAGTCCGATTAACATTTGTCAAACCATTGCATTGCTTGAACGGTATTTTCCCATTAAAAAGCAATGCTTTATCAACACACGAAATTCAGATTTTTCCATTGTTTTGAAAATTACAAAAGTAGCGTTACTAAAACCACTGCAACTTGTAAATTAATTGTCAGAATGTCATAAAATTTTGACATACAGGGTGTTCCACCTAAGGCGGATTCATCCATAACTCTGTTATTAGAAATTTAACAAAAAAATGCTTTGGGTGGTAGTTGTCTGGAATAATTGTGCATATGAGGAAAATATTTTCAATTATATAGGGTGCTCCGTTTATTCTGCACGCCACCTAACTTTGTTATTTTAAAGGGAACACCCTGTATATTTTTACATTTTTTGATTCCCCGTTTAATTCTAGGTCGACTTTGTTAAGGGTTCCCTATACCTATATCTTATAGTTTATGAGATATTCAACTGTCTTTGAAAAAAATGACGATTTCTGCTCTTTGAATGAGGCCCACCATAAAAAACCATAAAAGATAGAAACCTGTAGTTTGGACGATTAGATTTAGCACGAATTACTCTTTTTCACTTTGGGCAAAATGGATAAGTTATTCAGAGCCGGAAATATCGGACCCTACATTTGACAATTTTAAAACGTGAATACTATTTTTTTTTTCAAATGGCATGACCCATATTATATAGTGCCGTTGGATGCGAAATTAAATGCCCTTTCTACTGATATCGGGTTATCAATACTTATCTCCAACAGTTTTCCAAGAATATTCGATTCTTTCTAAAGTTTGCAAAAATCGTATGTCTACAGCGTCACATAGGCGTTGCAAAATCACTTTTTCTTCACATTTTGTCAGGCTTGGGACTGGCAGTAATAATACTTACTGGCATGTTTAAAAAGTGGTTTAGCAAACAAAAATAAATCACTAACAACAACTAATAGAACGCAAATGGAACGAAACTCCACAATCAAGAAAAAACTACATAATCTTAGCCTACTGAATGACAACAACTGCTCAAAATTATGTTTAAAAAGTGGTTTATCAAACGAAACTCAACCACTAACAACAACTAAAATAGAACACAAGTGAAACGAAATTCAAACAAAGACAGGGCACACAATCAAGAAAAGGCTACATAAACTTAGCCTGTTGATTTACAACGACTGCTCAAAATATTCTCCGTTTTGGTTAATACACACGTGAATTCGTTTTTGAAAAGAATGTCCGGATAGCGTTGTGCATAAACTCTTGATTCCAATAACGGATTTCGGTGGCAAGCACCAAGAACAAAAACCATATCAGCCATTTCTTCCTGCGTCAGCGACATTGATACACAAATATTATGATACACTTTACCACGTTTTCACAGTAAAATAACAAATCAAAGCTAGTTAACCCTAAAGTGACGTTTAGTTTGGCTTATACGTCAAATAGTGCAATAAGCAACGCAATTGCAACGCCTACGTGACCCTATAGACATCCGATTTTTGCAAACTTTAGAAAGAATCGAATATTCTTGGAAAACTGTTGGAGATAAGTATTGATAACCCGATATCAGTAGAAAGGGCATTTAATTTCGCATCCAACGGCACTATATAATATGGGTCATGCCATTTGAAAAAAAAAATAGTATTCACGTTTTAAAATTGTCAAATGTAGGGTCCGATATTTCCGGCTCTGAATAACGTATCCATTTTGCCCATAGTGAAAAAGATAAGTTAATTTGTGCTAAATCTAATCGTCCAAACCGCAGGTTTCTATCTTTTATGGTTTAAATGCTATTGGGCCTCATTCAAAGAGCTGAAATCGTCATTTTTTTCAAAGACAGTTGAATATCTCAAAAACTATAAGAGATAGGTATAGAGAACCCTTAATAAAGTCGACCTAGAATTAAACGGGGAATAAAAAAATGTAAAAATATACATGGTGTTCCATTTAAAATAACAAAGGTAGGTGGCGTGCAGAATACACGGAGTACCCTATATAATTGAAAATATTTTCCTCATATGCACAATTATTCCAGACAACTACCACCCAAAGCACTTTTTTGTTAAATTTTTAATAACAGAGTTATGGATGAATACGCCTTAGGTGGAACACCCTGTATATCGGTTTAAGACTGGTACTATCTAAAAATCATATTTGCTATGTAAAATCGATTTGCTAAGTAAAACTGTTATTAGCAAACATCATCAACATAGATTGTAGTCCAACTAACAAAACAGTCGTAATTTACTGTAAGTTTCAGAGTTGCAGTGGTGGGGCTTGCTAACTATGCGGTATACTGTAATATATAATAAGAAGAATAATGCAGGATGCAGGAAATGTGGATCTGCAGGCGAAACTATATAACATCACTGAATGAAAACATCCCTGAACGAAACTGATTCCACCACTGAATATCTCGACTATCGTGGAATAACACGCTATGAACATGATGAACACGTGATTCCCAACATCGTCGGTTGATATCGATTGTTACTCATTCCATTATTTGTTTGCCAGACTACAGTACTGACGATTTTAAAGCGCAAGAAAGCAAGCAGGACCGTAAATATCGTGCGTTATGCCTCTTGGGCAAGGGAGAGGAAATAAAAAGTCGTATTTATGCATTACATCCGTCATTTCGGCCGCATTTAATAATATCGAGGCGATTTTCCGTGCGAAACAACATCTGGGCACATAACTTAGCAATACCCCTTATAAGAGCGTTCTGGTGTAAAGTGGGCGCCGTTTGTGACATGTTTGTGCGTGTAAACTGATGTCTCCGACAAATATTCGGCCGTTTGCAGTCCGCCCGTTTCATCGCGAGGGCGTTTCGCGGCCCGAGGGGGATTTGAACGAAGGAAATCGGCCCTCTCCTAATGTTATTTAAGCGAATTAAAGGCCGTGCGGGGTCTTTGTTCGACGATATTAACGTCAAAATAGCAGAATTAACGACACTGGTGTGCGACACTGTTGTGGTTTTCTCGATTCCCGGAAATAATTCGTGCAATTTTGTAGCATAAGTGCAGTAGTAGAGTGTTATGGAGAGTGTTGTCAGGCTCAAGGTCGATGAGGACGAGTCATCCGGTCATTAACCCATCTAGCAGAACGTCTCTTCTATTTTCAGAAAGAATATGTTTTCAGAATCTGGTGAACATCTGGTATCTAATTAAAGTCTCATCACTAGAGCGCGGACGTTAATAATAGATGCGTACTTTACCAGGGGTGGCTCTAGAATACCACTATCAATAACGTTACGAAATGTTCAACAGGTCTTATACATGCGATGGTGATTGTTGTATCGCAACTAATCAGCAAAGGAACCATAGTCACAAGACACAGAACTTGCATACACACGGTAACCGACGCTATAATGTGTTCGTACTGACGCTTGAGTTTCCATAAATTGTAAATCTGTTTCATGTGTTCAGTGGCACAACAGCTTAATGCTCTCGTGCCAATCACTTCAAATAGCTGCCTGTATCCATGTACCCCAACGAGTCACAATAGGCTCCGCTGGTAGGGGTGTCCTTGGTAGAACGTCCAAAAACTTCCTTCTGGACGGTGTTTTCCCAACAATACTTGTTTCACATTCGGTATAAGGCTGTCAACATTCTGATAACAATTTCAATTCGCAATTCGGTGGAGCCCATGTGAAAAACATGTAAGATGGATTAAATTATGTTCTTGAAGCTATCCTTCAAGCTATCCTTAATAATAATAAGCTATCCTTAATAATCCCTTCCATGGATTTTGCCTCATCCAGTCCCCCAACCACTGCGTTAGCTATCTTCTGTCCTTTAACATCTGTTGTTTCGTCAATACTAAGCCATATAGGTTTATCGTGCAATTCCCAGACGATATTTTATTTACGTCTTCACACAGTGGTGCTATGTATAACAGTTTAACAGTTATTTCTGCAGGCAAACTAACTTCCTCGTACTTCCCACTCGCAGCTTGAAAACTTTATATTTGTCTGTAGCAACATGCTGCAAAACATCTGTTTATATATGCCACGTCAGTAAACTGTCACACACGGTAAAACGAAGTTCACTCCCATTAAAGTCAGTTTCACAAAATTGTTTACCCAATGCTCCACAGTTACATGCGACGGACGCTGTCCCGACATTTTTACAATCTTATTCGACGTTTCATGCACACTAATCGACCAGCGCAGTTTAACTAATACCAATAAGAAGTGTAAACTATATTCACATTCGCGACGCGACTTTTGGCACGTACGGTAACTTGGTTAGAGTGGGGCGCACAACACGGCAGACGGGTTATATTCCGGAACGTTATTTGATTTAACTACGATTGCACTATGTACATATATACAGGAGTTGACGATGTACTTTATTAATGTGGCACATATAACGGTATTACAGTCGTGTTAAGACCGGTCCTGAAATCATTAGACTGCAGGCTCTATTCATCACAAACTATCATTTGGCACACACTTAAAGTCGAATTTATTTTGGATCGTTCTTGTACTCTTTACTTTTTGCTAGAGAACTGAAGTGAAGTGAGGCATATTTATATATGTGCATATGTCACTGCTGTATTCTTTCGACGGGAAAATAAGAAGAGGCTCTCGATCATTGTTGCCCCCTTCGGTTTTTTTATATGGTCGAGACCCCAAAAGATCGGAATCCCGATCTATGATTTATGATGACATATAACAGTGAACAGGAATTGTTCTCATTATATTAAAGCATATTTGGAAAAAAATCTTTATCAGAACATGTTCTAAAGACCATGTACACAAAATTTGCAGGGAAAATGACGACTCTTTAGCCGATTTAATGTCGATCCTGCGCCGTTATTTTTATCGGATGCTCTAACCCCTTTTAAAACTCGCATTTTACGCCACCGCGTTTGATTTTTCCTTAATAGGACATAAACATTTCAATAAATATAAAATTCTTTCACACGGAGTTATCACGGCCCGATTTTAGTGACCATTAGGGGTGAATTTACGGCCGTTATGGCTACAAAGATGAGGCCAGGGACATAAAGATATGATTGCGCTGTATTTCAGAGCGCCTTTAATATACCAGAAAGCGTTTTGTTTCGTAACCGCAGACATACATATTTCATACACACTTGACCTAACCATATATTAATCTTAACCTAAAAAAAAATACTATAACAATTTAATTTAGGTACTCATCTGATTTTAGGGTAGTCGTTAAAATACGTTGTAGACAAGATGAAAAGGGTTTGATTATTTAGTCTCTATACTTAACTGTCAAAATACAAGTGGCTAAGTCAAGTTTATAGGCAGCCTTATAGACCTAAGTAAAGTTCAGAAAAAAAGGAACTTCCGTTATCGTTGAGAAAGAAGGCCACGATGCTCAGACATATATTCTGTGACCAAATTCGCATTTATCCCTGTTTACAGTACGAATGAGGATATATTGTAGAGCATGTAATAATCTAATAATATTAGTATGTATTGTACATCATATAATAATACTTCACTTGACACATAATTCACGAAACAATACAATCACTTGTAGCACTGGAGCGATATATGCACACTACTTCTTTCCTACAGTTACCGTTTCGACTGGATAGATAATGTTACTACAAACAATGTAACATCGATGCCTTAAGAATTGTCACTTCACCTCCAGTGCCTCATGCGTATCTATATTTGTTTACTAAATGTAACTATCTGCAAACTAGTTACTCTTTAGGCAATTTGCCCACTCTTTGAACGAGGAATTTAATCTAAAAAATCTTTTTTTTACACGTATTTTTTTATTATATACCAACATTGCATTTATTCAACACCCAAAAGCTACAGTTACACGTCATCTTTATGATTTTCAGACGCTTTATACAGGGTGATTCCTAAGTTGAGTCAGTTATATTTTTTTAATAGCATATAGAACTGTTCAAAATAAACATTTGTTCCAAAAAAGGTTTTTCAATGAAACTCAAAAGTAAAAATTTTGCCTTATTATGAATTTCGAAAATAACTTTTATCCGTTCCTGCCTTTTTAAGGGGGGTATTCTGGTGTAGAAATGAAAAAAAGAACGATTTTTTTTATATATATTTTCAAAGTTTAACTACTTAAGAATATGTCTTTAAGAGGATTTTTCAAAAATAAAATTATTTTCGGAGATACAGGTATTTTGCTGACGCGGCATCCAAACTGGCTCGGCCGGAACTAATGGAACAAAAGACATTAGGGATTCTCCGTCTACCTGAACCCATATTATTTAGTAAAACCTTTTGTTCCTTTATCTATTATGTTTGGGTTCAGAAACTCAAAATAATAATGAGTCTCTAAACTCTTTGATTTGGACTTTCGCGCCAAAACATATTCATTCCGGAGCTCAGATAATTGAGATAGCAACATTTATTGCTGTCTGTATTTTTAATGGAAGGCTTCATTCCTATTTTAAAAATGATGACACTTATGGGAATTACAATTGGTCCAGAAGCTCATTCATTTGCCGTGAAACGAGACAACGCCCGGATTGACCGCTCCGAGATACGAGCATCCAACGCATCAAAGGAGGCCAGAACTGCTCGGTTGGAAGAGAGAAACGCAGAAAATAGTTTTTTTGAAGTCGAGGAAGGTCCGACGTATGCAGCAGGAATGGCGGATTAAATAAATGTAAGTCTAAAATATCATTTCATGACTTAGACTATGAAAAACTTGACGCGAAAGTTTAAACGCGTTTTTTCTCGAAACTGTCTTTTTCAAAACGATACCCACGATTTCTCAAGTTCTACTGGACCGATTTACTTGAAATTTCTTGAGAGTGTTCTTTATAGTCTTCTCTATGTCCGGAACTACGCTCATTCCCAAATTTGAAGTTTTAGTATTTTTTAAAAATTCGAAAAGTAAAAAAAAAGAGGTAAAAAATTGTTGTTTTTTTCAGTCGCCATTTTGTAAAAAAAATTTTTTTGACTTTTCCGTAGTTCCGGACATTGCGACATTACTCTAGATTAATAATTTTTTTTTTTTTTTTTTTTCAGATTGCTAGAAGGGTCGTGGGTATGGCCACGCGCCAATTTTTTGAGACGCCCCACTTCATCAGCTGCTAATTTTTTTAATTTTTAATTTTTTGTACTTTTTTTTTCTGTATTCTCGTAATATTAATAAACAACTGATAAAAAAATGTATAGTAAAAATATTGATTGCTTTTTTTTTACGTCACTTCAAAAATTACCTGAAATTCATGCCTCTAGACCAGAATACCTCCTTAAATAAAAGGTTGTACGAGATGCTAAATGCAGAAAAAAGTTAAAGATAAGAAAATACTAGGAATAAATGATCCACAAGAAAGCGATAAACATTAGGTATGTTTTTATGTATGAAGTAATAATATATAGGTATTTTAGGTATCTATAAATTAAAGTATAGAAGTATTTTAGGTATGAAATCTATGGTATATATATATTTTTTTAAATTTACCCCCTTTTTAATTTGTAGAGCCAGACGCTTATGACTGAAATTATATTTTATTACATACAAACATCGTGTTATAAGTATATATGTAATAATCACTAGGGTTCCGAGCGTGTGCTGTAATGCAGAGCCGGACTCGCAATCTGTAAATCATGGTATTGACATATTAGAGATCAAAAATATATGAGTAAAATGTGTTAATAATATATGTACATACCTTATACATTGCTTATGTATTGCTTATTGTTAAACATGATCGATTTGGCCTGTATATTTGGTTGTAGAGGTAAATTGATCGTTCCACATCTACTAAAGTTAAAGGTGCAAATTCAAAATAGTTCACATCACATGAACAGAGATGACACAACACGCACATTATTTTCACGAATTTCGCACAGTTGTTTGTATCCCTAACAGATTTTTGTTGTCGCTAAGATCAGTACATTATTATTTTTTACGTGTACATCTACAGAGGACAATACTGTTTGGAAAACATGGTCATTAGCTATCAATATCGGGGGCATTAACGACCTTATTACCGCAGAATCTGTTGTTTTGTCCACTGTCAGCCACAGAAATTTATTACGTATGTCCTCTTTGATATTTCCCATGACACATTGATAGGTCTTCTGTAAATATGTTTTACGCAATGTATGGTTACTAACAATAAGAAATGGAATATCCGATACATTTTACAGGGCAAGAAATGTAGGCTTAAAAAATACTGTTGATAATTTAATTATCATAGAATTATATAGTGCCGGCTCTGCTCAACAACTCGTCAACATATTTTCCCGGACTTTATTTATCACCCAAATTTCAAAATTTTTGGTTTTCAGTTAAGCGAGGTATGAGGTGACCATATTTTACCATCTTTCACGTCAGGTTTCACTCCATGAAAAGTGAGACACAGTATAGAGTGCCTTGAGAACCCCGAGGCTGCTCAAATTTCTATTTACCTTACTGCAACTCGTCGGTTCAACCCCGTCATGCGGATACAAATAGAATTAGGCAGGCGGAACCTTCGTCGACGGGCGAAGACCACAGATAAGATGATTAAAAGATCCCGAAACTCGGAGTCCTCACCCCCTAGATTATTAATATCTGAGCGTTCACCAGACCAAATAATTACTTTTCTTATCTAGTTTTCTCTCCGTGGTCGTTATTTACGTACTCCGCTGAAATAGTCGGTAATTTGCATATCGTGGCATTAAACGTCAGGAGAGAGCGTTTTCTGTTAAAACGACGACCGTAAATTATGACCAAGTGCACAACATATGCGGGACTGGACATAAAATTACAGAAAATTTGCCTTGGTTTACAAGAAAATTTAGCCAATGCTTTTGATGAAGTAGACTAGGGGTTGGCAGTTTTTAATGTTAGAAATTTATAAATTAATACGGGGTTCCGGTTGACTTAAGTATAGCAAATATTGCCAGCTAAAAAAATTCTATGTGAAAACTAGGGTCCGGAAAATGTTAAACTCTATGGTAATTAAAGTATAAACAGTATTTTTAAGCGCCTTGTAAATTATATACGTGTTTATTTCTTGCCCGTGCATACGTACGCCACTGGTCGTGCCTAGTAACGCGCACAGGAACTCTAGTATCCCACTCCCGTGGCGGGTGGTCGGGATTCTTGAATGTAGTTTAGCCGTGCCGTGTTCGCTGATTCCGTAGTGTTTTACGTTACCTCGATGTGAGCGGATGGACGGTTGAACGTCGAATTCAAAATAATTGTATGTGTCGTGAGTGACTAACTCGTGAGTTCGTGTAGTTTATTTACATATTTAATCTTGTATGGAGTTTTGCAATAATGGCACAGTCGTTACCATTTGTGAATAGACTGAAATAGTTTTAAAAGAGATTGAAAACTACGACGATTTTACAACGGACGAACAGACATATAACATACTTTATGTATTCCTTGTAATCGTCGATACATATTTCGTAGACGCCAAGACTGTGAAAAACATATTTACAGAAGACATATCAACGTGTAATGGGAGACATCAAACGATACATACGCAATAAATGTATGTGCCTGACAGTGGATGAAACAACAGATTTTGCGGTAATAAGGTCGTTAATGTTCTGATACGAATTTTAGATGTTTCAGATATTTCGCCCCCGATATCGATAGCTAGTAAACGGGTTTTACAAACAAAGGCTAGAAGTATAGAAATAGTAGTAACACGTGCACTGTCCTCTGTAGATGAGAAAAATAATAATGTACTGGTGTTAGTGATAACCAACAACCGTTCGAAATTCGTGAAAATAATGTGCGTGGGATGTCGTCCTCTGGCGATGTGACCTATTTTGAATTTGCACATTTAATTTCAGTAGATATGGAACGATCATTTTCCTTCTAAAACCATATGTACAGGCCAAATCGCTCACGTTTAACGAGAAGAAATGCAGAAATACTACTAAAACGTACGCTCAAGCAGTGAATTTTTGTTTGAAAATTTGTTTCTGAATGACACAAGCGATAAGTTACTCCCGTCTTTTTGGTATCTCATATGTCCTTCCGTCAATGACATGAAGGATTACGAGTTCGACCCTGCGTTGTGGCACACTTTATTATACGCTTTCATCGTATAGATATTACACTGTTTTATCCTGTATGGTGTGGAAAAGCCAAACCGAATGAATCACTATCTCAGTGAATGTGTCTGCAATTTTGGTATCCTGTTTATTTTTGTATGCCATACTTTTGGAAAAAGTCTGATGGCATAAGACTTAAACAATTAATATCAGGTGATCGTGCTGGTCATTCTAGTGATCCTCGCCTCTCTGGTAAAAATCTGACGGCATAACTTAATAAATTAATATCAGGTGATCGAGCTGGTCATTCTATATCCTATCCACCGAAATGTTAAGTCGAGATACTGCCGGACATTGATTTGTTAATATGCTGGAACTATATCACATTAGCTGGAACTTGTGTGTTCACTTAAGCAGGATATACCTAGTGTGTCAAAATTGACACACATCAATGAAAAGGGACTAGTGACATGGTCTCCAATCATTCCCGTCCAATCACTAACCTCACTTGCAGGTTTTGCTTACGTAATTCTCTCATCTAGTGGGCATTTTCTTTAAACCAGTGGCGACAGTTTTGACGATTAACATAGTCGTAAAATGGAAAAGTGGATTCAACAAAAAATTATAGTTGAATAACATTATTATTTATCCTTTGCAGAATACGTTCTAGCAAAATCGTCTTCAGTGAACTCTTTAGTTGGTATCACTTTATACATATGCATTTTATTTCCGTTTAATATGCTAGGAAGGGCTAACATTCAAAGCTGAATCTGCTTGTCGACATCAATTATGTGAGTTTTCTTCAAACTCAAGCATTATATTCAATTTGGTATCGTTACTCAGTGCATTGAATGTTTTTTTTATCCATATCCACATTCGCGAAACTCCTTTTCAATGTTACTAACTGTATCTTGGTATTGGCGACAAATCGGGATTTTTTCTTGAAATAGGCGAGCAGCTTCGCCCTGTGATCCTGTTTCATCTCCCCTTTTAAATAACTTATGTTTCTGAAGTGCATTTAGCAAACAACAAATACAACACTGTCAACTATTATTTGCTGTCACAGTAACACAGCAAGTTGCTATGGCGTTATCCTAGTTTATCAGAGTTTAGGGCGGTGAAAAGTTAAGGTCATGTTCAAGATGAATCTACCAAACGAACCGTGTTTTGCTATGGCATTGGTTACAAATGAAGATATGTTCGATCGTATCTGGTGACCCGTGCGACAAAAAATGATTGGCTGAAAGCAGTCGTATTCGCGCGAAATTAACTTTTCTGAAAGAGAGAATCGTACTTATTGATTATATTGTAGAACGTAAAGGAATAATATATTTTCCCTACATATTTTATGTAATGGGTAATAATGTTAATTGTTGATTTAAATAAATTGCATACTTAGGTACATATCTGTATTTTAGGTATATTTCCATAAATTACAGATGTAGTCACATTATTTAACAACAATTTAAGGCTCGCTTTGGTTGCCAGCTTTTACGTTAATTGATAGTTGCGTACTAGAATAAGTTAAGAATAATCGAATCGCTTATATCAGTAACAACCTAAGTCACTTCTTGAGAGTTTTCAGGTGAAGAAAAAAACATTTAAACAGAGTTTTCAAATTTTCTTTTTCGGCTTGTAGTGTTGGCAGTGGGTCCGTATATGCATTTTGAATTGGCATTTGAACCGTGAAATACCTTGTAGTATAGTTTTATTATATATATAGTATTATCATATCATATAGCAATTTCTTCAATCCTAGAGTTTCTGATAACAGTACGCTGATATTTATCCGAATTTGTAATTCCTTTACTTCTTTCAGCAGCAGGATCTTGATGGAGGTTTACTGCTAGAAAAACACTAATGATGATTAGTGTTTTTAGCACTGGTCGTTGGTTGATACTTAGTTGTTCATAATAGTTACAGAATTAAGTATGTTATTTCTCTAATAAAACAACTTTTTACTATATAAGCAGCAATAACAACAAACTATTGAAAGTTGACATTATTACTGCACTTTGACTTTTATAAGTTAAGTTAAAAGTGCAAAATGACCACTGACAATTTAGTGCCGAGAAGGCCGGGACTAAGGTGGTTTCAGAAATAAAGGAATATTTTAATTCGTCATGTAACCAAGGATGTTTACGGGACTTAGGTTCTTTTTGAATTAAGCATGTGTTACCCCAAAAGTATATGTTGGTGTGATAAACTCAATATGGCCAAAATGCGACTTTGGTTGTTTCTGAAATAAGCGATTCAATTGTTATAACGTGCCTGAAAATATAAGCTATGATATTACTTGTATTTTTATCCAATTGTTGTGCTCCTTGCTCTTTCTCTTCTCCTCTGCTAAACGAGGCGGTATACTATATTATTTATACATATGTATATAGCGTAAATATTTATAACCGTTTAAGCTAACGAGAAAGGTGTGCGTCAGCGATGACGTCATCGTGCTCTCTTATAGGTTGTCATGAATTAACGTGAAGAGTGAGCTGTCTAGTCAAATAAATAGCATTGTTTGCATTAGTGATTAATTTATACAGAGTGTCCCAAAAATCATTGTCAAAAATACACATGAAAATGTCATGAATAGAGTCGTGTTTATAAAACTGATGAAAAATCGCTGCTCATGTTGAATTGTTATGTTACAGCCTCAATGAAGCACGATTTTTTGGTTTTTTTTTTTTTTTTTTTTTGTTATAGTGAGCTGAATAATACGCCATTTTAATAAATATAACATTTTACAAAAACGACCACGGTACTTCAAGAAAAAAGTCAGTAGAATTGTGCGCACCCAAACGGAGTTGTGAAACGTACTGACTAAGGAATCAGATCGGTCAAATCACAATGGTCCTTCAAGATCTATCTCGTTCTCATATGTGCACACACAGCTATTCACACAGTTATCATACAAAAAAAAATAAAAAACAAACAATTTACATTGAGTTTCGAGTTGAATCAGTTCTGAATTATTGTCTCGCTGTGGTTGAATAATAATATATATTTTTTTAACAATTCAGCCTACTACTTTTATTATCATTTTTAAACCTGCATTACATAGATGCGAACATTACATATAAACTTTTGTGTACAGTTGTAGATTACATCCAGTACATTTTTTTCTAACGGATGAATAGTCAAAAGTAGGCGATGATATTAACCAAAGCCTTTAAAAAATGTGCCTAAATTTGTTTTTGGAAGTATCGTGACTACTATTGTAAAATGTTACAGTTTTTTTTCAAATGATGTGTTATTCGGCTCAGCATAACAAAAAAAAATCACCTGCCTTCATTTCAAACTCTGACCCAACAATAGACTTAGGGAAGAGACATTTCACCAGTTTTACAAAAGTGGCCGTATCTCGACACGTTTATGTCTTCTGTCACATGACCAATCAGTACCATTTTTTTATGGAATGGAATACACTCCAAAGAAACGGTGATTCTTATAATTAAAAGAAACTCATTTCTCCGTGCATAACTGACCTGATCCTCCCTTCTGGACTTGCTTTGCTTTGAAGCGTTGCGAGCATTTGAAACTGTGACACAAAAACCGACGTAGGGAAGCGATCTTTCACCAATTTTACAAAAATGACCATATTTCAACACTTTCACGTATTTTTGTTTTATCCGAGGTTTTATCACATATTCAGTCAATACCAAATCCTCTTTTGACTTGACGTTGCTTTTTTACGACACGCTGAACATTTAATATAAATAAACAAGTCTTGTATGCAATAAACTAAATATTATTAATTTCACGACGTTTTTTTTAATTCAATGAAATGAATTTCAAAGAAACGGTGATCATTACAGAGCCCCAAAAAAAAATTGGTCAGACCCAGAAGGTACACCCCGTTACCCCAATGTATTTTAATGCGCTGAAACCGATTATGACATTAAAAATTGATTTTAACTATTGAATTTTCCGCTAGCACCCCCTTACGCGTTGCGATTGAAGTTTTTATGAAAAATTCAAATTAATGTGTATTCTTATGTATTTTGGCGTTCTAAAACCAAATATGACAATACAAAATGATTTTAGTTGTACCATTTGCCATTAGCACCCCTTTACGACCCTCCTGAGGGATTAGAATTGAAGTTTTTATAAAAATCAAATTGATGTGTATTCCTAGGTATTCTGATGCACTAAAAATGATCAAGACAATAAAAAAATTATTTCAACCACACTTGGACCGCCCCATTACCCCCCTGTACCCCCTATGGGGCCAAATTTCACGTCTTATACAAATTTTTCTTTACAATTACATGTAAAAGAGCATTAGAGGATATGTACATTTTTAAATATTTTCTTTTGACATTTCCTGGTTTAGTAGACCAAAATACCTACAGAGGAGATCTTCAGGGTGTACTAGGAGAAAATGATACAACAAAAATCATTTTTAATGTCATATTTGGTTTTAGAACGTTAAAATACATAAGAATACACAAACATTTTTAATTTTTGGTGTGCTAATGGAAAATGATAGAACTAAAATCATTTTTTATTGTCATATTTGGTTTCAGAACGCCCAAATACACATCAATTTGAAATTTTTATAAAATCTTAAATTTTAACCCATCAGGAGTGTCGTAAAGGGGTGCTAATGTAAAATGGTACAACTAAAATCATTTTTATTGTCATATTTGGTTTTAGAACGCCAAAATACATAAGAAGACACATAAATTTGAAATTTTTATAAAAAACTTCAATTTCAACCCGTAAGGGAAGTGCTAGCGGAATATTCAATAGTTAAAATCAATTTTTAATGTCATAATCGGTTTCAGCGCATCAAAATACATATTGGTAGAGGGGTCTACCTTCTGGGTTTGACCAATTTTTTTTTTTGTGGGGCTGTGTTATTCAAAGAAACTCTTTTTCTCTGTTAAACTTAAAATTCATGAAATGCAGTAAATGGGCGTATGGATGTCCTAGACGTGTTTTTGTTTTTTTTTTGACCATGACACGCGACTTTCATTTCATATCTAATATTAAATATTCATCAAACGTCCTGGCGATAGAGGCCTCGCGCCCCGCGGCCATCTTCCCGATATTCCAGCGTACGGAACGTTGCGTTTTGCTCATTACGGAATGAGCGGCTTTTTTATCAAAGGCCCGTTTGCTTACAAATTGGCGGAGCGTGATAGCCGCGACCGGGCTCCGTGATTTCACGTCTGACTTCGGATATTTAAAAGGAGCGAAATCAATATCCCATTAAACGCGATATTAAACGTTGTTTTCGTTCCGGTTTGCAGAAGGGATGTCGTGCCCGAGGTACGGCTTGACGTCGCGCGGTGGGTATTTTGAGGTTATGTTCGGACGAGATTTTGTCGCAAAGTTACATCATCGTTGATGTTAATTATTTTTTCTCCTACCATTAACGACAATGTATCAAAGAAGTCATAAAAATATAGAGACATCCAAAAAAAAAACGTCATCAACTCTGGCTATGAACGAGAGAGATGGAAATAGCGGTCATGTCTAAGCTTTTCGGTTATGTCAAACTTTTGACAAGTGACTATCACAATTTGTTAAATAAACAATGGCTGTCATATGGTGTGACAGTCTTGACAAGTAAATAAGGTTATAAATTCAATCAGGAATAGAAATACGTCTTTTTTTCTCGGCCAACTTTGATGACGTTTTTTTTGGATGTCTCCATATAACTAGAGTCCGACGACACAATTGCATAGCCAGGATCGGACTGGAATCGGTGTCACACATTACTCGTAAATGAATTTAATGCTGCCTACCAACGGCCACTAGAGTACCGCAGAAATTGTGTTTTTAAGACCATCAAAATAAATCACATGGAGTAATATCGCATGATCTTGGTGGAAATTCATAGTCGAAATTTAAACTAATTGGACTTGAAAAATTCGCTCAAAAAGTTCGCAATTTCTGTTGCAGTGTTCTAGCGCCATCTTGTTGAAAACAGTCTTGTTGTGATTCTGTATCATCAAGCTGGTTAAGAAAAGGTAGTACAATTTCCCTCCTATACCTTTGTCCATTAAAGAGTACCATTAAAGAAATGGTCCAAAAATTCTTGTTCTACTAATAGCACAACAAACACTGATTTTTTGAAGATATATAGGGGCTTCGACAAAAAAATTTCTGGCTCACCGAACTCCACATTCTCATATTTTAAGAGTTCACATACCCATTTAAGTACAACCTGGCTTCACCAGAAGAAAAAATTGTTATATAGTTGAAAATACGTCATTAATATTGTTTAAAGTTAACTCACAAAATACCGCCTTAGGTGGTACCTGTGGACTTTAGAAATTCTTGGTGACAAACGGAGTGGTATGGGAACAAGTCTCTTAAAATAGCGTCGCAGATACACAACAGATACTTTAGTTAATTGCAAAACGTCACGGACGGAAGTTCTAGGAGCATTTCCCACAATTTGTCGAATGTTTTCTACTAACTCGGCAGTAAGTTTTCTTGGTCGGGCACTTCCTACATTTCCTACACTTTCCTGTTTCTTGAAAAAAAAAAAAACTCACACAACGTCGTACTGCAGACCGGAAAGTATAATCGAACACTATACGAGGTGTGTAAATTAAGTAACGAGACTGGCAACGTAGCGCCCGATGTAGCAACACTGCGGACACGGAACTTGGAAGGGCGGTAGCGGTAGGTTAAGTAAGGTGTGCCTACAGTACAAGTTTGAACTTGTTGGAGTCATTTCTTTGTTCTTTGTGACTGTTTTCGTAAACCGGTTTTTTCTAGTGCGTTTTAAAAATGAGTGACATTAATTTTGAGGCAACGCTGTGCTCAGGTTTTGCTTCAGACTTGGACACAGCGCAACGGATACTTTTGTAAAACTTCAACACCCCTACGAAGATAATGTTTTTTCAAGAGCCCAGGTTTTTCGGTGGTTAAGGCATTCTCAGAAGGAAGATAGTCGATTGAAGATGGTTTTTGACTAAAGAATTGGGGATGAGAAAAATCTGCGCAAAAATGGTTCCTAAAAACCCTTCGCAGGAACAAAAGGACATCAGGAGAGAAAGATGACTTTTTTGGAATCGATTGAAAATGATCCCCATTTTATGGAACGTGTCATTACTGGTGATGATTTGAGTACGACCGGGAAACCAAACGCCAAAGCGGCACACTTCAAGCTCTCCAAGACCCAAAAATTCAAGAATGAGCAAATCGAAGATCAAATACATGCTGTTTTGCTTTTTTTATAGCCAGGGAATTTATTGTCCAGAAAGAGTTTGTGCCGCCAGGCCAAACACTAAATCAACACTTATACAGAGAGGTTCTTGAAAAACTTCGAAAAAGGGTCATACATGTGAGACCAAACATCAAAAACACCTTAGCCTCCTTATTCGGCTGACTTGAATCTTTGTAACTTTTTTTCTCTTCCCGAGATTGAAAAATCGCCTTAAGGGACGTCATTTTGGGACCATAGAAAACATTCAAACGGCTGTAACCGACCAGCTGAGAGCTATTCCAGTATATGAGTTCCAGTACTGCTGTGAGGATGCGATACTGCTGTGCCGTCTCCAGCGCTGTGTGGCTTCCCAAGGAAGTTATTTTGAAGAAGGCAGTACTGAATTGTAATTCTATTCGAATGAAAAAAATTAAAAAAACCAGTCTCATTACATAATTTACACACTTCGTAGACGTCTTCAATACCCACAAAGCGTTATGGTTAAAAAATTCGCGCAGTGGCCGAAGTAATTATTGATTACTTCGGCCACTGCGCGAATTTTTTAACCATAACGCTTTGTGGGTATTGAAGTTTACGACAGCCGAAGGGGTGTGATATTTCGCTTTGTGGGTCCTTGAAAATACCCACAACGCGTTGTGGTCTTTATGACTTTACTCAGATCGCGTTATGGGTATTTGCAAGTGCCCACAAAGCGAAATATCGCATATCTTTGGCTAATGAGTAAACTTAAAAACCTACAATGCGTTGTAGGTACCGCAAGAATCTTCTATTTAGGCATAATAGAATATATTTCATTCATCAACAAAGTTGATGCTATTCTCAAGTTTTAGGCGCACAATGCAATAACGAAAGTTTCCTTATAAACGTGTACTTAGGTGCCCAAACTACACTTTTACACAGTTCAACCCTGAATTGCAATGCTTTGAGGTTAAAAATGTTTTACATATTTTCAAAACGTATGATCCATAGGTATAAAAGGCAATGTAAATATGTGACAAATAACTATTATTGACACATCATTTGTAATTATTAATAGCTTATATACTCTACGATGAATAACGTAATTCGTTTGAATTAATATTTGTGTAAACCGCAATACAATTATACCAAAATCGATTTCGGCGGTTTCAGTGGAAAATGATATTGACACTTATTTCAAAACAAAGTTATTTATTTTGGAAAGATATGTATATCCATATACATGATTAAAGAATATAATTTCAATTTCAATTGCCCAAAAACACGTAGTAGATTTTTAAAAAACTTATTTCATATCTAATAAAAAATCAAGCGTTTTTTAATAAAGTTATTTCACTTGTTTATATAAATAACTTGAACAGTCTTAAATATTCCTTGTTTTGCGAAATTAAGACATACAGTTGTTATTTAAGTTATCAGACAATACGTATTAAATACAAAAAGTATGTATAGCACGTAGAAATTTTATACGTAATATTGGATATTATTTCTACTCGAATACTATGTTTTGCGAAGAACCTGAAATCTTTATGCTCAAATAGTTCTTCAGAAATGGGCGAAAACTAGACGGCAAATGAAAATATTCAATGGAAGATTGTTTAGAAGAGTTTTGCAATGAGTTCTGTAATACGAGGTGTGTAAATCAAGTAATGAGACTTGAATTGATAATTTAAAAAAAAATATTTGAATAGAATTACAATTCCGTATTGTTTCCTTCAAAATAACTTCCTGGGGAAGCCACACAGTCCTGGAGACGGTTCTTCCATTCCTCATAGCAGTGTATTGTATATACTGGACACACCATATACTGGAATAGCCTTCAGCTGACCTGTTAAAGCCGTTTGAATGTTTTCTATGGTACCAAAATGACGTCCCTTGAAGTGATTCTTCAATTTCGGGAAGTGACAAAAGTCGGAAGGACTCAAGTCAGGCGAATAAGGAGGCTGAGGAGCCACCTCAATGTTTTTACTGAAATGGCTCACAAAGTTTTACCGCCCTTCCAAGTTCCGTCCAAGCAGTGTTACTAGATCGGGCGCTACGTTGCCAGTCTTATTACTTAATTTACACACCTCGTATAGTGTTCGATTATAATTCTTTCTGGTCTGCCGTAAGACATTGTGTGAGTTTTTTTTTGAAGAAACAGGATGTGTAGGAAGAAAAGAAGAGGTGTGTAAATTAATACACACCTCGTATGTATTTTTTTTTTTTTGACAAACTTGCGGAAGTTTTGGAATAGCGTAGATATTCGAATTTATAAAAACTCACAGGAACATATTTGCATCTATTAAAAAAAAGGGTGCGGTATTATACCCTTTAAATACCCTACAAAATCCGTAACAAAAAAAAAACTTGACCCACTAACGTCCGCATTATTCCAGATGTATTTACCGAGGTGCTTTATTTTAAAAGACGGATTTGGGTCCGTTCTGCCTTATGCAACGGTCCAAATTTGAATATCCACCGCGAGGACCTCGTAAAATGCCTAATTTAATTAACTCGGCCAAGTCGCAAAAAAAAAAAAATCCTCTGCATTGCGGTACCAGACTTGTAATATACAGTGAGAAGTTAAAGTATAATAAAAACGAGTAAAACTATGGAATAAAATTCATAACACCGTTATGGCTGATTTTTAAATAAATCGCCGAGACAGATCGGTTTTATTCCTTTCTCCTTTCCTCCATCTTTCACATATACAGGTTGTTTCACAGTAAGTGGCCTATTAAACGTTTTGGGAGAACTATTAATAATATGGGCACGTTATATTTTTTTATGCCTTAATTGGTTTCTACACATTAATTTAAATCACTTTGATAACTGTCATCTCTAAAATGAACAGTTTTCGATATATTTTAAAGAAGAAAATTGAAATTGCAAACCCTTAAAAAATTAATAACTAAAATGATTTATAATAATCGCTGTAAAACTCTATGGTCATTTTTTTACCAAGTGAGTATGAAGGGTTGAACATAGTGACTAGAATTTTTGATTTATGGGACAGGCATAATCTCGAAAATTGTTTGACATAGAAAGAAACGCTGAATAGAAGTTATTCTATATAATAAAGACAGGTTATTTACATCAGCATTTTTCTTATTGAACAGCTTGTATATATTTTCATTTTTTGAAGGCTCTTTATATATCTGAACGGGTTTGAAAGGACAAAGAGTATTCCATATTCTGGCAACCACATATTGTAGAAGTTTTGTTACCAATATCAGGAATAATATTCCTTGAGAACCATAAATATGTGTCTGTCACCAGTCAGAGTATCTTCGTAAAATTAGCCACACCAGGACATTAGTCCTCCAAATGTACAATGGGCAACATTCCACTCCTGAATGAGAAATTTGTAAGGGATTGGTGTGTAATCAGGGACATGTTAGGTGGTCTGCATGGTCACCTGGCCTGTCCCCTCTCGATTCTCGGGATATTTAAAACAAGTTATATATGCTGAAAATCAAACTAAATCTGTACGTTTATTTTTTTTTTTCAGAGAATAATAACAACGAAATTACAATTTTTTTTTCAGACTTTTACGCCTCACTGTATATTTTCCGGGTATAAGAGGACTCTTTGGACAAACACATTAGGCGATTTCTCGGGCCGACCCAAACAGAAATTAATAAAAGAATCGACTTATAAATATTCATAATGGAAATGAGTGCACGCTTAATTCCAAGGCTTCGCTTCCAGTTTCCACCCTTTTCAGTTGGCGATTAAATTCTGTGCTTGGGTGTGACGTAATAATTAAATGAATTCTAGGATCATTCATCACTCGTCTAGTAGCTATTTACGCTAAAAAAGGCTGTTAAGTAAATATTTACTGCTTTTTCCATCTTTTTATTTCATTAAAAAAAATGTTTTTTTTGCCTATACCAAAGACAAATCGGTAGAAGAGCGCGCTTGATTGGTAACGGCCCTCGACTGCAGTAATTGGTCGACTGCAGTAATTCATGAACCCACTCTAAGAAAAGAGCTCTTATAAATCACTGATAATTCATTGTACTATTAAAGTCCGCTTAAAGTTACCACAAATCTCTAGCATTATTAAAACAGATGATAATAAAAACAACATCTGAGAAATGTGATGAGTATTTTGCAGTCTTATTAAGTGCTGATGAAACGTGTTGACAGCGACAGCTTTACAATTATTCGGATTTGAGACTATTTCTATATATATATGTATAGGTGTGCCTTTAATATTATGACCCTCAATGTTTTACCTACTGTGGCTGTGTAACGATAAAGGTTCAGGGTACGTGTGTTTATCGAGGGCGTATCTAGTTTAAGTTTCCAACTGCACGGCTACGGTTAATGCATTTACCATTTGGGGTTCATTAAAACTTTATTGTTGGTATCATAACATTGTTTTAGGCATCGCGCTTATAATAACATTAGGTGCCGAAACACTTTCAGTTAAACTCTATTACCGTTATAATTATTTAGAAACTCGAAAGTCAAGCGTTACGGGTTCTTCAATAACATTATAATTTCTGAAATATAGGAACAACTTCGTTTTTGTGCGCATACAAACTAAAAGGTTTTAGATAGTAATTACTTCTAAGATTATTAAAAGGCAAATCTAATGAATTTATAATTCATTAGATTAACTGGTCTTCAATTGGTTCATCAATTCTCATGCAATTTTTTTAATCCAATTTTGAACCACTATAATTCAAAGCAAAACTGATTTTGATGCGCTTGGCAATTATAGAAAATTCATTTTCTTCCAATTCGTAAGTGCAAATAGCAATTACCCTCTTATCATATTATGAAAAAGAACCCCTAATTTCGTGCATTTATTTCAATTTACTCCGAAATTGTAGAGACAAATTAAAAACCCAATTAAAACTTTGACACCCTTTGTATCTTGGATATCATCAAGAAATGGACGAAGGTAATTATTTATGACGTTATTTTGATCTCAGAAATCTGCTGTTGTATTATGTAGACACCATTATCATGAGCCATCCAAAAAAAAACGTCATCAAAGTTGGCCGAGCAAAAAAGACATATTTTTAGTTTGTCTTAAATGTATAACCTTATTTAATTGTCACGGCTGTTACATCATATGACAGCCATTATTTATTTTACAATTGTGACAGTCACTTGTCAAAAGTTTGACAACAAAGGTTCGCTTCGAACTACGACATAACTGCTATTTCCAACTCTCTCATTCATGGCCAGATTTGATGACGATTTTTTTGGATGGCTCTTAATCAATATACAAGTAACTAGTAGCCTTCCGTAGGTTTACCATAGCTCTTTAATTTGAGTTGTATTTATTCATGTGTCAAACAAATAAGTGTAATATATTAGCATAATATACCAATCTCCTTCCAGTCCTACGATTTCGTTGGTATCACCAAGGAGGCCGTGGATCATACATTTTATTTCACTTCACCACAATGTGAGCAACCAATACTACACCATTTTTAATCTACACCCTTATATTACTGGTTGCATATCTAGAAAGAGTATGATACATCCCACATGATCATCCCTAAAAATGTCTTGAAAATAAAAATGAGTATATTTATATATTATATAAATCTTTATATTTAGGTCTCTTTATTTAATGTTATAATGTAGAATAATATTGTTCATTGCTTTTATTCTTGTTATAAATAGTTCTTGAGCTTGAATAGTATTTATTTAGTTCGTATTATTCCAAAATTTATTTTAAAAAGATATAATCCAATAATTGGAAGCGTGGGTGAAAACGATGAGTCTGCAAAGCTATGTGCCAACATTATAAAGCGTTTTTTGTTCTGCTCATTTCTCTAAAAAATGTTTTGAACGGACTGCATTTTCTGTCAGACTGAAAAATAAGTGTATCTGCAAAGTTCCGCGACCCCTGAAATTGTTGTATAAAACATCACTGAATGCTTAATATAAAATAAAATAATTCCAATACACTATAAAGAAGTTATAAATAATGTTTACATTCATTATAACAACCACAATTTTTTGTTAGCATCATGAATCTACTCCATAAGCAGATTTATTAATACACAATGCTTGCTCGCATTTAAATACGCGCTAATGTGTGATCATTGGTTTCCTTGCTGTCTTACAAAATGGTGGACTTTCAAATGTTTCCCTCCACTTACGTCCTACTTCTTATCCAGTTAGTATCCAGATCAGTGGTGTGATGCCTGATTTCACACAAATTTTTGGGCTAATTCAAGTTTCAGTTCAGTTAATCAGTTGACAGAAACGAGTCGCGCCACAGAGGCGTACGCGTCATAAGTGTAATACACGAAAGTAACTAGTAGCCTTTCACACGTTTCCGATATTTTTAATATATATTACACTATTCAACTTATGGCATACAGTGGAGATTGTACAACAGCACCAACTGACACGGGACAACTGCAATCAAATTAAATTGAGGTAATCCCCTCACATGTTATCCATGTGTCGCGGTAAACCAACCTTCAACATCAGACTGTTTCGTTCACCTTTTTGGCACGTGCAATTACGCAGTGCTGCATATTTTTCAGAAAAATGCGCTTCGAGGAGTAATTCTAATGGTAGGCGCTCATTTTACATAATTACGCTTTATGCGTCCCCGCGGTTATTAAGCGTATCCGCTTTCCCGAGTTTGCTCCCTGTATTTGACGTCGCAAACGAAAATCTGCAATAAAACCGCACAATACAGAGACTCGCCTGTGTAATTTTACATGCACTTAGGAACAGTGAGCGCAGTAACTTTGAATTCAGTACTTTAAAGGGAATACGCTTAAAAAGAGACATATTCGGTACAGCGTAAGCATAAACCACAACAGCGGGATATCTCCGAAAGGAATAGAATAATCCTATAATAACTGTATACAGTTCAGTGGCGTACTAATGCTAATTTCTTGTACAAGTGAATTTTCTCATATACCGATTGAAAAAAACGTCTGACTATGAACGCGTGAGATGGAAAAAAAAACGAAACTTTTTTGTCAAACATTTGACAAATGGCTGTCACAATTGTAAAATAAATAATGGATGTCACCTAATATGAAAGCCTTAACAATTCAATGAGGTTGTATACACAAAAATTAAGAATAGAAATACGTCTTTTTTGCCCGGCCAACTTTGATGACTTTTTTTTAATGGCTCGTTATTTCCCTTAATTTGCTTTAAGGTGTATATTAATATAACATATAATTACTATATATTACAATTGTCATATTTTGAATTTTTTCCAATTTTCTCCATTCTGTACCCTATAATAGCCATAATATAGCTTCTGAAGCTTCATGTCTTCTTTTGTTTCATCTACAGAGAGCTGAAGAAGCTCCATGCAAATGTTCATCCATGCAGATGATGTACATTTTGAAAAATACACAAGAACATCACAGTTCACACTTTTTATTTTTTTCTCCATTATTTTTCCTGTAGTAAGATTAAATCCTGACGCATCAATAGATTAGGATGTATTATTACCTCTACAAATCTATAAATATAAGAAACTGTTGCTTCATTTCATCTATGTAGGTTGTCTTTAAATTTTATACTCTCTCTTGGGGTAGTTTTTTCTGTAGGTATCTACTAAACCTTTTTTTTTTTCATCTACTAAATGTTTATTTCTCGTGTAGCAAGCCTAATATAGCATTCGCGTTTGAACACATTTGAAGATGTTGTTTCATTAGATGCTTCATCATTTTAGATGATAAAAAAAATATTTTTACAGTTATTTTACCGATGAATTACCGATTTTTCGATTGGTAATCTTAATATAGGGTCCTTTTGTTCAGCTACAGATATCTGAAAGTGGTGCTTCACCCGTCGCTTCATTTATTTAGATAACGCATCATATACTTCAATGTTTTCAGAATGGATTTCTCATGAAACCCATTGTCAAAAAATTGTTTTTCTTGACAATATGTAACAATTATTATTACAAAACGTACATTTTTCACCACAAGCGGTTTTAGTTCTGAACTCTACATAATAAACAAATTTATTTCTGAAACGAAATGAAGCATTGTAATAAATAAAGCCGGCAGATCCGAGCGGCGGTAACAATAATAGCATGGTAAGTTTAAGACATATATTTCTAAATTGCAATTAATTTAATGCAGCAAATTTAATTTAACAATGATATACGGATTTTTCGTGTAGTAAGCTTAACATATCCTCCGTTGCTTCATCTACATACATTCGAAAATATTGTTTCATACGATGCTTCATCCATTTAGACGATGCTTCATCTACTATAAGTTTTTAGAATGAATTTTTTGTAGAACTCATTTTCAAAAAATGTTTTTCATGATAACGGGACAAAATCAATATTGCAGCACAACCTTTAGGATAAACTCAAAATATACATTTTGATTGTCTTTTTTATTACAAGATGTTAGATCAGAACCCTGCATAATAAACATGTATTTTACTATCGAAATGTAGCGCTGTAATAAATATTGTAATAAATAATATAATAAATAACGAAAATAAGGAAAATAATATTTTTACGGTTAATTCACCAGTTGTGTATTATAATAACGAGTATACATATATAATAGAATAATACGTTATATTGCCCGCATTCTACAGGAAATATCTACTATATATTTAACAACTTCATTGTGAGGGAATTTATTAGCCTCTATTATATTTTTGTTATACCTTTAAGATTTATCGTGCACACGTTACTGCTTACATAAAGGCAATAAGTCTTGTGTGTTCGCCGTTAACGGATATTTTACTGTGTAATATGGGGTATTGGCGGCTTTTCTGAAAACGTTATTACTATATAGACTGTTTATTACGTAATTGTACTGATACTTTTACATTTTGTTTATGGAGACTAAAGACGTTAGTGTATTATTAATGTTATAAGGTTATTTGTAACGAACCATTAAAAAAACCGTCATCAAAGTTGGCCGAGCAAAAAAAGACGTATTTCTATTCTTAATCTTAAGTTTACAACCTTACTGAATTGGCAAGGCTATCATATTATGAGATTGGTATTTTTACCCGGTATATAAAAACTAAAATAAAAATCTTTGAAAGAAAATAATAATTAATAATAATATAATTAAAAAGAAAGTATATTTTCGAAAAAATATGACACTATTAAAGAAAATGACGACTGTCCATATTTATTCACACTACTTGAACTCTTATTTTAACTCAATGATGAATAAAGCCGGCAGATCCGGGCGGCGGGCCATCTCAACGGGCCATATCTGAACGTAAATAACAGGGTAAGTTTAACACATCTCTTTCTAAATTGCAACAGTTTATTGTTTTCATGAATTTTGTTTTTGCACATACAAGTAGTAAGTAGTATGACGCGTATGGTTATGGCCCGCCGCCCGGATCTGCAGGCTTTAATGATGAATCTAATAACGTTCTACGGTATCCTGGGTGTTTCATTAATTTCTTCAATTTTATTGGCAATGCGTTATTGAAGAACATCGCCAACGAAAGTTTCAAAAATTGATTTTTTTTAATGAGGCCAGAGAAAAAATCAGAGGGTCAAATCGCAAGATATAGGGGGAATGCATGTTCAAATTAATTATAGGATCTCTGAAAAATTCGCCTATATAATTGTTTCCCTAGTAGTTCCGCACGAGCTCCATCTTGTTATAATATAACAAGATGGAGCTCTTGCAATTAATCGACATGCAACATTTATAAAAAAGGTGTTAAGTTTTCTAACTTAACCTCTCTGCATTCAGTGTTTCGTTAAAAAAAAATAGGCCCAAAAAACAATCCGTCTTCTGGTCACAGCTGCCCACACTCCAATTTTTTTGTGGGTGTAGTGCAGTTTTAAAAAAGTCTCATATTCTGAGAGCTAACATAGAAAAAACCAGGACGGAACCAAGCCTCATCAGTAAAAAAAGACTTTCAACGACAACATCGTTATTGTTTAAATGGTTAGTCAACCACTGATAGAAGTGTAGTAATAAAAGTTCGTCCGCTTTGAGAATTTCATGTATGGATTGCAGACGATATGGATGGAGCTCCAAACCATTTATCAAAATTAGTTGACACGTTGTATATGGAAGATCCACTTGTTAACTGATGTGGCTACTTGATGTTCATGGATTGTCCATTATCACTTGCCCGACCGTTTCAACGTTTTCTTCTCACCTTACTCTGAGTCTGCTTCCTTGCTCCATTGAACTTCCTTGTTTCCGATTGACACTTCCAGTTTGCCGGTACAAAGGGGGAGGTTCGATAAGGCCTGTTTTCGACCCAAATTGGATTTGGGTGAAAAAATTTGAAAAAAAAGTCCTGTAGTATCTACTGATGAACTAAGTCTATTCCACTCTAAACGGACCACCCCCACCTCTCCTAGCTTCTCCCAACCACCCCTCAAAATAATGAAAATACCATCACTTGGTAAGAGCATTTTCAAGATATGTGTGTATTTCTGTTTTTGGGGTCGCTGAAACCGAATGTGACCATCAAAAATCATTTTAATTGCCAATTTTCCCGCTAGCACCCCCTTTACCACCCCCTGGAAGGGGTCGAAGTTTCAATTTTCGTATAAAATCAATATGTATGTGTATTTCTATGTTTTTGAGGGCGCTGAAACCGAATATAACTACACAAAATAATGTCCACCTACTCAATTACCCCCTAACATTGAATGCCCTCACAATCATTAGAAAGAACCCAGCAAAATAATGAAAATACCATCACTTGGTACGAGCATTTTCAAGATATACGTGTATTTCTGTTTTTGGGGTCGCTGAAACCGAATGTGACCATCAAAAATCATTTTAATTGCCAATTTTCCCGCTAGCACCCCCTTACCACCCCCCTGGAAGGGGTCGAAGTTTCAATTTTCGTATGAAATCAATATGTATGTGTATTTCTATGTTTTTGAGGTCGCTGAAACCGAATATAACTACACAAAATAATGTCCACCTACTCAATTATCCCCCTAACATTGAATGCCCTCACAATCATTAGAAAGAACCCAGCAAGATTCATATGGACGTTATCTCTCGGTAAATTGCGCTGACGCTCTTGGAAAAAAGAGGAGAACCAAAGTTTGTGTTCTGCAATAATTACGCTACAAAGCTACAAAAATTGTATCAAAACCGATCAATTATTGAGGGAGTTATTCAAGATAAAAAAAATTTAGTTTTTTCACGTGGGCGATTTCAGGTGTGAGTGTATAATTTATCTTGCCTTAACCGGCGTTTGCTCTCTGAATTGACTCCAACACGGTACCTGTGTCGTTTTTAATAATACCCTACGAGGTCAACGAACTTTTGTTGTATCCCGCAAAATAGAATATACGCGTAACAAAGGCCTTATCTCCTAGTAAATAGCATTTACATATTAGTAAACAAAAGATTTCATTAAAGATTCCAAGCTCATTTGATGTTTAACCCTTGCCCTTAATAGTGATTTCCAGCGACCCTCTTTCCTTTGTTGTTCCAACTAGCTCTAAAACTTAATAAGCAGTACAGTTTGTGCGGGAGATTCACAAGCGGGGATATTTACTGCAAAGTATCTTTTTTTGTATGTACATTGTTAAGTATGTAAAATGTTATGTATAGGGTAACACATTTTCGATCATCATAGGCGTACATACATATGTACGCTTATGGAAATACACGTGTTTTACATGTGTAAAACACCATACACATATATAGGGTAGGCCATTGGATTCTTTTTAAACTGAGTGTTATTTCTACATTGCCGACACTGACGCGCTTAATAAATGGTGTCTAACCTTCGCTGTAAGAAATGGATCGTTTTACGTTTGAATAACGTTGGGAAATATTGAAAAATTATTTCCAAAGTGAATGCTGTGCTGCAGAAACAGTGAGAAAATCGAGAACAATTTTTGGTCGAAATTAGGTTCCGTCAGCGCCTGGTATAAGAAAGTTCTTAAGGAAAGTTCGTGAAACTGGCATGCTTATGGATAACAGAAGTCATCCAGGTGCTCGTCCGGTGCGCACAGCTGAAAGAATTGCTGCTGTTGCCCAAAGGGTGCGTGAAAACCCAGGAGGAGAATATTGCATTAAGACCGCGGATTATTTGCTTACAAGTTGCAACTTACTCAAAAAGTAAAGGGAAATGACCATCCACTTCGTTATCGCTTCTCCATGAGGGCTTTAAATGAGTTTGAAAATGACGCTAATTTCAATCTAAAAATTATTTTTTCGGCCGAAGCTCATTTTTATCTTGGAAGACATGTTAATAAACAGAACTGTAGGATTTGTGGTTCCGAAAATCCACACGTAGTCATAGAGAAGCCACTGCATCTTGCAAGAGTGACTATTTGGTGTGGGTTTTGGAGTGGTGTGGCATCATTGGTCCGTATTTCCTTCAAAATGAAGATGGTAACAGCGTTACAGTAAACGGAATGCGTTACAGAGACATCTGATGTTTTATGGCCGCGATTGGACGATTTAGACTTGGACGAGCTTTGCTTCCAGCAGGATGGAGCAACATGTCACACAAGCCGTGAAACAATCGATCTTTTACACACTAAATTCGGTAATCGTGTTGTCAACCGTTTTGAACACATTAATTGGCCATCGCGCAGCTGCAATTTAACACCGTCGGACTATTTTTTATGGGGACATGTTAAGGATCGTTGTTACTCCAACGATCCACAAACAATTGACGCACTGAAGGAAAACCTCGAGTTATTCGTGCAATAGAGCCACAAATAACACAGGTCTACAAAAAAAAGTTCTGTCTTTGCGATCAGACCCATCATTTCCTATGTATTTTGATGCACTGAAACCAAATTTGGCAAAAAAAATTTCTACCGCATCATTTTTTCTCTCCACCCCCATATAACCCCCATAAACTCTTAGAGGGAATTAAAAAAAAAATTATTTTGATTTTTTTGGGTCGCTGATCACAAATCTGAAGTCAATAATAAATTTCGACTTAATGACAGCTGTCAACAAGCTGTCAAATTTCACTAAAAAAGTAAAAAGTTGATATTAAATGCATATTATTAAATTTTTTGGGTTGCTGATTACGATTCTAAAATTAAAGATTAGTCAAAAATCATTTTTCACAAGAACGAATCAGCAACCAAAACTTAAAATACATAATCACAAAAAAATTCTTCTACCCCGTTGGGAGGGGGGAGAGAAAAAAGGGTAAAAAACCATCAAAGGAAAATGGGTATCGCGACAGAACTTTTTTTTTGTAGACCTGTGTAATCGAAAATGTACTGCAAAATTGGGTGAGAAGAATGAACTACTGCCAAGCCAGCCGCGGCGGCAATTTGACTATTTTTTTTTTTTTCATAAATAATGGGAAGGCATACTTTCTTGAATAAAGCAACAATCATTTAAAAATATTCGACGATGTAGTTTTAATAGCAATTTTAAAAAGAAACCATCTGATGCACCACCCTTTAGAAGAAAGCGCGCTGACGACGGCGAACGCGTACATATATTTAAGTGGAACGGCTAAAACTACCGGCAGGCACAAACCGAGCGGTCATTCGTGACAGATAATAGGCGACCTGGTAGACGCCACTGGAAGTGAAATGAACATCTGATACTGTAGTTATGTATTATGGATTGTTTTCTTAACATTCAGCGTGAACTGTTCTAATCCAGAAATATAAATATCTAAAAATAACTACTGTATAGTGTACTAATTAGTGTAGATTAATAAAAACAGGCCAGTTGTTACGTATTTTAGAATACCTTACAAATATAACGTTGGTGTTTAAAATGTACAGTGAAAGCCAAAATAAATTGTTCATGTTTAATAAGCGGTAACTCATTTATTATTCAATATTCAACATGAACATGATAATTAATACACATTGAAGGGTAAACATGGGAGTTTTACTCTCTTAACTACTATGTACCGGGTGGGCAAATTTCGATGTTTTTATAGGGTATCTCGGTAACTGTAAGGGCTATGGAAAAATGAACCCACCTTTCCCGACCTCTTTTTTTCGAGATAAATTCATTGGTGAAAACCAGAATTTGCTATATCTTTTCGTTTTCGAGTTGTAAACGAAAATTGATTTTTTTGAGTTTTCGATTGGTGTCGATAACTCGGTTGTTTGTATAATTAGAAGAAATCTGTTTGCACGTTCTACAGGCACTTTTTTAAGTAGAATAGGATTTCCTTAACAGATTTTTTATATCTTGTGTAGTTTTCGAGTTATGGCATAAACTTCCTATTTTTTTAAATGGAAACCATAGTTGGCTATGATTTAGCTAAAAAGAGGATTTTTTTTCTCTTTACAACGATATATAGTTTGTGGGGTCTATGATGAGTGTTTATGCGGAAACAGTTAAAAATTTTAATTTTTTGTATAGGTATACTTACTTTGTTTTTTCTTTGCAGGAAGAGTAAGTTTCTATAGTAACACATTGTTACAACAATGTTTTAATAATAATAACTGTTGCTATGGAAATTTACTCCTGCGAAAAGTAACATAAATACATAGTAACAGTCGTATATAATGAATGGTATATTAAACTTAAATAACTAATTATGACATATTAGTGACTAATTAATAATTAATTATAACATATTCATAACAAGAAAGTTTAACACACTTAACAATCAAATTTGTAACAAATAATGTATGTAAAAAAATACGATACAATATATTTTACAAAAACAAAACTAGACAGATTAAAAAAAAAATACGAGCATGATTATTTACCTAAAGTTTTCAAATTGTCGTCCGTTGTTTGCGATGCACAGGTTCACATCGCTTTGAAACACTTTTTGTTGCATTATAGATGTGAATATTTGAAACGGAATTCAGACAGTCTATAAGATTTTCTCTCAGTTGAACCAGTGTATTATTTGTCTTTTTGTATAAATTGTCTTTAATGGTTCCCCAAAAAAGAAATCTAACGGTGAGAGATCTGGCGACCGAGGAGGCCACTTTACTGGCCCATTGTTCCCTATCCATTTCTCCCCAAAATTAGTATTTAATAATTCCGAGATTAAATTAGTATTATGGGGTGGTGCCCCGTCTTGTTGAAAAAATACATGTCGTCTTTCGTTAAGTGGCAAGTTGTCTAAAAATTCTTCTACTATGTGGTAGTTTATCATATTGTAATACCGTTGACCATTTAAATTGTCATCATAAAGTTGGTAAGCTAAAATGCGGTTATTATATAGGGCACACCATACACTAAAACCGAAACGTCCTTGATTTTGAACATCAACAGTCTGATGAGGATTATCTTCAGACCAATAATGTTTGTTGTGTCGGTTGAAAATTCCGGCACTACTTACGTAACTTTCATCTGTCCAAATGATATTTTAAAAAAATAATTGGTCTTGCTCAATTTGTTGTAGGTACCAATTGCAGAAATCCAGTCGGCGTTCAGGATCAGTTGGAAGGAGCTGTTGTTGTTTCCTTATTGTATAAGGTCTAAATTTGTGTTTTTTTAAAACTGAAAGTGCTCTTCGTCGCGATATACCAGACTCTGCTTCAATTTGCCTACTTGAAATTGAAGGATTTACGACTACCATACCAACAACATTTATGGCAACATCCTCAGCATCTTGAATACGATAATTTTTTGGTCTTGGTTTATTAAATCCTCCGTATTCAACGAGGTTTTCTTTTAGTCTACCAAAGATGGACATATTAGGTTGTCTCCTTTCAGGGTAGCGATTAAAATATGCTTCCGATGCAGCTTCAGAATTATATCCATTTTGAATAAAACACTCTAGCATATTAAACTTTTCGTAATTTTATAATACGCCATCGCGCCTTGTCAATTTCTTTAATCGAAACTTTAAAACTATAATGCAAGCAAAAACCAAACATAAACAATTAATCAAACAGTAATGTGTAACTGTGTATTTACATCCCAATATCCAACTGTTCTGTTTTCAAAATGACAGGCGCCTACTGTGCAAAATCATTGAAATTACTATACTGTCCTTTATTAGAAAACATATGTTTTTAACTGTTTCCGCATAAACACTCATCATAGACCCCACAAACTATATATCGTTGTAAAGAAAAAAATCCTCTTTTTAGCTAAATCATAGCCAACTATGGTTTCCATTTAAAAAAATAGAAGTTTATGCCATAACTCGAAAACTACACAAGGTATAAAAAATCTGTTAAGGAAATCCTATTCTACTTAAAAAAAGTGCCTGTAGAACGTGCAAACAGATTTCTTCTAATTTTACAAACAACCGAGTTATCGACACCAATCGAAAACTCAAAAAAATCAATTTTCGTTTACAACTCGAAAACGAAAAGATATAGCAAATTCTGGTTTTCACCAATGAATTTATCTCGAAAAAAAGAGGTCGGGAAAGGTGGGTTCATTTTTTCCATAGCCCTTACAGTTACCGAGATACCCTATAAAAACATCGAAATTTGCCCACCCGGTACTCTTCTAACAATAAGTGACGAACGAAATCAGCCATAACTCTTTCAAGCATATTCTGGAGAATAGCTTCAATAACTTAAACGTTGCTTTTAACCCTCTATATACTCTAGGTCTGCTCATGAACAGTTTACTTTTTAAATAATCCCAAAGGACAATGTCAGTAGACCTCGCCAACCATTTCGAGAAATGAGTGTATGTAGAAATGTCCGCCGTAAAATCTCCACACTTTTTCTTGCAGTGTGACAGGTGCGACCGTCTTGTTGGAAAAACTAATTTCTTTATTCCTGCCGCTGCGGTATAAATAATGACTGGAGCATACACGTATACCGTTCGGAATTTGCAGTTACTGTTTCATCATTTTTTGTATTGCACTAATTTCTCATAATTTTGATAAAGCAGTACAGGGCCATGTAGAAAATGTAAAGAAAACATGTATTTTTGGGTGCTCATTAATAAATATATTTTTTAATTTTTGAGCTAAATGTTTTTCTTCCGAATACTTTGAAATAATACATATTTCCTAACACCTATTCTTCTTTTTTCAGGTGAGTTATTTACTCCTTAACATAGAACAATACGTTTGGAAAAGTTATGTAAGTATATCTTTAAATTTCTTCTTTACCTTTTTCAAACACACACTATGCTAAAAATGGATAAACCAAACGAAAAAAAAAATATTATAAAAATAGTCAAATATCTAAGAAATATGTGATTTTTAAAAAAATCTTTACACGGATGCTATGGACGTTCTATTGTTTTTCTGAAAACGGCAAGTTGTATCGTAATGACATTTTTGTTTTGTTTTGTTTTCCGCGTGTCCCGTGTTTAAAGAAACATTAGCTGTAAAATGATAGATCAAACACCTTGTATATAACCACCTTAAACCTTGTATGCCGCTAAATTCTTCTTACACAACAAAATATAGAGTAATTGATCAAAACCATTCTTTAAAAGTATTAGAGCTCCTAGGAATTATTATATTCGAAAATTTGGACTTGGGCTAATATATCTATGACGAATTTGTTAAAAATATTTTCAAGATGGCTGCACTTCCGGTTATACCGGAAGACAGCATCAACTTCCTTAAATGGAACGGTACCTTTTTTATTGCATATTTCGTTTGTATACATTTTTTAGGTAGTTTTTCATTAGATTTCCCTATATCTTTTACCATTTTTGAGTTATTTTGAGTTTTTTGAAATTTTGTTCTTTAGCACCAAAACGTTTGAAACTGTCTAACAGTCATTTTATTAAATAAAGTATAAGTATTGGTACGGTGGTTAGTATGATCCTAAAGCTTTGCAACGATGGTTTTATTATATATCAGTTACGTGCAGGGTGCTTAAAACAGAGCAAACATTTCATTTTTTGAAGTTAAATTTTATTTTTTTTTTCATTTTTTTACAATAATTAACGTTTTTTGATAATTCACATATGGATTATTGCTAAAAAAACAGTATATAAATAATACAGCATATTATTGCAAATACTTTCTCAAAATATACCTAGATGGCGTTATTCATTTTTAGAGAAGCTAATAGGACGCCACAGTAGCCGAATTATTTATATGATTAAATACGTTTTTCAAACTTTAAACGTATTTTTTTCGAAACTGCGTTTTTCAAATTGGCGTACAACTTAGCTAGCTCAGTTTTTATCCGATAGACTTGAAATTTCTTATATAGATTATCTATTAAAGTACACCGATTTTTGCGGTTGATAAATAATTAGATTTGCAATTCAATTTAAGGTCGTGTTTTTAAGAAAAAATAAAACAAATAAAATTGATGTCAATTTGCGAATTTTCAATAAAAAAATTAAAAACTTGGGTACTTCCAACGAAAAACTAATTTTTGTTTCTAAGTTGTGTACGAAGGTGTAGGTAAATACATTTAAAAGTTGACGTGTCTCGGGAATTTTTTGAAAAATCATTCACCACCCCGCTAGCGAATATATTCCAGTTAAAGTCTTCACCGTGTATATTCAAATGAAGGATAATGTAACATTATTCATACTTAATAAGATCTATATACATGTGTATATAGATCTGTGTACGTTATACAAAACATACTCGTGAGGCACCACACGAGTATGTTTAATGAAAAATGTAAGATATGAAAAATTCAAACTGTTCGTACTTGGGCTTAAGTAACGGCATGAGGCAATATTTTGTTCTCCGTCATAGAAGTAATTTATAAGGATTATAAGCCAGCGAGTTCACTTATTCTCATTTAGTCCCGGTGCATCCTTTCAGATTTGCAGTGCCATTATATATTAATTTGGGTGACAGCATGAATAGTTTGCGTAATGCCGAGTCCCATTCGGTTTTATGCCAAGAGAAATGAGCGTCCTGCTGCCCTCGTCCGTCCGGTTATTCCAGCTGGAATAACTACTCACGAATGCAAATAGAATGAGCAGTAGTCTCCTTCTTAACTGCCGTTCGAATAAATCAAAACTGACGTTAAATATATACAGGGTGTCCACAAAGGGTAGGGGGTATTTGTAAATTAATACAAAAAAAAAACTACAAGTTAGAAAAACATTTTTTTTTTTGTTAATTTTTAGACAAAGTTTTGGGAAATTAAGTGCCAAAGATTATGTTGTCCAAATGTCGACCCTCGTGCTGCTGACACTCCTCTAACCTAAAACGGAAATTAGCAGCAACGCGTCTACACATCTCTCTGAAAACGGCGGCCATTACGGTGCGGATGTTGTGCTTCAATTCCAGTAGAGTTCGTGGTTTGTTTGTATACACTTTTTTCTTTAAGGTATTCCCATAAGAAATAATCGAAGGGTGAAAGGTCGGGGCTCGTCGGAGACCAGTTAATGGTGCCTCGACGAGAGATCACGTTTTCCGGGAAAAGTTCATTGACAACCGCAAGCGATTGGTTCGAGGTGTGGCAAGTGGCCCCATCTTGTTGAAACCATGTTTCCATATTAAAACCTTCAAACTCCTGCAGTTGTGGTACTAAAAAGTTCCTTAACATGTCACAATACCGTTCACTGTTTACCGTAAGTGCTTGCCCTCGCTGGTCCTCAAAAAATAAGGCCCTATGATGCCTTACATAGGCTTACAGACTTACAGACCAGACATGGCAGCCCACAGAATAACCTTTGGTCTATGTAGTGGTTGTTCATGTTTCTGTCTTGGATTTTCATTGGCCCAGTAGCGGCAGTTCTGTTTGTTTACGTGAGCATTTAAGTGAAAGTTCGCTTCGTCACTAAACAGAATGTTTTCAAACATTAGGAAGCGTTGAAACATTTCATTTGCAAAACTCAGTCTTACAGGATAATCGGTAACGTTCAATTTTTGAACGAACTGGATTTTGTAGGCTGTAAGATGTAAATCTTGCTTCAGAATTTTAGGCAACGATGATTTTTTAATGTCAAGTTCTCGACTGCGTTTGCGAACTGATTGAGACGGATTTTCACGCACTGAAGCTCTAACTTCTTCAATCATTTGTTGGGTTCGAACAGAGCGCGGGCGACCTGGATTGTGAATTTTTACAGTCGAACCGGTATTCTCAAACATTCGAATCCATCTTCTGATGGTATCGTTCTTTGGTGCAATCCGTACATTAAATTCTGCACGATACAAACGTTGAGCAGTGACTATCGAATCACCATTGCAATAATACGCGCGTACGAAAAAAGCGCGATGGTCTCCCGGGTACACTTGGTTGCTAAATTTCCAAAGAGTAGTATAAGAACCTATCCTTACCGCGCCCCTCCGAATTGGACTGTTACACGGATAGTGCAGATACAAATACCCCCTACCCTTTGTGGACACCCTGTATACTGTATAATATGGTCGTAGTATACTGACAAAAACGCAGCGTCAAGTTTTTTATGTTAGGTTATGTTATTCTAATATCGTTTGATAAAAGAAGTCTTCAAAGTATGTCTTGAATTATTCCTCTTGGAAGAAAATTAGGTACATCATTGTATTTGTTTGTAAAAAAAAAAACAACAAATACAACAAATAACGTAAGGATTATAAATTTAAAATAGAGAGACGTGTCTACCTTCTACCTCCAAACATGTTCTCATTCTTCTTTTCTGGAAAAAAATCGTGAGCACTTGCGGGGTGTTGTTAATCTCCTAACCTGATATGTTCATCATATGAATCATATGAAAAATGTTATTTAATTTACGATTTTTGGAAAAGTGAACGCTGTAGTTCAGCTAGATACTGCGTACCGAAGCAACATTGAACTGCACAATGAAAAAATAGACATAATCGCTACATTTTACAAATTGTGTGCATTTTTGTGGTGCGTTTGAGAGGACACGACATGATGAGTCAACGTCTTCCTCTAATTCCGGAGTTTTTCGCGGATTAGTTACTGTAGTGCAGAGTTGGACGATGCTCTAAAAGACTATTTGGAAAAAGCAACTGTTTTCAATGGTACGTCAAAAATAATATAATACAAAATGAAATTTTACAGACATTGTTTAGTATACATATGTCAAGAACAAACTGAAGAAATAAAAGAAGCCAATTTATCTATGATTGCAGAAGAAACAGAAATCATCGTGTCGACTTTCACTTCCAATAAAGTAATAATAAGCTTTCTACTTATAATATTGTTATGCATAACAGAATTGAAGAAAAGAAAAACAGAAGAGAAGAAAATTTAAACAGTACACACATAAATATTTTTAAGCTTAAGCTTTCAGATTTGACTTTGAACAAATAAACATTTTCAGTGGCGCCAATAATTCTTCAACTCAAAAGTATTCACTTGCAACCTCAACATTTTTTTAGCACGGTCCGCCACTGTACTGTACTATTAAAATTAGTACGAGGTTAGAGATATCACTGAAATATTAAAGATAGAGTCGTACAGTGAATAGAGATTGTTTATATAAGGAACAATTTATGAAAAAGTAGAAAATTTTATAGAAAAGTAAAAGAACATAAGTCTACCTAATGAGTAATGCAACCAGTGTAACGTTACAATCCTCAAAATTGACTACTTTTACCGGGATAATATGGCGTATAGGAACTCTAATGAATTAGTTCTATGTCGCTCAGTCGCTATTATACTGGCGGCGGAGCGCGCTAAGGTATGACGTTTTTTACCAAACATTTAATTTTGTCGGTTAGGTGATGTGTTTACTTACAGTTTTTTATGTTGATTAATAAAATGCAGCGATCCGCACCTTTTGCATATATGTATATTATCTAGGGTATATCGGACTTAAAAGTGGATGGGAGCGTAATATATTATATAGTGTGGGAAAAATATTTAAGAGGGTGGCATAAATAGACTTGTTATTATCATTGAAGAAGTTTATTTTTTTAAGTTGTTATGATCATTTAACACATAAAACAACGTAGTAACAGGTGGTCCAAAATCGCAATTGAGGACCCTGCTGCAAGAACGATGCATTCTTGCCATTCTCCACGCGTTTCCTCCATTTTCAACGCGTGACGAGGTTAGCTGCTTATAATTTAAATACAAATATTAGGCGTTGTTTAACGCAAATTCCACACATCTCAGTGCATGGAGTATACATAATAACATATGTTGAGCTGCGTCGAATTTGCGTTAACTAACGTCTAATATTTTTATCGAAATTATAAGCAGCTAATTATAAGCACCCTATGTTTTGAAAGAAATATGAAGCTTTATTCACGAGGTAACAGCTGTAATAAATTATAAACTGCGTTATTGTTCTTTCTTTGTCTGTTTACTGTCTTTAACTATTGACAACCGTTAGGTCCTCGCCAAAACGAAGAAATTGTATAAAAAATAGTCTCAAACTTTGTTGAGGGTTTATTATTGTATATTAATGTATTCATAACTATTCATAAAAGTAATTCATGATAGGTATAATCAATAGTAAGAAAAACTAGTAATGTACTATGTACACGAATTTGCAAGTTTTCTTTTATTTTGGTATGGAAATTATAAAAAAAATAGCAACTTTTATGTGCAAAGCTACTATGCAGGTTAACCCTACTTGCTAACACAACTATACACAGAGATAAATAAGAGTAAATCTCCTTGGTTAACAGGTTATAAGATGTTATTAGATTTTTATACCATATGACGTTACTTCAGGATTCCCCTTTGCCCTCTTTAGTTACAGGTTATCGCCAAAACAAAAAGTTCTTGAATTTTAAAAACTGTTACAAATTGTTACTCGCATACAAACTCCTAAGTACTATGATGGCATTTACAGTGTATATCCGTCAAAAAGAACAATATTAAAAAAATGGCTTTTTTGGCCCCTCAAGACAAAAGCATGAAAGTAGTATTTTCATACTAATTTTTGGGTGCAGAATACGAATCATTTATTCATTTTGCCCAAAAATGACGGGAACATCCTCTAACCAACCCCTGTATGGGGGTGAAAAAGGGATATATGGTTTGTTTGTGCAATTTATTATTTGTGTACTAATTTGAATAATATAATTTATTTTTTATTGAAACAACTTTAATCAACTTTAATTAACACTTAGCTTTTTATTGAAAGGTGTAACTTGGCGCTTTTTCGACAACTTTGTACTGAAATTAATCTCGCAAATGAAATGACTTTTTAGGTCTATATAAGAGATGCTCAACCAACTATAAAATAAATCATTAGAAAACTAGGTTTTGTATGAGTTTTGAGTTGAAGTGACATCGAGTTTTCTGATAACGGAATTAACACTGATTTTCATTCAATGCTTGATTATTTCTAATTCAAAAAGTTCCGTTTATTTTTCAGTATAAAAAAAATAGTTTTAATTTTGCAAAGAAAATTATTTATTAGGGAGCGTTCATTAATTACGTGCGGCGTTCAGGGGGAGGGGGTCGAGCCGAATCTCATCTAATCTTACTTTGGGGAGAGGGGAAGTCTCGGCGAATATCGCGTACTTTTTTTTCCGCAAAAAAAATGGGTTAAATTAAGTAAAACATTAAATAAAACTGAATTGAAATAAATACTCTTTTATTAATCTCAGTAGTTACGATTTAAGTATTTTATTGTTTCATTCTCATTGTGATTCTAGCCTACTTTCTAAGCAATTTTAAATACTAGTCTTAACTAGTCAAATAAAAATATTAAGCGAATTATTGTTTTTCTTATTTTTTTTAGAATAACCAACGCATTTACACTAAAAACACACGTTTTGAAAAATCTCACGTGAGATTGGGTGGGGGAGGGGGTTGTGCCAAATGTCACGACATCTCACCGGGGGGGTTCCGAAAATCGCCAAAAACGCCTCACGTAATTAATAGACGCCCCCTTACTTAATCTAAAATTGTTAATGCTCATTTCATATAATTATTCAAGCTCATTTTACTATTTATTTATTTTTCCTTTTTTCACCCCCATACAGGGGTTGGTTAGAGGGTTGTGCCATCATTTTTGGGCAAAATGAATAAATGATTCGTATTCAGCACCCAAAAATTAGTATAAAGATACTAGTTTCATGCTTTTGTCTTGAGAGGCCAAAAAAAGCCATTTTTTTATCATTGTTCATAGGTTCATAAGGGAGTATAATCAACAGCTAAAAATAAATACGTCTCTGACACGTACGTGTTTTTAGTATTGCCAGGTACTGTTTTCTAAATTTACATTGTATATTTTCATATTTCTCATAGTGATGTACTATGTACTAATTGTAAGTGCGGCCCTGACTCTTATGGTTTAATAATAATAATAATAATAATAATAATAATAGAATTTATTCCAATTGACTATGTTACATAGTATAGGAAAAGTCAAAGGCACAATCACTTTTAATTTTACAAGTACATAGAAACAGTTAAATTTAATAAAAGTGAACAATCATTATTGTAAAATAATAAGCATTAACAAATGATCCATATTAAAATAAAATAAAATGATACAGCAATTTAATGACTACAGTAATATACATTAACATAATTTATTAAATGGGAAGTTAAAATAATATCAAAAATTAAGAAAATCGGACACACTATAGAAAACATTGTTTAATAAAAACGTTTGTAACTGTTTTTTGAAAGATTTTATATTTCTAATATTTTTTAATTCAGGTGTTAATTTGTTATATAACTTAATACCGATATACTTAGGACTTTTTTCATACAATGACAGACTGTGTTCAGGAAGTGCTAATAAGGCTCTCGATCTTGTTTCATAATTATGAAAGTCACCATTTAATGTGAATGCATCTAGATTATTTTTTACATATATTAATAATTCATAGACGAAAATGCAAGGTACGGGTAGTAGTTTAAGTTTATTAAAATAAGGTTTGCACGATGTGCTTTAGGATATACCAGCTATTGTTCTAATTCCTCTTTTTTGTGCTTTGAAAACTCTATATAAGTGACTAGATGTGCCCCAAAATGTAATGCCATACCTTAGTCGGGATGAAAATTGTGCATGATAAAATGACAGTAAAGTAAATTCATTGCTAATACATTTTAGTCTTGATTAGCATAACACAATGACGAAAGTTTGTTACATAAATTTTCTATGTGGACGTCCCAGCTCAGCATGTTATAAATACTCAGTCCCAGAAATTTTGCATTTGCAGTGTTGCATTTGCATTTTGTAATGCAGTGGTTCCTAACCTTTATTATCCCGTTACCCACTTGGCCTTTCGAGATTTGCATCCTTTCTCGAAATCTCTCTCGAGATTTGCACCCTTTCAAAAACGAATAACTAACTAGACAACCAGCCGTGCTGCCCCCTCTTATCAAGATTAGCCGCCCCTAGGTCATACGAAAAAACCTCAGCGTAATTATCACCCCTTGATTACCCTCAGCAAAAGTTTATTTTACCCCTTTGGGGGTAATTACCCCTAGGTTCGGAACCAATGGTTTAATGCCATCTCTAATACGAGTACATAGTACGTACGGTCATCACAACTATACTCACACGTTAGGCGCTCTGGAAACAACGTAATGCCTCGCCAGCTGATTAATTCAAGATGTGGCCGTTATTTTTAATAAATGGCGTCGAACGGGCCGTCGCACAACCCGCCTCGGCGAAGATGTTCTCTCTCCGTGCGCGCACCTCGGAAGTGCAGGTACGCGCGAAGCGGCGCCGCAAATAGATTTGTCTGAATCAAACGCGAAATGCAACCGAACGTGTCCAATTTGTACCCGTGATGGACTTGGGTCACGTATGTATGTACGTCGGGGTCCGCGCTCGACTTGATGTATAAGACTTGGCGAATTATTTATGGCCATCGCGGAATGAAACGTCACTTAAGATGCGGCTATAAATCTCAAGGAAACAACGCCGTTGTCTCCTGGCGCGAAACGTCTTTTTTAATTTCCAATATGCGCCCCAGTTCCAGAAAATTTGGTTATAAAGATGTGATTTACACTCATATATAGAAACCAAGGAACACCTCTATGAATATGTACTTCTACAGAGTTAGCTTTATTTGTCGTGTGTATTTTGATATATTTTTATTCGTGTCATAGGTATATAGTTAACAGTATCCATCATTCAGTTTCCATTCATCTACATTCTGACGATGTAAATTCCTTCCAAATCTTTCTTCATCAGTTCTTTTAACGAATATTTAATATACGAGGTGTGTAAATTAAGTAATGAGACTTATTTTTTAAATTGTTTTATTCGAATAGAATTACAATTCAGTATTGTCTCCTTCAAAATAACTTCCTTGAGAAGCCACTCAACGCTGGAAACGGTTCTTCCATTCCTGATAGCAGTGCTGGAACTCATATATTGGAATAGCCTTCAGCTGGTCTGTTACAGCCATTTCAATGTTTTCTATGGTCCCAAAATGACGTCCCCTTAAGTGATTTTTCAATTTTGGGAAGAGAAAAAAAGTCACAATTACTCAAGTCAAGCGAATACGAAGGCTGAGGAACCACAGGAATGTTTTTACTGGCTAAAAACTTGTTTATTGAAATAACTGTGTGAAAAGGCGCATTGTCGGATGCACCATCCAGTTGTTCTTGATGTTTGGTCTCACACGCAGGACCCTTTTTCGAAGTTTTTACAAGAACCTCTCTCAAAAGTGTTTATAAGTATTACTCGTCGGCCTGGAGGCACAAACTCTGTGTGGACAATTCCCTAGCTATCAAAAAATCAAATCAGCATACATTTGATCTTCGACTTGCTCATTATTTCTTTTTTGGGTCTTGGAGAGCATGACGTGTGCCATTCCATGCTTTGGAGCTCGGTTTCCGGGTCGTACACGCAAGTCTCATCACCAGTTCCCATAAAATGGGAACCAATTCCATAAAATGGGAATCATTTTCAATCGATTCCAAAAAGTCAAGACACCTTTCTCTACCTTTCTCTCCTGATGTTCTTTTGTTCCTGCGAAAGGTTTTTTGGAACCATTTTGCGCAGATTTTTCTCATCCCCAATTCGCTAGTCAAAATCTGGTGAACGGTGGTTTGATTCAAATTTAACAATTCCGGTTGTTTCAGTTATTAATTTTCAAAATTGGCACTTGCCCTCATCTTGATTTTTTCAGAAATTATTGAGAAAATTCGGAAACAAATTTAAAACTTTGACACCTTATATCTTGATTACGAGTATATTCAATAATTAGCTAAACTAAGGTAAGGTAAGCTGAATCACGTTATTTTGGCCTGAGGATTCTGCAGTTGCAATGTGCACCATTTGTTTTGAACCACCCGGTATAAATAAAAAAAGGGACGTATTTTCTTTCGTTTTTTATGTAATGTATATAAAAAACGGGTTTCGTTTTTTATGTAATGTATATAAAATTGATATTATTTTTAAATCGATTACGTACGTACATGGCAAACCAACAGCATTGTTCCAGTTTATCCAATACCCTCGTGCATTGCCAGCTATTCATCCTAATTTTGCCTGCAGCTTGTTGCCGATTTGTTCGGATTACGAATCGGTGCTGGAATTAATGCTTCAACTCCTCAACGCGTAAATATCGCAACGTAACACCCCGGTTGCATCGCAGTGTATGTATATTATATAGAGCTGGGGGTAATTAGATATCGGCGGAATCCTATTATCTTTCTGTCGGTACGTTGGCTAGCGCAGGGGTATCTGGGCGTTGTATATCCAAATTTAGGGGCGGTATTAAATTCGTCCGGAGCATTGCAACCTGACTACAAGAGACAGCCGCATGATGGGTCGTAAAACGAGTGCATATCCACACTGAAAGAAGTAATTCATGTGGTAATGAAAAGTTGTTTTCGCATAAATTAAATCAATGATAAATAAAAAATTCGACTCGGTATAAAATTCTACAATAAAATTCATGTAGTAATTCATTTTGCAATCGAGTATATGTACACAAGGTGTCTCTGGAAATGCTGTAATATACCTAGTTGTATTTGATATTTAACAAAAGTTTATGCAGCCATCAAATTTTACGATATGTATTTTCAAATACTCCTATTTTTTAGGTAGGTACTCTAAAGAGTTTTTATTAGGTACGCTAAATTAAAAAAAAATGTTTCTGTATAGTGTATATAGTATATAAATTCACTCACTAGTTAGATGCAGTGGCGGCTCGTATTAAAAAAATATGGGGGTTGCGAATGAACACTTATGACAAATATCTGACGCAATGACTTATTTTTATTTTCATGGTCGAATCCGAAGGTTTTCTACAAATTAAAAATCGTTCTGAGTTTATTCTTTTTTTACTAAAATTTGAATAAAAAGTGGACTTTACATGTCCGGAAGAATAGTGACACATTAGAACTTGTCAAGAAACGCAATTGAAAGTTATTATGATCTTTCACTGAGCTGATAGAGTGTTTTTTTTTTTATTATATTATATTATGTATAATATAATTTAAAAAAAAAAACACTATTGCTCAGTGAAAGATTATAATGACTTTCAATTGCGTTTCTTGACAAGTTCTAATTTTCGAGATGTGTCACTATTCTTCCGGACAAGCGATGTCATATCTGGATCTTATTTAAGGAGATATTTACTCAAGGAAATCATTCGACAACGCGCAGTGATTTCCATATATCTGTAAAATGTACAGTTCACCCAGAATAGCTTTGCCCGCGAAATGCGCACAACGGACGTAGTACGAGATAATACGACCATATCCGAGAGATATAAGAGATACTCACAAGAGACAATAACAGACTGTACTTCTTGAAGCATTCACAACTGCATTTACAAAAGAAATATGCATAATTTCAGGGTTTGTCTACTGCGGCCAAGGGCAAAGCTACTGTTGCTGAACTGTAGTGCCTTCCGATGTGCAACCTTTAATACAATAATGTCATATCTGAGCGCGGGTGGACTAGTACGGTCAGTGATGTAGGAATATTTTTGATGATTTTTTGAAATCTTCAAAGATCTCAATGACAAAGACACCCTACTAAACACCCCTAAAAATAATTACTAAATAAAGTATTTTAGGCAATGTCAGAGATAAAACAAACAATGATTGTGAACAAAAGTATATGGGATAAACGAGAAGCTCAACTTTAACTAGGTTTACAGAACATACAACGTATTTTTTCTTTATTTTTTTTGGCTGTTGATTCGTTAAAAAAATTACCAGTACCCTTCATTCATTCGATGCGTTAAATTTGTGATGAATCTCTTTCTTATTTTCCAGTGCATTGAAATATGTCCACAGGGGGATAAAGAAATAAAAGGGAGACATTTACTTGTGCATATAAAAGGAGCACCAAAGGAACATGCCAGTTTCATATCATGAAACCTATACTGCCTTTTAAAGTAAAATACGCTAGAATACAAAAGAGCAAAATTTTATTTCTAGAATTTATAAATTACCGTTATTAACGTTGTGCTCATCATGCCATTCGCAAAACAACCGATGCTGCCATTTAAATGAATACAAAACAGCGCGTAAAGTAAACATAAGTAATTCCATGGAGATACAATTTCGTTGTTTCCATCTGAATGCTCGAATGCACTAAATACAGTCTTAGGGTACCTCTGCTCTATGCTCTTAGTTGTTCGCATCTGCAGATTCTGTCATAAAGCGACACAATCCCATCTGGAACAGAGGCGGCTGTTTTGTCTAATTCTTCATGTCAGATTTAACCGGTACTGATGTTAATCGTACTAGAAATGCACGTTATGCAATGAAATAAAATTATGTATGTAAATAGAACAGTGCTTAAAATATCTGTCGAATTGGTTCTGACAAGTCACGATTTGTTATGATCTAGCGTTTTTGTGTTTGATGGGAAAAGGTGTTCAAAAAAATAAATTAATTGCGCTTCAAACGGTCTGTAACAATACGACGGAATAGTTAGCTGAAAATTATTTCTAATGTCTATTCTAGAACATTGTATTTATCTTTGAGATGAGAAAACCTCAAAGTAAGACTCACAGTAAGAGTATGTCATAAATTTGGTCCGTCCGGTCCTTTAGGATGTCTAGAATCTTTTTGGCATATTTAAGTAAATATGTTGATTTCGACTCGTGACGGTTTTGTTAAAGATTTTCTAAATTATTTCATTTCGAGGAAACCGGTAGAGAGCAACCAGAGAAAAGTGAACCTGTCACGTATGGCAATTACCAAAGGTTGAGTAGTCAACTGGCGTCGGTAGTCCTTAACCAGAGTCGGCAGCCGGTTACGGCGGACAAGATAAGTTATACCGAATAAACCATTCAGTAAAACTAGTATGTAAAACGATATGTGAGAATGCAATGGAATATGCTGTGGTTCACACGGGGGGTTTCCCTCTGCAGGTGAGACAAGGATGTGTAAGGACAACAGAATAATATAGTTAATTACGATCCCTTCCCGTGTGCAGATTTCAGTTGGAGAAAACGTTACTAAAAGTCAACAATCATATTCGACAATTGGTAAATCTGATATGTGAGCTTTGGTCACGCAGTCTTCGCGTTAAGGGAACGCCTTAGTCCGGCCCTGTGTGATCGTTTGTCATCTGGTAATTTTAATAGTCTTTTAGAAAATACTATAAAATTGAGGAATACACCCAGATAGTGCAGTTCTATTTTTCCGCTCGATTGATGCTTACTTTCGCCGTGGTGTCTATAATTAATTGTTGAAGTTTGCTATTATTGCGTTTGTTCAAATATATTTTTTCAAATATATCTCTGTCTGTTTTAATCAAAGCGTCTTCAAGTATTAATTAGCTGTCGTCGGAAATAAGACGTGTGACCTTAGGTTGGTTCGTGGCGGTGCATTTTGTAGTTGTTTATGTGTGAATTAAAGCCATCTCCCCCCTTGCACGTCTGTGTTTTATTGAGGCGAAGGAGACTGGACATATATCGTCGGCTGACTGAGGCATCATCAGGATGGACAGAATCTAATCTTTGTAACGAATTCACGGTATCATAGCAATGCAGATTATTACCGCTCGCAATCTGGAAAGTAGCAAAGAAATCCCGGGGTCGCGAGTAATTCCGCGTGCCCCCGGATTCCACATGTTACACAAATTTAAATGATATATTAAATAGAGTGTATTTAATTTTACGTCGTGCGCAATTCTCTGGCGTATCACGACCATTCAAGGTATGGAGCCTATCTGTAGCTTTAGTCTAGCGACATAGTGTCGTAAACGTGGTGGGAGGAGAAATGAAGAAACACATGTGGGAGGGCTTATTTAAAACGTAGTGTATATAAAATATATACCATAAGTTTGGAAACAATGAGTCCATAGCAGAGCTCCACAAAAAAAATCGTTTGCAGGGGTCTGACTATGTATACTATATGTTTTTTGGGTCGCTGAAACCGAATCCGAAGTCCAAATTGCTCCATCAGATCCGGTTCTTTTCCTAATCTCAAAAAAACCATGAAATTCAAGCTAAAAATTATATTATTTGATAAAAACCCAAACGAAATCCCATAATCATATATTTCACCAATTCCATAACCATATAATCTCAAAACTCCATAACCTTAGGCCCCATAACCTGAAAACCCCAATAACCTTATGATTCTAAAACCCCATAACTCAGTAAAAAAGAGACTTATACGCGCTTAAGCAGTATAAATCGATTTGTTTGAAACGGATTTGCCCTTCAATCCCCGTACCACTTAACCTCAAAACGCGTCATCCTAAAACTTCATAAATCCCATAACCTTGTGATTGAAAAACCTTATATTAAACCAGTAAAAAAGAGACTTACTTATCGCATTCAAGCAGTGTAAATCAATATGTTTGAAACGGGTATGCCCGTCTCTTTTTTACTGGTTTATAAGGTTTTTCAATCACAAGGTTATGGGATTTTTGAGGTTCTGAGGTTTTAGGATCACGCGGTTTTGAGGTGGTACTGGGATTGAAGGGCAAATCCGTTTCAAACATATCGATTTACACTGCTTAAGCGCGTATAAGTCTCTTTTTTACTGAGTTGGGGTTTTAGAATCATAAGGTTATTGGGTTTTCAGGTTATGGGGCCTAATGTTATGAAGTTTTGAGATTAGTATATGGTTATGGAATTGATGAAATATATGATAATGGGATTTCGTTTGTGTTTTTATCAAATCATATAATTTTTAGCTTGAATTTCATGGTTTTAGGCCTGTGTTTGAGGTTAGGAAAAGAACCGGATCTGATGGAGCAATTTGGACTTCGGATTCGGTTTCAGCGACCCAAAAAACATATATTATATATAGTCAGACCCCTGCAAACGATTTTTTTTGTGAGGAGCTGTGTAGTTCTCACTCGCGTTTTGTAAGAATTATTTTACTACAATTCTCAATGATTTTTAGTAGATACAGAACTATTATAAATTACACAAACTTGTAAAATCGTAGATCAATTTTACAATGGTAAATCTTATAGATTGGATGACGCTAAAAATTGGTTCAGGAAACACTAATGAACAGACAAACTGGATTGTTGCTATCAAAAGCAGGGGTTCTTGTGGAAGAAGAAATAATTGATGTAAATTTTTAGCAGCAAAGATTTGTAGTTTGTTTTTTGTACTTCTCTCAATCTTAACAAATTCTAAAAGTGTAATAAGTGAACCAATAATTATCATGGAAATTGTCGAAAGTGGGCTGGCCGAACATTACGTCACAGCAACCACAATCCAATAAGATTGTCATTAATCATAATTACACCTACGCACTATTTTACTATCTGTTAATATCAAGGGACGCAGTTTATATCCTTCAACTTCTTCCATACCAAATCGCGAAAATTGACAGATTGACACCTCACTCAAGTTTTCTCTATACGACATGAACTCCAAGTTATCCCTCACCAATGAGAATCGTTTACCACAGCTTTTCCATTCCTCACAATTTCAATCTTTCCATCGCAGTTTCGACTCATTAGCTCCGAAATCGAGGGTTTTCGGTCCACTCACTTGCTTAATTAGCAACGGCCAACGTCCGATGTCTAATTACAATACTAGTCCGCTCAGTGTACATCCTGCTGTTGACCACACACACACACCGTTCTCTTTGTCTCTTTCAAACTCATACCTACCCAACCAAGGTGAACACGGCAACTGTATTGCAGCAAGGAAGCTTTATTGGCAGAACAGATGTATAGACAGACGTCTTTCGTAATCTGATGGTGTGGTTTGATTTACAGTTAATGAAAATCGAGTTCACTTAAAGGCATCAGTCTGAGTGCCAGAAACAATAGATACTGTTAATTTTTTGACAGATATTGTTACTTTTTTAAAATATCAAAAAAAAAAAGTTAAAAAAATATTGCACATAATAATAGTTGCATATTCTAAACGATTAAAATGTGATAAATTGTCATCATATAATTTATTATATAAAAGGTCAACAAAATGTAAATATTTTTTAATTATTACATATTATGATGTGATTTTTTTTTACCGAATCTCCCACATGGTTGAATTAGTCACTAAATTTTTTCGAGGTCGAGAAATTTTTCGTCCTCGACTATATAATAATTTTCACATTAGAGACCTCGAAAAAATGTTTAGTAATTAATTCGAGCACTTCGATTGCTAGTGAAAATTTGAGGTACTGGTCCAGACAGAATCAAATCAAGTTCACCACTCCAAAATCTGTAATACTAGCGAGATTGCTCGTCTTGATTGTCCCCTGTGAGGCTTTTTCCACTTTTCGAGGATTTAGCCACGCCATGAAAATTCTTTTTTTTGAAAAAAAAATTAAACCCCATACCTATACGTTCACTTCTTAAAATCCTTGATAACATTGGTATAAGAAATACTGCTTTAGTTTTTTTCTAAAGTTAAGTGCAATAAAGTAGACAATTAAAAACTAGAATCTTTTATATAAACAGTAGGTTATATAATTTGGAGTGCCTTAAAGAACGGTGTTCAGACCCGTTTTGTATATAACTTCGATATATGATGTTTTATTCGCTCTTCAAAGTGTTGGCAACATAATTCGTTTTGCAGACGACACATTGTAGTAATGACTGGGATCAAATAAAGAGCATTTTAACCCTGTAACGTCAAAACTACAGTTTTTGTATATCCTGTCTTTAACAACGTACAGGAAACGATGGAAAAAAAATCAGGAAATGCCTTTCCGAGTATTTTTGTGGGTGCTCTTTCGAATGCCACCAAAAATTCGTAATAGTTGAAGCTTATCCCTGTTTTTGGCCATTTAAATTGAAAAGAGCACGATTTTTCAGGTCAATTTTTTTTTGTAACATAATTTTTGACTGGAAAAAAAATGTTTCTTTCGACAGAAAACTACGGAGTGCATCGAGAGTGGACTGAAAAGTTATGTATGTACTTAGAAAAAATTAATTCCAATTGGGGTGTCCAATATCTCGGCCAAAAGGACACACTGTCAGGGGAAAATTTCATAATTTCTCAAACCTGGACAACTTTGGGGCAAAAGTTTAGAGAACAAAAAGTGTTCAGATCCCTTCAAGAAGCACGCCGATTTTTTTCAGAATTTTTGGTCACGTTTCGGTCATTTTCAATTTGGCCATTTTTTCAAAAATCCGAAAATGGCTCCAAAAATTCTGAAAAAAATTACACACCTCGATTGAAGAGTCCTAAACAAATTTCTCTACAAAAAAATTTGGCCCAGTTGGCCATTTTCCGGTTAGAAGGTTTCAAAAAATGGTTTTTCCTAAAATTTCACAATCGTTTCCAGACATCTGGGAAAAATACACGTGTTCTTGGCTAATACTCAATAAAGTCTGCGCCAAAATGGCTGTCCCCAAATTGTCCATTTTTCATTTCAATGTTCCAAAAATTGGCCGAAACCCAAAATTACAGGAAAGACCGAAAATTCTGGAAAAATTCGCACGTCTCCCTTATATCATGTCCAATAGGTTTTGCAAAATTCCTGAACCTGTTGACGTTATTTGGTTTGGTGGGTTCAAAAAATTGCTAATCGGTGAAATCGCCAAATCGTCTTCAACAATTCTGAAATAATGAGTGTCTTGAATTATGTATACTTAAGTTTAAGTATAATCGTACCACAAAGGACGATTTTGAATTTTTTTTTCCGAATACAAGCTCTAAGGCGACTATTTCCGATTTGTTCTTTTTTTGGTCAAACTGTAAAAAAATTGTCAATTCGCCTTAGAACTTGTATTCAGAAAAAAATTTCAAAATCGTCCTTTTTGGTACGGTTATACTTTGTTAAGTATACATAATTCAAGACACTCATTATTTCAGAATTTTTTAAGACGATTTGGCAATTTTACCGATTAGCCATTTTCTGACCTCCCCCCTCAACTAAAAAACGTCAATAGGTTCAAGAATTGTTTGGGCAAAACCTCTTGGACGTGATTTAAGGGAGACGTGCGAATTTTCCCAGAATTTTGGGTCTTTCCTGCAATTTTGGGTTTCGGCCAATTGTATAGAACTCTTCAAGCGAGGTGTGTAATTTTATTTCAGAATTTTTGAAGTCATTTTCGGTTTTTTTGGAAAAATGGCCAAATTGAAAATGGCCAAAACGTGACCAAAAATTCTGAAAAAAAGGCGTGCTCTTTGGATGAATCTGAACACTTTTTGTTAGCTAAACTTTTGCCCCAAAGTTCTCCAGGTTTGAGTAAAAAAAATATGAAAGTGTCCCCGTCCAATGTGTCATTTTGGCCGAGATATTGGACACCCCATGTTGTAATTAATTTTTTCTAAGCACATAACTTTTCAGTACAACCCCCGAATGCACTTTTCCCGTAGTTTTCTGTCGAAAGAAAAAAATTTTCCAGTCAAAAATCATGTTACAAAAAATATTGTCCTGAAAAATCGTGCTCTTTTCAACTTAAATGGCCAAAAACAGAGGTAAGGTTAAACTTTTATGAATTGTTTTTAGTGCCATTCGAAAGAGCACCCCAAAATACTCAAAAAGCATTTCCAGATTTTTTTTCCATCGTTTCTTGTACTTTGCTAAAGAGAGGATATACAAAAACTGTAGTTTTGACGTTAAAGGTGCCTAGCTTTTTCTTTAATTATCTTGGATGGTCATTTGGGCAAAATAGTCAACAATATTGATATTTTTTCAGTTAACAAATAAAATATATTTTAAAACCGTTTATTTTACTTTACCTACTTTTTTTAGTTTGTACGCCATACATTCTTGAAACGAATTTAATTTCTCACATATAAATGACAACATGATACAAGGAACCACAACTGAGTCTTACTTTGAAAGTAAATTCTATAAAAATGTACCGAAGCACTTGACCAAAATAAGAGAAAAGTAAATAAATATATCTGCATGGACGCCGATGCCTTATCGATTTCCCTTCTACCGATGCGTAACGTTTTCGTGTGCGGGCCCTTCGCATTCCTGACAGGACTTTTCCATTTTCCGCAACGGTCCTGCAAACCTACATTTCCATCCGGTGTGCTTCTACGCTAAACGGCGAAAGAAAGGGAAAAGTCGTGTCGACTTATCTTAAAGGGAAATGACGGGAGGTTCGGGGCGTGAGCTTAAAATTGTTGTTTCTTTGACGGAAACATTATACACGGTGGAGACTTTAACTGGAATATATTCGCTAGCGGGGTGGTGAATGATTTTTCAAAAAAATTCCCGGGACACGTCAACTTTTAAATGTATTTACCTACATTTTGCAAGTAATGTGAAAAATATAGCCCTTCAGGGGTGGCTGAAACCACCCTCGACATGATTTTTTTCAAATGCAACCCTATGGCTTGTGACCCGTCATTGTAAAGCTGGTGGAAAGAGAAATCCAACGCACTGATCAAATTTTAATTTTTAGTATGTTTGTAGGATTGCATACAATTAAAACAATTTAAAAATTAAATTTATTTTCAACGTAACAATTGTTCAAAATGTGCACCATTCACTTGTTGGCAGCATCCCAGTCTGTGGAGGGTTTCGTCCCTTACATTATGCAACATTTGCGGTGTTATTTTTCCGATTTCCTCTCTTATCCTTTCCTGCAGATCTGCTATGTTGTTGGGTTTCTGAATGTAAACCCTACTTTTAAGATGTCCCCACAAAAAGAAATCCAGTTGTGTAAGATCTGGAGATCTTGCTGGCCACTCAATATTACCTCGCCTCCCAATCCACCTACTGGGAAAAATTCTGTCCAGATACTGACGAACAATGGCAGCATAGTGTGGTGGGGCCCCATCTTGCTGAAACCATAACCTCTCGTCGGTCAAGTTAGGGTTTAAGGGGTTTGGAAATAAATGACATAGCACTGGCATTAGTTCGTGCTGGAGTAAACGCAAGTATCTTGCTCCATTAAGAGTGTCATCATAGAAAAATAGTCCTACAATTCTATCTTGCATTATTCCGGCCCACACATTAGTTTTCTGTGGGCGCTGAGTATGAAGTTCCCTCATCCAATGGGGGTTCTCTTCAGCCCAGTAACGACAATTTTGGCGATTTACGTGCCCATTTAATGTAAAAGTAGCCTCGTCGGAGAAAACTATCCACTCTAAAGATAACTGGTTTTGATCAATACAAGTCATCAATAAATTGCAAAATTCCACTCGTCGATCTGGATCATCTTCAAGTAGCTCTTGAACAGCTTGCATTTTATATGGCCGTTTTTTCTCATATTTAAGTATTTTTAAAACTGTTTTGTGATTAAGATTACTATCACGGGCCAGTTGACGGGCTGGAGTGATTGGATTTTCTTCTAGAGCAAGCAACAAATTCAACTTCGTGTCGTCATCAACAACAGCCTGACTCTTACTCGGTACCTTGATTTAGTGGTGGCAAGTCAGGATGCGTTTCTCGAAACAAGCGAATAACTTCGCATTGAGTTGGCGCCCTATCACCATATCCAATCATCATCAAAATTTCGATTTTTAGTGATTCAGGTAAATAAGACAAATTTTCACCAATTTGAAATAACACTTCGTTTCAAACTCTGAATACAGCATACAAACTAAATTACTCTTTGCGGCCGTGTAAAAACACTAGCAAAAAATAACAAAATATCAGTTGTGGCAAAAAATTCCTTGGAATTTTTTGTGGGGACATATGAAAAGTAAGGTTTCCATTCCAAAACTAAACAACACACATTTTGAGTACGAAATTGTTGCGTTAAAAATAAGTTAAACTATAAAATTACGTTTTAATTGTATGCAACCCTACAAACATACTAAGAATTAAAATTTGATCAGTGCGTTGGATTCCTCTTTCCACCAGCTTTACAATGAGGGGTGACAAGCCATAGGGTTGCATTTGAAAAAATCATGTCGAGGGTGGATGCATTCAGCCACCCCCTGAAGGGCTATATTTTTCACATTACTTGCAAAATGTAGGTAAATACATTTAAAAGTTGACGCGTCTCGGGAATTTTTTGAAAAATCATTCACCACCCCGCTAGCGAATATATTCCAGTTAAATTCTCCACCATGTATATGGAGCGGTATATGCACAAATTCAATTTAGCTGAAACAAGCAAGTTTCACAAAAAATAAATAAACGAATGAATAACGAAACTGCACATTTCAATTACGGAAATGCATATTCTGACTGCATATCCTTTAACATTTCGATGTCAGTTGCTATTTTTAGTGTTAGTTTGGTAAATCAAGTAATATGTATTTAAGAAATCGCATAAAAATTGTACCACCTTACATTAGAAAATTTTAGAGAACATAAAACTTAGGAACAACAAATTGTCAATAGTTCACTTCTTGACAATAGACAAAACTTCTTGACAAAAGTCTCTGCTACCAGACCACAAAATTCAGAGAATTCAAAGAACACAATACGATACGAAATTAGACAAATTACAGAAGGATATCATTCACAATGATACTCAGTGAATTGGTAAATAGACTTGCCTGTTGTGAAGAAGTCAGTGGTTGACAGTTTGAGAAAAAGTTCGTCAATACCAGTAATACATACATATGTACTAGTAGTCCTCTTACCATAAATCTGAACATTTCTAAATTCTGTTGTTTGAATTTGAAAGTTGACGCTGACAGTGCTAAATCCTCAATGATATTTAAGTTTACTATTCTAGCAACGATTGAAGAAAATCATTTTTATTTTTTTCTTAATTAAAAAAAAAAGTTTTCTGGATTTTGTGTTGTTTACGGTGTTTTAGTCTCATTTTGTTTTGTCAATTTATTTGCTTCATTAAAATTGTATTTGTTGGACTCTTTTTTTATAGCTTCAGGATTATCAAAGGTTGTTGCTCAGTTGATTTTTATGGTACAGACTTGTTACTGACAATAAGGAGCCATAAAAAAGTCATAAAACCTGACTGTGAGAATGAACGAGAGAGATGGAAATAGCTGTTATGTCGAAGCTCAAAACGAAACTTTGTTGTTGTTAAACTTTTGACAAGTGGCTGTCACAATTGTAAAACAAATAATGGCTCTCACATAATGAGACAGCGTTGACAATTACATAAGGTTTTAATTTGAAGGTGAAAATTTAAAATTAATTTGATGACGTTTTTTTTGTGAATGGCTCGTTATAATAGGGCCACTACTTATCATAGTTTTCAAACTAGGTATTAGAAAATGCTGTGGGACCAAACTCATAAAGTATGGTGCCGCCCGGGAGGACGCCACTATCTACTTGTTTCCAAAAGTATATAAGATTGTTATATACCATCTTTTCCTATTTATCTATGGTCATATCTACTTAAAGTTTGGAAAAAAACAACCTTCCTTAGTAAAAGCATTTGAAATACCAATAGCAACGCATTTTGAGCAACTTTTTTTTTGTTGTTGTAAACTCAAATTTGTCAGGTACTGAAAGGCACATGACCCCGTTCGAATAGATCTTTTTTTTTCAGTCAAAAAAGCGGTTTTTTTTTTTAATGTCTATTTGATACGCACTTTATGAAGGACACTGTATACTGACGTTAGCAATTTAGTATGCAATGGGTAACAGGGCTCATGGTACACAACGAAAGTATTTATTAAATACTATTTTTTGACGTAACAAACATTTTGCTGTCACCTCCGGTTTCACCGGAAATGCGTCCAAACGTTGATTTTTAAATGGAATGCCCTGTATATTTTTTTAATTTTTGACATTCTGAATCAAATGATACCACATAAGTGAAATCTTAATTGTTTTTTTTTTCTTTGTACTTCAGCAACAATGAAAAAATGATATTTAGAATATACACACTCATTGTTTAGTTTATGGTGAAACCACATTTAAAACAAATAGTTTTTGAGTCATGTTTTATGTTTTATTTATGTATTTTATTTAAGTGTAATATTTAATCTTGTCTTTTATTAACTTTTATAACGAACGAAAATTAGCTTTTATTATAACGAAGGTGGCTTTGAACAAATAATAATAAATAAAAACTTCAGCAATTATTGCTTCTGTCAAATTATTACCTCTTTTTGTTTGTTATTATTAATCTTGCTACATACTGTGTATTGACTCGTTTTTGGCAGGATGCATGAAAAGCATTTTCAGTTGACTTTCTTTTTTTTGTTTTAACGTATTATATAGAAACATTTAAACAATACACGTGACATAAAATGTTTGTCTCACAGTTTGATGGAAATTTTCCTTTCTATTTTTGCATTTCCTTCATTGGCTTTGACGTACCCTCAGCTCCCTTTGCTGACTATTCGCATTGCCATCGACAGAGGACGCAGGCTGGTGCAGAAAATAAACTGACTTCTGTATTATAATCAGCTTCATCCCTCCACCCTCCATCCCCTACCCAGCCGATTGTTTTTTCGCGGGGAGTCGCATCTCAGTTGATTAAAATTCTTTAATTTCGAACGTCAATCACGGCACGTCAGCAGTTACTTATTTGGAAAACTTGGGGCACTTCCGTCACTGATGGAAATAATTTTAGAAATCGATGGAGTTTGGAGCGTTGTTTCAGCGGTAAAATTTTAATTGGTTGTTTGGAACGTGAAAGGTGACAGAAACACGTAAACAGCACAAGTAAACATGAATAGTAAGTCTCGGTTATTGTTACGATAGACGACTTTAATTTAGGATTGATTTCACTTTCGTTTTTCTTTGTTTCTTCTAATCCTAAAATTATGATCGAATAATCTTGGAATGTTTATGACAGAATAATGCAGGACTGATTGTGGTAGAATAATTTTGAAATGATTATGATAGAATAATCGTGGGATGATTACACAGGTCTACAAAAAAATATGCTCCAGGAACTAAATCAAATCCGAAGTATATTTTTGTGCTGAAACCGAATTTTTAACTCAAAAAACTTTCTACCGCGTAAATTCTCAGTAAATCCTGTTTTTTTTTTTAATATCAAACAGATTTATCAATTCTTAACCAGACATGTCATTTCCGAAGTGTTTTTAAGCGCTGAATACGATCCCTTGTCCAAATTTATGCCAGATATCATGATCATGACATAAAAATTCTTTTGAAAGGTTGAAATGGTTCTACTATTATTAATATAAACATGTCTGTTCATATGCTCTTAAAAAACACAAATTCTTCCATTTTTGGACTGTTTCACCCTGAATTCTCATTTCATAGGAAATGGAAGGGTATAGCACAAAAAAATGATAAATCTGATTAATATTGCAAAAAAAAATATTCCGCATAAAAACGTATTTTGACAACAAAATACCGGGATTTATTGAGAACCCATATGGTATACAGTTGTTTGAGTTAAAAATTCGGCAAAAAAAAACATGTTTTAATGGTATTTTCTTAATATGCGTATGCAAATTGTGGTAAAAAGAGTAGATTTTAAAGTATTTAAAATTTTGAATAAGTAGATCTGAAGCTGTAATATGTAAAGCCGGCAGATCCGGGCGGCGGATATAAAATATTCACACATCTCAACGTATAGTCCTTCTAATTTTAATTGAAGATGATAAATACGCCTGGGGAACAAAAAAAGCGGTGCAACTTTATGATTCCATGGGCGTGCATATATCTTTTATAAATCCAAAATTGTGAAATAATTTTTTTCATTCAAATCAATATAGGAGATTCAAATTAGCCTGCATACAAAACTCTTAATATTTGTAATATAATGTTCATTTAGCCAGAGAATCTAAAAAAAATTGTCTGTTAATAAACCTAGCTGAAATACACGTCACTGGCGTCTTAAACAAGTAGAATTCCTAAAGTCGTAAATCATTTTAACGACGTCGTAAAATTTTTATGGCACAGTGTACCGAATAAGTATTTAAGAAGTATTAGATACAAAGTCATCCAATAGTATACTGGATCGGCATTCGCTCGCGGATCGCGGCATCGCGTTGCCGGCTCTTCAAAATTTTCTTAAATATAGTAATATACATAAAGTTGTTTTGATTTATAATTATTTTTTTCAGCAATTGTAAACGCTTTATTTTAATGCTAACTAATACATTTATATCTATTGTTATTAAGTTTTATAGTTTACATATTTAGTTTATTTTTGGTGGAGATACCGGGGATCGAACGGGCTTGCAAGATTCACAGATAAGATCGACGAATTGTAAAGTGTTAATAAAAGTGTTTGAAAAAAAACTATGTAAACTATAAAACTTAATAAATGTCAGCTGTCACAAATGTCACTATGTATTTTTTTTAAATATTTCCATACTAGCTTTCTAAGAACGTCACGAACTAACAGTTTACTGAAATATGAAGTATACTTGTATAGTGAGCTTAGCAATTTTAGAAAATATATCTGACAACCTTGCTTTTTTCTACCTATTTTCAATTTGGAATCGAAATACAGTGCATTATGTTAAACTACCGTTCTTCCAAGTTCTGTCTCCGCAGTGTTGTTAGATCGGGCGCTACGCTGCCAATCTCATTACTGAATTTACACACCTCGCATGTCTCAGGAATATATGACTCTACAAAGAGTCATATATTCCTTATATGGTAAATACTTGGTACACTATTTAAAATAAGAAAAGGTATACAACGGCAAAAAAAAAATAAAGAAAAATGACCACTTATTCAATCCTCTCACTACCCCTAAGCCCTTAAAAATTCTAAGAATCTTTGTTGTTTCAAGGCACATATTTTATTCACCATATTGAAAAAAATGGTGTTCGTTCACTTTCCTGTAAAAGGAATTATTTCTCTCTGTGTACACCCAAATTGTTTAGCTTTTTTTGTTCAACTTAATTCTGCGCAGCACGTGAATTCTGAACATTTCGCAGCGCGTTATTCAGCAGAAGCCGTGTGCCAGGCCTCCTCGGATGGGCGACGGATTCAGCCGGGCACACTTTCGAAAATTAACATATGTAACTCGATAATAAAACTGCGTCGCGCGAGTTGTAAAGAAACAATTGCGCCCGCAGGGAGGCGGCGTTATGTAAATACGACTAACGAGAACGAGCGGAAACGCGTCCATATCCCACAGCAGATTTAAAACGCCTTCCCCCATCCCCCAACCCCCCGTCGCCCGACCGGTGGAAATGCGCGGATCTCCTCTGTCAAATATACAAATTCGAGGGAGATTCGTCGACTTTTTATATTGCGGAGAAACGTCGATCCGAAATGCGACCGACGCACAGCGCGTCCAAGATGGTTAAAATCCAAAAATAGTTGATGAATATGGCCGATCGTGCCGCAGTAGAGCGGCGCGCGGTAGTTTCACCTGACCGTCTTGCAGACTCTATCATTATTATTAGTGTGTTAGATGTGTTTATGTCGTCCGCGTAAGTATTACCTTAATAAAATGTTACAGGTGCAAACTCCAAAAAAACACCATTTACTGATAAAGTGAATAAATCCATCGGTGATTTCGACGATTTATATTACGATGGCGCGACCGTCTATAAGGAAAAAATTGTGTAGGAATAAACGCGACTATAGCCGTCACATAAATAGTGTGAAACATAAAGATAAAAAGGGAGGGGTTTCCTTAAGACCTCAGTTTATGTTCGACTTGCTTTAAATGCTAAGTGCCTCTGATGTACCCCTAAATGTACTCTATAAATACAAATTTCGTGAGTTTTGAGCAAATAAGTTATAAGAGAGCAGTACCAAGCTTGTACGCCACTGCGTGGCTAAACTCACTTTAGTTACGACTTACTAAAGTAGATTACAAGGGCATTAACAATATACGTCTTTGGTTATGTTGTGACGAAACAACAGACTGGTAAACAACATTATATTTTAAATGTTATAGTACGTGTACTAGACCTTATATATATAGACGAAAATATATACGCCCACTATTATGTACTGAATAAAGTATGTGCCTTGAAACAACAAAGATTCTTAGAATTTTTAAGGGCTTAGGGGTAGTGAGAGGATTGAAAAAGTGGTCATTTTTCTTTATTTTTTTTTTGCCGTTGTATACCTTTTCTTATTTTAAATAGTGTACCAAGTATTTACCATATAAGGAATAAATGACTCTTTGTAGAGTCATATATTCCTGAGACATACGAGGTGTGTAAATTCAGTAATGAGATTGGCAGCGTAGCGCCCGATCTAACAACACTGCGGAGACAGAACTTGGAAGAACGGTAGTTTAACATAATGCACTGTATTTCGATTCCAAATTGAAAATAGGTAGAAAAATGAAAGGTTGTCAGATATATTTTCTAAAATTGCTAAGCTCACTATACAAGTATACTTCATACTTCAGTAAACTGTTAGTTCGTGACGTTCTTAGAAAGCTAGTTTGGAAATATTTAAAAAAAAATACATAGTGACATTTGTGACAGCTGACATTTATTAAGTTTTATAGTTTACATAGTTTTTTTTTTCAAACACTTTTATTAACACTTTACAATTCGTCGATCTTATCTGTGTATCTTGCAAGCCCCGGGTTCGATCCCCGGCATCTCCACCAAAAATAAACTAAATATGTAAACTATAAAACTTAATAAATGTCAGCTGTCACAAATGTCACTTTTACAAATGTCACAATGGATATAAATTTATTAGTTAGCATTAAAATAAAGCGTTTATAATTGCTGAAAAAAATAATTATAAATCAAAACAACTTTATGTATATTACTATATTTAAGAAAATTTTGAAGAGCCGGCAACGCGATGCCGCGATCCGCGAGCGAATGCCGATCCAGTATACTATTGGATTGCTTTGTATCTAATACTCCTTAAATACTTATTCGGTCCACTGTGCCATAAAATTTTTACGACGTCGTTAAAATGATTTACGACTTTAGGAATTCTACTTGTTTAAGACGCCAGTGACGTGTATTTCAGCTAGGTTTATTAACAGACAATTTTTTGAGATTATCTGGCTAAATGAGCATTATTTACAGCATTATATTACAAATATTAAGAGTTTTGTATGCAGGCTAATTTTAATTTCCTATATTGATTTGAATGAAAAAAATTATTTCACAATTTTCGAATTTATAAAAGATATGCACGCCCATGGAATCATAAAGTTGCACCGCTTTTTCTGTTCCCCAGGCGTGTTTATCATTTTCAATTAAAAATAGAAGACTATAATTTCATGTACTTTCAGTACTTTGAACTGGTTAGTCATTTGTTTGTTCTTTGTAATTGTTTTCGTAAACCGGTTTTTTTCTAGTTTTAAAAATGAGTGACATTAATTTTGAGCAACGGTGTGCTATCAGGTTTTGCTTCATATTTGGACACAGCGCAACGGATACTTTTGCAAAACTTCAACACGCCTACGGAGACAGTGTTTTTTCAAGAGCCCAGGTTTTTCGATGGTTTAAGGTATTTTTCAGACGGAAATGTCGATGAAAATGTCGATAGAATAGGGGATCTTGTGCGTTCAGATCGTCGGTTGATGACAAGAGTGATCGGGAAATAGTGATAAGGTTCAGTAGGTCCAGGTCAAACAGTAAATCAACACTTTTATAGAGATGTTCCTGAAAACCTTCGAAAATGGGTCATGCGTGTGAGACCAACCATCAAGAACAACTCAATGTTGCATCACGTCAATGCGCCTTGTCACACAGCCATTTCAATGAACGAGTTTTTAGCTAATAAAAACATTCCTGTGGCTCTTCAGCCTCCTTATTCACCTGACTTGAGCCCTTATAACTTTTTTCTCCGTAGATTGGAAAAATCATCTCAAGAGACGTCATTTTTCGATCATAGAAAACATTAAAACGGCTGTAACCGACCAGCTAATCCGGTATATGAGTTCCAGCACTGCTATGAGGAATGGAAGAACCGTCTCCAGCGCTGTGTGGCTTCCCAAGGAAGTTATTTTGATGGAAACGATACTGAATTGTAATTCTATTCGAATAAAAGGAATTTAAAAAATCAGTCTCGTTACTTAATTTACACACCTCGTATATCTTGTAATAAACAGCATACAAGTAAGTAATTTTAAAAGTTGAGTTCGGCCGCGCACAGTCTGGCGAACTTCTATTCTATTTATCTATTTTCGAGATAATGCTAGTCACTTTTCAACTAGAAGCCCTTAACCTAACAGATTAGAGAGAGTTTACATCATCAATTTTACTTTATCGGGGTGCGCCTTCTGCTCGCCTGAAGAATAAACGGTCGGAGCGAAACTTTTTTGACGCGCGAGATAGCAAACACGTAACCCCCGGTAAGGTGTTTCCACTTTCTACTTTCCACTACACTGCGTTCGTCGCAGGTTAATGTAGGAATGGATACAAATGACGCCTCCAGGGGCGGCATCGGAAGTAGCGAAGAGGGCCATTTTATATTTTATACATGTTAAATGTGTTGAAGTTTAAAATCATAAAATTGAATGAAATAGTATTAGAAGTAATACTAAATGACTAAATTAAGATCAACACTGTGTTCATCAATAACCCATAACTCTGTGATTAGATCAATGTATGGTTTAGTCCATAGATTCCCAAAGTGGTCTATATGGACCCTCAAGGGTCGATTTAGATTTGCAGGGGGTGTGCAGGATTTGCATAATCGGATTTTGTCCAAAACATTTTCATTCGATTCGTACGATTTTTCTCCTAATTATCATGTTGAGAAAGTGCCGCAACTAATTATTTTAAAAAATAATCTACGGCGCCTGGACTAATTAGGCAGGTAGGGACACCACGAAAAACAAACGTTTAGTGGTCTACGGGTCTTTGGGAACCTCTGGTCTAGTCAAATAGTCCTGATCTCCACTTATTGTCTAGAGATTTACTCCTCCTAGAGATTTACTGTAGCTCTCCAATTCGTTTTGGAGCACCTTTTCTATCATGATCCTTATCAGATTTTGCAGTCTCGATATGTGTTGCTTTGTATAGCTATGAGCCATTGGCTTTTCCTTGCTGTGAAACCTCAGTATTGTTGGACCTTCACACAACCAGAGCATGTGAACTGAGTTTTACCCTTCCTCCAAGGAGGATCTACATCTAGCCTTCTCCTCCAAGCCAATTAGACTCATATATCAGTTTAGTTGAGAGTGGCTAGTGTTTATCCTTATAACCCTTCCATTTTCTCAACACGCTTGTTAATTATGGCTTTAGTTGTTTTATGAATGGTTCCGCCTGTTTTTGTCTTGGAAAGTTTGTCCATTATTCCATTGGTACTTATTCATTTACGTATTTATGCATGGTTTTGCCACTGCCCAAAGAGGCCTGGTCCCATTAAAGCATTGCATGCGCCTATTTTGGCAGTTTTTCGTTACCTTTATATCCTGATATCCAAGGCAATGCCACTCTGTTTTGGCTTCCTAGCTATCTTAACGTTTCCACACAGTCCCATACTAATTTTAAGTCGCTTGCTTTCGGTCGTGCTTAGCCTTCAGTAAAGCTAGTACGCAGTCTCAATATTTCCATAGTACTTTTGCGAGTAATTTGTGTTAGGTCTTATCCCATAAATCCTGGCCCCTTCTACCAGTTTCTTTGGATGAGAACTTCGCTATCCTTGCTTCTAGTTTTTTTTATTTATTTATACATTAACTCTCAATACCGTTTTATGATGCATAAATGAATCACCGCATATCTCACTTCAATTGCGAAGAGACTGAAACAACACATTTGGTGTTATGGCTCCAATACATTGATTATATTATTATATTATTTTATCATAAAAAGAAAGTAGACCTAACGGGTAGAAACATATATATCTTTTTATCCATTACTTATGCGATTTGAGATGTGAATTGCCATTTTGTTAATCAACTTCCCATAAAAATATCAAGTTACAGCATGAAATGATTCAAACTTGAAACTCCTAACACCCCAGCGACGTGGTTCGCGGAGTGATCTGTATGTTGAATGTTGAAAAAAACAGCAGGAAAAAATGATTAATAGAGATCTGTCTTCCTGTCGGTTACATTTTGAGACAAGCCAGGATTAATAAGGCCCCGAGTCGGGGGGGAAGATTGGAATAATAACATCAACGCGGAGAATCAGAGCCCAACTAAATGAGGCAAATTATGAAAGATGCGGTGTCAAGCGTAATCACAAAGACTACAGAGAGGAAGGATAACAAAATCACGATGTGAATTATTATAATGGTAACTAAGATAGGTTAGTTCATCCATTATGGCCGGAAGTGCTGACCAAACCGTTTTATACGGCTTAGGGGGAACGAAACGCGTACGTACGTTGTATACGCTATGAGCTATGAGGAAAGACCCTCTGTGTTTTGAGTAAGTATGTATCTACAGTTAGAAGGATGCATTATGGATGGAACTATGCTAACGTGATAGTACTTAAAATTGAGCTGACGATATTTTATGATATGTACTAGCCAATCTAGCTAAACTTGCAGTTATTTGTTTATAGATTTTCAAGCAGGAGACTTGTCACAAATGAGATGGTTTGTCACACATATTAGGAAAATAGGTTATATATGCCCATTTATCAAAATATAAGTTTGGTGATGATGCCGTCTGAGAGACGGATGGTTAGTAATTAATAAAGCCGGCAGATCCGGGCGGCGGCCCAAATCATACGCGTCATACTACTTTCTACTTGTATGTGCAAAAACAAAATTCATGAAAACAATACACTGTTGCAATTTAGAAACAGATGGGTTAAACTTACCCTCTTATTTATGTTGAGATGTTTGAGAACTTTGTGGGCCGCCGCGCTGTGTAGCCGGCTTTAGTAATTAAGGAATACTCATATTTGGTGAACCCATGCATAATATCCCTTGGCAAAATACGTATTATATTTGTACATTAGAGCGCAACAATGATAACACTTAAAAATCAGTTAGGGACCATTAAAATAGGCGTAGCAGACGGGTGTGGGCATGAACCGATATATTTAGGCTAAATTAACGTTACAACTTTGGGGGAATTAAAAACAGATTTATATCGTGACACGCGCTACCCCTCAAATTAACCTTTCAATTCGTCGAAAACAAAGCCCTCGTTAATATCACTTGATACCAGTTCAGTAATTAAATCGCCAATCGTAATATGATTTATTAAGTGTTCGTTAGCCTTTGCTTTAATTGTTCTATCAGGAGATTTTGTTTACTGTTCATTTACAAACTGGATACCTCGTTCATGTTTATACTCGATAATGGGATGCAGCATATGATTAGATATCATCATCGCAAATGGGAAACTTTTAAATTATGGGTTGGTAATTAGTAATTGGTATTGGGTTTGGTATTCAATTAAATGCTAACACTAATTTGTGTATGTGAGGTCACAATAATTTCACTGACCATATGATTGTATGTTTCATTCAGAAAATATATGTACTTAACAAATTCAAAAAAGTTTTTTGTGTTATACTGGGTGTCTCAGTTGTATTGTTCCAATGGCATATCTCCGTTAGTTAATAAGATCTAAATTTGAAATTTGGGGCGTCTAATTTACACCTAAAGTTCTTTACATAGAGCCTAATATTAATATTATGCCACTTCCGGTTTAACCGGAAACGACCATAACTTTCTTATTTCAAACGACACCCCTGTATATTTTTCTCAAAATTTGAATTCTAGGCAAAATTCCCTTTCCAATGATATATCACACTTTGAAGTTTGGATTTAAGAAAGGAAGTAAAATCGATTTTTAAAGATTTTAAAAATTGATCGAAGCTAAATCGATGAACCCAGGAAAACTAAAGCAGGCTTTGAAAATATTTGAATAATTGTTAACTGTTTGATTTTGACAGTTTATAAAGTTATGAATTTGTATTAAAACTTAAAATTGCTTCGAACAAAAGTGGTATTAATAATGAATAACGACAATTTTTCAAATGTAGAAAAGTTAGATATAATCCTAATTTATTGGGAATGTAGGAAAAATCGGCGTGATGCGTTACGTGTTTATGGAGAGAGATATCCTGACAGACGTATGCCAAGTGATATGTATTTTACCCATTTGGCTTCAAATTTAGCCACATGTGGGGCATTCTCACAAAAAAAAAAACAAACTGTTTGTAAAAGAAAGACTGCTACTAACGAAGAGCACAGTGTTGGTGTTTTGTGAAGTGTGATGATGATCCACATAATTCGACAAATTGTACCAGAATGCGATATTTCTCGTTCTTCTATTCAGCGAATCCTAAAATCCGCCAAAATACGACATTTTAAAATCCATCTGCATCAAGGAACAGAGAAGAAACATGAGATTACGAGAGAAGAATGGCGTTTCTTGCATGGCTAGCGACTGCTCATGAAGATGGCAATATTAGTTCAATATTATGGACAGATGAAAGCCGTTTCCATAATAATGGAACTTTAAATCGGCACAATTGTCATTATTGGTCTGAGGATAATCCTCATTGGATGAGAGAGACTAATTTTCAAAGAACTTGGAGAATTAATGTGTGGTGTGGCATCATGGATGGGTACATTATTGGACCAAAGTTTTATGAAGGAACATTAACTGGTGAGGTATACTTAGAATTCCTTCAGGGAGAATTTTTAGACTTTCTTGAAAATCTCCTACTGGAGATACGTATCAACATGCATTTTCAACAAGATGGAACACCCCCCTCACAATTCTAGAGCTGTAAATGATTATTTAAATCAAATTTTTCCAAATAAGTAGATCGGAACCCAAGGACCAATAAGATGGCCTCCAAGATCACCCGACTTAACGCCGATGGGGGTTTCTCTGGGGGTATTTACAGGATAAGGTATACCAGACGCCTCTTACTGATTTAGAAGACTTAAAAAATAGAATTAGAAATGAATGTGAAGCTCTTAATGTCCAGTTATTAAGAAGTGTTACCACTCGTGAACTTGCATCGAGCCGAATGTTGCGTTGAATCAAATGGACAACACTTTGAACATTTTCTTTAGCATAATTTCTGGTGCTCATAGTTATTGTGTCAATTAGATATTCGTAAGTCATGTTCTCGTAAAAAATCGTTTTATCCAAGTAACTATTCTTTTTGACAGAGATCTTAAACATGCATATCTTGAAAAGTGTATCTTAGCAACTTTATAATTTAAATCCAAAGCAAAGCACATTATTTTCATGAATTTCGACAAAATCGATTTTAAAATCTTTAAAATTCGATTTTGCTTCTTTTTCTTAAATTCAAAATACAAAGTGTGATACATCATTGGAAAAGGAATTTTGCGTAGAATTCAAATTTTGAGAAAAATATACAGGGTGTCGTTTGAAATAAGAAAGTTAGGGTCGTTTCCGGTTAAACCGGAGGTGGCAGAATATTAATATTAGGCTCTATGTAAAGAACTTTAGGTGTAAATTAGATGCTCCAAATTTCAAATTTATATCTTATTAACTAACGGAGATATGCCATTGGAACAATACGACTGAGACACCCGGTATTTACCTCAAATAAATTATTTATTTTGATTTATTACAATATGATGATTAATCTCAATACTAGATTATAGCACAGTATTGTGTTACAGGTATGTTACAGAGGTAGTTTTGTCGGAAGTCTCATACCGACCTCCGCGGAATCGGAGGAGAATCGGAGGTCGCAGAATTAAATAAACTTACCTATTTATTAATCAACAAATCATTGATTAACACTGACACACCCGTCTCACGCACTCGACTAATTTCATTTTAAACACACTTTAAATAATGCTACTAAACTAAGGTGGTTACAAAAGTGGTTACAAGATTGTTACCAAAAAAAATGGTAACACAAAAACGTAAGAACCTAATGGCAAAATCGTGCCAAACCACTCTCGATCCGTGATCGTCATCTTTGTTTGTGATAAAGTTTTCGTTCGTGTGGAATATGGGACATTCCATAACTTGTAGAATATACTACGAATATAAAGAACCATCCAAGAAAACCGTCATCAAATCTGGCAATGAATAAAAGAGATGAAAATAGCGACTATGGGAAAGTTCGAAGCGAAACTTTATTGTTGTCTAAGTGGCTGTCACAATTATAAAATAAATAAAGGCTGTTACATTAAGTAACAGCCTTGATAATTAAATGAAGTTATAAACTTAAGATAGAAAAAGAATACGATTTTTTTTTGCTTGGCCCACTATGTTGACTTTGTTTTTTGAGCTTCGACATAACCACTATTTTCATCTAGCCAAATTTGATGACTTTTTTTGGATGGCTCTTTATATACTCACTTATACACACCTCACGTATACGCATCCAACTTTCATATTTCCCTTGTTTTTTACTCACTGTCGGTATGCAATGTGTGTGATGTAAACAAAAGACAGTCACAACTTGTTGTCACAAGCGACAAATACCTGGCCGTCATCATAAACCTCCGTTTTGATAGTATCGGAACCGGAAGCAGATTCGAATGTGCAATTTGAACCGGACGTTCCGATGTTTCGGATTCAGAGTCGAAGCTCCGTAATATTCCCCCTATTCTGCTGAGCATTATGAAGACATAAAATGTAGTTGTTACAAAAAATGATTTTCAAAAAGATATTTTGAAGACTATTTGTCACAGAAGAGAAGTAAATAATGAAAATGTTGACAAAGCAACGGAGTCGATTGAATCTGTTTATCCTGATTATAGTTATCGACCTTTGTAAACTAAAAGATATATTTTATTAGAATGTGGAATAAAATGAAAGAGTGCCAAATCATCAAAAATCAAATAGAACAAACACGACTCAACATTGTACATTAAATACGCCTTGCCATGTTCAGGGGGAAAATGTGTCACAATTTGGATGTCGCAAACGAAAATGAGTTCATACCCAACGCAGTGCTCTTGTCAACCAAAATATAATGCAGTATTCTGCTGACTATCATGAAAACATGGCCACAAATTTATTTGAAAAATGGTTACCTAATATTTCCCCAAATTCAGTTGTTGTGAATAATGTTTCTTATTATTATAGTCTTTTATATAAACGCACATACAATAGTCATGTACCATTTCACCAGATTCTATAAACCAAAGGTTTCGAATCTCACCAATGCAATTGGGACGTGTCACAGGGTTTTGTTGTATGTTCTACATATTTCCATGTGTTTCTCTGACTCAATCAGTATGATTCCTAGAGGGAGAATGCCAATGTCAATGTCAATTTCTGTGGTTTTATTTGATTTATTATTTATTATAGTCAATTTTATTCTATAAATCCCCTAAATAGTGATACATGTGACATATATCATGATGACATGATAATGATTGTTAATATATAAACGATGTTTAAAGAATTGTAAGGCATACATTACATATTTGAAAAGTAAATAAGCGCACGCCTTTGAATGACACGTGTTCAAGGTCGGCGCAGCTGTGTCTATGAAGGATATACCGCGCTCTTTATTTATTTTTTAAACTGATATTGGCAACTTAATAAGGCTGATCAGTTTATTTTGATATAAGGAGCTGTTCCAGAAGTATCATATATTCATGTAAAAACACCCTGTATAACCGGAAAGCTATGTATTTCGAATTAGACGGAGACGGGCCATTTGATCGCGGAAAGATCGTAGTTTTATGGTTCGAGCCGTTGTTTTTTTGGCTTCGCCATATTAGGAGAGCTGCAATTTGCTTAAAAGCAAGTCTCGGGTCATTTATGGCCCACTTTATGGACGCGTAACTGCCACGGCGGCCGTGGCCTTTCCGGCGAACCGTAAACATCGGCTCGCGCGAGCCTCTCTGATAAAACGAAATAGGTGATTATAGGAAAAGGGCCGGGCGTCGAGAAGGTGATACGCATTTTGGCGGATTAGGATCGATCCTTGCTTCGTGACGTGTCTAACGGCGTATAGTCCAGTAGGCCACAGTGTGCTTGAAGGTGTAAAATGAATCCAAATGATGAAAATGAGTCCAAAATCAGTTTGCGCAGGCTGATTCTATTTTAAAAGTAGATTCAAAATTTATAAATTTAAAATCGTAGCTGATCCCTTTCGCATTTTATCCACATTTTTGGATTTTAACCCTTTGCAAAACAGTAAGTCGTATACATCAACTATTTCTTCGAGCACTTAGCACTTTTAGAAATAAAACTATAGTAAATAAGTTTATTATGTCTTGTAAATACCGCTCTTTAATTAAAAACACTTACTCGACAATATTCCGTTACTAAAAATAAAAATTTGTTTTGTTATAAAACACTTGGAAATTATCAAAATCCAAAAATTGTATTTTCTCGTACAAACATAAATGTTCAACTTATTTTTTAAGAAAGTATAAAAGGTCATAATAAATCTCGCTTGTCAAATTTAAAATGTAATTTTAAAATCATAAATTATTTTTATTTGAAAAAAATTGATTATTTATACCACTTTTAGCTTACCCCAGGGTTAACGACGAGGACGCAGTGGTGATATAACCCCATGTTTTTTTTTATTCTTTTGTGTCTTTAATTTTTTCTTTGTTTTTTTTTGTTTTGTATTTTTAAGTATTCAAATATATTACACGTTCAAATAAGTAATGAGACAATAATAAATTAAATTAGAGGTGTAAGGACGAAAATTCAGTAACTGCTTTTTGCAATCTTGATCCATAAGACTCATCATGGACATTATTTATTTTATAGGATTCCCAGGTTTTTAAAAATTTGCGACGAACAGCTTCGCCACTTTGTTCTGACCAAAACCCTAAACCGAAACCATTTTCTATACATTGAAAACTTTTCTTTACATGTACAAAAATCTTTCGGAGACTAAAAATTCATGTGATTCTTGCACATGTAAAGGAAAGTTTGCAATATATAGAAAATTGTTTCGGTTAGGGTTTTGGTCAGAACAAAGTGGTGAAGCTGTTCATCGCAAATTTTTAAAAACCAAGGAATCCTATAAAATAAATAATGTTCATGATGAATCTTATAGACCAAGATTGCAAAAAGCAGTTACTGAAGTTTCGTCCTTACACCTCTAATTTAATTTATTATTGCCTCATTATTTATTTGAACGTATAATATATTTGAATACTTAAAAATACAAAACTTAAAAAAATACAAAAAAAAAAAATTAAAAACAAAACATAAGTACAAAAAAAAATTAAAAAAATACAAAGAATACAAAAAAAAAACATGGTTATATCACCACTACGTCCTCGTTGTTAACCCTGGGGTAAGCTAAGTGTTTTAAAATATTCAATTTTTTTCAAATAAAAATAATTTATGATTTTAAAATTACATGTTAAACGACTAAATTCAAAGCGAGATTTGTTATGAGCTTTTATACTTTCTTAAAAAATAAGTTGAAAATTTATGTTTGTACGAGAAAATATAATTTTTGGATTTTGATAATTTGCAAGTGTTTTATAACAAATGAGTTTTAATTTTTAGTAATGGAATATTGTCGAGTAAGTTTTTTTTAATTAAAGAACTGTATTTACAAGATATAATAAGCTTATTTACTATAGTTTTATTTCTAAAAGTGCTAAGTGCTCGAAGAAGAAGTTGATGTATACGACTTACTTAATGGTTAAAAATCCAAAAATGTGTATAAAACGCGAAAGGGATCAGCTACGATTTTAAATTCTATAAATCTTAAATCTACTTTTAATCTAGAATCAGACTGCACAAACCGATTTTGGACTCATTTTCATAATAATTTTTACACCTTCAAGCACACTGTAAGACAGGGAGCTAAAATCATCAAAAAGTATTCTTGCGACCTGCAGGGCAGGTTTTTACGGATTCCCATGTCTTTTTACTATAGAATACAACGAGCGGGGTCCGTAGAGCAGCATCCGTGTAGAACATTGTTTAGATAAACAATTTATGCGAAAATTTCATATTTTCGCATATAACTCCGTTCCTGTGCATTTTCGGTATATAAGGTACGATTAAGAAAATTTTTCCTTATTAAATTTAGAAAATTTGAAGCCCAACCGGAAGTCTCTAAGTGCAATTGTTAACTAACCATTGGCTAATAAAGCTGAAAAAGTGCTAATTTTTAAGTATTTATTTATTCGAAAAGTTAAGCAATTATCAGGCTGACATTTCTTGAACAATACTGCAAAGAAATGGCAGTATTTTTAATTAAGGCTTCTCGAAAAATTCAATCGTTAATTACTTGCAAAATTGTTAACCGATCGAGCTGAAATTTTCAGGGTAACTTCTAGTTATTAATAGCTACTCTTTCAATACATTTCAGCGTGATAATTGCTTAACTTTTCGTCGTGTGAACTTGAATTTCGCAATGTTCTCGACTTTTTTTAATTTTCAAATAGCAGAGCCGAGTTCAGTGGCTCAAAATCTATAGAATCCAATGGGTCTTTTTGGTGTGCCTCGGTGGGCGAAAAACGAGACTTTTTTTAACATTGTTCTTTCGTTTTCGTTCTCATCAGCTATCACTCTCAACTTGGGCTTATTAGACGCAGAATGTCACAATTCTATCAGCAGCAAAAAAGAAACAATAGTGTCGTACAAAAATTATCAGAATTTAATCAACCTTCAAAAAGTGTGTGTACGAATACTTACTTTACATATACATGACATACATCAAGGGTTTTCCAATAGGGACGGGCCGATGATGACAAGCTGTGGCGGCCATATTGTTTTGGCAGCGTCTGTCAAATATGTTGTTTATTATTCAGTCACTGCTGCCAAATCACCATGGCAAGTTACATGATTGAGCAGCACCTCCAAATGATAAAATTGTATTATCAAAATGAGTGTTCGTTAATGAGAACGTTGCCCGTGTTGCGCCCATTTTACGACAGACGCGATGGCCCTTCAAAATCGACTCTCCAACGTTTGGTGGCCAAATTCGAGACTACCGGTTCGGTAACCAATCTGCCAACACCAGTACGTCAAAGGATAGCCATATCGGAAGAGGACATCGCCGCTGTCCGTGTAAGTGTGCAGGAGAACCCGAGGCAGTCAATTCCTCGCCGTGCACAAGAACTCGGCCGTTCGCAGACTTTAACTTGGCGAATTTTGCATCGGGACTTTGGCCTGCACCCGTACAAGATCAAACTGACCCAGGAGCTCAAAGTTAATGACCAAAGACAACGCCGGTTGTTCGCTGACTGGACTTCGGAGCGTTTGGAAGAGGACCCCAAGAGTATCCGCATTTTTTGATGAATGGCAATGTTAACAAACAAAATTGCCGTATATGGGACGACGCCAAACCACGCGAGGTTCATTCGGTGGCACTCCAAAAAGTTATTGTTTAGTGCGGATTTTGGGCCGGCGGCGTCATTGGTCTGTACAACGGCGACCGGTATAGACCATTGATAACCAATTTCTTGTCCCCCAAATTGAACGATATGGACGTGGATGACATGTGGTTTCAGCAGGATGATGCTACGAACGCCACGATGGACATTCTGCATGAACGATTTAAGGGTATGGTTATCTCTCACGAAGGTGGCGGAGATCGTGCAATTTAACCCCGTTAGAATTTTTCCTGCGGGGTTTTGTAAAGTCGCAGGTGTATAATAATAAACCGCAATCGACTGATGCCCTCAAAGTGAACATAACCCAGGCCTTCGCTCAAATTAGGCCGGATCTATGCGGCAAAGTCATTGAAAATTGGACCTGTCGCATCCGTGCCACCGAGAGAAGCAGCGGCGGACATTTGAACGATCTGATTTTCCATACATAATGTCATACATGGGTGTTTCAAATAAAAAAAGAATTTCGCTAATGCCTCACACACAGCTTGTTTTACTCCATTTCAACATCGGCCCGCCCTTATTGGAAAACTCTTTATTTTTATTTTATTTTATTTGCTACGAACACTGCGATTTTACGGTATAAAATATTTGGCTACGGCTTGTGTACCGTTCGTTACGGGAGCTTGCGAAATTTCATCGAGCAACTAAAGGAACATTTTTCTTATTAAATCATTATGCCGAAGCGTTAAATTATGCAGCGTTTAATCTCGACATTAAAGAGAGTCTCGCCTTCAAAGGCCTCCCAATATTGAACTTTCGTCTGAGCGTGTATCCGCGAAGAAGATTAATCTAATTTGGATAATTAGGCTAAATAGGGGCACCATAAATTTTAATTTGGAGGTAAACGTCGGCAGAAGTTTAGCGGGAACCGGCAAATCGTTGTTTATTTCTGTTTATGTACTGTGCTCGCTGTATATTCCCATTGCTGTTAACCGTGCGACGACAAAAAACGCCAAAGTAGTTCTGGTTTAATTAAAATTTACATGTAAAAGCGGAGCAGTGTTGAGAAGTTGTGCCTTTTGTTCAGAAGTGCGCGCAAAATGGACTAGAATGATTTCGTATACGAAGTGTAAATTAAGTAATGAGACTGATTTTTTAATTTTCTTGTATTCGAATATAATTAAAATTAATTATTGCCTCCTTCAAAATAACTTCCTTGGGAAGCCACACAGCGCTGGAGAAGGTTGTTCCATTCCTTATAGCAGTACTGGAAATCATATACTGGAATAGCTTTCAGCTGGTCGGTCCGAATGTTTTCTATGGTCCGAAAATGCCGTCCCTTGAGTTGATTTTTCAATATCGGGAAGAGAAGAAAGTCACAAGGACTCAAGTCAGACGAATAAGGAGGCTGAGGAGCCACAGGAATGTTTTTACTGGATACAAAATCTGTGATGGCTGTGTGATAAGGGGCATTGTGTAATGTAACATCCAGTTGTAACATCATGTTTGGTCTCACATGCATGACCCTTTTTCAAGAACTTCTCTGTAAAAATGTTGATTTACTGTTTGGCCTGGAGGCACAAACTCTTTGTGGACAATTCCGTGGCTATCAAGAAAGCAAGTCAGCATGCATTTGATCTTCGGATTTCTCGTTCTTGCTTTTTTTGTGTCTTGGAGAACTTGAAGTGTGCCATTCCAGCCTTGATGTTTGGTTTCCGGGTCGTACTCAAACATCCAAGTCTCATAACCAGTAATGACACGTTCCATAAAATGGGGATCATTTTCAATCGATTCCAAAAAGTTAAGACACCTTTCTCTCTTGATGTCCTTTTGTTCTTGCGAAAGGTCTTTTGGAACCATTTTTGCCCAGATTTTTCTCATCTCCAATTCGTTAGTCAAAATCTGATGAACAGTGGTGTCATTCAAATTTAACTCTTCCCCTATCATTTTTGTCGTCAACTGACGATCCGAACACACAAGATCCCGTATTTTATCGACATTTTCATCATGAAGGCCTTTCGCTGTGAGGTTCATCTTCAGTCGCCTCTTGCTCACCGTTGCTCAAAATTAATGTCGCTCATTTTTAAAACGCACTAGAAAAAAATGGTTTACGAAAACAAGTCACAAAGAACAAACAAATGACTCATAACAAGTTCAACTTGTACTGAAAATGCATAAAATCTTAACCTACCTAGATGGAGCGCTGGTTGCCAGTCTCATTACTTAATTTACACACCTCGTAAGTATGTACGATTTAAATTTGCTAAATTAACCTTTAGATGATAGGAAATCCTTGTATACGAGGAACCTTGTATACTACAAGCTTCCTCGTCTTTATTCAAACATCATTATTTTGGTTTTTGGGTCGACAATGACGAATCTGAGGTTAGATTTTAAAAATTCAAGGTGGCGGATCTAATATGGCGGACAAATGATATATGGGGGACAAAAATTTTAAATTTGCTAGAATTTGGACTGAAAACTATATACATGGGTTTTTGAGGTCGCTGATTACGAATCTGAAATCAGATCTTAAAAATTCCATCGGATCCAATATGAGGAACAAAAAATCTCAAATTTGCTCTAAATTGGACTGAAAACTGTACACATGGGTTTTTGAGATCACTGATTGTGAAACTAAAACTTTATTAAATAAATTCAAAATGATGGACCCAATATGGCGACGAAAAGTTTTTAATTCAATCAATTGTGGAATAAAATCTCCATCCATTTGTTTTTGGCATCATTGATTACGATTTGGGAGTTGCTAATGACAAATACATATGATATCAGATGTTTGGAATTCAATATGACTGATTCAGTTGGATAGATTCAAACTGGTGCAATCAAGATACCAGTTGATCAGAAGAATATATGTATATGAGCTATTTACTTTACGGAAGAGCATTGTTTTCATTCTGTTTTCGAATTGAGAAATGTCCATATGATATTTCAAAATAAATTCCAGTTCAGTATAAGGATGATTTTATTTCTCGTTGCAACTTGTGTCCGTTGTTTTCACGAGTAAATAAATATAATATGTGAGGAGCTTTAGTCTAGCGACATGGTGCGTGACCGCGGTAGGGATTGAGAAAGGAGTGCAAAAGCACACATCTACCGTTAAGATTCATGAATCGGCTTGAATTTCACTTAACTCCCTGGTCTTTTGCGGGACAACATGTAAACAATATGAATTAAACGTTTACTATACGTCAATAATTAAATACGAAATCTGGATGTTTACTAGTTAGCTCCTTGAGCCGTGAGCTTAAGCGCATCGAGGAGGAGGACGTCTCATTAGCGCTAATCCTGCCGCTCTAAGTCGTCTGTTGGGACGCACAGACAAGAGAGGGCCATGGAAATTGCCGAAACTGCCCATTGTTGATGGAATCCGGTGAGCACGCCGTCGCTCTAATCCTATTACGATTATAAAGACCCGCCAAAGCTGTATGTTTAAGGACAAAGTTTAGCGCGGCTATATAGTGAGCTCGGGATACGGTCTGGCCGTTTTTATTCCGCGTAGTAAGACAATGGCGAGACGCGGGGGATTTTGCGACGCGCTGCCAGAGACGGATTTGAAACCTAATACCACGCATCGTCCGAGAAACAAGGGAACGTCTATATTCTGCTAAAAAAAAATAACTGATTATTCATGAGAATAAATGGTTCCGTGATCGAATTAATCAACATAGCGCATTGAATTAATTAATTCAATCAATTTTAATATTTGATATCATTTAGGAAAAGGATCTTCCTAAGTGTGGGTAGTAGATCATTATAGGCGACAGGCTGTCAGAGACGGATTTGAACCTAATACCACATATCGTCCAAGAATTATAACTTATATAGTCTCGCTGCAAAAAAAAATAACTGATTATTCATGAGAACTACGTAAATAACAATGCATGATTCTCACCGTCGTTTAAACAATTATTGAATGGTTCCGTGATTGAATTAATCAACATAACGCATTGAATTAATTTATTCAATTTTAATCTTTGAAATCGTTTAGGAAAAAGATATAATCATAAAGTTGTAGTAGTATATCAATATAGACGACGCGCTGCCAGAGCCGGATTTGAATCTAATACCACACATCGTTCAGGAATTATGGGAGCGTCTGTATTCTTATCTGCAGCAAAAAATCCCTGATTATTATTCTTGAGGACTATGAAAATAATAACGCATACTTATCACAATCATTTAAACAATCATTGAATTATTTCGTGATTGAATTAATTGACACAACTTATTGTATTAATTAATTCAATATTTTTTTAACATGCTTTCATTTAGAGAGGGGATAATCCTAAAGTTTGTAAGTGGTAGTTTAACATATGTGTTCTCTATTCAGGCTGCTTTCGCATAAATTAACACACCATAGTATAATATACTTATTTTGCCTTTAGTGTATTTAGGATCAAATGAAGTAAAAAAAATATTTTATTTAAATTTATCACTGTCATTTACATAATAATGTGATTATGATTAGTTATCCAGTGATTAAATTAACGGAGATAACGCATTGAATCAATTAATTCAATGTTTATTTTTTTCGAGTGGCCACAATTTTATTTTATATCACAAAATCGTTGTAAGGGAACAGATTTTTACCTTTATGAATTATGGAACAAACAATAATAAGATTAGTTGTTCAGTGATTGAATTAATGAATATAACTCATTGATTCAATTCATTCAATAATTTTTGTATCATTGAAAAGGAATGAAACTAAAGTTTGTAGGCAGCAGTTAAAATATACTCGTATGTATTAGGTAGTAGTTATAATATAGTGGTATGGATTTTTTATTCAAGCTTGCGAAAGTTGAGGTATGATTTCGTAGAAATTAACACATCATGATTGAATTAATTAATTCTTGAGTGGCCACAGTTTTATTTAATGCCACAAAATCGTGGTACAGGAACATGGATTGTGGAACAAATAAAATGATGCCCTCCCCCCAAGTCCGCCCCTGTAAATTACGTCATGTCGCCCTAAACTCCTATACCCGCGAGAACAAAGTTTAGCGCTAAGACGACAAACTCCGGAACCGTCTCTGAATTTTTGTCTCGCAACATAAGGGAACAACCGCCGCCTCTTAGTGCCGTCTAGAATTCAGCGGCTCCGATAATAACATTTCCGATATGCCTCGGGAAGGATTATTAACGGAAACCAAGCGAGCGACTAAATAACGGCGAACCAGACGTGGTGCTCGTAATGTAAAACCAAAGGCGTTTCTCTCGAGATAATTGAACGGTGTGTAGTGACAAAGATCCACAGCAGAAGCTAATAAGATTTGTTTTTCAATAAAAAAAAAATATTGTTACACATTATACATACAATAAAAATAATTTCCGTTCGCTATCATTCTTCGACAGAAATCACAGATCCAGATTTCAACCTTGCTAGATCTCATAAGTGTGATATGTATATCTAAAGATGAACGACAATGAACAAGAGTCTCGGCTTATTTCATTGCCAGAAGGATAAAGTACATATAAGGACTACCCTCTAGTGTGTCTAAATAGGACTCGCCGTATTCCGGTGGGACTGACAAGGTCAGCAACAACTATATGTCGATCCCGGAAACAAACCACTTAGGTTACATATATAGGGTGTCCAAAAAGTCTGGAAATACCCGAATAACTTCCAGGATATTATTATTTTTGGAATTGTGAAGGTCATTTCAGTAGTAACTTTCAACGAGGAATCCTATGATAACCTTGGCGATGACATTGAAGGTCATCTTTGTTTTTTTAAATGGAAATCCCTTTTTTGACCTCGGCATTCGAAAGAGCGGAACATTTTACGTCCAGATCGGTCATAGGTTAAGGGCGACCTTAAGGGCCACTTGAAGGTCTTTGAAGTTCAAAAAGGTTTTTGAAAAACTATATTTTTTAAATGTTATTTTCTTATTGCTATATTGGTCATTAAGGTCATACCTGACTTATTATGTAAATACCGTTGCTTTAAGTTGTGAATGAAAAAGCGCGGGTTAACGGTAAAAGAAAAGTGACCTTCAAACAACCTTGAAGGGCGTTGGCAAATTCGAACCTAAGGTCACTACTTAAGGCACGTGATAGGACATCAAATAGGATAGTATCGGTGATTTCCGGATGCAGCTCTTTGCAAAAGATAGACAAATCTTGTTGAACTTCAAAGACCTTCAAGTGGCCCTTAAGGTCGCCCATAACCTATGACCTGAGGGCATATCTGGACGTAAAATTTTCCGCTCTTTCGAATGCCGAGGTCAAAAAGGGGTTTCCATTTAAAAAAAACAAAGATGACCTTCAAAAAACCTTCAAGGTCATCATAGGATTCCACGTTGAAAGTTACTATTGAAATGACCTTCACAATTCTAAAAATAATAATATCCTGGAAGTTACTCGGCTCTTTCCAGACTTTTTGGACAGGCTGTATGTCACCGCTTTATTCTCCTGGTAAGCAAATAAGCTGAGAGTCTCGTTCAGTGTTGCTCGTCGTCAGATATATCACACTGATGAGACCTAATAAGCTAGAAATCCGGATATGTGATTTATGTCAACGAATGACAGCGAACTCGATTTATTCTCATTCTACTTTAACTTAACGGACTTACTATTACTCCCGGGAATTACATCTAGTGGTTGCTGACCTTGTCACACTCATTACATTGTAAACATTATAAAATATGATTCTAAAATAAGTGGCAGAAAAAGAGAACATAATTAACATTAATTAGAATCAGATAGATTCTTGAATTAGAATTTGAAACCTTGTTTAATACTAATTTGTTTAATGAAAGCTTACTTTACTATAATATACCTACCTGTAAAAACTTTTGTAGCTATTATTGTCAGTTTGGTTTTACTTTATTCGTAGAATTGGAGATTTTTTTTTAGTATACTTAATAATACATTTTTCGCATATACGAAAGAAAGTGTATTTATTTGTATCTTCTAGTCAGGATCATTTTTGGAGTTACAGAGTGAATTACTGAGAACATGTTACTATGAGTTGTTTAATGCATCTAACGGTGGTAACACAAAAATCTAATTTATTACCTATTCAATTTATATACACAGTAATTTTTTTTTAAAATTTTTAAACTGTTTTTACTCCAGTTACTCTTGTTTTTACTCCTACTTTATATATTTTGTCAATTAGTGGTTTGTAGACTTACCACCTGACAAGGATTAAATTAAAACAAATTATAAAAGTTGTTATGCAGCATGTATTTATAATTTTAATTACATATTTATGAAATATGTGATTATATATTTACTTAAGGTTGTATTCGAATATGTTTACTCAATTAAAGCAGTGCCTGCATTAGTTTCATAGACAGTTTCCTTAAACTGGTATTAAATTTTACAATATTTATCACGAAGACAGATCATTTATGTTTTTTTTATGCTACGGACATCCATTAAGCTTCAGTAACAATGAAGGGTTCGAAATAACCAGCCATCCAAAAAAACATCATCAAATCTGGCTCTGAACGAGAAAGATGGAAACAGCGGTTGTGTGGAAGCACGAAACGAAACTTTGTTGTTGTCAAACTTTTGACAAGCGGCAATCACAATTGTAAAATATATAATGGCTCTCACATAATGTAACAGCCATTGTTTATTTTACAAATTGTGAAAGTCACTTGTCAAAAGTTTTACATAACCGAAAAGCTTAGACATGACCGCTATTTCCATCTCTCTCGTTCATAGCCAGAGTTGATGACGTTTTTTTTTGGATGTCTCTATATTTCGAGATGACAATTCTTGTCAAAATTTAGCGGTTATTAGTAGAGTTCGTACGAGCGCGGAGTGTAACAGGACCGTAGTCAGTCGAATGTCACAGAGCCGACACTGTGCATGTCCTGCCCTTGACTCGTTGGCCTTCACAGTTCACAGCTGACTTGCATTATGAAAACTGCGCTAACAATTTTAGTTATTTATGGCACGCTGTAAAGAACAGTCGCCGGTATTGCATCGCGTTAATACGTTTCGTTTTTACGTATTCGCCGTGTGTTGTATTCACCGTGTGTTGTATTCGCCGTGTGTTTAAATAACTTTATAAATATGTATTAATAATTATTAGTTGAGGAGAGAAGTGAATAAAGTGAGGTACCATGCCAAAGGTGAAAAGCAAATAGACGGGAAGTAATTCAAACGTGGTTTAACAGTGATCCCGAGGGTTTTAGGGACATAGGTGTTCAAGGAAATGACCTTTTTTGTACTGTGTGTAAACGCATTATAAATTCTTCAGATAAAACTAAAGTAACAAGACATCTGAAAACCCATGCTTCGTCCAGCGCCGACGACTCCGTATTTTTCTATGAACTTACAGAAGCCTTTGTTGCAAGAAATATTCCATTAAATAGACTAGAGAACCCCAAGTTACGTACGTTTTTAGAAAAATATATGGACCGAAAAATTGCATATATCGATCGGGTTTACAACAATGTAGTGACATCAATACGCGAAGACATTGCGAACAATTTCGTGTATTTTATTATAGACGAAGCTACCGATGCTTGCAGGCGTTCAGTAGCTAATTTTTTAATTGGTGCGTTAAAGAGTGACACTGCTAGTGACAGCCACCTACTAGCTTCTAATATTAAGTGATAAACGTCGCCGTTTCACTACAGAACACTTAGAAAAGCACATAATAATATGTTTTAACCACCGCCAACCTGCCATGGGAACCTTGTCTCAACACTGACGTTTGTCGGGTCAGTGTTGCCATTGTTACGTGTTATCTTAATTTATATATATAGATATTTTATCCTTGACTTAACCGTACTATTTGGTAAAAATAGTACTATGTTGCTACATAATTTATGTAAACATATTAATATTTTCATTCGTTAACTAACTACAGTCCTGTTACACTCCGCGCTCCACAAACTCTAGTTATTAGAAAACAAGTAGTATCTGTGTTGCGTGACAACCAAGCGTAACTAGGAAGGCCGAGATAAACCTGACAAAAAGTTGATTAAACTGCAACAATTAATTCGAAGTTTTATGTAAAAGTATTAATGTACGTATAAGTGATGTAATGTCACTTGTAACTCAGATGATTACAATTCCATCTTCATAATTATGCATTCATTGAATAATGTATTTATTACATTTTTATTTATTCTGCGTTTCTTTTACACAGTTTTATGTCACGATCAGATTAAACCATTGTACTGAGCTCTAGAGTGTCACTACTGATTTGTTATTAGAAATTGAACGTTGCCAATTTCATAATACAAATAAAATACCAGCCTACTCTAATTGAGAGTTTATTTGAAGGAACATCGCGTGTCGCCTTGAATTCCAGCTTCGTTTTAAAACTTTACTAAAGGAACACGCGGTGGCGTCAGTTCCTCGGCATCTCAGCGTTCAACTTTGCGGATTCTATTAAACGAACGGCGCGCGGGATCAAAGAAACCAATCGCATTCGGTAAGTGATGTTCCAATTTTTACAGCGGAACCGCCTGGAAAATCCGATTTCCCTGACGACTACATTGCGGTGGATAAGGATCTTCCTATTAAAATTTCAGCCTGAGATTATTCCCATTTTATCATATATAAAGTTTCTTTTTCTTCCCAGCGAACTTCTGCCCCTGTAAAATTGAAAACGTGGGGGCAGAAAGAATGTAAGTCGCGAGGAAATAAGACTTAAACGGGGATATACAGGATTTACGTCAGGTAACTAAACATGTTCTAAAATGTTCTAAACAAAAAATCACCTAAACATGTTCTAAATAGTAAAATATATAGAGACATCCAAAAAAAAAACGCCATCAACTCTGGCTATGAACGAGAGAGATGGAAATAACGGTCATGTCTAACATTTTCGGTTATGTCAAACTTTTGACAAGTGGCTGTCACAATTTGTAAAATAAACAAAGGCTGTCATATGATGTGACAGTCTTGACAACTAAATAGGTTATAAATTCGATTAAGAATAGAAAATACGTTTTTTTTTTCTCGGCCAACTTTGATGACGTTTTTTTTTTTGGATGTCTCTATATAATTATGGGGCATTCTTTGGCAAATCAACGGAAATAGTATATTTTGATGTACTGAAACCAAATCTGGTATTGATTTCATCTCCATGGGGTCACGATTTTCATACTTCAAAAGATGCCCCGATGATAGCGGAAGATTCTGACCCTATAGAGCGATTTCAATGCATCAACATTCACAAAAATACACTATTTTCGTTAATTCTAGAAAAGATTTTACCTTTTTTCTGTGTTTTCGGTTCCCTGTATATCGTTATTTCAGCATTTGATGGATATTTTGAGATCCACCATCTTACATTTTTCAAAAAAACCATAACCCAATAAATGCGACATGAATAGCTGCAAAATAAGTCAAACAACAAAATTTTTGGTGGCTCCATATTTCATGGGATTCACACATGGAATGTTCCATGTGTGAATCCTGTATTATTCAGCATGATTTCTTGAAACCATTCGTATAAATTATTAGAGCTTGTAGAAACCACTTTCGAAAATTTGCGCTTTGGCTAATATGGCGAACTTGAATATGTTAAATGGAATGGTGCCTCTTTTATTGCACATTCTAATTCTATACTTTATGTAGGCAATTTTTCATCATTATTTCGATTTTTTTTTAATGTTTGTTCGATAACTTTTGAAACCATCTGTAGCGGTCATTTTAGAAAATAAACAATCGGTTTTGGCACTATGGTTAGTGGAACCCTAAATCCTAATTATTTCTCAATTATGTACAGAGTGTTTAAAATATAACTACAATAGTACTACGAGGGCAAGTCAAATATAAACTGGAATTTTCCAAAATAAAATTTTTATAAAGAGATCAAATTTAAAAACTAAGGTTTATTTTTCCAAAAGCTCCTACGAACTTTTCCCACCGGCCTGTCGCAAAAAAAACGTTCCCAGCCAGGTGTCACACCGTCACTCTTCTCACCCTTGCTTCCCAGGCCGGGTGGGGGGGATGTTCAAGCTGTTCCCAGTGCATTTCCTCCAGCTTGGTCTGAGTTATGGCTGCAGTGAGTGGCCTGGCGTTGTCATGGAGAAGAACGACGTTCCTAATGGGAGAACGATGCCTTTTGGTGTGATAGGCAGCTTTGTTCTATCCTAAAGTTGACAACAATATTCTGCATTAATTGTTCGGCGGCCATGGAAAAAGTCAACGAAAAGAATACCTTTCCTATCCAAAAAACAGTCGAAAGCACTTTTCCTACAGACAAGCTTGGTTTCGCCTTCACTTCACTCTTTCTCTTTTTAGCTGCCACTCCATACTCGCTTGTTTGGATTCTGGTGTATAGTGATGAACCCATGTTTCATCACAAGTGACTATATGATTAAGTAACCCTTCTCATTCATTTCATAAAGAGCTAAAGGCCTCTGAGAAACCTCAAAACGCACACTTTTTTGTTTGGGGGTGTGAAGTCGAGAAACCCATCGAGCTGAGACCTTCCTAAAATCAAGTTTGTCGTTGAATGAACATTTCCATGACTGACTGTCGCTGATCCAGCAATTTCTTCAAGTGTAAGGCGATGGTCACCCTCCAAAAACTCACGTACTGCACAGATGTTCTCTTCCGTGAAGGAGGTTCGAGGACGACGATCATGTGGTTCATTTTCCACCCTTTCTCTTCCCGCTGAAGAACGTGTATGCCACTCATACACTTGCGTTTTACAAAGGGTTTCATCCCCGAATACGGCCTGAAGACGCGTCAAAATTTCAGAAGGTCGCACACCTCTAGTTAGACAGAAATTTTATAATAATGCGTTGCGCAACAGACGAAGGAACTACCTGTCCACAACGATCAACTGAATGCAAAAAAGGAGTGTCGCATGTCAGGAGGTGTCCAGCTATCCAAACGGAATTCGCGGAAAAGCAGCGCCCCTCCGATACGCCGTCTAGCCTTGAAAGGAAATTCCGGTTTATATTTGACTTGCCCTCGTACAAAATACAACTACAATACTTAGTGTTTTAAAATAACCCTAATACATATATTTTTCTGAAATCATTTTTCGCCTAAAAAGGTAAACAATTGCTCCAAGTGGTGCGTGCTTTTTGGGAAACACTGTAATATTTTTAATTAACCGAAGAGTTAATATAACTCATATTGCGATGAAATATATATAACAACTACTTATTTAGTTTTTTTTTCTCGTAATATGTTGTATTGTACATCCTACTTTAATTTTCAGATAATATTAATAACCCATAATATCATATTTAATTATACTCGAAGTAACGCCTCTGCCTGCTGAATTTTACGCTCCCCACGAGATTCATCCCTAACATTTAACCCCTTTTTACTTTTTATGATATATCCCGAAATGCGCATTAACATGAATATTCCATTAAGTACATCTTATGGTTATGAAGGTGAAATTAAGGTAGAAAAATGACTCCTGGCGCGTTAAACCCTTTATCTAGAATTTGCATGGATGTTTTTTATACGACTATATGTAAATTGCTTATTTTGTATAGTTTGGAACAAATTGCTGGGGTGGAAGTATAGAATTTTTTTTTCGGTTTGTAATACGTCTTCACAAATGACAAATACAGAGTGATTTCTAAGAGCTATTCAAAACATACATTTCTCAAAACACGCTAGATTATAAAAGTATCTTTATTAATTAAAATATCACTTTTCCGGTCCTGGGCCCCATTCTATAAAAAGTATGGTCTAATAGTTACAAGATAATATACTTGTAAATTCGACTAATATAAAATATTGTGTTCCTCAAAAGTTTTACTTGTAACTTGTAAGTTACTGGATCATCATTACACATTATATTTTTAAGTTCCAGAAATGTACTGGTAATAACACTTTTCTTGTAATTTCCAATCCAATTACTACAAGTGATTGAAGTTTGATGAAAAAAACTGAGGTCTTATTTTTGCACACAAAAAAAACTGGTCGTGACAGTAATAATGGAGAATTAATGAAATTAAATTAGTAAGAAGCAGAGTATTTAATAAATATCACAGGCACACTTATTTAGTCCTATCGGGTCACTATTTGTCCCTGACCTAAAAAAAATATCTATAATCCTCAAAATATTGCTTTAACTTCAAAACTCAAATGCAATCGAAATCGGACACCAATATTCTTTTTCAACAGTGTTTTCTTGAGTATCTGTCACTCCTGAGACATAGGTTAGGCAAGCATACGTTGTTGGTTGTTGCTCTACTTTTGTTCTCTGGGTGCGGCATACTCTGTTGATGTCTTTTTCTTTATAACCTTAATTTGCTGTAATTCCTCTGGTCTGCTTTCGTCATCACATATTTTTTTCAGCTCTATGAACTAGTGTTTTGATTAACCATCTTTTCTGTTGCGGATGGTGATGCGATGCTGCGTTCAGGTAACGATCTGTGTGACAACAACCAACAACATATGCTTGCCTACCCTATGTCTCAGGAGTGACAGATAAACTCAAGAAAACACTGTCGAAAAAGAATATTGGTGTCCGATTTCGCACAGTAAAGGAAATACAGCAGGTGCTTCCCTCAAACAAGGATCCGGTTCCTAGACTTTTAACTAAAGGTGTCTACGAGTTAAAATGTACCTGTGGGAAAAGCTACATTGGACAGACGCGAAGAAGTATACAATGTAGGATCAAAGAACATCAACACACTGGGGAATACAGACAAGTCAGCAATAGCGGAACATGTTCATACCAACGAGAAAAACAAAAACGATTTTGAGAACATCAGAGTGTTAGACAAAACTACAAGATATTGCCCAAGAATAATTAGAGAATCCCTGGAGATCATGAAAAACAATAATAATTTTAATAGGGAGGACGGGTATCGACTGAGTATGGAGATTAGCGATACCAAGAACCAGTGGCGGTGCGTGATATTTCAGTTAGCCATATCTTGAAAACGACGCATGGGACCCACTTCACTTTTTAGGTGATGACTATACACCTCTTACAGAAAGGATTTATAGTGAAAAAATCGTCAGCAAAGTTTGCGAAAAAAATTTTCAAAAACACTGGAGCACTCCCTGGGTTCTCAGTAACGCTCTGTGGGATATTTGCAGTATATTTTTTTTCATAATCTAGAAACAAATATAAGGAGACGTTTTTCGATTTGTTGCAAAATATTTTTTTTTTCCAAAAGTTATGGCCATTTTAATTTTAATTTTATAGGAACATTTTGTTTCCCAAAATTAAAATGGCCATAACTTTTTGAAACAAAAATATTTTGTAACAAATCGAAAAACGTCTCCTTATATTTGTTTCTAGATTATGAAAAAAATATACTGCAAATATTCCACAGAGCGTTACTGAGAACCCAGGGAGTGCTCCAGTGTATTTGAAAATTTTTTCGCAAACTTTGCTGACGGTTTTTTCACTATAAATCCTTTCTGTAAGAGGTGTATAGTCATCACCTAAAAAGTGAAGTGGGTCCCATGCATCGTTTTCAAGATATGGCTAACTGAAATATCACGCACCGCCACTGCCAAGAACCAATGACCTGGAATGTCATGGTCATCCGAGCTCGACGGATGTGCAGCCAACCATAGCAGAGCCAAGGTATATAACGAGGAGCAAAAGACGACAATACCAGTCTTTAGAAACCTTCTGAAGAAGCTGACAGCATGATCAGCGAAACGTCAAGTCAATTTAGACGACCGCGGCAAAACCCGGAAGAAATAACTTCGCCAATAATACATTTGGTAGATGTCTTTCATCAATTAGTCTTCTTTCATCAGTTAGTTTTGATCATCTCCTGCTGATGCCAACATGGTTGGCGAAAGGCGCGCCTTGAGTGCAAAAAGCGTTTCGGAGTTAAATGAAAGAGCGAGTTGTTCCGGTGCGAGTTTGATTCTGTTCTGGTATTTATAATATAAGATCCTCTTAACTTTTTTTTTAAGAATATGGCAAAGAATTTTCGGGTCGTAAAGGGTCTGCTTAACATTATTGATTCGATTACGCGCGCCCGACGCCCGAAGGATGTAAGGTGGGACGTCCACAAATCACCTGGTTGACCGCCAGTGTAAAAACTCAAACTTTAACCGGGATCTACTGCAGCCACTTTTATTTTCTCCTGCTGCAGCGTGTCGGAACTTTACAGCTTCAGAGCCTCGGTTCCATTTCGTCTAAGCCATCCAGTTTAAGTTCAAACGAAGAGTTTGCCTCGTCGTGCCGTCAATTGAATGCGACTGTGTGCTTGAATAAGGGCGACTATGCGACTGTAAATGCCAAATTCACTTAAACCTCCTTACTGCCACGGTATTTTTTTGAAATGTGCCCTGTCCACCGAACTAAGAAACTATGACTACTAGACATATCATTTCCGACGTATTTTGACCCGGTGAACGTCATGGCATTGCCAAAATTTGTCCTAGATCCTCCGAAACGCCAATTTTGGAAGAAAATGGCCCCAAAATGCTTAAATTTATGATATTTTGTTAGGTACTTTTACCGGACATATTTTGACCCACAATGAACCAGAATGCTCAGCGGGTCAAAATACCTCAGAAGTGATACAGCTTGTCAAAATAACACTGTTTAAATGCGACACATAACTTGAGTGAATGAAAACAAATATTTTTTTGAAAAACTGAAAAAAATGGTGACTTCCATAGAGCTCTAGTCTGTTTTGGGTGCAAAATAGAACCCCTAAGCCCTGGGATCATGTTCAGCATTAATTACATTTTACACATTATTAGGCGTTAGAAGAGCATTTACTTATAGGACAAAGATTTGTGATATTCCGGAAGTTTGAGTCAAGTCGAAGAAAAAACATCTCGAGAACACCTTTGTTCTCGACCGTCAAGGGGTTAAACAAATAAAAATGTTGTTTTTTTTTTCTGTTCTGTTGGAAACTGTAATGGTGTCAGTGTGAACAAAGAAACGATTGATTAAACAAAAGGAACTTCACAAAGGAACAATCATTGAGACGATTCCACTTTGACGATAACATAATAATTAATTCTTACTCTAGTGTTTTCTCACCCTGTTCCTGTTATCCTATACAGTCACTCAACATTTTTTCTGAGGGACTAACTCCATATGAAAATAAAAAGAACAGGAATAGTCACTCCATACTTCATTTGAACCAGAGGTTAGTTATAGTACTATCAAATTAGGTTTGTATTTTTTTTTACTTTGGCATAGATTACCATCGGTTACCTAAATCATTTTGGGCAAGGGATTTGTTTATAATACTGTGTTTTAGACAACTGATGCCCAAGGTCATCTATCCAACTCCATTGGTGAACATCAATTTTTAGAAAATGACATCATACCTATACCTGGTGGCAATGAGACTACATATCATTTTTGTTTACTAAACGCAGATGTGAGTAATATATTCAGTGTCAAGGCCTACTTTGACAATTTTATTGTTATACAAAAATTGTCAGTTCATGGTTTAGTTCATTAGTGTTATAGAAAAACTTCAAGGTCAAATAAAGTGTTTTACCTAAGTGGCTTAGTTTTTGAGATACAGAGCGTTACATTTATTTCATTTTTAGGTTTTTTCGAAAATCTCTAAAATCTCTCCGAAAATATTTTCTTAAATTCCTGTCACTTGCATATTCTCATATAAGGCATGTTTTGGCTATTACATTTTTTCCAGCCCTAACAGGGGCATGCATATTCGGTTTTTCAGATTACTTAGAAAACACCCTGTATGCTATATGTTCAAAATTTTACATTTGGAGAATTTGAAGAAATCTGATTAACACTATGTATTCAGATTGTAAATAAAAAAAAACGCAAAATGGTCATAGCTATTGAATTTCTGGAGCAAAAAAAACAGACCCTGGGCCCCTTTGAAACAAAAAAAAGAGGTCAATTGTCTTGAAAAATTATGACTATATGGATTTGTACATAAATAAAAGTAGACAACCTGTATATACATAAAATATACAGAGAGAAACAAAAATTAAAGGTCTATATATTAGACACTTTCATATGTGATTCTAAAAAATGGTTGCCAAATCTTCACCAGATATCATTCTAAAAATAAAAACGTTCTAAAAATGTATGACCTTGTAGTAAACATTTATGACTTGAATGACTTGACGAATTGAAAAAGAATTTCCTGGAATGAGTACTCTTCGCCGTAGTTTTAATCTTTTCCTGAGGATCCGAACATAGTTGGCGAAACGCACGTCGAGAAAAGTATAGTAATTCAGTGTTTCGTGGAAAACGTCCAATTTTTTATTTAATAAATAATTTGATTGAATTAATACAACGTTAATCAAAAGGAATATTTTATTTAAGAATATTTTCAAGTTAAGCAGGACGTTTTTTGCGTTCATTGTTATAAATTCTTTCATGACTTTTCGTACCATGTTTTGTGCACCCGGGTATCAGGGCTGCCATGTAATAGAATTACACCTTCTAACTTCGAAGGCGAGCAAAGTCTTCCAAACTAAATTATAATTAAAGGACGACAAAGTACCGTTGCGAAGCCCTTAATGCCCCCCTGTAAAAATCTAACAACAAAGTTCTCTTCTTTGGATCGAGAATTAGAACTTTGTTAAAGATGTGTCCGACGCGAGTTGGCTTATTCAATTTGTGCTTGTGGGAAATTTTTTAGGCAAACAGACTGGTCCGTAAGAAGACAATTTGCAGTCTCGTTGGCCAGCGTCCTGTGACATCAGTCTATATCTACTTGTGTTGTCTTAATTAATTTTTAACAATTGTAGAAACTTCATCCCATGAAAATGTAAAAAGTAAATAAACTGACTTACATACGTGTTTAAAATCATATTACCATTTTCTTGGTTTGTTAATAGCAAAATTTACACCGATTGTCAATCAGCGCTGAAATCTGACAGCTCCATGCAGATCCAAGATCAAAAGAATATGCAAGAAGAGCAAGAAAAAGAAAAGAATAAGTCAGAACAACTATAGGACTGTGTGGAGGCATTAATGTAGCTAGAAAGTCAAAAGAAGGCGACGCTGGCTTGAATGTTAAATATACTAATGGTGGATAGACTTTCTAGGACAATGACAAGCAAAACAGTTTATAAAAAAACATATGCTGAAAATTACAAGACACCGTTTGGACTAAAATATAAATTTTATAATGATAATACTCAGCTTAGTAAGAGGAATCTGTCGATTAACAAACAAATGATTCTATTAGTTGCATATTTAATTCATTCTTTCAACCTAACAAAATTTCTTCCTAAAATTTCATTTAACTTCATCAACAAATTACTTCATTTATCATTAGGGTTTGGAACGTGTGCTATAACGCAGAACCGGATTCGTAATCCGTCATGTTATTGACGAAAAACTACGTGTGAGAGGTCAAAAAGACAGGGGTAAAAATGTGTTAATAAGCGTACGTTGCCACGACCAGTAGTCTTTCGGCATTCCTTTTCGTTAACCGTGAGCGATTTGGCCTGTACAATGTACATTTGTTTGTAGAAGGAACATGATCGTTCCACATCTACAGAAGTTAAACCGCGAATTCCAATTTGGTTCCAAGAAACAGAGAACGACACACCACGCACATTATTTTCACGAATTTCACACAGTTGTTTGTATCACTAACAATTATTTGTTATCACTAACATCAGTACATTATTATTGTTTACATCTACAGAGGACAATGCACGAGCTACTACTATTTATATACTTCTGGCGTTGTTGTTTGCAAAGAAAATCCTCTTTTCTGGAACTGTAGTTCCAGTAATATTTTGTGATGAATATTCGAATCTAAATGTCTTTTTCACTCTCGGCGATCACGAAATCTACATATATCGACGATTGAAAGGAATACATAAAATATGTGATCTATCTATTGTAAATTCTATCTTCGTAATTTTCAATCAAATTTTTAAATCTATTCACAAATGGTAATAACTGTGACATTATTGCCACACAAAATCAGGTAATATATAAATACAGTACACGAACTCACGAGTTAATCACTCGCGACAAAAAATTGTGGTTGTTGTTCAAGCGGTCGACCCGTTTACACCTACGGCAAGTGGCGAACTAAAAGGACACCTGTCATTATCCGAATAGTTCGCTGTAGTACAGAAAAATTGTATTACAGTCTTGGGTTCCCGCACAGGATTTCGTTCGGGATGGCATTCTACGCACGGTCAGTGGGTATACAGGGGCAAGAAATATGCACTTAAAAAAATGCGGTTTATACTTTAATTATTTATCATAGAGTTGTATAGGGCCCTACGGACCCTATTTATCATGGTTTATAAAATTATGACACCATATTTAGAAAAATCCGAAATAGAAGTGAGTAGTCATGTAACTCTGTAACTAAACACTTTTTAATTATAGAGTTACATCTATCTCTTGTCTATTATAGACTATCCTCATCCATTTTGAACATTTTTTTTGACACGTTAAACTTATGAACTTTCAACCCAAAACAATTCAAACATTTCAAAAACAACCCCGAAAACCCGAAACTGGGTTCCTTGGCTATTGTTTTAGATTTCTACAGATTTTTTTTAATTATGTGTTATCAACACATTCATTCATTTTTTGTCGTTACATTTTTTTCTGATCTGCAAAGAATCACATTTCATATTCTGTGAGGTTTTTTTTGTGGATTTAAAAACTATGACCGTTTAGTCTGGAAAACTTTTGTTGTGCAGTAGCATTATGTGCATTGCAGTGACAAATACACACGCGGAATTTTAATATATTCAACAATGTTTAATTTAATTTTATGGCATATATAAATTAATTTATTCTGCAACTAATTCCAATCGTTTATTAGCAGTAAAATTATTGATGTGAAGTGGATTTAAATTAAGCTGATGTATTCGAAATATTTGAATTAAATTGAATGAATGATTGAACTTTACTTTTACCATTAGTTTTATTGAAAATCTTGAGGTATATAATATAATTTATTTGTTAAAAATGTTTATTTGTTATTCCTAACTTACTTTATTTTAAATTATATATACATACTTAAAATTTTAAACTAGTTACATTTCTCTTGCTACCTCTAGGTATGTGTTTTTTTTTATTTATCAAACAGATAATCTTGTATGCGTTATTTATTTTTTATGTATTCAGGTAAAATAAAAAGTATTTTTATAAAAAAAAAACAGCGATTGTCAACTTGATATTACTATTATTCTTGTAATATACTATAAAGATATATCGATATATCTGTATGATATTACTCTAAAGTCAACACACTATTCACTGCGTTAATTACACTTGTACTTGCTAATGAAACTATTATACATGGTGTTTCCTAAGCAATTTGATAAACTGAAGGATACTTCTTCAAGTTATGTCGTAAAAAGATCAGTCAAAATGTTTTGATTTTGAGATACAGGGACGTTAAACTTTTATTTTTTAGATACTGAGAAAATTGAAATTTTCTTTTTAAATTGCTATTACTGACACACATTGATAGAAGACATGTTTTGGATGTAACCTTTTTTCCAGCGGTATCAGGGGCGCACATTTTCTTCATGAAATCAAGAAGAAAGTAACTCCTTCAGTTTTAACCGTGCTTTTAATTTTGTACGTCGTTTTAATCCTTTTTTAGTTTAATGTAATTTGGACATTATTTTTCATTTTGTGACACACTTTTTTTTACAACCGGCAATTGCACTTCCTTCTTAATTTTTTTTAAATTAACTGGAGGGAATGTTATTTAAAAATACCACTGGTAAAGTAAGAAAAATTATAAAAAAAAAACAGACGATTACATTTTATTTGCAATTTTGTATTTGAGACGTTATAATATTTTTTCGTAACACGAAATCATGCGATCTACATGTTTTCTAATTTTGTTTATTTTGCAATCTTTTGCGGGCCAGCCGACCCATCAAGACCAAGCTGACTGAACTGTGAATCTGTCGCATGTCGCTCCGTTTCACTATTAATACTCTACATAATTATATTCGATATAAAAATTATTTATATACGTATTATTAACTGTTGGCATCTTCTGGAGACCACATTAAGTATTTGTTATTTATATTGAAGATCGTGTCAATGGAAATTAATAATTTTGTTTTAATTATTTCACCTTTGTCGCTGAACGTGTGAGATGAAAAACTAGTAAAACTTTTATATTTTTCGGGCTTCCGAAAAAAGATTTTACTTCTTTTATCCCTTTGACTCCTGAAAAAATAATTTTGTGAATATGATCCCTACCATCAATTTCAAGACTTCTATATGTATAAGAATGTTTGCTGTTATAATAATTTTCTTTCCCAGGACTCAATACAGGACTTACAGGACGTTCACAATTGTGGGTTTTGGGAGCGAACAGTGAAAGTCACGATTGTGAAACTATAAATTTATTGCAAAAAGTAAAGTCCAAAGACATAAGAAACTTATAAAGTTATTTATTATGGCACATATTGGCGCACCGGACACCTTCCAAGAAATGGAATCATTTGTTCGTCAATTGAGTATGACGCATTTGACATTCTATTTATTTGGAGGCACCTATTTCGTACTAAATCTATAACTGGCTGCACTTTCCACAGTTTGTTTTCTTTCTTTATCTCTTCAGAAACAGCCAGATTATCTACGACGTGAAAATGAACTCTTAGTAAATAAAACTTGTCACGAGGCATAACATTAGCAATTAAAGGAAATGCATAGTTTGCATTCCAGTACATGTGAATCGTGGGGAACTTGGTAGCACCCATGATTGCATGCAGTCCAAAAATTTTTTTTTATATCCTCCCATGAAATCTTTACTGACTTTCCTGTTTGTTGCATATAATACCTAACTGTATATTCAGCCCCCATTTGAAAAAAGTCATCATTCAAGTACTTCTTGAAGTATTCCCAAGGTGAAAGAATCTCACAATCGCTTGGCGTGTCGTCATCTACAGGATCTTCTATGGACTGAAAACGAGTGCCTTTTTTCCAAGTTGCCTTCTGAAATCGTGAGAGTGGTATGTCGTCTTCACTATCCCAGCTATCCGATTCTGATGAGATACTTTCGTTAGCTTCTACGTCATTATCAGATAAAACTGAAGAATTCACATTATCATCGTCTTCATCTTGATCTTCATCAATGTCCAAATCTGAGCCGATCTCACTCAGCAAATCAAATATATCTTCAGGATTATTCTTATAATGTTCTAAATCAATATGTCTACCTATAACAAAATATTAATTATAGTTGTAAATTATTATGACTTATCGCCTTCACTCCCAGAATACACAAATGTGATAATCGAAATCAAGGGGAGCGTGTAGAGACATTTTTTTAATTTTAAGTGTGAGATAATTTTTATTATCATCTATAGTATCCTATCTTTAATGCAAAGTAATTAGGAACTGTAATAATGATGAACAAATATAAAATAAAGCGTACTTACTTTTAGCCGCCATGTTGGCGTGAACCGTTGCACATCTCTCAGTCACCAAAGCATTACTAAATGAAAAATAACCCGCAAAATTGCTTAGCGCATGTTCCTGGCAAACGTAACAATTGTGTGATTCGGTTGTCAATCGCGTCTAACGTTATTTTGACCCTTATGGGTACAATAAATACGGAAGTCACAATTGTGAGACCTAGGAGGCAAAGGGTTATTGTTCTCCTGGAAACATAACTCTTCTCCGCTGAAAAACGCATCGGAACTTGGAATTTCCAATTTTCCCATTCCATTCGCCCCGGACCATACACGTATAGCTTTTTGCCGGAAAACCGATACAAAAACGCACCCCACAAGCGTTACCTAATTTAACTTTTGACATTTTCTTGTATATTAATTTACCGAAAACTTTAAGGTTGCACCATAAATTCCAACTTTATAATTCTTTCCATTATAAGTTTTCACATTATATTTCACCACGTTTTAGTGTAATGGAGGGTTGTCGGATATGGATAAGGACCGTGTTCCTTACAATGTAAATTTCAAAGGATGAATTTCTTTATGTCCTTTACAACTTTAACGAGACTAATAATTCGTAGTGTTAGAAAAGTTGGAAAAAGATATTTCACTTACGTGAAATGTAACATTTGGAATGAATAATGAACGTGGAGTACATATGTATCAAATGTCCTAAAATTTGCACAAGATTTGAATTAAATAGAAAACAGTTCTTTTTCAATTGTATTTTGTTTATTGAAACATATAAAGTACATAGGATAGGGTTAGTTATGAATCGGGCAAATGACCTCCACGTTGCTAGCACTCCTCTTTGCTAGCACATCCGCACTCTTGACGAAATTTTCTATGACCATTTTGCATAAATGTGACTGAATTTCGTTGATATCCTTGAATCTCCTGGAGTGGGTACTGGAACATTCGGCGTAGAAACAAAAAACTGGACGTTTTCCACGAAACACCGAACTACTACACTTTTCTCGACGCGCGTTTGCCAACCAAGTTGGCATCTTCAGGAGAAAACTAAATTCTAGCCTACACACTTGCACTATTTATACCAAATTTGTTGCCACGGTTCACTGAACCGTAACTGTCTTCGTTTATCAGAGCAAACAGTGGACTGGTGGGTATCGGACCATTGTCCTTATTCATACTATTGTTACACTTAATGATTTCTAAACTTTCAAAAGCATCCAACTGTCTACTGTTTGTTACATTTCTAATTAATTTTAAATTATTTATATCTATGCTATGGTTTATTTATTTATATCTATCTTATGGCTTTCGACAACAACCATAGGATAGATATAAATAATTTAAAATTAATTAGAAATGTAACAAACAGTAGACAGTTGGATGCTTTTGAAAGTTTAGAAATCATTAAGTGTAACAATAGTATGAATAAGGACAATGGTCCGATACCCACCAGTCCACTGTTTGCTCTGATAAACAAAGACAGTTACGGTTCAGGGAACCGTGGCAACAAATTTGGTATAAATAGTGCAAGTGTGTAGGCTAGAATTTAGTTTTAATCTTCTCCTGAAGATGCCAACTTGGTTGGCGAAACGCGCGTCGAGAAAAGTGTAGTAGTTCGGTGTTTCGTGGAAAACGTCCAGTTTTCTTGAATCTCCTCCTTCAATTAACGAGTGGACGTGAGCTTATTGACATAAGACATTTGACTTCAAACAATCTCATAGAAAGAAATCCAATGGTGTTAATCACATGATCTAGTGGGCCAATTCTAATCACCGAAACGAGAGAGTACACGACCAGGAAATGTCTCATGCAGTAATTGGATTGTTTCATGGGCTGTATGGCATGTCGCACCGTCTTGTTGAAACCACATGTCGTCCACATCAATATCATCCAATTTAGGCAGAAATAACTCGGTTATCATGTCGCGATATCGAGGACCAGTAACAGTAACTGCTTGACCAGGCCCATTTTCGAAGAAGTATGGTCCAATGACGCCTCAAAATCCGCACCAAATGATCTACAACGTGTCACTGCACGTTGTGGATGCATTTATTTTTCGACAATCACATTTCTCTGAACCCCAAAATGCGGCAATTTTGACGATTAACGAAGCCATCAAGGTAAATATGAGCTTCAACGCTTAGGATGATTTTGCTCGAAAAATCAGTACACTCGAACCCCTCTTAAGTCACCAAATCCATGCATCATCGTCTCGCTTAAGTCGCGAAATTTAGTCTCTCTTAAGTCGCGATCATAACCTCAACTTTTTCGTGTTTTAGCTGCAAAAAGAAATATTTAGAGATATACCACATCACTTGTTATAACGAAAAATGAGCCAACTGAACGAAAAAATCAACGTAAGTATACCCAGTCGTGTGTGACAAAGTTCAATTTTCCACTTGAAGAAATATTTTAAAGGTTAAATATTTTTAAAAGACACCTAACCTATTTTAAATGTTAGGTGTCCATATTTGATGTATTACACAATCATTTTTTTCAATAAAAATTGTATTCATGCGAGAATCCAATTTCCAAACGTAGTTCTAAAACTTTTACAGGCGGTAGTGCTCCTTTTTTACTAAACCTAAACTGTCAGCTGCCAAATTGTTTCCTTTTTTTGGTTGCCAACACTTGACCGCACAAATGGCAGCCAATTCAAATCTTCCGTGAATTATGGGACACCCTTTATATGTTTATTTCAAGTAGGGTAATTATAGAATAGATTAAACCTTTAGTCCAATTAATAAGCCAGAAAATGTGGAAACGTTGACAAGCAGCTCCGTTTCCAAAAATTTTTGTTTGTACGTGTTCTTTAGACCCTCAGGAACATTCATCACCACTAACATTTGCCACTATGTTCATCACCCCAAAGCTTCCCCCAATAGTAAAAGTGATAAAACATTTTAAAAAATTCAAAGTTTCACCTCGGAAATCGTCTCTCGGGGGTTTTCGGGGTCGCTGATTACGAATCTGAGATGAAAAATCGAGTGAGGGTGGTTGCACCCCATTAAAACCACCCCGAATTATTAAAATCAAAATTTCACCTCGGAAATCGTCTCTCGGGGGTTTTCGAGGTCGCTGGTTACGAATCCAATCTAATTACAACAATTCAAACTCTCAATATGATATGCGCGCGTATTTTGGTTTTAATGTAGTTAAATTATTGAAAAAATAAATTACGAGTGTAATAAAATTTTTTCAAGTTTTCTTTAATTTCAAAAAAACTGGGTACACAAAATGAGCTTGCAATATACAAACGGATTCGTAATCAGCGACCCCCGACGACGAAAACCCCCGAGAGACGATTTCCGAGGTGACATTTTAAATTTTTAAAATGTTTTATCACTTTTACTATTGGGGAAGCTTTGAGGGTGGGAAAACTACCATATTTTTTTCATTTTTCATAGCAAGGCAGATGTTAGTGGTGATGAATGTTCCTGAGGGTCTAAAAACACGTACAAACAAAAATTTTTGAAATCGGAGCTGCTTATCAACTTTTCCAGATTTTACAGTATTTTCCGGCTTATTTACTGGACTACTTGTACAATGCAGCAGGCTTCATATACAGGGTAACCACCATAATAATAGATTACAAGACAGAAAAAAAACACAGTTAAAATAATTTTCTGTAGGTATGTCCATAGATCAGTTTAGTTGAAATAAAGTAGTTTTCATAATCTAAGGTAAATTTACAATGGTTCTCAAATCGGTTCTTCTTGAAACTCATCTATGCAATAAAAGCTTTCGTTAATCAATATCATAAATATTTAATGATTTTATATCATTTGGCAACTTATTAAAGAGTTTAACAGAGTAACAGTTTGTTAGATTTCTAGATCTAATTAGTCGAGGAATGTTATGTTTTGTGCTATGCCTAGATCTTGTTTCATGTGAATGTATTTCACTATGAATTTCGAACAAATGAATATTCCGTTTTATGAAAAGTAGACATAAAGTATGGCATTTTTTGAATTTTTACTTTGTATTTTTTTAAACTATCGTTATAGTCATCTCCATAGCTTCGTTTTGCTAATATTCTTTGCTCGTTATTTAAACATATATGTATATTTACGTTGTAAGTCATACATATATCATGTTTGTAATGGAAAGTTCCAAAATAGGCGGATTGATACCTGCTCAGAAACAGTGTCCACTAAGTTTCATATAAGGAAATTCTTTTAGCTAATGTTCGTGGCCGTAATCTATGCGAATTCAAGAATTTTTACTTCATTTTTAGTCATCTATTTTATATCATTATCGATATGACGTAGTGTTATGAGCATTGTCTGAGTTTAATCTTTGTTTAAATTTAGTTTGTTTGGTAGTAACCATTGTATTGTTTTCTATTTCCTTTTGTGATTAGAGCATCCTCTTTTTAGTTGTGTAACCTCGTCATTAAAATTGAGGACAGTCGCATCATCACGGATAAATTCAGCATTTTTGTTACAATTAAGGGGAATATTTATGAGTATAATAAATACCACAAGGCCGAGAACTGATGCTTGGGGCACTCCATTTTGTATTTTACTGAGATTTGGTTTGTTAAGTACTATTGTAAAACACAAACTGCTTTCTGTCTGATAAACAGTAAACAACAAAACAGTTTTTGTTTTTACTTACATCAAATATGTATGAAAGCGTACTATCATTTTCCTAGATATCAATGAAAACTGTTGCTAACAAATAATTCTTAAACTAATAAATGTATGTAACGATCCATCCAAAAAAAGTCAGTAAATCTGGCCATGCCTATGAAGCTCGAAGCGAAACTTTGTTGTTGTCAAACTTTTGACAAGTGGCTATCACAATTGAAAAACAAATAGAATAGAAATGGGTACATATTGCGTATAGCAGACCATAAGAAAAAAATATTTTAACTCTTTCAGGGGCAGTAGTACATAAACTGTACCCAAATAAAAATGGTGCTAAGTGAGCGATGGTCTATAAAAGATTACCACTTATTCAAATACAAGTTACTTTTTGAGCAGTGGTTTAATTTGTGGACCAACAATGTCTGACTAATGTCTGGTGTGCCTATAACGTAAATTCAGTAATTCACCGGCTATATTCAAAGCAACACGTATTTCAGGTTAAGGTTTCTCTTGAAAACGCAATTTTACTAGTTTGTTTTTGTTTTCATACCAATAAGTTGTAAAGGTAAGGATGCATTTATTTTATATTAACATTGGTAGACTAGATGTACTAGTAGTAATGTACTAGATTATTATTTACGTAAAAGTGTGAGTTTGTTTTATTTTGACCAACTTTTTGGGTAAAATGTTGTGGTACGAAAATTGCACCACCGCACCATAATACAAAAACGTCCATTTACTATCAAATTTTCACAATCCGAACGACTTCACCCAAGTTATACGAAAATATAAAACCGGTGCCCCTGAAAATGTACCCTGCCCAACTGTATTGACAGATTACAACAAAAATATGAACTTCGTTGACAAGTTCAACCAAAACCTTAATGTTTATAAAATAGATCGAAAATCTAAGAAATGGTGGCACCGGGTCTTTTTCTATTTTGTTGATGCAGCCATCGTAAACGCATTTGTTCTATACAAAGAATTAAATTTGCCAAAGAAAACTATGAAAGA